>JAWMRA010000041.1:22596742-22631998 GCA_035584735.1 Pseudotriccus pelzelni | reverse complement strand
CACCTGGGGAGTCTTTCTGCTGTGCCTTTTGCGACCGGACTTGTCTGTCTCGCATTGGCCTTTTTAGCCATCAGCGCCCTTGTAGCAAGCGTGGGTAGAGCCCTTCCCAAATCTTCATTCGCGAAGCCTAGCCATGGTGATAATAAACCTGCAATTATACACAATTTGCATACAGTGTACATACAATTTGTATACAATGCATAGACTAGTATAGATATCTACTATATTCACACACACACACACACACACAAAATCCAAAACAACAGAAGAAAGGAAAATTACAGTGGTCTTTTTGACACTGAAATTGTGGAACTGGGTTTTCTTCAAGGTATGTAGGGAAATCTCCCAACATATATGAGGATATGGATTGTTAAGGCATTTAACAGGAAGAATGAATGATAGAATATCCTGAGCTGGGAGAAGCCACAGTAATCATCAAATCCAGCTCATGGCTCTGCACAAGGAAACTCCAAACATTACTCTGTCTGGGAGCATTGCCCAAACACTTCTTGAACTCTGACAACCTTGTTGTAGTAATTACTTCTCTGAGAAGCCTGTACCAGTACCCAACTACCCTCTAGGTGAGAAGTCCTAAATCTCCCCTAACACAGCGTTATACTGTTCCCTTGGGTCCCTGTTCACCTGCCCCTCCACTTGCTGCTGTGAGGAAGCTGTACATCGTGATGTAGTCTGCTCTCAGTCTCTGCTTGTCTATGCTGAACAAGACAGGTGACCTCAGTCGCTCCTCATATGGCTTCCCCTTTAAAACTTTCACCATCTTTGTAGCCCTCCTTTGGACACTCTCTAATAGCTTTATATCTTTCTTATATTGCGGTGCCCAAAACTGAACACAGTACTCAAAGTGATGCCTCAGCAGTGCCGAACAATCCCCTCTGTTGAACACCTCTAATGATGCTGTGCCTGATGCACCTCAGGACATGGTTAACCCTCCTGCCTGCCAGGGCACACTGTGAATGAAAGAAACTGTATTCAGCCCTGGAGCCCTCAATGTCAGAAGGACAGGGAGTCTGGAGAAGTCTTCAGGGATGCTTTAGAGCAGCCTGACGATACCTAAAGGGGGCTTACAAGAAAGCTGGAGAGGGACTTTTGACAGGGCATGTAGTGATAGGGCACAGGGTTTAAGCTGAAGGAGGGTAAATTTAGATAAGCTATTAGGAATTTCTTCACTGTGAGGGTGGTGAGACACTGGAATAGGTCACCCAGAGAAGTTGTGAGTGTCCCATCCCTGGAAGTGTTCAGGGACAGGTTGGATGGGGCTTTGAGCAACTTGGTTTTGTAGATGTAAACCCTGCCCATGGCAGGGGGCTTGGAACTGTATGATTTTTAAGAGCAGGTCCCTTCCAACCCAAACCATTCTATGATTCTATGGTTCTATGAAATGTTTACCGGGGCTACTAGATGTTTGCCAAGAACTCAATAAATTATTATGCATACTTAACAACAGAAAAATTATTTCTGTTCTCATTTGCCATAGTTCACAAAAGTAAGACAAATTCCTTAGACCCAAAGTGTTAGTAGCCTTGATCAAATAGCCTAGTAGAAGGAAATGTCAGCTTTAGAATGCCTATTTTGACTCCACTACATGTCATTTGCCATTGATGGATGAGCAACAAGCGTGACATATTTCACCAGTATGCAAGGCTCACAACTAATGAAGGACAAAATCTAATAGTCAGGAGGGAGGTGAAGCTGTCTCATCATTATTAGATGTATTCACAAATTCCGAGATTAGTAATTTCTCCCACATTCCTTCTGAGGAATGACCAAGTGAATCAGAACCCTCCAGGCTGAGAAAATAACAGCTGAACAACTGTATGATAAAAAGCAAAATGACAGAAAGAATGTGAAGAGAAAACTATTGTTCTTGCGCTCCATCTAACAAAATGTCTAGAAAAGATCACATTAAATAGCAGTTGACACTTAAAACAAGTGAAAGAATATGCTTCCTCACTCATATTTTTATATTTTAGGACTCCCTGATAAAGGTACCAAATAATTTACATGGATGCAAAAACCACCTGACAAATGGGGAAGGTGAAGATCACTGAGACTAAAAAATTCAAGTTCTGAAGCAGAAAGTTATTGAGGTAGCAATGTTAGGGATTTGGGAGAAGAATCTGCAAAGGACCATGAAGTCCTGGTGACTCCGACCCATCCTTCCACAGGCATCTTCTACTGCTTGCCTTCAGAGTGGCATACTGGAGGTGATAATCTCTTGGTATTATGAGAAATAACTGTCCTTTCAAAGCTCAGCAGAGTACCGTATTTCTTCAATGAGATTTAATATTTCCTCTTTCACCTACTCTCCAAATGCTTGTATAATCCCGTTTCTTCAGCCATTTTACATAGAGGAACTGATTTTAAAATTATAAATCCTAAAAGCCTACTTTTGTCCTGGTCTTCTTTATCTATTACCTTGTCTGTTTAATTACACTGCATGATCTATTACAATTGGAGCTACATTAGGGACACCATATGTTTCAAACTATTAAAATGATGTGATACTATGGATTTTATGTTATTATTTCTCACAGTACTTATATGTTCCAATATTTTTATTTTTAACATCTTAGAATTGTCCTCAAAATAAATTGAGCCATGTAGACATTTTGCTAAATGAACAACACATTCACAGTGACAATTCAAACATTTAATGTCATTTTCCCCCACAATTGAGAATGATAGAATACATCCCTTGTAATCCCATTACATTATGCACAATGTCCACAGACAAAATCCTTTTTGAGTTGCTTTCACTTAGCTTAGTAAACTTCCTTCACAGTTCTGTAGGCATTGCACTGAGAGACACAAGCCCTCCAGCAATTCTTTTAAAGCTTGTCTGTAAAGATTTTACAGAGAAATTTGGCTCTTGGAAGACATAGATTTCTTGCATTCCTAGTGTCCAGAGAATAAAAATGATTAAAGAGCTCAGTGATAGAAAACAGAAAAAAACACTTAAGTTCCATACTTGCAGCACTGAACAAGCAAAGCAGGAGCAACTGAAAGATATTTTCACCTTCTACCTGATCTACTGTGCTTATAATCAGCATCTTTCTCAACCCCCTCATTTTGGTTTCTGGATTTATTTTTAAAGAAAAAAGACACATGCTTGTAGAGAGCATTAAAAGAAATAAAACCCCCTAAAGATATATACAGTTGAAAAAATGATCATAATAATTTGACAGTTTAGAAAATCAATTTAACGTCAAACAATTTAATGGATTTCACCTTTTATTCTCTTTGGTCATGATTCTTGAAGATTTCACTTTTTTCCTCAATTTTATTTCATTATTTGAAATTGCAAAGAGAACATGATAACTAAACTATGCTTGGGCTGCTGTCAAGTCATGAATAATTTATTTTAAATGTCTGACACTGCATGTAGGCACATTTACTAACCCCCAACATCCCAAAATTTCTGAGACTAATGTAGGTTTGCCTGTGCTCATCAGTACTGTCATGATTTTTTCTCAGGCTGCTGTCCCTGAAAAATCTTTGCTCAAGATGGCTGCACAGCACGCTGGAAACTTTGCATTTGTTATTATTACTGATTTATTTCTGCAGACACCATGTGGATTCCCCAAGATGATAAGCATTTATAGCATTTCAGTCTTTGATGAATCTTCCAAAGTGTGGGTGTCTGATCTATAAAGCTGCTTGTGATCAGGCATCATACAGACAACTGAACCTCAGAGCTCAGTCACATATGTAAGCACAGTAACGCTTGGACAAGATGGGCAAGTGCAATCCATATGCATGAGTGGTCCAGGGGGACATGTAGAGCAATGCTACGAGTAGATAATTTATAGTAACGAGCACTTACTTCAACCATCCAAGCTAATCCTCTGCTTACTTCCATACTCAGTGCAGATAGGCCTCCCTATAGGTAGGTGGAATTTGAGTGGTAAGTGAAGGGCTTTTATCTGATAATCCTGGAACTCTTACTGAAGTGTTGAGATTAAGCCTGGGGTTATAAGAGAAGGGAGTATGAACAGGCTGCCTTTTCCAGATATGTCAGCCAGTCAGTCCCTAGCAAAAGTTGGAATAAATTACTGTTTCTACTGGCAGCAACAGCTAATGAGAGTTTCTGTTCGGGGACAGAGAAGACATGAACCTCCTCAATGCAGCTTGGATTCAAACCTGGAATTTGCCTTTTTTTCTTCATCCTTTCTTTTCCTTTATTCAGTTAAACTGAAAGCCCTCTTCTAATCTGCATGCTTCCTTATGTTTTGATATTCTGATGACTGTAAATCCTCTCAGCAAATGAATGGTTAATAGGAGATTGATATGGTGGGATAGTTGTTTTTTCCCCCCCTCTTAATTTAACTCCTCTACTTACATGAAGGTGAGAGGCCAGTATAATTGTGTTGCTTTCCATTACTACATAATTATTTTATATATTGAATTAATATTCGCTCAAATTCTGCTTCTGATTTGTAGAGATAGTCCTTAGTGAGTTTAGAAGACAATTTAGTTATGTCTGCACATAATTTTGCCCTGAGTAATGAATGAGTCATTACCACACATCATTAAATATAAATGATGGAATAAAATAATACTTACATTTTGTGCTTTTGTGTTGTAGGTATTTCTACATTTTAATAAGTTACAAGTCCAAGAAGCCCAGTATAAATCTTCTCAGTGTCAATCATGTAAATAGATAATGAAACTCCAGCCTTTTTAGACATTTGAAGAACTTTTATGGATTTTAGCTATGTCTGCACATTTCTAGACAGCTTTGCAATACAGACTCTCTTCATATGTTTAAGGAATATAATATTTAGTATTCAATAAACCTCATAACATTTCTGGGTCTCTTAACTTTCAGAAACAAATAAAAATTTTGACAAAGATAGAGGCAATGTATTTTATCCATATCAAGGATGTAATAAAGAATTGAAGGTCATTATTGCATTGCTTATAGAAATTCTTTTATCCTTTTCTTTTATCCTTTTTGTTTTCCTTCTTAAATATGTTATCACAGAGGCATTACCACTATCTCTGATTGGCTCAGCCTTGGCAAGTTGATCCTGGAGCTGGCTGGCATTGGCTCTGTTGGACATAGGGAAAGCTTCTCACAGAAGCCACTCCTGTAGTCCCTCCCTCTCTACCACAACCTGGCCACTCAAGCCCAATACATATGGCCTAATCTGAAAAATTTCAGGTGAAATCCTGGATTTATTATTTCTATAAAGAGAGAATTTTGCTTCAAGAAGAAATTCATGCAACATATCTTTAAATATCCTTTCACCATAACATCTCAAGTTTCCATTAGTTAGCAAGTTTGCAGAATTTCTTAATCAAAAAAACCCCAACAAAACAAAGCCCAACCCCTCCCCCCAAAAACCCGAAACAAACAAACAAACAAAAACCCACAAAAAAACCCCCAAACCAACCAAAACCACAAGAGACTGCACATACTTCCGTCTTGCTGAAAGTTATTTGCACAATGCGGAGTAATCTCATTAAATGAAAATTAACATGGTTGACATTTGAAATACTTCTCTAGAGTTTTGACTCATATGTTTTGCAGAGAAACACAGGGAAGAAACAGAAGCCATTGTACTTCTTTTTGTAAATATACACATATAATTTTATTGTAATTTACTGCTAAATCTTATGGTCCCAGATGAGTTGTGACTTTAGTAAAAATCACTTTGCAACCAACAGAAATATTACTTAAATGGCAAATTTAAGACAAATTAGGCTTAAATGTCTAATTCAAATTTGTTTGGAAGATTCTAGAAGCAAAGAATTTAGCTTTCCAAGTTTCATAGGGAAATATATGTCCCTAAAACATGTTCCAAAATATTAATTTTACTAAAACATTTATTACCTTAAAAGGGGACATTTCCTTGACCCCTAGTGTTTTCTTTGCCTGTCAGTGCCCCAGGAAAGCCAAGACCCTTGTGCCCAAACTTGTCCTGTTATGGGGATCCATCCCTGCTGGATCAGAGAGCAATTTGACTGCCCATTTCAGGGAGCTCACCCAACAGCATAAGAGAGACTCCTCAGGGGATCTTCCCACTTCATTTGAGTGTCTTATACTCTGCTGGCAACTGTCAATGCATATTCAACAGAATAACAGTCTTTATTAATACAAAATTGTAACAGGTTAAGTTTCAGGGATCACTGATGATATTATCTGACTGCAAAGATATATTTAAAGCAATACACAGACAAGCTCTAATTCCAGTAAAAGTATTCAATGCATATAGAGTACAGTTCTTACCCAACAGGCTCCCTACAGCCCAATTCTAGCAATTATGATGGAGTCTTCCCTAACTTTTCCTCTATTCTCAATTTACTTTTATATTATTGCTTTATGTTTAGGTGGAGCTTGAGTAACATTAATCCTAAATACCTTTGTTACTGATTGGTGCAAAATTCTCTCACTTTGCTTTTAAAGATACAGTCAAAAAAATAGAGAGCACCTGCTCAGGGGAGAGTATTCACACCTTGAGAGTGGGTAACTTTGAGATGGAGGTGCGTGTTAATTTTATAATTAGGCTTTAATGAACTAAGTTCACCGGAGGAGAGAAATTTTGCCCCAACTGTTGGCTCAGCAGCAGGACATCTTTTCCTGTCTTCCTTGGTTGACAGGTGTTATGTGGGTTATCAGCTGCAAAGTGCCACTGAGTTCCCCTCCCTGCAGGGATTTCCACAGAGCCTGGCCATGGTGTCTCCACGCTCCATTCCATTCCTTTTAGCAGGTGGTTATAGTTGTGTGGGGAATCATCATGGAACATGCCAACTGCATTCCATCCAGGGAGCAGCGGTTGCATTTTACCCTGTAATTTCTGTACCATTATAACTTCTGTGAGGATGTGAATATAACTTCTCAGTTTCCTCTAACTTTATCTCCAGCTATCATTCCATGGAGTTCCCAGCCATTTTTCCACAACACTTGTTTAGATTGACATTAATTTTTTGTAAAGTAAATACAGAAATATGCATACATCTTTACATAACATGAAATGGATAACAGTTAAATGTTCCTAAAAGTCCAGGAAAGTACTGTGAGAGAACAGTCATTTCTTCTTCTGCTGTTTCCCTCTCACATTCACATCCCAAACGTATGCAGATACCTTTCAAAAAACTTATTAACTAGTTCATTGGAATTTTTGCCCTTTCGATGGACCTTGGTAATTTTTTACCTTTTTTTTGCGATGTCTTTACACAATTGTACTCACCTTAACCTTACACAAACAAAAACCAAAGTATCCAATAAGTTAATATTTTTTAATATATGTAAGGATTTTTTGCAGAAGAAGAGAAAATGGAGAACAAAATTAAAAATTATTCTTTTGTATACTCAGTGGTTCACTGGTTACAATATTCATTCAGGACATGCAAAGCTACTAAAAAAATTGTACTTTAACAAATACATTATTTGCCTGCAAATATCAGTTTCTAATTTTGTGAGAATGCCAAGTTATCAAGAACATGTATAATTTCATTAACATGCAAATTGTTTAGATTTTGTTCTGATCAATAAACAAATGTGCAATTGTGAGAACTTCCACGTTTCTCAGAAAATTGAATTTTTCTTCTCCAGTCATACTGTTTCAAATATCAGATCATATCACTGACTTATAATAATAGGGGAGGATTTTCCCACGCTTGCTATTTAAAAAGTGGTTTGTTACAAAACACAATGAGTCTAGGTATTCTCATAAACATGATAGATGCAACTACGATGAAAGTGGGTTTATTTTACAGCTCAGTAGTTGACCACTCACTATAGAAGCCAAAGTCACTCTTTTCCATTTCAACTACGTCCTTCCAAGAAAACCACCCCTAAGTCTGTTATAGAAAGGCAGAATAATCTGAGGCTCCAAACATGTCTACAAGTCATTTTCATGGACAGTGTACTTTGACATTTCTGGATCTATTTTACCAGCAAAAGCCAGTTCTAAATCAATCAGCTACTTAAAAATCCACAACATGGCAAATAAGGGAATATGAATCGTTAAATGTACTCCAAATAAGGCACAGCAAAAAAAGAGAACTTTGGCAAATAAAGGTCAATTAGCTTTTCTTTAACTATCATAATACATGTTCATAATTAAAATACCAGTTCTTTGGCTTAATATCTTCATTCTTAATACATTTTCATCCCAGGACACTAGCTACTGGACTTCAAAATCACTCAATATGATCAGTTTTGAATCAGTTCAAATCATGCGTTTGGCATTCAGAGAAACATCTAATTTCATTCTCTACTTTGAATCAGATCATGAAACCAAGATGAAATTAGTGAATATAGTCACGATAATTTTATGCTGCCAGGAAATTAATTTCTCCCATTTTTTTTGCTCCATAAAGGATTTTGCTATATAGGTATCCTTAAATCATCATTCATGGCTTGTAGCTCACATCTGTATTTGTAGGAGTAAATCTGTCAGAGTAGAAACAATAATGTATTTTGGAGGTTAGATTTGGACTTAACCTCTTTTTTTATTCCTCCCTGCTTTCTAAATTGGTAACAGACAGATGAAACAAAATAACAGATTGTTTTAAATTGTTGGAGTCACTTCAGATTACATCACTTACATTTTATGATGTTGCTAGTTATTATCACATGATGTAACATAATTTGTCAAAATGACATATCAGTAACATGGCAGAAACACCAGATGTCACAGGAATGTAAGAACTGCCAGCTGAATTTAGTTAATTTGTCCTTTCCAGCCAACCTATCTCTAATCGTGGCCAGTACCAGATGCCTCAGAAGAAGAAAAAAACCCTTCTACAGTGAAAAATGTTTCAAAAATCAGTGTAGGACAGCATGTTCTTTCTTTCTAAATCTGCTTATCAAGTGATTGGCTTATTTCCAACAACATAAGGATATAAATTTCTGTGCTAAAACTTAAATTCCTCAAGTCTGACAAAAGTCTTCAGTTCCCTCTAATTTTTATGATGCTCTTCATTCTTACTTTTTTTTCCTTCTCAACTTCTTTACGTCGTGTCCCAGCTGGCTTACTCCATGTCATTTAGGATGTGATTCAGCAAACCAAACAGAGGAAACATTTGTGCAGGTACCCACATAAACTGATAAGATGCATATATGAAGAAATGAACTGTATTAATTTGTTCTTTGAAAAGTTAGCAGTTTTATGTGGAAAAATGGTAATCTTTCATAGAAGTAAGTTTTTTAAACAAAATCTGATTTTGAGAGAATCTAAATGGTGGGTTTTTTTCCAGATTGCATTTATCTGGGAAGTCTTACATCTTATGCCATGTGCACAGAAGACAAGCAGTGAAGAGACCTGCCTGCTTATATTATATTAAAAGGTCAGATGACCTTTGCCTAAGCAGGATTTTGACCAACTTATGACAGACAAAGGAAGGCAGTCAAATTGCCTTTTCCAACTGGCTTACAGTAACTTCAGGATTATATGTGTTAGTAAGAACATAGATATCCTGTTCTTTCTTATCTGCACCACTTTGCTAATTCCTAGTTTCCACCATTTACTTAATAAGCAGACAGTCACAGTATAGAAAACTGTAATTCATCTGTGAAAAGTAATGACTTACTGACATTCTGTCAAGTTAGACAGCAAAATCCAATTTTCTGACTTCTGTTAGGGACTGAGCTTCATTTCACATCACAAGTTTCTGAGACAGTATCCATAGAGTTCAAGGAGCCTATTTCTCTGTGTTTGTTGCCCTCACAGAAACAGAACTCATTACTTTTTAAAGCAGGTTTTCCCATTTTCTAGGTTCTTGTGCCCCACCTGCACATCTATCAGGGACTTACAAGGAGTCCTGCTTCTAATTTTCGTAAACTGCAGAAAAAATTATGTTTGTTTCCCACTGACGAGTGCTACCAAGCAATTACATGCATAGATGATTAAGAAACAGTGTATATGGAAAGCACCATGGAGGAATTGCGTGGATAAAATAGGTAAAAGGGAGGAAAATGCCATTGAAAATGTAGCTGGTTTATATCCTCTCCTGGCAACAATTTCATTTCAAAGAAGAAATAAGATTAAATACCAGCTTTTTGTCCCTAAAAATTGTAGTTGCAGAATGAGGCCCAGACAAAACAACTTACTGAAGCAGCACTGCTAGACAGTGAAATGACTGACACTGAGCAACGAGCCTCCTCAGGGGGACCTAAACACAGTGCTTCATAGCAATCCAGATCCAGTAACGAACTTATAAGCTATTTACTTTGCTGCATTTTGTTAGGCTTCAGTCCTGGAACCCCAGATTATTTAGGGGGAAAAGAAAGGCAATATCATATACTGCAGTCCAGTCTTTCTAGTAACTAGAGGAAGCCTCACCTCGACTTCGACACTTATAATGTAAAGAAAAGATACAGCACAAAGCAGAACAGAAGCATGCAGCTGGGAAAAAAGCAGCAAATGTGTTTTTTCCCTTTACTAACACAAATTATTTTATTTAAGGTTTTAAAATTTCTCTTTCTATTATTTTCTATTCTGACAGGTATATAGAGGGGTCTAGATATCTATTGCTCCATAATATCAAATCAAACATACTGGCCTGAGAGCTAACATTGGCCTACAGGACTTCTATTGCTCGTTTTATATAAAAAAGAAGGATTTATTTTTAGCATTAATTAATTTTTTTATTAAAGAATTTGTGATACACTATTGGACTATAAGCAGAGACACTGGAATTATGCAAATAATGAATTTTTTGTCTTTCTGCTCTTCATAAATACGTATTTTTAATATGCCTTTAGTTTTAGACTAGGCTGGTATGTAAACTCCCATTTTTTCCTGAAAAGTAAGTTTAAAGTCATGTCCATTCACTCTGGTACAGATTTCCTGCTCAAGAATGGAGTTCTGCTACTAAAGATAAGATTGCGTGCACGCACATGGACTTGCAGATATGTAAGTGGGAAGCTGCAGGAACATATTACTGATTTGGTGTGGTGGGTTGACCTGAACCAGTAGTTTAAGTCCCTACACAGGCACTCCATTACCCTGCCCTGCCCCAGAGGACAAGGAGGAGAGTAAGAAGAGGAAAAACAAGAACACTCATGGGTTGAAAGAAAGACAGTTTAATAAGTGAAGAAAAAATAAAATAAAAAAACCTATCAGCTTCAAGTTCTTGAAGGAGTTCCAAAGAAGCTCTAAAGATAAATGTCGTTGAGATAATAAGATGAACAAAAATCGTTCTTAAACTTAGCAGCAGCTCCTTTTTCCAGAGTGTCAGGTTGTCTCAGTCTAAGTGCTTTTTTGCAGACTTCATCCACACTACTTTAGTTTCAGAAACACTTGAATTGGATGGCCATAAAATGTGTTTATAGAAGATGCCATAAACCCACCTTGCACTGCAATCTATTTTTCTGAATATCACTACATAGACTATGAATCCTTCTGACATTGTGTTCACCCCCCCAGAAACACACTGTTCACCCCTGTTCTCTCAGAGAAAGAGTCTAAATTAAGTAGTGTAGTTTTATTGCTCATAGACAATATCATTAGCAAGAGTCTTCAGGTTTCTTAGTCCAGATTATTTGTAAAGGGTTGATTAGATAAATATAAAATTGGCTTCCCATCATAAAGGATTCTGTAGAGGAAAACCACTTCTCTGCATGATTTAAATTTTTGTGAATACAGGCATGGACAGGACTGTAACACCCTTTGACTTTTGGAGAAAAGCTATATTTTGGTGTATCATAATTACCCATAAATATAAAGTTCAAAAAAAAATTATTCAGGACCATGTACTGTAGGGATAGGGTTTTTTCAGTAAGAGGACTACTAGCATACAAAAATAATCACTGAATGTGACAGCTGAATAATTTTAATTTCACTCTAATAAAAACCTTAGGAAAAGAAGAAGATATAAAGAAAAAGGATTCTACAGGAAACAGGCTTTAGTACTATCCATGTAGCTTTTTTTCTTCAAGTTTTTAAGTGCTCACTCGAGTAGTGAGGTTATGAAGCTAAGTTATAAATTACTCTACAGACAATTAAATAATCCTTCTGGGAATTAAATAGGAACAATGGGAAGAAAACCACTGTAAAACATCTTTCAAGGAAATAAAAATGAATTATGTATCTTCAACAGTTTGAAATTAAGCCCAAGTGAATTTCTATTGTTGGAGCTGTTATGAGGTGTTATGTAGTACTTGCTCATTTTATTAGAATTAAGTAAAAGATGCCAAGCCTAACGAATTTAAATACTGATGTAATGCAGTTCCTGTGAGAAGGACAGCACTCATTTAACAATCCCCTTGTTTACTTCAGCTGAAAATTCCTGTACCTAATGAGATGAAGGAAATGTCCATATGTCTTTTACAAGGCTGTAATGGTGAAGATGGCACTGTAAAGTACCAAATCTTTCTCTCTGTAAACAAACTGATTATTAAGCATAGCAGTGTGTCTAATAAGGCAATACTAAATTTATATTATGTTCTTAGGTACAGTAGGATGTTGACGTCTAAGCAATAATTGACCATTATTGCTGATTCATCAAAGGAAAATGGGTAATTTTTATTTTAATGTTAATGAATAAGTGTCATTTTACACACTGATCCACCCACATCTGAGTTTTATGGTATTGTTCTAGAAATAATAATCTCAGTCATTATTATCCTATCAAGTGATTATTATACCTATCAAGGGAGTCAACTGTTTCTGTGAACTGAAAAGAAAGAGGTTTACTATTTCCCTAGATCCTCTCATCCCTGATACCTCCACATGCCTCCTTCTTTCATCCACACATCTGTCTCATCAGGTCAGAATGTCAGCTGGTGATTCCCCTGATGTGTAGGAACTCACCTGGAGGAGTGAACAGCTGCACTCTGCCTAATAATAGACCACTGTTGATGTTAATTTACAAAGGGAAAAGAAGTGAAAACCCTGGTTCAACCTAATGTTCTCCATAAACTTAATTTATCTTTATTATAATGTTAATTGTCATCTTCTTAGAATTTCCATTAAGCAGTATGAAGATGAGGCATACTCCTAGTTCTGTGCTTACTTTGTCTGGATTTTTGTCTTCTTTCCCCGGATCCTTTCCTTATTCACACTGTGGAAAAGAATGTGTTTGGTCCAATTTTGGGAAGATAAACTGAAAAATTCTTGTTGATATGTACAGTCCTGATTCCCTCATCTAATTTTTATTTGTGTGCTTTTCTTCTTAAGACAGTAGGAGGTCTTCTTCTTCTTAAAGTCTTGGGAGGTTTCATAGTTGAAAACAGGATGAAGGCCTTAAAATATACCTTCACAAGTCCATAAAAGAACAAATGCTGCAATGATTTTATGATTTTCAGTTTGTGTTTTCTGTGGAGGTACAATATACTATGTAGAAATATATTTATATTGGAATCGTGTCAATAATCCATCGAGTATTCATCATCCCTTTCTAATGTTCTATCTTAGTCATAGTAGAACTTTTCATTTTTGTTAAGAAAGTCTATGGAAAGCTTTAAAATTGCTACTGTACTTCAATTAATTCTGCCCTTCTTTTTCTGGTTTTAATGTTTTGATTTTAGTTTGAGTTGCAAATTACCATGTGGTTACTAAAATATCTCAGTTCCTTCCATGTTGCCATCTCATTTTGTATTCTTGAAATATGACAGCACGCTTTAATGCTTATCAGTATTTATAGTGGATAGAAATCATTACATTTGTGACCAACAAATTTGTTTTAGACACTATTAGAAAATCATTAAAATATTGTTGTTTTCATCTCCTCAGAAATTTAGAAGTAGCATGTGGCAATGTATACTCAGTGATAAAACTTCTCCTTGAAAAGTTGCAGGTTGTTCAGGTCTCTTAAGAGAAGATATAGCTCCAGCCTCCTGTAAGCCTACATAGATTGGTGGCTGGTAGAGAAAAGCTGTTACAGAACAGATTCTCAAGTAACGATCAGACTTGTTCCCCAATAACTGTTAGCTTTAAAGATAGTTACTAAGCAACTCAGTGAGAAGTATACTTCAAGAAAAAAAATCTAGATGTTATTTCACAATAAATTTTTTTTATAGCTAGGAATTTTCCTGCACTGTTTTCTCTTTACAGAAGAGTCCAAACGAATCTGATAGAAATGTGGCATTAATACATATTCATAAATTAAACCCTTTCTTGTTGTAACTACTGACTTCAGCAATAAAAGAGAAGAGCTTGTCAAAAAATGTTTAGCTCAGAAGTCACACAATTAGATCATAATAATGCTCTGTGCCACATGAAAATTTGAATTAACATACTTAATTTTACACAGTAATAAATCCATTCATGTTCCTACTTTGCATTATACGTACAGTAATGAGGATTTTCCCAAATGGAAGTGGAATACTAACTGGCACAAAAAAAAAAGTGATGCAGAGGATCTATATACATTATAGATTTAAGCAGTAAAGTATAACAGTCTGTGCATAGAGAGGCAGACAATTATCATCAGATCTTGGTTGCATAGTTGGGCTCAATGGCACAACTAACCCAAAAATATATTTTTCATGGCATATAGCAAGAATATTTTAATATTTACTGTTTGGTGAGGGTTTTTTTCACCACTGACTGTAATGAATAGGTGTCCACTGAACAAGCTCTCCTTATAGACAGGGCAGCGTTAAACTACCTACACATAAACCATGGATGCAATTCCATTCATCCTAGGACATCTGAGGCTTTTACAAGATCTCCAATGAAGGCATACTTCTCTCTGTTCTGCGTGTAGAAAACACAGGGTATTCTGGAGGATTAAGACATCACTAGATATGATCATTAATGCAGTTCAGTAATGTTTCTAACTCAGATGTAGGTCTATGTCTGGCTATACCTAAGTGTCTTAACATGCTGTGAATCACACAAGTTTGTACCAGAGAATGTTAATGTGTGTTAAACCTCCCTTCCTCTTTTCCATTTAAAACACATTTGCAAACTCTTAAAGAGCTTGCCCAATTATTTCACATTTAATAATGATGGGAAAACATTTTTGTATTTACTGTAATTTGGTCAGGAGGAACTCTTTTTGGTCAGGAGGAACTCTTTTGTAGCTAAAAATTTCATAACTGCTCTCTTTTAGCACTAACAATTTAAAGTATTTTTCACCTCAAACACATATGTGTGTATTTTCTGAGTCCCTGCACACCTACCCCTTCAGTCAAACTAATTTTTATGGAAAAGTTGCTTTGTTCTCCACTGAACTGCTGAACACGCTACTTAGCACCCTCAATGGATATAGGTGTAAAAGTGTACTGTGAGAATAATCATTCTCTTTTTTTCTTTTCCCTTGGCACTTAATGATTGTAGCAGCTGCACCAGTGTTACTAAGCAATGTCATTCGATAGGAGCAGAACCATAAAGCAGAATGGTTGGTGCTTACTGTTAAGATATGCAGCCCTGGCATGAAGTTTAACTATCTGAACAGACATGAATGTGACATGAGAAATTGCTGAACACCACGAATAACACAGTGAGAAGCTGGCAAAAGTTACAGCTAGTGCTGTGAGGAATGGCTGAATTGCACAGATGGCTAAGGAGGAAGTAGGTGAGAAACTGCCAAGATTCACAGATAATCGTGAGGAGTATTGGGAATCTTTGGGGGAGGAGGACCTAAGTAACCCTATTGGTAATATGAGGTGAGGCTGAGATGACTTAGGTGAGAGTATCGGTAATACCAGATTTGGGTAAGAGTGTAGCAAAACTGAGACCACTGGAAAAAAGCCCAAACAATTCCATGTGCATTGCTTATTTGGGAAGAGATAAGGATGGAGAAAGGAAGGATCAAGGTGGATGGAGGAGAAGTACAACTGTGAAAAAAGAAGAGAAGGGGAGAAGGCCTTTTGCATGTAAGCAAGTGGCTGGTCAGTACACTTGTATGAATGAGCTTCACAACTTTTGCTTTGTAATGTCACTCTCTTTCCTGTTTGTGCATGTTTTGGAAAGTCTAAGTGACAGCAACCATAGGCTGGGTTGCCTGTATACTCTTTGAACTTGAGTCTTCCGTGTGCACGCGTGAATGTTTGCGCATGCATGTGTCTGCCCCTCTAAATTTCACATTCAGTCCTGCCACTGCCTGGACCTGGAAATAGGAATAGCAACACCTTTGCTAAATGTTGTCAAATGCAGCAAATGCTGATAATCAGGAGTTTGACTCTAAATAAGAACAAAACCAACAGTGTAATCATATACAATGCTATTTCATACATTCTCATTCTTTTTTTACTTTTCTAAGGCTGAAGGGTCATTCTAGGCTGATGGTCATGGAGTTTTCCCTTGAGATTCTACACCTTCGGTCATCTATTAGGATCCTCCACAGATTTTCTAGTTCTCTTTATTTCTTTTCTGTGGTGAAAGGAAGTGTTTCTGCCCAGTACAGAACTGTGATGGAGAACTGCTGAGTATCACCATCATGTTTGATGTTTTACATTTTGTGCTCTATTCCTTATCCTTAAGATGTTTGGGGGTTTTTGTGTCATTCAAAGAATTTCAAAATAATGTTGTGGTATAAATTATCAAAGACACTAAATGAAGAGATATTGCCTGTTCCTGACATCAAACTGGAAGATAGCAAAAAAGGAGACATATTCTGAAGGAGAAACACAGAGTTTGAGATCTGATCTTAGGTAAGCTTTTCTGCGTGTTGCTTTACACCTGGAACTTTCGGAAGCAGAAAACCTAGGGGTAGAGAGATTCATGCAGACCTTGTTAAACCTCAGATGTACTAAGCTGGAGGCTGTCAATGAGATATATGGATGTATAATCCTTAAGAACTCCTATCTGGTAACTCAGATACAGGAGCAGAGACAAACCACCACAACAGCAGAAGGCACATCTATGCAATGAATCTTCAAACAGAAGGCCCTACAGAATATTTTTATGACAGGGAAAAAAATCGGGAACAAAGCCTTCTACTGCATTGATTAAGATATCCACTTCGTTGTCTCAGGTGAATGATCCCAGGAAATCACATGTCCATGTTGATAGCAACCACTGCTGCAGTACCAAGTAAGAAGAAAAGAACAGAAGGGCTGACACAGATCACTGAAGGAGAGCAAATAATATCCTAACAGTGAAATTATGTTAGTTCAGCTCTTCATCTTCCTGGGATAAATAAAGCTTTCTCACTCAGCTGAAATGTGAAAAAAAACAACCAAACAAAAAAATTCCCCACAAATAAATAAATAACAGTTTCAGAAATTCAAGAAAGTGCATTTCTTCAGAAAATAACAAAACCAGTATTAGAATACCAGCTGGGATCCCCTTCTTTCAGGGAAAGAAACTCAACCTTTTAGTTTAACTGAGTTTTAGCAATCAGGTATATATTTTTTAAGTCCCTACACACAAGTGAAATACTAAAAATGTGTCTTGGTGAAGATTTGATTAGTTCTGAGCATTTGCCAATGAAAATAAAAGCTGCAACACTGCTGAAAATTTACCTTTGGAAAAGTCTGCTTTATATTTGCATTTGTTGACCACTGCTAAAATTAAAATATGGTAGGAAAGGTTGCTGTAGAGCTACTTTCTGTATACTTTTGTTCCACATCAGTTACTGCTAATTTGCTAAGCCTACAAGCCAAAACAAAGGACTTCCAGCCCCTTCTGTTTCATACAGCAGAAAAAAAATTAAGCTTTGCCTCTTGGTCCATATATCAAACCACTTGTTACCAAGAATCTTATTTCAGAATGCTAAACTCCATTTGCAATTTTACTGCATAAAGAAAGCTAAATTGACCATAACTTGCTTTCACAGACTATGCGGCAACAGCTGTGCAACGCTGGCAGTGATTTGCTTGTATCGGAAAAAGGCAAAATCCACATCTGACCACTTCATCTTCTGCAATACATTGGATCTGGCTCTGAACACTGAAGCAGAACCTACTTTTTCAGCGAACTGAAGAAAAAATGAATTTAGAAATGGTGAGAGAAATACCTATTGGTATGGTAATGTGTGCTCAGACTTTATAAACCAGCTGACATAGAGGTATAATAACATGGAGAGGGTATTATTTTCACAGACTGCTCTTCATAGGACTGTCTCCCAGCTCCAGGGCTCAATTTCAGTTTTTTGCTGAGTCCAAACTGCATGCCAGGATGAGATAGGCAATAGTTCCCCCAAGCTTTGGCTTACCTGAGATGAAGCAGGGCCTGCAGGAAGGCAGGAGGCACTTGACTATAGATGAGTTTGGTGGGGCTGATCACAGATAATTAATGCCCCTCAGTTCAAAAGCTTCCATAAAGATATTTTTCCTGATCCCACCTTAATTCTGCTTCAAAATTTGCTGACTAGGACTCACAGACTACAGTGAAAAGTCTCCAGTTTGCAGTACATTCCAGTTTCCAATTATTTTCCTGAATAGTAGTGGTTAATATATATATATGTATATATATATATATATATACACACACAATTCTCCATGGGGAGTGTGTCATGGCTGAATACTAATAGACTAAATGCTGGCAGTAGTCTTGAATTCCTAAAGGGCAGAAGGGTTTTGCATTCTTCAGCTTCAGAAGTAAACCAAGCTCCTGCTCTGGAATTGGAGGAATGTGTAAGGCTAAGGTTTGATTTACAGGTTCAGAGGCAATTTATACTTTTGCCCTTTTATAGTTGGTTGTCACAAGTCACCAAAACTGAACCTTTTAGGTAAGTTCCAGGAGTCCTTGATTACTTTGCTTGGTCCACTGTGCTGACAGTGGTTGCATTTAGTTTGTGATGTGCAAGACAACAGTATCTCTACAGTATTGCAAGACAATGTGGATTGAAATGGACTATACAAATTTCCAGTGTTAATATTATGGAGTACAACCTGCACATAACAATGAAAATTATGAAACCTTTCTATTAGTTCAAACATCACTCTTTTGTTTACAGTTTCAATTTTGAACATATATGTATAAAATGCCAGTGGTAGGGAAATCAGAAACTGATTGCTAGTAATTTCGTCATAAATAATTTAAAAAATGTAAATCTCAAAAGACTGCATGAATGCAAGACAAAACTTATTTTTAATTATTTATGTATCTGTAGTCGCTCACCTGAATACTTCTACAATGGCAATATTCCTATGACTCATTCATAGGGCGATATCCCTGTGTATCGAATTCCAGGAAAAGTTTTCTTTCAGCAAGTCTAGTATCACAAACTTTTATTTCCTACGTAAGTAATGAATGGCTGATTAATTCTATCGGTTGTTTAAAATTATAATCTGTGGAAAACTAGGTGCATGCAAGTTGGTATGGTTACTGTGAAGCACAGGTAACAACTGTATAAATATTTCAGTCTTAGTATTTCACAGCAGGATTATACTGCTGTGTTTTACAGCGTGTGGAAAGACATAACTGCTTCAAACAGTTCTTGGGATCCACTTGCAGCAACAGTGTAAAATCTCACAGATGTTATTGGCAGGCCTGCAGAAAAGAGCTAAACAATGTTAGTTGACTGTTATTTCTTTTTGCATTATATTGAAGGCAGGACTTCAGGGTTTTCATCCAGAATTTTGGCCAAAGGCAATAAATAAAATGACCCACAACACAAAGCATTCTGTTCTGGAAGAGCTTGCTAACTATATTTGCATTGATTGAAACATTATTTTGAACTAAAAACCACCGACAATACAAATATAGCTGAACTATTCTTCCATAAAGGACTGTGCAAGACTTCAGATTCTGCTCCAGTTATCAACTAACTGCTGTGTGATTGCCCAGAACAGAAGTTCTTCTGTTTAACAAAAAATACAACAAAGCTGGTATCAAGAGAGAAGTGACAGTGAATGAAGTCTTTACACTTTATAGCAAAATTAATGTAGATTTCTAGATTTAACTTTTTGACTGTAATGTCAAACCCTTATCAAAGGAGTCTAGTGAGACTCTATTATTTTTCTGCATGAATTCTAAGTTATAATGACAATAATCTGCTTTAGGCATTGTACATTTCAGGATCATTATTATACTTCACAGTAGACTGGAATCACTTGGGTCTTGAGTCTAATGTTTTATTCCACTACCCAAGGTGCACTAAAACTGGCCCAAAATGCACTGCTTCCTAGGTCTAATTGTTTAAGGAATTTGATTATTCCCAGTAGGAGCTACTCAAGCTTGTTTAAAATGTCAGATATATACTTGATGGAAATTTATAGTACTTGTTTGTTTACTACCTTATCACAGAATAAAGATTGCTTATGGAAATAAAAGCCCAGCTGGACATTCTCACATGAGAATTTTTGAAATTAGAAACAACTTCCATTTTCAGAATTAGAGAAGAGATAAAGAGTGGCTGACTGCATTTTGAAGAGTTTTTAAATTATTTTTGCAACAATTTAACATTTTGTTCTCCAATTAATATTCTGCTGAATGCCTTTCTTTATGAACTATATATGAAAAGGACCTTAAAAAATATTTAAATAATGATAAAGAATTTTTTGTTTATTCTATTATTTTTATGTGAGGTAGAGAGGCTAAAAAAACCTGGAGTGATCAGAGATGTCAGTGGCATGCTTGTCTTTCTCTTGAGGTATCTTTATTGGAATTGGAGTAACAAGTAAATTACTTTTTACACCAGATTGGTAGATATGGTCATGTTTGTCTCGATGTTATAGAACAAAAAGCAATATAATCCCAGATGTATCCCTCCTTGAGTTCTGTACTCAGGAGTTTATTTTTCCTTTCTTTCTCTCCCTTATCTCTAATTTTTCTGGGTTTTGGTTTTTATTTGACCCTAAGAATCAAGAGATTTTTTTCATCAGTATCACTGTAGTCAGAGACTTCTCTAAAGTCAGAAACTTTGGCTCGTTTGGGCATTCCAAGTGGTGCATGAAGCTGTATGACCATTAGCTGTGTTATTCATAACAAGACAGAGAGGACCACTTCTGAAAGCTCCATCCAGGCTTAGGCAAGCTGGTACTGCTCCAAGACCTTCCACCCCACCATCATAGAGAAGACCTGCAAAGGATGTGTGTCTGAGGCAGCTCTCTACCCAGTATTTTCACATGAGTAAATGCTCATCATGCCTCTCTCTTTTAGGTCTGATCAGGCACGCTGAACAGACCTGGTTGTCAGGATGTGTTTCTTGATGTTTTCTTGTTCTTTTCTTCCATAACCAGGCTTTTAGCATGCTTTTGAGAGTTCATTATGGTTCCTGCTATAGCACTGGCATGAATGAGATTTGTGTTTAGAACATAAATATCCCAGTAGCCAAATACAACCTCAGAAAGTACCGTATTATATATCCCTTCCTCCTTGTCATTTCATCTTACAGACTGGTAGATTTATTGAAAAGATAAAGCAAGCACTCAATACTAGCTTTAGTGGCAGCTGGTTTTAATCCCTGGTAAAAGTAGTCCAAACCAACAAACTGTAAGAGGTAGAATGACACATGATAGATTATAAAATTATATATTTGAGTAACAGATAACAAGCAACATTTGTATAATGGATAACAAACAATGAGTAATTAATAGTGTGAGAAGTATTAGTGCATGCCTCACATTGTTTTGCAATGTATTTCAGACATTCTGTGAAACACTGATATAGGAATAAAGTATAATAAATTTGGGATTTCAGATTTTCCTTAAAAAACACAACATTTAAATACTACATTCATCTTTCCTAGGATTCTAAAATTCAGTGGAAAACTAGGTATTGTACTTCTTTAGAATAAGTACCTTAAAAATAAATAAATATCAGAAAACTCTTAGCAAATCCATTTTATATATTACAAGGGAGATCCTAAAATTTTGTGAAGTGTTCCTCTCTAATGCAAAGGGCCCAGGTGTTAAACTATCCACTAAGTAGTTAATCTCTACTGTCATTAATATCTTTACTGCAATGAGGTAATAAGCTGCATAACAGAGGCAGTTGTATTGAGTTTACTAGATCCGCTTCAAATTTTGGTTATATGGATGGCGAAGTGGAGTTATAAAGAGTTGCATTTTTGTAGGATTTGCAGAGGGCACTGTCTTAAATTAATTTTTTTTTTTCCTGTAAAGCTGAGCTTATTTAGATGATTAATAAACACTGATTCTGCAGCTGGCTTAATGAAAGGAAATTTTAATGGCATCAAATTCAGAAGTCAGAAGTGGGATTAGTCTTAGGCTAGAATGTATATGCATATGTATAGCTGTGTGTATATATAAATGAAGACATTAGAATGTAGTCAAACTGATATTTTGAGAAGAGCTGTTTACAGAGTAGTAAGGATAACTATTCAGATAGAACATGGATGATCTTTCATAGGATGCACAAAGTGTGCTAAGAGATAAGCATGAAGGAATGAAAGAAGGTGGAAATTTTTACTAAAAGGGCAGCCAGTCCCTGATGAGAGTCATTCTTTGCCTAAACTTCTACTACAGTGCAAACACACAGTATAAACTACACAACTGGACTGGAAGCAGTTTTTCTTTTTATTATTTTCTGCCTAGCTTCTGTACTGAATATATTTATTTTTACAGCTGAAACCTGAACAAATGACCTTTTTCAGAGGCCTACAGTATGAATTTTGAAAGGTGGTTATTGGAGGTCTGGTAAAGTTCTGTTGAAATAACTGCTCACAGGCACAAACTAGCATATTCATTCAACAGCATTTTCCTTTTGCATTAGCTGAACCCATTTCAAAGCATGCAGAACACTGTGAAAAGATTCAGTTGAAAAAGACTAAGATTTTTGACAGGTTGAGCATAAGGCAGTCATCTTGATTGTTTCTCCATTCTCAAACTTCTGTAAGAATCCTTCCATTCCAAAAAGCCCATCCTGAGTTTAAAGACTCCTTTTCCCTTTCTACAATCAAGGATTATGCAGAATTTTTCAGCACCTGCCAAGGCAGAATGCAAGTCTGACATTGTGACCAGGATCTGGGTTCTTTGAGAACTTAATAAATAAGTATCAATAATAAATTATCCTCTACTAACAGTACAAATTTTGCAAGACAGCAAAAAATGACTAGGAAAAAAATATTAGCAAAAGAACTTGAGAAAAGTAATACGTCACCCATGTGCTCTCTGCTTGATTTGCTAATAAACAGAAGGTTATATAGTTTCTGGAGATTTTATTGCATTTGAAAAGTTGTGTTTCCAAGATGTTAGATTTCTCAGAAATCTAACCTAGGAAATATTAAAATGTTAAAATTTGTTGTATTATCTTGGTCTAATAAAGCTGCAAATTTGCAAACTACAGTAAATAAGGATCTGTGAAACAGATTATAGGCTATTGGCAAAATAATTAAATTGTGTGTAAAGCAGGCAAGGAATGTGTCTGTTCCCCATATTGATGTATGTGATCATGGGTTTTCTTTCTTATGTGACACATAATAGAAGCAAATCTGATTCACAGAAGGATGGTGTATCCTCACTGATACAGAATGAAGGCAGCTGTGGGGTATTAAACTGCTGTACTCAGATTGCTTATTTTCAGCATTCAGAACTTAAATGTATCCCAAATATTGCATTTCTAAGTTCTCTAAAGTAGAAATTCCTACTGACTTCATTGGGAGTTGTTAATACACAGTAGTCTGCAATATCAAGCACTCTGAGCACTTCAAAACCATGAATCTGTAGATAGCAGGCTATTTTATGCTGGAACTAAAGAAGTTAATTGCCCCCCCTGAACAAGGCTAATTGTCCGAAAAGACAGTTATTCCAGCCTGGTAACTATTTCATCACTATCCAGACCAAACATTCATGAAACAAAGATTTTTAAGATTGTTAAGGGAGAAAAAGATTGGAAAGGAAGGAAGTATGTATACCAAGAAAGGTTGACAGGTAAACAAGCATGTGCAAATATAATCCCAAAGTTAAACTGAATTGGTTACTGCTGCATCCTGTTCTTCAAGTAAAATCAGCATATAAAAATGTTAAACCAACATTTATTTGAGCAAGCAGACAATGAAATAAAAGCACTATTAACTATCTATAAGCACAGCTTCATGGTTCATCACAGGTCCTGATGCAGTCAAAGCCTTATAAATATGAAAGAGCTATTCCTCTTGCCCCTGATTTGTCCATTTAGATTACACATCCTTAACTGCTGCCCTCATTGATGGTTAGGATAGGAGAAACACATGTGTAAGAATAACAATATGACCTTCCATCATAGTTGTATGCCAAAACAGCCAAATCCACATTTTTCAACTAAGCAGGAAGTCTGGGTTTACCATTTTGGGGACAACAGTATAGTATACTGTTCTTAACAAACACTTCTGATACTGGAAGATAGGCAAAATAGTGCATGCAAACAGTTTGTCCATTTTCCTGCATCTGTGCAGTCTACTGTGGCTCCCAAACTGTTTCAGCAGTTTTTTGCACTGCTTATGGAACAAACTGACACAATCCCCACACAGATTTTACCTCCATTAAACAGGAAGAGTTGATCCCATCCCAATAACACTCCTACTTGTCAATGAAGGAAAAGCTCCATGAAGTTCAGGAGCATTACCATCTTCTTCATTTATTTCACAGAATAAAATGGCAACTGAAAAGCAAGTAGTAAAAAATGAAAGCAGCACTCTCCCATTGAAAATAGAAGTGTGTGGCAGTAGGTCACACATGCCACTGTGCTTTACTGAGATCTCTCTCCCTAGCCCAAGTAGGTTCTCTGTGCATGGTACCTCCTCTAATCAGCATAACATTTTCCCACTGCTATACGGATAATTTTGCTTTCTTTTTTTAAACTTATCTTGTAGGCTTCTTGAACTCATGGTCATCAATCCTAGCCTGATTTCTGTTGCAACTTCTAAATACACCACAATGTAAATAGTACTGTAGTTGATTGTAGTAGAACAGTCTCTTCCAGAGCAGGTGCTTATATGAGTCTTTTTGGCATATTATCATTACCTTGATGAAGGAATACACCACTGATAATTAGTCTCTTTCTCTCTGTCTTCCTATCTTTATTCTTAGCAATTATAACAGGAGACCAGAGAAAAGCAGACTTGGCTAGTTTTGAAAGGAAAAACCCCCCTCTTAGTTGATACAGAGACTTCAGAAAACAAAGAGCGTAAGTTTCAGGGTAAGTCTATTTTGTTTAATATTTCTTGTTCAGCATTCAAAAAGAACAGCTGTTCCTCTGAATTTTTTTTAACCATTTGGCACAGGTGACCCTGTCTTGCTTTTATGGTTATAAATTTATGAGAGAACAGAAAAGAGATTAATTCTTCTGAACTCAAGAACGAGATGAGCAAGGTAACTTCCTTTGCAGCTCCAAAGCACATACTCCGCGGTACCCAAACCATAGTCTGTGTTCTTTCCTTGATCTGTGTTTCCAGAAATTCCACAAATAGATATGGTCTCCAGAACTACAGAAATCCACTACTGCTCTTCTGTCCGATCTTCGCTATAAAGCCATATCAACAGCACTGTAATCCTAGCTGGGACAAGCACATGAGGAAAGAAAAACCCCAAAACATGCAGCCTTGCACTTATAAAGTCAATACAGTCATAAGCAGTGATGGACTGTGAATCTGAAGCTTATTCAGGTTTTTCTGACCTTCTTAGCTAGAGAAGTCAGAGTCCCTAGCAGTGCAGGTAACACAGAGTTTTACTCTTAAATCTTCCGTTCTCATATTTTCTTCCTTCTAAATACGTCATGTGAAAAAAAAAAAGTATATAGTTTTTTATTTTTTTAGAAGAAAACAGAGATTTGGTTTTCAGTATTTGAAAGAAATCTTTGGATACTGGAATTCCACATCGAAAAAAGTCAGTGATTAAATTAAGTTAGTGCCATTTCTTTTTTAGGCTACTAAAGGTCATCCTTCACAATAGACCCATTCTGCTTTAAACGTATGGTAAAGATAAGGGACTATATGAATTAAGTGTGCCTGGCACTGCATTGTTACAGGCGTAGTTTTTAGATTAGTTGACATGATGGAGGAAAGCAAGAGAGCGCACCCTCTTTTTCTGTCATTTCCCTGCCCCTGTACACCTGTGATCGCTGTGCCTGCAACTGTCTTGGGCAAGAACTATAAAGATTTTATCTGTTTTCTTGAAGTGCCCAGACTCATGAAAGCAGTATGGACATTAAGTTTAACCCAGGCAACTTCTAATGACAGAGCTGAATAAAAGCCAAAGTATTTTTATGTTACAGTGTGATAAAAGAGAGCTTTCAAAAATATGGGGGCTCAGAAGTCTGGCTTCACAGACTGGAAAATCAAACAATGACTGTCAAGTATATATAAGTCTTTGTGTGGCAAAAATATAGCAAAGACTGTTGAATAGACCGAGATAATATGTTAATGTTAACTGCCTTCCAGACTACAGAAAAATTATTCAGCATTTTTACAGAATCGTGACCTCTGCATTCTTGAAAATTTACTTTTTCTGTTAATTCAATGTACCCTATCATGTCATTGTCTTTCATATGGAGATAAGGAAAGAAAATGTGAAAAATAAATGCTTAGGGTTGCAGCTCAAAATTTGGGAGCTGATTTCAAAATGCTGAGCTAGATTTTGGGGTATTTTAAAAGTTAGCAAATGGTATTTGAATATTAGAATGGGAATCAAAGAAGATATGGAACAGAGGGAAATTCTGAGTAGTGGAAAACTTATTTGGTAAAACAGACAATACATAAAGGAACTGTGTTAACTTCTTCCTGTGACATTTCAAAATTAATCTAGAATGTTTATAACTTTTGGTAGAATCAGAAAGCCAACCAGCCCCAAGTCAATCAGTATATTTGATAATGTAGGTTGTAAGAAAGAACTCTCTAGTGCTATTATCATAGATCTCTGAGTAATAAGTAGATAAATAAGCAATCATTTATTTTGATAGGCTTAAAGAAATGAGGGATTTGAACTACATTAAAGAAGACATCACTGATGTCCTGTGCAAATGTATTGGCAAAAAGTAAACCTCACCCCTTCATCATAGAGGTGTTTCTTGTTTGTGGGGTAAGTATGAATAAAGTAGATATTTTAGTTTAGATGATATGTTCTCCAAAATGCTAAAGAATGAGTAGATCTGTACTGTGCCAGGTAAAGCTTCATCCAGGAATATCAGACACAGACAGCAGAGACATGGAAGAGGTATGAAGAAGACTGGGAATTAAATGGTTGTATTTAGGAAAGCCTAAAATGGATTTTAGTGAAAGATATATAGGAGAAGATATCTGAGAGAAAATGACATTACAATTTGTAGCAATAAAGCGTCACTACTGTTTGAATAAGACATTTCATTTACAAATAAGCAAAAACTTATACTACTACATTTATTGAACAAATAGCAGACAATTCTGCTCTTTTCTCTACATCACACCATCCCTGGAGCAGATGTCAGTTGATGACACTGATCTTTTGATATGATATTTAATATATTCTCTTATTGTTATATTCCTATCTGTTAATTTTCAACCTATCATAACAGTATATTTTTTCTAGTTCAATTCTGTTATAACAAGACTATGTTGTATACTTCATTCTTCTAAAGGTTATCTTGCTCATCACCACTCTTATTTCTAGTCTCCCTCCAGCATTTTTTCCCTGCCTCCTCCATCTAGTTAAAGGTGATTTCTGTGATCTTGTGATTTCTTTTCCAGCAAAGGCAGGGGTAGGTTGTTCTTCGTTTAGAGTATTCAGGAACAGAAGATGGAGAACTGGATGGGAAAGATTTGTAATTGTGACTTCTACTATTGTTTATGAAATAATATACGTGGCTCATTAGGAATCTTCAACAGGAGGTGTTAGGAAGATGAGCTAAGTTGCCTAGTTGTGAGTGGCCATTAGAGTCACATTGTATGATATCTGATCTCTGACTATAGAAACATGACTCCTTAATTAGAAGAAAAGTGTGCAATAAATGACTAAGGATTTAAGTCTGTCACGGAGAAAAATTAGCATGGGAAGTGGTGGCAGACTGAAAAGCTAGTGGGAATTTAGTACTAGACTTACCTAAAGCAACATGCCTGAAATGATGGAATTTGTTTTCTCTTTGCATTCATGAAGTGCAATTTTGCATATTTTCACCAACCTGTCCATCTTGATTCATTCTATTACTGCTGTGCTTGTGCTGTATGGAAACCTGTCCTCTGTTTTCTGAAGTGGTTTACCATTCCAGTATATAAAACATACATAAAAACTTGCAGTAGTCAAACTTAATTGCACTTTCTGCAAATTTCCATTCAATGCACACATACCTCTATTGTAAAGAAACCTAGGAAGAGTATAAGAAGAAAAGAAACTCATTCAAGCTCAGGCAAACACTCATAGAAATTATTTCATATTCACCAGCCTCTAGTGAGTGCCATACGATGCACGCAGGAAGAAATGGAAGTAGATGTGTCAACTGTGCTTCACTTAAAGTTTCAAACTAAGCTGCCTATTGGACAGTGAGTACAGGCCTCAACAGCAGTACTGAAAAAATTCCAGTAAAAGACCATGTTTTTATGACTTTTTTTTACTTATGTATATAATCTTTTCTATCCAACAATTTTTTTCAAGAACAACAGTGCTTCATTCAACAGCTATGCCACATGATGTAACAGTATAAATAGAACAATTTTTTGCACAGTATCACAAAGCTGCAGGTATTTCAGTCCTTCATAGATTGGCATGGATGCTAAACTATATACTTCTTTTTGCAATGTATAGAAAATAAATCCTTTTTGCAGCAAAGAACTACTGTTGTGTCCTCAAATGATAAGAACAATTAATGGCCAAAAAATTTATGCCATTACTCAAAATAAGTCACATTCTGCCATTAGTCCATTTAAATATGACATCTTTGCATCAACAAAAATGTCTTACAGTGGCTCTTTCTCAGATATAATCTATAGGGCTAGCATTTGCATTTTCAAGCATGTCAATAAACACTAACTAAAATTATACTAAAAATGGAACTTCAAACTTTAAAACCGAAGTGAATGCTTTCTACAAAGCCAAGTTTTTCACATGATAAAACTCTGAATAATTCTGAAAATTCAGTTCCAAAATTAATATTAAATACCAAAGAATTTCATTAAGACCCCAGAATGAACTGGAACATTAATAAGCATCAAACATAGATTTTATTGAAGCATGACTAATGTTCTTTGCAAGCTACTTAAATAAGTGCTATTTCCATATTCAAGACTACGTTTCTATCAAACGTGCTGTGATGATTTGGAAACAAGAAGTATTTTTAGCATTTCTTCTCTAAACTATTTAAAAATCAATTATATTTTTGCCTGAAGAAACAAATCTCAGAAGGATTTTTCTTCATGACAGGATTTTCCATGGATTCTGCAGAAGCAGAATGGTCTGCAGCAATATTTTGACAGTTCATAACCAGTATGCCATTTGATATATTTATACTTTCTTTGGCTGTTGCAGGATAACCAAGCAGATAAAATGTAAAATTCATATTGTCTGTTATTAAGAAATAGCTAACTTTATAATTTATCATTACGTGTTCCAGTAACTTCCCTCTCTATCTTGTTTACCTGATGAACGAAATGTTTATGTAGCCAGGTGACTAATGCTTTCCTTGCTTTAACTGCAATGGTATTAAAATCAAGAAAATACTCAGCGGAAGATATCCCCACTAGAGGGTCAGAGGAAGGTTGCTGCCCTCATTTCTTCCTTCTACCATATATCCTCTCATAACCGGGCCCTTACATGTCAGAAAACATGTAGGGGAAGGGGTATTTTTGACAGTGCTGGAGAGAAGAGGGATACCCACTGCAGGAGTAGGCTTTCTGGCATTGACAGCTCTGGCATGGGACACACTTATCATGCTTGCCTGCTGACCTACAGATTTAGCCTGCATAAAGGGTCTTGCTAGTAGTCTTGGAGAACTTTTGACTGAGTCAGCTTTGTTGTCCCCCTCAGTGCACATCCTTCTCTAACTTTCCCAAATCTGTTCAGGGCTACACTGCTGTATGTTTATTTTGCATTTTCAGTATGAATATGTACATGATATAGGGGTGGATTTGGTGGGGAAGGGAGTTATACAGCTTAGTATGTCAGAGCTCAATGCCATATGACAGTACCATGGCTACACAATTATGTGATCCACCCCTTTATTTAGTTCACAGAGAAAGGATTTCTCTCCTCCTCCATCTCTCCGCCTACCTTCTTCCATTTCTATGGCACTTAAAACAGAAGATAAATTCTAAGAAAAACAGTAAAAACTGTCAAGATGAATAAATTGTATGAAAAGAACAGAAAAGTCTGAGGGTTCAATACAAGTATTCTTCTAGAATTCCTGTTAAGAGTTAGACTTCAAAGGCAATATTGAACTGGGTGATGGGATTTCATTTCTAAGAATGTATTTAATTTCTAGGACTGCAGGTAAGAGAGGTTTGATGACAAATTCAAAGAGCATATATGCATATATTCACTCTGTATCTTTGCTGGTCCTTTTAAAAGCAGCATAATTACCATAATGTACCATGTAGTTTATACATATTCCTCAGCAAACACAAGTCAAGACACCTGAGCTCTTCTTCAGACTCTTCTAGTGAGCAGCTTTAAATCTATGGGGTAACTCTTAGACATTACTGTGCACTCCGTAGGGTAATGTCACGGTGACATTTCTGTTTCCAAAACCCAGGAAGCACTGTATATTTTCATGATTAAAACAGAACTATTCATTCCAAATATGCATTTAAGAAAGATACTGGAGATCTTTCTCCTGAACATACTAGGATGACTTCTTAATTGTATACAGAAAAGAGTACAGATGGACATGATTAACTTCTCAGATAATCCAGTAACTATTTCTATTCTGTAACTGAAACAAAAGGTGGAAGATGTAGCCTCCATTCTATATAATGGAAAGAAGCACACAACACAACCTGGAAAAGCATTGTATAATATGGTCAAATGCAAGGGGAGTAAAAAAATCCAGAAAAAATGAATACATTTTTAGAAATATAGAGCAGAAGGTCCTAGGAGAACATTGTCTTGCATAAAGAACTAGTGAAAGCAGTTTATTATTATCCTAAATAAAAGATTCTAGTGCAGTGCTGTGGCAAAAATGACTGTGGCAAAAAAGACAGTGGTGTCTTTGAAGACAGAAAAAAGGAATATCCAGTAAAAGTCAGAGAGTGAACTTGCTGCTCTGTATATAGCAGGATTGTTGGATTTTGTGTCTTCATTTTATAAGAGAGGGTAATTAGTAAACCTAGCTTTTTGTGGAAGAATATGATATGGTCAGGACCTCAAAAGGTGAAAAACTCAATATATGAGTCCAAACCGTTGGGTTGTTTCATTATGATAATTTCTTCTGTCTTTACTTGGTGCTAGTAGTTATGTTTTCCATGCATTTATTCATCTTTCCAGGAGGGGATGGAATTGTAGGAGTTAGAGAACTTGAATGGTACAAAGCTGAAGAAAAGAAAAGGAAGTAGGGAGAGTAGGAAAGAAAAAGTTGAATAGAATTATCATAATGAAAAAAAATACTTTTAATCTATATAGAGACTGATCAAAAGAATGCTGATTCCACAAGTGAATATTATTTTATAAGGAGGAACACTGGCTCACTTGGAAAAGACTTGTTTTGTAGCTGCATTGCAAATTTTGTTCCAGCAGCTAAGCTTACATCACTGTGCAGTTCACATTAGACAGTGCCACTAAGTAAATGAATTACCAAGGGCCTGGTGTTCAGTACTGTGGAGTCTCCAAAATGGTGATTGAAAGCACTGTGATCTGAGGTTCTCAGCCTCTCCAATCTTCAGGGTTTACTTTCATCCTTATTATCCTCACATAACTGAACTATACCCAACTGTCATACTCTGCTGCTGTCATACAACTACTGAGTCTATTGACTTTGGTGGGGGAATAGAGTCTGCACAATATAATTAAATTTAAATTATTGTATTCCTACCGCAATGAACAAACGTTTGGCTTACAGTAATTATGCATTTATTATATGTACAAAATTAAATCCATATTACCACAAATCACCTACTGTGGCAGTCATGCCTGTATAAACATTGGACGAATCATCACTATAGTTCCAATAGAAAATCATTCAATAATATATAAAAGACTCTTATACTTAGTTGTTGGCTTTTAACTGCTATCACATTTTCATTTTATACAGGAAACCCTGCTAGTCACTCTTGTGGGCAACAGTTTAATTTTGGTTTAAATTGCTTCATAACCTCTAATGTTACAATGTTGTGCTCTAAATATCTGCTTAAGAATTTATATTTTCCAAATGTATTACCTCCCATGACTTTCAGAAATATTCAACAACTGCTATTGAGTTGTAGAAAAATGAGGAAGAATAAAGTGAAATAACATTTTAAAGAGAAAGATAAATGTTCTGGGTTTTTGTTGTGTTTTTCATGAGGGCTGAAAAACACAGCTAGCATGCCATGAGAACCCATCTGGCTAAGAATGCTTGTTCCCCTTCCTGTCTGCATCACAAGCAGCCTGGAGAAAAAAAAATCAGGGATTAGGCAAAAAAAATGCAAAACTGTTTTGTTATTGTGGTATTTTGCCTTCACTTAATCATTCAGAAGCTTTCCTCCAGATATTTAATAAGAGTCATTGATTGGATTTATGTGGGTACACTAAAAACAACAAAACTGAAGTTCTGGGCAAAGACCGTGATGTGAGATGTCCCTGATTGATAAGTTTATGCTATTAGTCAAAAGAAGCAGCACATCTGAACTGTGACTTAGAGGTGATGCCAGGAGGTAACACAAATGCATGAGTTCCTCTGCTGCTGCATATCATCAGAGATACATCACAGTTTTATGCAACATGAGGGACCTCAAAACTGTGGAGCTGAATGGTGAGTACCATTCATGGAAGCCAAGAAGAAAGATGGTGTAAATTGTAATGGAAGTCTGAATAACTTCATGCTACCCTCTGCATCACTGAGCAAGATATTCAGAGTTTGTAGGGGGGGTGGAGTCAAGAGAGAGCACATAACTCAGATAAATCTTTTGATTAGCTACTGCAAGTGACTTGAGAATTCTCTTCTGGGATTCAAATTCAGCCAAGTGAGAGCTCAGGGGTTTTGTGGTTTTATAAAGGAATTTGGGAAAATTGCACATTCTTTTTGCACAATCTATGTGAGGTTGCTACTAATCTTGGCATATTGTTGAGACAATTTGCATCTGAATTTGCATTTGAAGCACACAGAAGAAAATCCCGCAGTAAGCCTGTTTAAATAAAAAATACAGGAGAGATACAATGTACTTGGAAGAACTGCAGACCCCATGTTGTCTTATTTTAACAAATCCTGAATCATCTAATATTTTTGCAAAACATTTAAAAGCATACACGTACATATACTTATGTACATATACCAGCATAGATTCTATGTTATATTTCATTAGATACTTTAGTAATTATATAAGTATAGAAAATACAGAGATAAACCATTACACATATTCTATTTGTTTTTTACAATTTATATTTTAATATTGTTCTGGCATTTTTTGTTTCCATTTGCAAATTTTTGCTCACGTAATGTCTCTTGTGACACATCCTACTCTGCAAATAAAGACATCACTTGCTACCTGACAGACTGGAGACTTTCATATCCATTTCAGTACCAACACTAAAACATATAGTGTTTCATGGGAACTGAATTTGTGATGAACTTTTAATGAGTGGACCATAAAATTATTTGATATCCTAAATTCCATGAAAGTGCTTCATTTTATTTTATTTATCTATTTGCTAAATCACAACATAGAAGTGCACAGTAAATGAATTACTTTTATGAGAACCTTATCTCTTGGATTCTTGTGTTTCTCTAAATGCATAATTAGACTATTATATTTATGCAGGATTTTTCATCTGCTTTATTTATAAGAAACACAGCTGAGCCATAAAATCTATGTGCTATATTAATAAACTGCCACATATAATAAGGTAAAGCACCAAACAGAATCATCCAGGAGAATGAGAGGGGTTTTTTTCCCCTAGCTTTTTCTTGTAATTTGATTTTGAGTTAAAGTGACTTAGAAGCACTGTGGCAGGGTATTACAGTTAAAAGACTGCAGAAATAATGCAGGAGGCAGAATATAGGCATAACACAGCATGATCACATTGCAATCAAGCCAAATTTATGATTTCATAAAGCTGAACATAATATGAAGAAAGAATACATAAAACACATTATACAGAATACTAATGTTAGAGATAATTACAGATGAGGCTAAAATAAGATACATCTTCAAAAATTTAGGAAGGAAAAAGTACTAAACCCCAGTGTCTTAAAATGAATACAGAAATGAACAGCAGTCACACTGACCATAAGTAAATTAATCTTAATGTCTTTCTTCCTTGTCCAAAATACTAAGTGAATATGTCCTTAGTATTACCAGCTAATTTCTCATTCTGTGTGCCTGGAGAACACATATGATTGACTCCGTAACAGCCAAAGAAAAATATCCTTATACAAAGAGTCAGACATGTTAGTGATCAGAAACAGGCAATGTGTGCATCCTTCCTGTTTCTGGTCAAGGATTCAGAGACTCTGGCATCCTTATTTAAAATGCATTTGTCCTACATGATGCCTTTTCTGCTCATGTATAATCCTCATCAAATTAGTTTATAGGTTGGCTTGAAACTTGAGGTTTTGCCACTTACACTTATTTCCAAGTTGATCTGTGTCCTGACTGTGCTAGATTCTGCAGAATAGATCTTCTCTTCAGAGAAAGAAGGAGGCATTCATAGCTCTGGGTATGGACTCTACTCCTATTCATCTGTTCCTATTTGACCTGCTGCTTTGCAATTTAGTTCTCAGAACTACTGCGTCTGGATAGTGGTGATTCCCAGAAACATATTTCAAGGCAAGGCAAATCAATGACTTGATGGCTGAAATCTAATTTCTAGTAGTTGACTGTAGTATAGGACCAGAGCCATGCAAGCAAGAATGATAATGCCATACAAAAAAAAATAAATGGGGGGAGAGAGGAGAGAAGAAGATGTTTCCAGTCAGCACATGGTAGCATAAATAGAAAAATTAAACACAAATTCCACTTTCCAGATTTAAAACTTCCTTGATCTAGAGTCTGTATTTTGGATACCTGAAAATCTATTTATCCTAATAAAAATGTCTAAATTTTTTTTTCAGCTACTATGCTCATGCGTGTCAATATCAAAACCTAGACAGACATAATGTAAGTGCAGGAGAACATTATTTTTTTAAAACTACCTTAAGAATTCATATTTGCAATCATTTTGTCCTATCATGTATCCTCAAAAGAACCCATCTTTTATCTTAACAGGGTAGTAGTCTTACAAGACATTTTCTAATACTGTGGTAACTATGTATTTTTAATCAGAAAACTCACCTGTAACTAACTGTCATGGGTTTGCAAAAGTCCCCCTCCTTGGGGATTGAAAATAGTTTGTCCGGATGAATTTCCGGACAAAAG
>JAWMRA010000041.1:22581096-22596642 GCA_035584735.1 Pseudotriccus pelzelni | reverse complement strand
TGCATAAACTTCTCTCACCTTAGAGCAATTTGTGGGGGGTGTGGTACAAATTGTCCCCTAGGCAAACCCATGACACTAACATTTATAAATGCATTTTTAACTCCCCAAAGAAACCCAAGAGCCTCTCTTTACTCTAAAATAATGCTTTTCTGGCATGAAAATGGATACTTCAACTACTCCAATTTTTAGCATAATAAAATTCAAATTGTTAAAACAAATTAATTGAATAAACCTTACATTTTCTTTTCAAGTTGGTCTGTGAAAAGACTTGCACAGTATTGATCTTACAAAAAGGTGGTATATATTGAAAAGCAATTGTAGCGATTCAGAACTTTTCTGGGATTAGCGCACATCCAAAAGGGATAACTAGAATCTTGAAAAGCATTCAGTAACCTCGGCACATTTAACATCGTTACGATTATGTCTTTGTCAGGTTTATCACACTCTCCATTTCACAATAACTATTGATCTCCTATCTTAAGATCATAGTTTTAATTTTGGAAACTCATCATCTTTATGACAGAAGGCATCATAATGACATGACTAAAAATTAGCATTTTGATTATGTTAAACCAAACCTTTAGTTTTTGAAATATAATTCATCTATATCATCGGGGAATCACGCTCAGAATCTGTGTGTGCAAGCAGCTCTGAAAATCTGTTTAGCTATTTTTCTGGGGATGTTTTTCAGTGTTGTGTAGTTTATGGCATTTCTAGAGATTGAATATTCTGCATTCGTCTTTTTTTTTTTTTTTTTTGTCTCATGTTTATCTTCAAAATATGCTCTTTGCAGAGTCACTGCATAGTGATAATCCATTGTGTCTGGAAATCTCACCATTTCTATTCAGTGAGGAGTAGTTTCAGAAGACACATACTTTAACACTATAGGGATACCTTGATATTGCCGGACAAATATTTGTGAAATACTTGTGTGGTACATGTGTGTGAGAGGTGAAGAATTAGCTTTTACCTGGTTTTGTCATGGATGACATAAAGAATGTATTGAAAAGTATTCCCCAAATAATAAGCAGAAACTGTTGCATTTCAGGAGCTAAACGGTGTAGAGGGAATTATTATTATTTACTATTATATCAGAATATGCCAACAGTACCAAAAATTCTGGAATGGAGTGAGGAAAATTTGGGACTGATTCCCAATAGGCGGGTAAAGTATTCAGGCATTCTATAGGAAACATATTGTTACTATTCTGAATGATTTGTAGGAAGAAATAATCCTTGCCATTAAACCTCTGGGCATAGTGGAAAATCAGAAAACCAATAAAACAAGTTTTTGAACATTCAGGAAAGAGAATACTCTTCATGCAGCAGTACCAAGGAAATTGTTTTTTTTTCCCAAAAGATTTATCTCTATGCCACCTTTACAAAGACCTATATAGATGCCACAGAAACCATCCCTTAAAAAGTTATTACATAGAAGGAAGACTAGAAGAAAAAGGAATACCTCTTACTCACAAATGCTACTACTACTCATAGTAGCTATACCATATTAAGAAATGGTATTATTACAACTATTTGTATAAGGATGGCACTCAGAGAACCAAGTATTAGGGCCAAATTGTTTTACCAAATGTCCAAAAGATATGTTCGAAACACATTCCAGAGGAGTAAAAAGACCATAAAAGGGCAGAAGCAGCAAAGACATGAAATAAGTAATTTCCTGTGTGATTTCAGACAAACAGGCTGTTCCGGGCTTGAAGATGGTCTTCATGAAGTTCTGCATAGCCAGTTGTGTAGTGGATATTGTGCTGCTCAGGTTTAGAGGTACCATCAGAAGTTCTCCGTGGCTGAATTTTTTTTCAGTTTACTCTACCAAGAGAATTACTTGGAGTCTTCCTGAGGCTTTTTCGTTATTGTTATTTTACCGGTGAAAAGAGAGTTGGGACAACAATAATCAGTGGATGGTAAATTGAGTAACTAAGATATTTGGACGATGACTACAATATTCTATTGGTGAGACCCAAAACAATTTTTTCACATTTAAGAGCTGAAACAAACAAAAAAATGAGTAAGATTATGTTAAAATTATATTTCTTTTTAAGCTGAACAATTTAAATTTTTAATTTTTAAGGTATTTAAATGACATGATTTTGCAGATAGCACTATTTTGCAGGAGTCTATGGAAAAAGGAATCTGATTAGATTGATGCATCAATTCATTTACTTATTCATTCACTTGTATGCCCTAAAAATTTTTTAATTAAACAAAGCATCATGGCCACAATGTCATCTTTCTTTTGGTACCTTTTTATTTATCCTATATTTGCCTCATAATACTGGAACATAACTTAATAAATAATACCATAAAATCTTGTAAACAGTGTGGTCTAACACCTCATGAGTAAATGATGTATTAATGTACCTTCTGAAAATTATAAAGATGACTGCATGAAGGATTGTTAAAATACTGCTATTTTCTTTAATGGAAAGGCAATCAAATCTCATTCAAAAATTTTCATATTACCAGTTTATAAGGGTCTCCTAATTCTGTTTTAATTTTGCAATATGGATTTTAAATGAGAGTGTAAAAAAAGAAAGAAAGAAAGAAAAAGGAATAATAATGGGTCTTATATTGACACTGTTGTAAGAGCTTCTATCCCGCCATTACAAAGATAGTTTTTTGGCAGTGATTTTGTATACTAATAAGGCTGCACTGGATGATATATACGCTGGTAGAGTTCCATTCATCCATTGACATGGTAATCTTTCTCTAAGATGCTATATAGCAAGAACCTTATGTATTAATTCTGTATTTCTAACTTCCCAATTTCTTTACAGTCAATGTATTAATAGGGGAAACTGTTTTGATAAACGCTGGACTTTTTCTATCCCACTGAAATATATTCAAACAATGTCCTTATTACTATATTGAACCATAAAGTTTTGGTAGTCATATGACACTATTTAATTTGATTTGGTATATTAAAGAGAAATGTATATGTTTACACACTGTTTTAGATATGTCAACATAATCAATTCATAGTATATTAAATTATATATTAAATTTATAGTATATTAAATTAGAACATATACAATAAAGATTTCAAGTCCAACATTTCCTAAACTCCTTTCCTGACTATTTATAGGAATGATAATATAAGCAAAACTGACTCTTATACCTTAGAGATCTACAGAAGTATTTCAATCTATTTAAACTAAGTGTAACAATATGTAAGTTTAACGAGAACTATAAGAAGTGCAATATTACTAGAAATCTTTTTCTCCACTTTGATTCATATATAGCAGATCCTTTATTTGCATAAACATAGACTTAGTTACTAATACGCTTAGCTAAATAATTGCTTTTGAAATTACTATTTCTTGTCCAGAATTTCATGAATAGTGAACTAGGTACTCTTTAAAAAGCCCAAGCAAAAACCAATATTGAATCACTTTGAACCTTACTCAGGCTTAACATAAAAAGATAAATATCTTTCCTTAAAATCCACAGTTTAAACATTCATATGAAAAAGACTGATTAATGATCACATAGCTGCTATATACTATTGTCTTCTATAACATTCAATGTTTTGAAGATATCACTGAATGGACTACATTATATCTGTAATTTAAGGTTTTCAAAGACCGTAAGTAAAGTGAACAGTTGTCAGTACTTAACCTGCTATGTGGATGACAGCATTTGCTGTAAAGGAATTAGTCCTTCACAGTATTAATCTGTTAGAAAAGAGTCTTCAACCAGAATAATTATATAGTCAGAGCTCTCTCCTGGTATTTCTTGGATGAACTCTTTCTATCAGATAAATTGATGAGATGAAGACAAAGTAAAGTGATAATCAGTGACTTAGTACCGAAACGTTAAAGAGATAATTTTCATAATGTCAGTGTGCCATCTTACCCTTTTTTGATCAAGTAAAGCTAACATGCTAGATCTTGGTATTTAATTCAGTTGCCCTTTGTCCTGCCACAACCTATTACCAACACCATTTGTACTGCAACCCCATAGAAATGTATTTAGTTTCCCTTGAGTAGCCATTCACAACCTTTGATTTCACACTCTATCAGCTTTAGATCAGATCTATTTCCCTGAGTATGGGACTGCCTTTTTGATAGATAACTCCTGCCTTGGAAAGTCTTCGTTCCTGAATCAAAGCCTGACAGCTGGGTTAGGGCCAGTTCTTTCTTTGCTGTATATGTTAGTGGAAGAAATTCAGGGTCACTTATCAAAATACTGTTTCTTTAGGTAAAAGTGTGCCTGACCACTAGCTTTCTGCTTTAAATGGATTTATAGGCTTTTAATTGTGATGTTAGGGAGAATGCACTGAACAGATGGGCTGGATGTTTGCACTAGAGTAAAACTGAAGATAAAAGCAGGACTTTCTTTCCAGTAGTCAAAATGTAACTATATATATGAACATTTACAGGAATGTCTGTCAAAGCACAAGTTCCGATGATAGTGTTTTAAGTGTTGGGTAATGAAAACCAATCTCTTCATGTGACCTAGTGTTTGTTTACTTGGCCTAAAGATAAACAAAAAAGGATAAACAAAAGCAAAACCTAGCTGAAGACCTGAATCCACTTTTGAGTTCCTAAATGCAAAAATATGTGGAGTCCTTGGAAAATGCCTGGTGGAGCGCAAAAGGCATGATTGAAGATAACTGCAGCTGAACTTTAGGGAAACAATAAATGGACTGTAGCTGTTCAGAGAGAGGAACAAGAGGCAACATGATTACAGTCCTCAAACGCATTTAAGTCTTCTGCAGAGGAAAGGAACTGTGAAGCTGAAGAACAGATTTCTTAGGAAGTCTCTTCTGATCTGCAGTGAAGGCACCATGTTCTGGAAGGTAACAAGAGGTCATGTAGTAGGGAAGAAGTGAATTGAATTGCAAAAGTACAGTGGGAGTCCTTGTACTCTGGTGTCCTGAAACTGCTTACTGCAGTTTCTAACAGGAAGAGACGGCAACGAGTGGTCCAATACACAGATGTGTCATAAAACATCAGCCTTCCATTTTATTCATGTTGTCTTAGAATTAAAAACCCAACAATTTCTAACCCAACAATTTCTGTTATGATGGGAAAGCACCCATGCAGCAAGCATAAGAAAAGACAAGTAAAAGAAAAAGGGTTACAAATTTCATAAACTTTACCACTAGACCATTGCTAACAAAGAAGCAAACATTTTTATGCAACAACACTTCTGTAGCTGATCATGTCTTTGAACAGGGGATTTTTATACATAAACTTTGGAGAACCCTGTCAAAATTGGGACATAGTGATTATCAGGACTCACACAAAAGAGCAGGTTCAAAAGCATGATGGATCTTTTTATATGATGCATTAATCTGATGATAAAGTGAGAATTGAGAGTATAAGAGCTCAAAGTGGAACGTGTGCTGAAGGTTCTTATGTGTGGTACCTTAGACCCCCACAAATTTTCCATCTGAAACACAAATGTCTCTGTAAGAGTCTTATTTTTGATGCCTCAGTCCACTTCTTTGCATTTTGACCCTTACTTGGAGGATGAAAATATGACCCAGAGCTCAGAAGTTAATGCTCTTAGAAAGCTGGTTAATCCTTCATAGATAAGAGTTGCACCTGTCAATGTGACCTCTAAAACATCTATGTGCTTGATTCCTGCAAAAATTTAACCTTTATCTAGTAAGGCAGAAAAGATTTTCATACAGCTACCTAATCTTATTAAGTACATTTCAAGACCTATTTTTTATCTTGCACTCAAAATACAGATCATAGTCTCATACCAAGATGTGATAATACTAATGGTAGGAACTTTAATGGTAGCTTGAACACAGTTCATAGTATATTAAGAATATGTGTAACTAAGAGGAGCGTCATAGTCCAGTTGTTTTACATATGTTGTGTTCAGTGCCTGAGGATAATATATTCTCAACATTGTGCAGATTTGTTAAAATAAAATAAAAATTCTCACTGGTAGTGAGCAGCTCTGCCAACAACTTCATATGCAGTCTTTGGAATTGCTTCATTTCACACAAGATTTTCTTGTTTTATTGGGTCTGTTTGGAAGACTTTCTCCACAGTGGATCTCACAGTGAGGTACTTCATATCTGTAGATAGAATAGTGTTTATATTACACCAATGTTTCAGCTACCACTGAGCAGTGCTCCCAAGCATAGGGGATGTCTCTCCAAATCACCTCCCAGCCCCTGCAAAAAAGAAGGCTGGGGGTGGACAAAACTTTGGGATGGGGCATAGCCAGGACAGATGACTGAAACTCACCAAAAGGATATTCCATACCATATGACTTTGCTTAGTGCTAGGAAAAATAATCACAGAATCATAGAGTATGCCAAGTTGGAAGGGACCCACAAGGATCATTGAGTCCAACTCCCAGCCCTGCATATGACCATCCCCAAGAGTCACACCATGTGCCTGAGAGTATTGTCCAAAAGCTTCTTGAACTCTCTCAGACTTGGTGTTGTGACCACTTCCCTGGGGAGCCTGTTCAGTGCCCAGTCACCCTCTGTGGGAAGAACCATTCCCTAACACCCGGCCTAAACCTCCCCTGACACAACTTCAGGCCATTCCCTTGGGTCCTGTCACTGGTCACCACAGAGAAGAGATCAGTGTCTGTCCCTCCTCTTCCCCTCCCAAGGAAGTTGTAACTGCAATGAGGTCTCCCCTCCGTCTCCTCCAGGCTGAACAGACCAAGTGACCTCAGTCATTCCTCACACAGCTTCCCCTCAAGGCCCTTCACCACCTTCATTGCCCTCCTTTGGACACTCTCTAATAGCTTAATATCTTTCTTATATTGTGGTGCCCAAAACTGCACACAATATTCAAGGTGAGGCCTCACCAGTGCAGAGCAGAGCGGGACAATCCGCTCCCTCGACCGGCTGGTGATGCTGTGCCTGATGCCCCCAGGACAGGGTTGGCCCTCCTGGCTGCCAGGGCACTGCTGACTCGTATTTCACTTACCACTGACCAGGACTCCCAGGTCCTTTCCAGGGCACTGCTTTCCAGCATCTCATTCACCAGTCTGTACGAACATCCAGGGTTACTTCATCCCAGGTGCAGAATCCAGCACTTTCCCTTGTTGAATTTCATATGATTATGATTGCTCAGTCCTCCAATGTTTTGAGGTCTCTCTACAGGGCCTCCCTGCCTTCAAGGGAAACAACACCTCCTTCCAGTTTTGTGTCATCTGCAAACTTGCTTAGTATCCCTTCCAGCCTCCGTGCCCAAGTCATTTATGGAGATGTTGAAGAGCACAGGGCCTAAGACGGAGCCCTGAGGAACCCCACTAGTGACAGGTCACCAGTCTGATGTTCCCCCATTCACTATTACCCTCTGTGCTTGACCTGTGAGCCAATTGCTCACCCACCACATGATCCAGCTATTTATCCAGCTGTGTGCTGGACATTTTATCCAGAAGGATCCTATGAGAGACTGTATCGAAAGCTTTACTGAAATCCGAAAAGATTACATACACTGGCTTCCCTTGATCAGCCAGGTGGGTTACCTTGTCACAGAAGGAAATCAAGTTGGATAAGCAGGACTTTCCCCCCCTGAAGCCATGCTGACTGTGACCAATGACTGTGTTGCCTTTCAAGTGTGTTTCAATACATCCCAGAATAATCTTCTCCATAACTTTACCAGGCACTGAAGTGAGACTGACTGTCCTGTAGTTTCTGGGATCCTTGTTCTTGACCTTCTTGAAAATCAGGACAACGTTTGCCAGCTTCCAGTCAGCTGGGACCTTTCTGGATTCCCAATACTGCTCAAAAATCATTGAGAGAGGTTTTGCGATGACATCAGCCAGCTCTTTAAGGATTTTTGGATGAATCCCATCAGGCCCCATAGATATGTAGGTATCCATCTAGAGCAGCAAATCCTGTACAATTAGAGAGTTGACTCTCAGTTATGGTCCCCCAGCTCAAGGCATTGAGGCACCCTTGGTCTGTCATCCGTGTTGAAGACAGACAGAAAGAAAGCACTAAACACCTCTGCCTCATCTATATCCCTGTTTCTGAGGCGACCATCTGTGTCAGGGACCTGAGTCGTGTCTGAGACCCTGGTCCATGGTTGTGCTTGTCGATGTGGCATGTGAAAATATTGTATAGTTTCACTGTTGGGAACTGAACCTTGGAAAGAGAAACAATAGATTAGGTTAACTGGTGGGAACTTGACTTCTGGAAGAGAAAATGACAGAGCTGTTGTTGGCACGGAGTTGGTATCATAAGCCATTGTGGTCTCAGTTCCTGCTCTGGCCATGCATGAGCCAATGTCGCAACTGGAAAATACCACTCCTGTGAGGGGGATATATGAAGTGGTTCTGGGTTGGATGGGTGAGGAGGACAAGATGCACGCTGCTTTGACCCAGGGGATGCCCTGAAGGTGCATGGCCTGCCTGTTCCTACAGCCGAGTACCATGCTACATCTCCCTCTGCTCAGTAGCTTTTCAGAAATCCAAGAGTTGGTATCTATTGATTGCTATCACAAGTAATAGAATAAAGTTGCTTTGCTTACACCATTCATGTCTCAGTGGTTGTTATTTTGAGAATCCTCATGATCCTAGAATACCATTCTTATCCTCTAATGGGCTGATGCTATTTCTATACTGCGCATTGCCATTAACATATTTGAAAAAACTTTTTATTGTCCCCCACATTTCTGGCAGCTTCAATTCCAGCTGAGCTTTGGCTGCATAAAGTTTTTCCCTACAGTGGCAAGCAGCATCTCTGAATTCTTCCCATGTTACTTGACCTTGCTTCCACTGGGCATACACCTTCCTTTTTCGCCTGATTTCCAAGAGAAGATCCCTGCTCAGCCAAGCTGGCCTTATGCCTCACCTGTTTGATTTCTGACATTTGGGAGTTGCCTGCTCCTGTGCCCTTAGGAGGTGATGTTTGAAAAGGGACCAGCATTGATGGACCACATCAGCTACAAAAACTTTTTCCCAGAAGACCTTACTTAGGAATTCCCTGAGTAGCCCAAAGTCTGCTGTCCTCATGTCCAGAGTTGAGATTTTGCTGGCACTTTTCCTCCTGTCAACAGAGATTTTAAACTTAATCACTGTAGCCAAGACAGACACCAACTTCCACACTGCTCATGAGATCCAGTCTGTTGATAAGCAGTAGGTAAAGGAGGACATCTCAGGATCTCCTTTGGAGGTCTTTAGGACCAGTTCCATGAAGTTGTCATCAAGGTTTTTTCTGGCTCTGTAAGGTAGATTGGAGGCAGATATAGGTAGCATAACCCACTGTACGTAAAGCTTCTTTCCAGAGATCATGCTATCAGAGAAGTGTAAACTAAATCAGTGGGGATTTATTACATCATCTCTGTGTTTCTTTTGAAAATCCTCCTGTTGAAGTCAAGCAGCATTTTCAAGAACCTGACTGCTTTATTAATTCTTGCCCTTACTCTTGCTGTTACTGGGGATAATGTGTATTGCAAGCTAATTATGTGTTGCAGAAAATAATGTTTTTTACTCTCCTATCATTCAGTTTTATTCAGAAAATTATTCGTATTTGTGTAATAAGAAGAGGGGAAGACGAGTTCATGAAGTGTTTTTTCCATTCCTTTAACTGTTTCCTATACTGTCACATACAACTGTCTAAAGGTATTCCTAAATATTTCTATATGTTCTGCTTCATTGCACTTGGCATCTCACCATCAATTAAAAATACATTGCCTAGGGCTGTTGAGCTGATGTTTGCTGAGTTTGTCACACATTTCTTAGGTTACCAAGAGTCTGTTTCTAGGCACTTCCTTTGCCTAGCAGTATATTTTGGCAAAGAAAGACTGTTACCTTGTTTTTAAAGAATACAACTTTTAGATAGAAATTCATGTTATTTTGTTTGGCTGTATCTTTTTTTTTCTGCCCCCAAAAGTCCCTTTCTTTGGTTTCCTCTACCTTTATGGCAGATATGTGGTGCAGAGAATCGAACAAAGGAGTCACGGTAGAGAATACTGATTTTTCAACAAGTTCAGATAGAGCCATGTTTTACAACTTTCTCATTTAAAATATGAATTAAAATTAATAAATTATGAGAAAATTTGCCTTATGCAGAATAGCGCCCTGAGATCTTTAAACTACTTTTTAATCACATCAATCAAAACTGTGTAATAGCAAGTCAAAAAAGGCTGGATTTTCACAATTTCTTAGGCTCCCAGAGGCCATGCAGATGATTTCCACTTCAAGAAGTATTCGCTGCACATGTCTCTGCTTATATACTGCTCTCCACCACCAGTAGCCCACAAACGCAGATGAAGTGAGAATGCACAACATTTGCAATGGTTAAAATGTCTCTGTTCTGCACTAGTCCTGCTGCCCCTCATCTTTCACGAGTGAAGCACATTAAAACTATCCAGGAACAAACTAATCGTCTACAGGGTGAGAGCTGAACCGCAGTATATGATATCCATTCTTGCTGTACACAGGCGATGTTCAGAACAAGAATTGGGGCAGTAAAATGACCTACAGCTTTCACTTCTGTAAATTTTCTCCCTCTATTGAAATCAATGAAGAGGGAAAATTTATATTAGGTGAGGCAGTTTCTGGGCATAATTCTCCTTTGCCTGTAACTAGTGTTTCTAGTTACAGCTATGCAAAGTGAATGAAAACCCTTCCATTCTGCACTGGTTGTGCTTTATGCCTGCTGTTTTCAATTACTGGTTATCCTTTCATTCTGCAGCTAGCAGACTATGAAAAATTTTTAGTTGTGTGTATATTATGTCGCTGCTAGGCCTTTTAGGACAGAGTAGTTGCAAGAACCTTTAATATTACAGGTCTAAGTGACTGTAAAAAACTTTGTAGTTTATATGAAAAAACCTATATCTACCAAGGATAAGTAAGCTATATTCATAGAATCACAGAATCAGTCATGTTGGAAGGGACCACAGTGGGTTGGTCATCTGGTCCAACTTCCTGGCTCAGGCAGGGACCACATCCTAGAACACATTGTACAGGACTGCATCCAAACGGTTCTTGAATATTCTTATATTAGATTCCACATATAAGCAGACTGAAGAGATCAGAAAAAAAATTGAAAATAATAATTGTTATGTAATAGAATAGATGAATAATTGCTCTGAAGTCCAAAATTTAAATAGTTATACTGCTAAATTAATAGAACTGTGTTTGACTGGGTACTCTCTCATTGATACAAAAAAGCTTTTGATCTGAGATTGAACAATGATACCGAACAAAAAGTGTGATTCAAAGGAAAAACAATTTTGTTTCAGGGAATATTCTTTCTTCTTACAGAAAGAAAGGACTGACATAATAATCTTTTGAAGTAAAACATGAGGCTGTAAAAATCAGATTGAAAATTAGAAAAGATAGTAAGTATAGTAAATACTGTAATGAAGCAAATTTCATGTAGCCTTGCTACACTCTAGTTTATAAGCTTATAAGAGTGGTTACATTTTATTTAAGACTTTTTAAAAGCCTTTTGGTTTGTTATAACCTCAAATTAGCATCCAGAGAGAGAGTCACACGCTCTTCTCTAAGAGAAATTCTTTAATTTAGTAAGAAAAACAAGATATTTTGGCATAAGGGTTTACATATAACAGGTAACATAAGACTTAAGAACAGCATTTTACTAAAGCATTCAGCACAAAGACCCACCCCACAGGAAACACTCACTATAAACAATCAATATACCAGCTTTAACACACAATTCATTGGTTTTAAGTTACCCACAAGAGAAGGAAAAGAGTAAAAGAATAAACCAGATTAAAAGTGGTGAAGAAAGAGAGAAAAAAGAGAGAAAGAGAGAGAAGAAAGAAAAAATGGTTACCCCCAAGGTCTGATGGTTCTCATGGTGCCAGCTGGAGAGGGAGAAGAGAGTTCACATGGAGTTTCCTGTATTTGTAGAGTTCAGATTTCCCTCCCAGGCAGGATATCCAGTCAGAGCCTTGCAGGCCAGTGATGTTGCTGTAGCCAAGCAGAGGCTGCAGGGGTGTGGTGTGGGTGGGCTACCAAGCAGGGCTGCCTTGGCTGACAGCCCAGCTACAGTCAAGCATTCTTCCCCTCTATTCTGCTCTGGTGAGACCCCACCTGGAGTGCTGCATCCGGCTCCGGAGTCCTCAGCACAGCAAGGACATCAGCCTATTAGACCAAGTACAGAAGAGGGCCACCAAGGTGGTTCGCGGGATAGAGCACCTCTCCTGTGAGGGAAAGGTAAGAGAACTGGAATTGTTCATTCTGGAAAAGAGAAGGCTTCAGGGTGATCTAGTTGTGGCCTTCCAGTGCCTGAAGGGAGCCTATAAGAAAGATGGAGAAAAATTATTTTACTAGGGCATGTAGTGACAGGACAGGGGGGAATGGTTTCAAAAGGAAAGGGAGTAGGTTTAGATTTGATATTAGGACAAAATTTATTACTGTGGGGTTGGTGAGACACTGGAACAGCTTACCCAGCTGGGGATGCCCCATCCCTGGAAGTGTTCAAGGCCAGGTTGGATGGAGGTCTGAGCAACCCGGTCTAGTGGAATTTGATCCTACCCATTGGCAATGGGGTTGGAACCAGATGATCTTTAAGGTCCCTTTCAACCCAGACCATTCTATGATTCCATAATTCTGTCATGAATTTTGCATTATGCAGGACTCAATTAAATATCTTAATATAGTGATCGGGTATTGTAGAGTCTCCAAAATGCTTATATCTGAAATGATGCCTATTTTTTTCTCCAGCTTAGCTGTCTTCCACTGCTATTTAATAAACTAGCAGAATTATTTTCTTGTATCCCTGTGTCAGTAGATACAGGGACAGACTTTAACTTCGTCAGTAAAAAGAGTTTGCAAAACCACAAATCTGTTATCTTGCCATTGCTAGATATCAACAAGTTAACATGTTGGTTTATTTTCACAACTCAAATAAAGAATTTATTTAGGATGACTTGATAGCGAAGGGTTGGTTAAGAATCCCTGTGACATGATAACAGCACAATAGATAATTGATGGTACCTAAATGTTGAATTCAGGGCTTTTATACTTTACTCATCTTAAGAATTCTAACAGAAGAGCTTTACTGGGCATGCTTCTTTGAAACTGATAGCAGTTTTGCAAAAAATTTCCTTCCTATAGTCTAATCTAGAATGTAATTTCTCTGGAAGCAATATTGCTGAAGGCTTTGGCTTTGGTCAGCTGATAGTAGTATAAATACAACTATTATTTGAAAATATCATTTTAGTGAGTATAAAAACAAGGCTGCAAAGGAGACCTCATCGCAGACCCAAATATTCTAATTCTTTAAGTCAAGAAACTGTTTCAGGTCAAGAATTACAGATGACAAATGAGTAACCTCTAAGTACTTAGCTATTATTTCCTGGCCCTTGCCAGAGTCAAATCACAAGAAATAATTGCAAATAATGTTTGGAATGAGGCAGTTTGTTTTTTCAAGCTCTTTTCAGTATATAGTCCTGAAAACAGTTTTTCTCCACAGTTCTCCTATTTCTTCCCTATAATCTATTTATATTTTGTAGTTCGTATGCTGATGGTAATGATTTATTACGTGTGTCAACGATATTGAGCAAAGAAATTATGTCTAAACCCATTAATAAACACCATTTTCTTAGTTTAAAAAAACATAGTCATTCAACATTAGTTCCAACAACCCTGTCCCATGCTTGCTTGTCAATTTTGTACTCCTGTGTAGTCCATCATGTACGCAGAAGCAATTTTAACTCAGTTTTCATTTTTGTAGAAATTATTTGAATCTTCCTAAATTTTTAAATAAAACTGAAAAAAATGCCCTGAAAAATCTCATACTTCTAGACAACTATGGAAATAGTCTAGATTTAAATGTAGGTTTGGGACCAATATTGTTGTTTGTGCTATGACAGTACTGTCATAACACAATCCAAAATAAATTCCGAAGTGACAAGAATGCAGACTGAATGCATTAACAGTCTCTTCTGTGAGGACAGTTGCTTGTTTAAGGAACCTGAAGCCATAATTGCTATTTTATCCCAAAAAGTGCTCTGTCTTCCTCTCATCACTGACACAATATGGGGAAGCTTGAACTTGACTGGTTGCCCTGTTGTACCCATTCTGAAGGCAAAGTCAACTTTTCTATTTGCTTGCCATGATACAGATCAGCTGGTACCATAAAGCAAATGGATCAACAGATATATTTTTGATCCAAGAAGATCCCAAAGTGCTCTCCTGACTTGTATGGAGCAGTCACACAATTCTGAAATACAGGTGTCTCACAGTTGAAATTCAGCAGCCACCTTGCACCTGAAACAGCAAACAATAGCTATTCATGGAAGCCTGAATTGCTTCTTAAAATGAAAATATAATGGGATATTACATGGGCATAGGGACATTCTTTGTATCACACAAGCATCTTCAGAGAAAACCTTTCTGAGACTTACATGGTTAAATAACTTGAGGACCTGGGCTGTATCCTCATTAGGAAGAGAAGTAGCACAGCTCTGCTCCTCTGCAGCAATATTCATTTTGGACCGTCTCACAGAGAAGCATGACAAAAGGAAGCAGAAAGAAGGTTTAATAATTACATAGAGAGGTAGACGATAAATAGAGCAGCTCTTTCTGAAATATTTCCACATTAAAAATCAGACTGTTTTTCTTACAATGGTGGTTTAAACCACCTCTTCTGGTCATCTCACCAAAGCACACAGGTTGAAAAATTTGTGTCTGTCCAAATCTGTGACACACTGGTAAATTTAAATGGTTCTGACCTATTACAACTTAAAATGTCAAAATACCAAGAAAGTACCATCTCATTAAAAAAAAAAACCAAAAAAACAACACAGCAGTTTAGGTAGAAATTAAGTGCAAGTGAAGTTCAAAGAAAACCACACTCACTCTTCAGCGCATAGCAGATACTCACAGAGTATCTGGATAATAAAGAGGAATTTGATGACAGGGTTTTTTTGTTGGATTTTATGTTTGGTTTTATTTTTATTTTCCTTTGCTATTTTTCCTTACTAATTTAAATGAAAAAATCATATATAACTAACCCTGTGAAAAAAATGAGTATTATAGCATTAACCCCAGGGATGTATAAAAGAAAGTACTGTTAATCTTTGCTGATTTTTAAAGTGCATAATACAGATAAAGGGAATTTTATTAAGTTCTCTGTAAAAATCAGGAACTGTATACTGGTATTATTTTCTTATTTTTTTTCAGCTAATATTACTACCAGTAGGACAAAGAGGTTAAAGGGAATATAAAGACAAATAACATTTTAACAGATGTCAAGAAATATTTTTTTCATAAGGAAAATCATTACATGCAGAGCAAGCCTCCCAGGCAAGATTGTTGAGGCAAAAACTCTGTGGTAGTTTAAAAAACAATTATGTACTACCATGGAAATGTTATAGGAAAGATTCATAGTATCATATGCAATCACACAACACCTATAGGATGGACAAGGGATCAGATCCAACCAGTAAGGGTTTGGAAAGGGCAGGTCCTGTCTGACCAACCTGATCTCCTGTCATGACCAGGTGACCCGCGTGGTGGATGAGGGGAAAGCTGTGGATGTGTCTACCTGGACTTCAGCAAAGACTTTGACAATGTCTCCCATAATATACTCCTTGAAAAGCTGCACTCCATGGCTTGG
>JAWMRA010000041.1:22561013-22580996 GCA_035584735.1 Pseudotriccus pelzelni | reverse complement strand
ATCAAAAAAAAACAAAAAAAAAAAAAAAAAAAAAAAAAAAGGCAAAAGGAAAACAAAACAATAAAGGAAGAAGAAAGACACGAGTGTTACCAGGAGGTTGCCGAAGTGAAACAATTACACTGTTCAAAGTTCAACAAAACATTTATTACAAAGAAGTAGCAAATGAAACACGAAAACCGAGAGACAGGAGAAGAAAACAAATCCCAAGACAATTCTCCCTCACTCATGCGCTATCCACAGCTGCTGTACATACTGATCCCAGAATGCATATAATTCCCAATAGCAGTAGCTTCATACTTGGAGCTTTGGCAGGCTAAAACACTCTGGCAGGCATCCCTGCAGGAAACATTGTCCTCAGATGTAAAGCATGCTTTCTGCTCCAAGACAGAGCTGTCTGCTTTTTCAAACAGTCAGTCCGTGACATCCACCTGAGCGTGCGTGGCCAGCACCGCTCAGTCAGAGGCCTCCAGTCCCTCTCCCCATTGTGTAAGTGTTACCCCTCCTGCACATGCGCGGGTACACTGGACATCCCCCTGCGCCTGCGCGCTACACATCGGGGTCTCTTCTAATGAGTCTGGGGTTGCTACTTCATCACTCTCCTCTTCTCTTTCTCCTTGAATTGTCGTTGAAGAGCTGTCGGCCAACAGCCAGGCCCCACTTAATTTCAGTTTACACAAGATGTTTCCTGTCGAGGATGAAGTGTCCCTTTATCAGTTTTTGTTTTCTCATAACTTGGCAGGAAAAGAACAGACTCTTGCAGGTGGCTGGGCCAAACACAGACAAAAAGTAACAATGTCTAATTAAGCATGAATATTAGTGGGTATTTTTTACTAAGGCATTTGTCTTCTGAAGCAACTGCTATGTGTACTGAGGCCCTACTTCCTGGAAAGTGACTGGAGCTCACCTGCCTATGTGACGTAGGGTATAAATCTTTTTGTTTTCCTTTGCATCAGTGTATGGCCTTTGCTCTGTTTGATTAAATTGCCTTTATTTCAGCCTAAGAGTTCTTATTTCCTTCCCCTATTCTGTTAAGGAGGAGTGAGAGAGTGGCTTGCTGAGCACCTGGCAACCATCTTACATCAACACACTACAGTCTTTTTGACACCCAGTGTGGAGCTTTCAAAGAATTTGACATAAGGATGGAAACTGGGAGAAGCAGTGGGTAAAACATGGACTCAACGTTGTGGGGAATTTTTGTTGTTCTAATTTTGGTGAAGAGAAGAGGGAGGAAGCGATCATGAGTTGCCCATCTTTTTCAGTGTTGTGATAATGTTATTTTGATTTTTGTTGGGAGAATTTTTTTGCTGATGTAAGTGAAATTTGTGAAGATTTTAGATTGTGCTATGAATGTATATTTTAAAGGTAATTCTTAAATGCATGGTTCACAAAGGCAAGGAACGTAATGTATTTGGTTTATGTGGAAAGGTTTTGGTAGTGGCAGGGGCTACAGAAGTGGCTTCTGGGAGAAGATATCAGAAGTTGCCCCCATGCTGGACAGAGCCAGTTCCAGCCAGCTCTGAGATTTCTATGTAGGTTACTGGAATCAGCATTTGGAACACATGCTCTTCTGGATTGACTTTTCCATCCACTCAGGATACAGGAATTATATTATTCTAATCCTGTTAAGAGAGATCCATAAATAGGCTACTGAACTTTGAAGCACCATTCCCAGAAGTGGCAACTCTGCTTAGAGCCTCCAAGATATATACTGAAAATGTGTCTTGAGCAATTTATACTTTTTCTCAGAAAGTTTTGACCCAAGGATTTCTGGAAGTAAGGCAGCATGTGCTTGAGTGCTTGAGCCTTTCTTTTTTAACGTTTTCTGTGCACAGTTTATTGGCAACTATTGGATTGAATATGCTGGTCAAGAACAGTCTTTGATTCAACCTCTAGAGCCATTCCTATTGTGTCTGCTGATGCTGCTGAACAATCTCTTATGTCAGTCTTCACAGAGGAAAGTGTGAGCACCAGAACGAAACTATGTTGCAAGTGGAAGGGAGAAATACAAATGACAGCTCTCATGTTACTTATTTGACCTTAGCCAGGACCCTTTTAGCATACATATTTAGACTGCAATAATGAAGTGTCTTACAGTTCAGGCACATTTAGTGCCATTCAGTCATTCAGTTGTCCAGGACAATAATATTTTATTGTACTTATATTATCTTCTAATGAAAATGACAGCTGAAATGTTACTGTGTCTGTCTATCCACTTTGTTTCTCTCCCCGACTGAAAAATGTCGAGACACATGACACTAAAACATAATTTTCCTTTGGTATAGAGTTCTAATTACTAGTTACTACAGTTTTGAAGTTAAAAATATGTTTAATTTCTGTAACTGAAGCATTTCATATGGAGACTGAGAGGTACCTTGATTCCATTCTCAACATCACTCTTTGAAATGAAACTTCATTTTAGTAGATGTAGTACTTTGCACAAGTTATATACCACTCCGAATGAATGAATGATTATGAAAGAAATAACAGTGCCATTGGGGCTGCAATTTATTTGCATAATCTTTGGATCAAAACTCAAGTCTTTAGAGAGCAAAAGTGAGATTGGATGTTTTGGTCTTTATCCTCACTTTAGTACAATCAACATGCTTGCTAGGTGAAGAACCAAACCAGTGGAAAAAGCACATTCCAGATTAGATTTTAAAGCCTATCCTGGAAAGCTGAACATTTTACTTTCTAATTTCCTTTTTGTTCATCCAGCTTTAAGGAGGCTCTCTTGAATTCACAAGATTTGTCTTTTTATGATATTTTCTCTTTACTATTAATATTAGACTTAATTTTTTTCACAAGAGGTAATGAAATATTAGAGATTGTTGACAACGTTTTTGCAAATAATTGTACTGAATCCTTCTGACTTTTATGTGTGGATTTCTCTACACATGTCTAAGAGTGTACAGATCTTCTGCTGCTAGGAAGCATCCCTGTTATCCTCCTCTCATTTTTTTTCTAACAAAAAAATTAATTGTAATTATGATATGTTGTATCATGTTTTCCAGAAACTACTAAATTTTAAATTAAGTGTAATTTCAACTTTTTTTCTCAAAGTCTTTTTGAGAAATGATTTCAGTACAAAGGAAACAATTTTAATACAGCAATTAACTGTCACCACTAATTTTGTTCTGAAGAAGAGATGACAAACAAAATTACTTCCTTCATATTCACATTTTGTGGATATAACCAGTGTTAAATAAGCAGCATCTAAAATTGAATTAATCAAAACTTCTGATTACTTGAAGTTTAATTTCAGTTAACACATTCTAAACCTTGGAATTTAATGTTAAAAAAGATTAATTTTCAGGGTAATTTGAATTAATAATTTTTATCTTCATAAAGTGGGACTATAAAAGTAAAAATGCTGTTCTTAAGGAAGAAAAAAGTTAAAACCTTTTTCATTAGTTTATAAGAATAGCAGTTTCCCTTTCAATTAGCTCATTCCTGAACAGCAGGAAACAACACAGAACCAGCAGGCGGTTGGTTGGCACATGGGAGATTAAAGATGAGAAAAATGTATTGGTTGTTTTAAAACACAGAAACACTGAAAGAACTCAAATGCTCAAACACAAAGAAGCTGGACAGTTACAAAGAAATTAGAAACATAGTAGGAAAACAAAACAAAACTTGTGGTCAAACTGAAGGTTAAATTGGCAGATTAAGCATCACAAGGTTGTGTCTGGAGGATAGTTCAGAAAGACATGCTAAGAGAAGAGCTATCTTTTGCTCACCAGTACGAATAAAAAGGTAACAGATGGTCTGCATTTAAGAGTGGTGTGCTTATGGTTTTAACTGCTGTTTGTATCTGAACTGGCTTTATTCTAGGTGTGCTCTCAGTGTAGATCTCCACAACAAATCTGCAACAATTTGCTGTAGGATTGCTTTTATACAAAATATACTGAATATGAGATATGTGCTTATCTATTTCTGTTTCTCCCTGCCATTTTTTCTGTATATCTTTCCTAGTTTTTAATGAAAAATACTCCTCTTTTCAAACTATTAAGTGTTTTCCTTAAATTAATGTTGCTGTTCTGCAGTCTATTTCCTGTAATGTACTTTTTTCCCCTGCTGCTTAGAAATTCTTTTTAAAAGCTTTGTTTTAAAATACAAAGTATATGCGATTACATAAGATATTAAAGGAAGTATTACGCATGCAGAAAATGAAAACTTCAATGATCAATCTCTGCCTTTCACATCCAAGAGCAGAACACTCCCCACAGTGCTTAATGTTTCACAGTAAATTCCAGACTAAGTACACAGTTTCTTTCTACTGTTTCTAAGAACACTAGACAATTTTTAAGTAAAAAAGCTCCTTTCGGTTTTGTGTTTTTTTTTTTTCTTTTCCAATTTTGCACATGGGCTAAAATACAGGAAGAGATTGAAAAAGATCACTGATAATTGCCTCCAGTAAGAGGCAACCAGCTTAGAAGTTTAACAAAAGCAAGTGTGTACAAATTGGGAGACGAGGCTGGAGAGGATTCCCACGGAGACATCTTGTGGTCTTGGTCGATGGCAACTTTCATATGAGTCAGCAGTGTGCCCCAGTAGCCAAAAGGTCCAGCCCTGTCCTGAGGTGCATCAGGCACAGCATCACCTGCTGGTCAAGAAAGGTGTCCGTCCTGTTCTGCACTGCACTAGTGTCATCCCACCTTGGCATCCCCTGGTGCAGTTTTGGGTATCTCAGTATAGGAAGGACATCAAATTATTACAATGCCTGAAAGCTCTTGAGGACAAGAATTGAGGAGTGGCTGAGGTTACTTAGTTGGTTCAGCTTGGAGAAGAGAAGGCTAAGGGGTACCTCATCACAGCCTACAGCTTCCTCAAGATGGACAGCACTAGAACACAAGTGAATGAAATTAATCCGCATCAGAGGAAATTTAGATTGGACATTAGGAAAAGATTCTTCACTGGAGTGTAGTCAGTCACTGGAAGAGGCTCCCCAGGGAAGAGGTCACAGCCTCAAGCTTATTAGAGTTCAAGCAGCATCTGGATGATGCTCTTAGTCATATGGTTTAAATTTAGGCAGTCCTGCAAGGAGCAGGGAGTTGGACTCAATGCTCCTTATGGATTCCTTCGTACTTGAGATATCCTCTGATTCTATGAACTGCTTATCTTGACTTGGGTTTACTAGCTTGTAGTATTGGGCAGGATGTTCGATATAGTAAATGAGGAAGGTTTTAAAACACTTGCATTGCCTAATTAGTGCAGGAGGCTGTATTTTCACCTAGGTGTTGTAGTTTGAAGTGTTTGGTGGCTGCTTCTCTCAGACACTGAAGTGTTGTAGAAAGAGATCTTCCCCTTCTAAAAAGGGTGTCAGTATCCTGGATATCAACTTCTGATGAATTCAATTTTATGTTTCCATCAAGGCTTTATTTTTCATTTCTTTGCTACTTTAATTATGCTATAGGTACCACAGGTATTGTGAACTTTACAATTATTTTGTTAACAAAGTAAATTACGGCATTTCTTTAATTTTTAATAACAGCTTTTGTAAATATTTTCTAATAGCTCTTCCAGTTTAAAATGTTGTGTTCTTGTGAAGTTGATGAGCCTTCCTAAACATTTCAATTTTATATCTTTATTAAAAAAAGAATATAATAATTATTTGTTTTTTCTATTAAGTAAAAAAAGCTGGGTGGGATGAATATTAACTTCACCATATCCAATGAAAGTATGAATAAATAATTTAAATATTTTATGAGCATAATTTGACATAATTGAAGGTTTTTATAATTCTTCAAGTCGACAGTTTTCAAAAGGCCCCAGATTACTCTTAATTACACTTATTTAAAAAAATGTTAATGCATTTACTACATACGGTTTGTATTTAGTCTTCTAGGCTACTTATTGTTCCTCGCAAAATCTGAATTTCTTTGTAAGTTTCTTTCCACTTCAGCAGCATGTATGTTTCTTTGTGTAATACTTCTTCCCAGCTTAAAACTCGTATTTTATTCTCTGATAACACATGGCAAGTTCACTAAATACTTATAGCTATTGCAATATTTTCATATGTTAACAAATAAGAAACTTTCAAATTTCTTTTGAAAATTCTGCAAATTGGCATTCTCTGGACTTTACTAACTCTTATTTAAGTAGTATGTTTTTAAGCAGAGATGTAACTTTGAATTTATCAGAAGAAAGTCTTTGCAAAAAAAGTCTTTGTGCTTTGGAAGGATGGGGAAGCCAATCTGAGGCCTGTGGGATTGTTGACAGTTTGAGTGAACATACAGTCACACTGATTACCTTGCATTACCACAGAGACACTTTGTTTTATTGGCTTATTAAGGCCATCACTGCTTTCCGAGAGAACAGCAAGGAATAATTTACCTATTGATTCAGCAGTTTTAGGAGCACTCTTAAATGCTGTTTGGGTAGAGAAACTGAACGTTAAAGATGTCTTACAACTTCAGTGGATCTCAGTGATACCATTTCTTTAATAGTTGTTGCTGACCATTTTATTTTCTAGGGTGGTTACAAAGCAAAAGAAATTAGTGAGAAGGTAGAGGTAATATGCAATCATAAAGGAATGTGGCATTGCTCAAAGAAGCATGTCTGGACAGTTTGCCGTAATGGCACAAAAAATTGTGTGTCAGTCTGTGTTGTGCTATAAATGAAGTGGTGTGAGGTTTAAACAATGATCTTAAGGCTGACACTTGTTCAGAAGGTTATGTGTCTGCTTTGAAAGACAAAGTAAAGAAATCATTATATGCTCACTAAATAAAAATTTATTCAGGGGTAATGAATGCAATTAAAAGAAAATGCAATGAAAAGAACACTAAAAGCAAGTAGTTATTATTATGCCAAATAAACACTGAGTAATCCATACATTAATTTTTTTTCCAGCAAAGTATGGAAACCCACAAATAGATATCTTGATATATTAATTATCTTTTTTTTAATAAGATTTACAAACAAAGAGAATCCATCTCTTTTTCTATGTTATGAAAAGAATTCACTTTGTAAAAATTACAGAGAAGATAAAGCTTATTTCAGATGCTTCTTTGATGCAATCTGATTCAGTTTTTTATTTTTCTTTATTATTTCAACTGCAGATCAAATAATAAGCACAGCCACCACTTTTCAGTGACTATATATACAGATCAAATAAGCCTCTGTCTGTAATTTTGTACAAAGTGTTATGAAGAATCTTACAGTAAAATTTTGTCGAAGATTATGTCAGACAACAAATGGAAGTCCATACCAAGATCAGCTACAATCTGTATTATCACTTTTGTCCAATTCCGAACTAAAAAAAGCCCCAATCACAAAACATACTTAGCTAGCAGCAGATCACCTTTTATACCTTCTACCACTGCATTTAAGTATAAACCTATCTATGAAAATAACTTTCTCTGCATCAAGATCTTGAGCTGGAAAATAAAAGTATATTACAAGTGATTACGTTAGATGCAACTTTTTTTGTTCCCTAAAATTCATGTCAGTGACTATTAACTTCAAACTTCTTATGTATCTTCTTAAAAAGATTTGGTATAAAGTACACTATGCATAATTTGTGTTTGTAATGCATAGATTTATGTTGTTATAAATTCTATTTTTTTCTTATATTTCTTTCTTTCTCGTACTTTTCTCCTTTTTGTGAATGTGCCATTAACAGATAGTGCATGTTTTTAAAATAAAATTCTACTTCAAATGACAACTCCTTTTTGTCAGCCCAGACATCAAAAATATTTTAAAGGAGAAAGTATTATGAAAAGTGGGTGCAAACCTCTAAAGAAAGGGTTGCATGACCTCTAAAGTGGGCTGCACAACCTCTAAAGAAAGAAATAAGGAATAAAATATGCACTGCCTTTTCCTTTGTAGAAGTTATTTGGATGACATTAATTTTGGAACACACCTGCAAAAGCACTCCACTCTCACTCATCAAGATTTCATTTATTACTCAGGACTGGTGAGGCCACACCTTGAGTATTGTGTCCAGTTCTGGGCCTCTCAGTTCGGGAAGGATATGGAGGTGCTGGAGTAGGTCCAGAGAAGAGAAGCGAGGCTCGTGAAGGGACTTGGGGAAAAAGTCCTGTGAGGAGAGGCTGAGGGAGCTGAGGTTGTTTAGCCTGGAGAAGAGAAGGCTCAGGGAGACCTCATCACTCTTAACAACTACCTGAGAGGAGGTTGTAGCCAGGTGGGGGTTGGTCTCTTCTCCCAGGCAATCAGCAGTAGGACAAGAGGGCATGGACTCAAGCTCTGCCAGGGGAGGTTTAGGTCAGATATTAGGAAGAAATTCTTTACAGAGAGGGTAATCAGGCACGGGAATGGGCTGCCCAAGGAAGTGGTGGATTCTCTATCCCTGGAGGCTTTTAAGATGAGACTGGATGTGGCACTCAGTGCCAGTCCACTAACAACAGTGGTAGTGGATCAAGGGTTGGACTTGATCTCAGAGGTCCTTTCCAACATGGCTCATTCTATGATTCTATGATTCTAGCTATCCGGATTAGGTGCAAAGCTGTACATTGTGCAGAGCTACAAGGAAGGAATGAAGTGGCCCGTCCGGCGCTTTGGCTAATCTACTGCTTTTCATAGGCAGTGGTGTAAAAATACAGAACGGAGGACCAGCAACAACCAAATGTTTCCAAGGACAATAAATACAGGAGAACATCCTGCACTTTTCTGAATTTTTTTGAACCAGGAAACATCTAAGTATCCCACACCATACCTGGGGTTTATAAGACATGCTACTGTCAAGGCCAAATTGTACTGACACCTAAATACTCATACAGCTCCAATCTACACTCTGTCTGAGAGCTCATGACCCTTGGCTAAAGGCCAGCACACTGCCTGACAGCAGGATCAGGTCGGCAAAAATCAGCATTACTCTCATGTAGAAAAAGCAAAGATCCAATATTAAATATTTAACAGATTTAACAGAAATTCATTGTGTTGCCCAGAGTTTTGCATTTGACATGCCTGGCTTCTATGAAGACTTTCAAGATATTCAATGCAATTTGTACAATGCAAAGTAAAAATCTAAACAAACCATCAGCAACTTAATTGAAAGAAAGGCACTCCTTAAAAAAAATATAATGTACCTATGCAATCTGGTAAGAATTTTATTTGGTGAGATGCTTTTCAATATACTGTGTTTGTTTTTAAGATTTTGTTCTTTTCCTGTTTTTTGAGATGCATCAAGCAAAACATACTCCCAGCAAGTTCAGCCCTGCTGACTCCTGCTGGATTTACACAGAAGCATTATGCATCCATAAAGTCCCAAAGGTGCTTTCTTCTGGATAGAAAGAATTAGCACATCCTTTACAATTTTTTCCCAAGTTATGCAATACACAAGAACTCCAAAGTGTAACCAAAGCGTGCATATTCACAAACTAATTTTCATGTTTTCACATCACTTAACTGTATATTACAGTAAAGTCTGATATTATTTTAATGTTCATCAATACCTTTATTTTCTAACAGCGAAAATTACACCTATTTTTCACAGTAACAATTTGGAAAAGGTGTCACTCCAAAGCACAGGTTTTCTTTCCAAATTAAGTCTTTGATGCCTTCTATGCTTATTATTGTCAATATCTCATTGTTTCAAATATACTTCTTTAACACAATTTCTGTGTTCTTGCATAATTAGAATATATTACTATACTGGACAGTAGGACAAGTTCTTAAACTCAGATGTAGTGATAACAACAACACTTGGTACATAAATGATCCCTTCAAATAAGCAAATGCAATACAAAATTAGGAAATAAGCCTGAAGGAGTGGCATTAGTTGAAGATAACAGCTCACTCAATGTAATATTGTAAATATACTGCCTTAAAGAAGAAACACATAACAAAAATTTGCATGGACAACAAACCTTACAAACCTTTGAATTAATGAAGTTTTAAGATACTTCCATTACTTTCTTATAGTTCTGCATTTCTACCCATATATATATATATGAAAAGACATACAGACATTCTGAGTATCCATTAAGCTTTTAAAGTGGAGTAAATAAAAGAACTCTGCACTACAAAAGTAATTTTATAAAAAATGAACTACAAGGCAAAAATCGTTAAGTTTGATGGATACTGTGAAAACTGAGTATAGCTAAAATAGATGTAATAAGAAACCTAGATGAATGTGTTTAATAGGAGTGTTTTTAAAAATTAAAACCATAACAAAATGTTAATGGGTATGTGGAAGTGGTACTTACAGTAGTAAATCTTTTGGGGAAAAAACCCGACACTCATGAAAAACAGAAGAAACTGTTAGCCCATAACTTAATGAAATAACAATAAAGCAGGGAACTGAACTACAGAACCCCAAGAAGTGAACACAAGATCCAACCCTTACTGCAACTCAGGCCCAACAGCAGTCATCTTTATAAGCTTCAGTTTTACTTTTTTTAGTAAAATTATTAATCTAAAAATTTGACAGACCTGCATTTCCACCAGAAGGGCTCACAAGCCAGAAGAGCAAAAAATCATGGCATCTTTTTTGTCTAAGGCTTTGTGGCTCCTACATAAGCTGAGAAAACTAAAGCAAGGGTGTCCATCAAGCAGTACAAAACGACTACAAAAAGACAGCAGTAGCCTGTCATAAAAGCTCATCCAAAAGGTAAGCAAGGCATGAAGAGAACTGAAGATTGCTCTCCTCTGTGAGACTTCCTCTACCTTCCACTGCATTACCCTTATACAGGTTAGGAAGAAAAAAGGGGAAGAATATATTGAACCTCATGAGGATATGAGGGTCTAGAATCCCTTGTTTCCCAGAGAAAGTGTAGAACAAGCTGCTGTGGGATGTGTTACAGAAGTATGAACTGGCTGTATCCACAGGTATGATTTATTCCATAGAAGATTCTGAAAATGATGCAACTGAAATCCTACCTTGCTTTAGCATTCCCCTACAGTAGCTGCTCTATATTTCATCCTTTGATGCAAAAAGTAAACCCCAGGCTAATCACGTATCCTTTCACAGCAACCTGAAGGCACCCAGAAACATTTGTCTGAATCACCAGCCATGTTTATCTCCATTTGAGTGCTTTAAAGCCCTATCGCCCAGAGCTAGTAGCTAGGCCAAGCTTGAAGAAGAGACTTCCAATTTATAAATAAACTAATTTCATTAGCAATCGATGCTCGTATGCTTATTCGGGCTTGTAGATATATTTTCATTGCATTATTAGACAGAGTAAGCAGAACTGGAACTTCAACCGATTACTTGCAAGCAGCTGACTTGCTCAACCTTAAAGCATTTAATTCGAACTACAGATTTTTGTGGGTAAATGGGAATTGGTTAAGAGCAATATTAACATTTTACTTTATGCTAATGATACCAAAAGGACACCTCTCTGCATTCATTTTATAAACAGAAAAAAAAAAAAAACCTTCCCTCCCAGGCATAGCTAGTGCAAGAATAAATGTACTAAATACCACAACACATCCAATCTTTAGTACAGCATTGCCTCATATAATTGGCAAGCGACTGCAAAAATTCTCATTTAGGCTTTTGAACTCTCCTGTGTGAAATGTAGAGGCACAGCTCTTTATGTCTGAACAGCAACTAGAAAAGAACCCTAGAACCATGAGTTAAGTTGCATTTATATGCTAGTGTGTGTCTGCTCACAAGCACATTTTTTAATATACGCATTATCTATCCTTTGGGAGTTATGCCTGCTGTTATCACCCTCATTCTGGCTACATAGGGTCTTGGCCTCTGCCCTGCCTATCCAAACTCAGTTGTCCAAACCTTACAACAGTTCCCAGACAGGAAAACCTGTTTAAAACGTGTAATGAAGCTATATCTCAAACACTTAGGAAAAAAAAAAAAAAGGTAATACAACACAAGATTAGCCCCCAAAGGAGGTCAATATGTTGGAGAAAATAAGAACAGTCAGACAGAGCCAGATAGCCATATTAATTCCAGCTTTCCCACAAATAAGGTGATCTAGAACTGGTAATGACTTTTTCATTCCTTTTTTAAAAGCTCCCACAGGTTTAAAAATAGTGTCCTCTTTGGAAAATAATTACTTCTTATTGTTGCTTGTTGGTAGTGCTGATTTTGTGTGTCCATGTTTTCATATGGAATAAAGATCTAAGGAGGTCAATGTGACTATCATTAGAAGCAAAACCTAAAGAAAAAAATATTACCTGCATTAAAAAAGAAAAGAAAGTAGTTTTCTTTACTCTGTCAAAACTAACTTAAATCAGCATAGCTTTGAAAATTGACAGTGACATGCACTCAAACTGCATAAGAGTAATTTTTAATGTAGTTGCCAGAGAAATGAAGTTCTGTTAGAGATCATTACTGCATGCCTCATATGCCTCATTCACTAGCCCAGTCAGATGCAATTACAAGAAAGCCATCCAAATGCAAAATACCTCTTTAAGAAAGTGGTCATGTACAGAGAATTCAAATATTGATACATGGCACCTGGACTACCTCATTTCTGAGTTATGATATTTCTTTTTATTTTATTTTAAAGCACTGTTCATCTGCATGAAGCACACAATAGTAATCAAAAATAACATCCAGTTTAAGAATAGAATGTGACCCTCAGGTCGCTGAGTAAAAAGACAAAAGAAATATAAAACTTCCTTTGACAAGACTGCCCCATAGACTGTCACATGGCTTCCTTCCTCTGCCTTCTAGTTCCAAGTCCCAAACAAGGTTCCAACTCCCTTTTCCTCTCAAGTCCTATCAAACTGCCTCCAAACTCTAACAGCCCTTCCTGAAACCCTTCATCTTTTTGTTTTATATTTCTGCTGTGGAACAGTCATAACACTGCAGTTTTTCTTTATTAAAGGAATCTCCTTGAGCCCAATGCCATGACAGGCTTCTAAAACAGACTTATGATTCTGCACTAATTGGGCTGCACCAGAAGAAGATGGTGAGGTAGTTACCTTAAATTACTTTAACATAATGCAGCCCACAACCCCAGATTCTCTTTTTCATCTACAAATTCAAATTTTGTTTTCTTTGTAGGCTACATTTAGAGAATTTTATTGCTCTTCCTGAATTTCAGAGAAACTGTTGGATAGATGGGGAGTTGGGAAAACAGATGACAAAATCCTAGAATCTGGATTATTCTCAAAGCAGGTGTAAAGGCTCTTTGAAGTGCACACTGCTGAATTACTAAGTATCAGAAGCTTCACTTACTGTCTCTTCTCCATTGACCCAATCTGACACAATTATTGTCTTATCTAAGTAGCCCTGAATCAGCTGAGTTTGGCTAAAATTCACAATTTGAGAAGAATAGGAAAAATACCCTAGCAGAAGAAGTCAGGGCAAAAAGTAACAACACTTCGCTGTGAGCCCCTATCCCTTCTTGATCTGGGTCAGTGCAACTGTATAGAATGAAATCCATACTACCACGTAACAATTTGTCCTGAATCCAAGCCTGTGTAAGCATACAGCAGGCTCTGTAAAAATAATAGACTGTAACGAAAAATTATCAGTGTACACAAGATTGATTATAAAATTTATTAAGCTCTCCACAGAGTTTGCAAAGCGATAAAATAGCTTGGGATCCCCTGGCATCTCTGCATCCTCACAAGATTTGTGAGAACATAATTCTTCATATGTTGGCCCATTTGTTCAAACTTATTACGAAAGATGGAAAATAAGTTACTGGTATGATATGTACATATTAGGACAACTGAAAATCCACTTTTTTTGCTCTATTGCAAAAGGATATTTTATGGCACTTAAGGACTATGTAACCATAGATGTACTGATTCTGAGTAATCGTTAATTATGCAAAATTAGTAATTCATATTATTCAAAATTAAAGTTCATAAGATATGGCATGTAGCTTCCTTAAAGATAGAATAGTTGACATTAGCTGCAATTTGTTTTCCTAAAGAAATTTATAGAATTTATTAAATACAGAATTAAATAATCACATTTTATTCTTAGTAGAACTAATATTCCCCAACTTTTCAGGCTTAATTAATTTCCTCCTTTTAGTCACCCTCTTATTTCTTCCTGCCTACCTTCCTTGTGACATTTTTCTGCCAGGAACTACTTCAGACATTTTGTCTAGGTTGCTCAATCAGTACTGGCCACTTTTCATGGTCTTTTTTAGACTTCACACCTTCTCTTCATTTACAGCTCAGACTTAAAGGTGGCAATTCCAAACCACTTTGAAAATAAAGCCTGAGAAATTCTTCATATCACAAGCCAGATGAGAATAGTATTGACTGAAAATCGTTATTCTTTGAGAGCTGGCCTGTGGAGTTGTGCAATAAAAAGACAGTTTCAAATCATCTGGCATGTTATAAGGCAAAGGATAGCATAAGCTTAACATTCAGTAAGTCAAAGAGGTCAATGCTGAATGAAAACAAAAATTCACATCTTGAACCTAACAGTCAGATGATGGTTAGGTGATGCTGACGGGGAACAAAATGGAACAGGTTCTTCCAACCTGTGTTCTTCAGATAACTAAAGGTAGTTTTGGTTTCCATCTCATCAGACCAAAACCTTTTATAAGGGCAATTGTAAGGGTTTTTTTAAGAGAAATAAAGTAACATAGTTACAGAGAAAAAAAAATCATAAACTTCTTTTATTAAACATTTAGCATTTATTTAACATTCTAGGCATTTTAATATTTAGCACTAGGCATCTGATAAGCTTTCTGGTCTCTAGGTTTTACTGACAAACAACAACACATAGCTCACAGGAGCAAAACCTTTTTGGAACAGACTGAATCCTGTTATTTTTTAAGTAAATTATATGATCAAAGAAAATTATGTGGGTGGGGATTTGCAGTCTTCCATCATGAGAGACTTTAGGACTGTTCTACCAGAGGAAGCATTATTTATGGAACAGGTATATGAGGCAGAGCTTAGAAGATATTTTAACAGTTTGTTGTAGCCATTTTCTTCTGCCTCCTACCTGATCTGATATTAATATGATTTTAGGAATGCAGCAGTTGCTTTATTGCATCAAACTCATATTTCATGTAATACAAAAGGTTTGATATAACAATCACTAGATGTTCCAGAAAGCCAAAGGAAAACTCCATACATAACTCTCCCCTACTCCTAATTCAATATTAATTTAATAGTTGAAGAAGCGTTGACATCCTTAAAAATTTTTGTCTTACTTCAATACTCCTTTTATTAGTATTGCATCCCAGAATATTCTCAGTCTCCAAATACATGTTCAAATTATCTCCAGATTTTAGGGTAGTTTCACAATGAGGGCCTGAGTTTCAATTTCCTTTTTTTTCCCTTATGATTCTTTATCTTCTGGGAACATTTTTCATATCCACAGGTCATTTTATGTAACATTTTAATCTCTATAGATTCTAAAAGGCATATAATAGTCTTACCAACAGGAGAACACTATAGTGTGTTGAGAATTTTTGCTGCAGAACACATCCCAAGTAAAATAACTTGTCTAAGGAACAACAGAAAGTCAAAAATAAGGCAAGTAAGGGAATCTTATTCCCTAAACGTCCATGCCATGTACTAAGCACCATTGTCCCACATGTCAGCGCATGCTGGTAAAGTGTTTGGTGCCTCTTGTCCCAAGGTATTTAATTTTTTAAATGTATTTCACCCTCCTGAGCTGCAATCAGACAACTGAAAAGCCCCAGAAGAGTTTTCAGTCATGCTAATAATACACCTAGGATGAAGTAAGGATAAAATTTAATCAAAATACTGACACAGAGATATTTGTACTCCATTTAATCAGAAGGGTACTGACAAACTGGGCAGATCAAATTAGGTTCCTCAACATTTGAATTATTTCCATCATATTCCAAAATTTAAGTTTTCATCAGGAACTGGTAGCCAAATACATTAAACTCAAGAAAATACTCAGAATACATTCATTTCAGTATTTCAGTCTCACTGCCAGCTCAGAACTTGAACAGTGCAGTTCATATTTTAACATCAAAGTTCCTTACCAAAATTCGAAGAATCTATATTCGTAGCTGTATTGTTTGCTTTTTCATTCAGCCAGAGATCCAAACTAACAGCATGTTATCTGTTCATCCATCTCAGACCACCCATATTTTGAACAATTTTTTCAAATATCTCAAAAGAATTTCCCTGTTTTACCTCGTGTTCACTGCCTATTATTGTACTATTCTGAACTGCCAAGGAGACTACATCTGCATCTTTTTTTAACCTTCCTATCAGGTAGTTGAAAAGAACAATAACCCCTCTAGTCTCTTAAGAAGCAAAAAAAGGTACTGCTATTTAGATATGAAGTGCCTCTCTTGGCTCTTTTCAGTATAGAAAAAATATGTTAAATCAGAGAAAAACATCATAGGCACTGGCAAAAATCCAAGAATAAAAAAAGGAAAAATCCTTCATATGAACTATACCTATCTCCATAGTAGGGTGACCAGGATCTTTGAAAGGCATATTAGAACTCTTAGTGTTTATATTACTGTGGATTATACTAAGAGATTGGAGGGGCAGGGGAAGTATATTACCAGAATTGGAAAGAAACACCAATTATCACAGTTAAATCCTGAAAAATTTAGACTTCTTTTGTCAGTATAATCTTCCTAAATATACTTGGATAGAATTCAACCAATATTGGTTCTACTTGTTTTCTTCATTACACTGATTCTTAAACAATACTTTTTTCCTGTCTTCCAAATGACTGGATGGAATCTGATAGTACGATGTTCTTAATTTATGCATTTTTCTTCTACTGCTTAGAAATTGATTCCTGCTTTTCAGTAGCAGACCAACAATATTGTCAATTATAATAAGCTTTAGTACAGACTAGACATATGGTAGTACACAAATCTTTCCAACCTACTCGCAGTACTTGAGTAATCAGCTTTTCATGCTTCAGCAACTTTGCCAACAGTTTGTCAACATTCTTGTAATCATTACTAGCCTTGATTTATTTTGCAGAAATTAGTTATTTTATGATCTAAGGTTTACTCTTCTTCCTCTACCTTTTGCAATACACATACAGTACATAATATAGCAGACCCTGAATACCTTCATGGTCTGTTCAGGATTCACAAGTGGGCATCCTTTGTGACCAACAGAGAGGTCTCATTTGACAGGTGATCCATGAGCTTGCACATGCACAGGATCAGCACAAGAGCAGCAACCTGCACTCAAAAATGTTGGTACCGTTGTGGTAACCACCTTTTATATTCCGCAGTCCAAGTCTGAAGTCTTGGAAATCCAGGAAAAGGAAGAGGAAAAAGGAAGGGGAAAGGGAGAGAGAGAGGGAGAAGGAGAGGGAGAGGGAAAGGAAAACTACCTTTCCTTCTTGAAGTATGTATCAGGCCTAACAGGATGATCTGGGTTAATTCCGCAATCTGACTCTGTAAATGCGCATGGAGTGCTATGGAATGTAACAGTGGAAGGCAAAGGCCATTCAAAGGGAATTATAAGGTCCTGTTCTCATTTAATTGAGCACCACTATATTTTTCATTACAGAATCAGTAAATAAAATATATAAAATACATAACTGTATTTTAAAAGCACCAGGAGCAAGGACTAGATATGAAGTCTAGTTTGTTTGCCAGATAAGTTGCCTTACCACTAGAGAACATCATCCAATTTTCCCAAAAACACTTCTGTTCTTCAACTAGCTGGCTTTAAAAGGAAAAGCACTACTTAATCCCTACTAGCTTTGTCTGTATACTGATGCATAGAACATCCTCTTTGAAGACAAAACATCTGACTGAACAGAGATAGAAGCTCAGTCCTCACATCAGAAGCAAGAAATCTATTTCATAAAAAAACAGACACTGTCAGACACCTGCTCTAACACCTGCTTGGAAGAACAACTGCAGATGCCAACTGCATGCTAAAGAACAATACAGACACATAGATCAAGCAGTACGCCAGGAATCTTGATGCCATATAGACCTGGACTGCCAGTCAGCACCTACATGTGGAAAAGATATTGAATTTCAGCATTTTTTATCACTGTGCCTTATCATATTCATTCAGGATTCTCTTTTCCACTCTCACATTTTTTCCCCTGTATCCTTTACTGTACTACGAAGAAGTCACCCTTCAAGGTAGTAGTGGCAAAAACCACTGGATTATACCAGAGCATGGGGAATGATTACAGTCCTCTATCCATCTTTAAGAGAAGTCACTATCAGGCACTATGTTTTAACCTAGGTTAAATCTAAACCAGTCTTATTCTTGGTAGTATTAAAGTGCTTAAGGTATTTGGTGAATACCTAGTTTAAGTGTGTTCTAGTTACCTAAAGTCTGGGGGTTTTTTCATCACAAAATTGAACACAGTGGGATTGTTTGAAGATTTAAATTATATTTGTCAGCTAGTTTCCTCAAGGATGCAATATGTGCAGCACTTCATGAAAAATTAGAATTATTTTCTTTTCTACCCTTCTGTAATTTTCTATCTCTTCCCTTAAATATTTCATCACCTATATAATAATGATTTTCTCTGTGTAACATTTCTACACACCACTAGATCCCTCAATAATTGCACAAAAGCCAAACGATTAACATTTCAGAACGCTTCAAACCAGAAAACTTTTTCACAGCAAGGCCACTGACTGTGATATGCAAATGTCATGCAAAAATCATTTCAAATGCTTCCAAACAGTAAATGAAATGTTTTACTCAGGTGGCATTTGATTGAGATACTTACAGACACCACAATATGATTTGATGCCTTTAATGCTTCATTTGTACCTTAAAGTTATACTGGATAAGAAAAACCACAGACTGTGATATCTCATCTACACAGATATGGCACAATTCTTACACATACATTCCATAATGCACAGCAGCTTCCATGGGGTTGGTGAAGACAGAATGAAAAATGGGAGTTAAAATGAACAATACATCAGTCCTTTAGAATAAGTATGGTAGTGAAGTTTTGAGTCAAGGTGAAGTCAGGAGGTGAGGAAAGTGAAATACAGACATTAAGTCTTTAGTAAAACATTTAGCTTGTTTGCTGCAAAGGTTCAATCCTTCTACTTGCACATTTAAGCATGTTACACTATCTATAAGATGGGACAAACTCTGCAAATGCAGAACAGCAAGACGTGTCCAACCTACCTTACATAACACTGAAAAGCTGTTAGAAACCTTTTCCTTCCAATAGTAAATATCCTCCTGTATTTAAAGAATTTATTAAAAAGAAGTGACACAATGAAATTATTGTAGAAACTTATGGAAAAATTATATTACTCACAACACCTGAAATTAAAAAAGTACACAGATCATATTTTAGTATAAAGCACATGAAATTATAGATTGGATGGTAGGTAGATGGTAACATGGACTACCAGCCCTGATAAATTGACCATAACTTCAAAATATGCATACACTTCTTCAATCAAACTGTATTTCAGAGTAACTGCACCTCCTGATTATAACCCTTACTCCAAAGGTACAATTTGACAGTGATCATACACACTGAAGTTTCAAGAATTTCTGTACTTCACACATAAACATTAAGTATAATATATCATAGAAAAACATTAAATATAATACATTATCGCAAAATAATAGTATCAAAATACAATTATGTTATTCCAAAGTGTAAAGCAAATACTGCAAGGCAATAGGATTTGAATAAAAAACAGGTTCAAATTGCAAATTTCAAAATGACAGCCTTTTGATTAAAGCTATTAAAAATCAAGACTAAACTATAAACATATTTTAAAAACTGAACCAGAAAGCTAAGGACACATCTGTCTGTGAAAACTGTGTTGTTCAAAATATCTTTCAAGTAAACTGTATTACCTTCTGCATTAAAAACACATTGTAAGCTGGCAGAAAGGGAATTGTTCTGTTTCATAGGAACAGTTCTGTTTAATATCTTAAATATCTTTAATATCTTTACTGATGATTTAGTCAAGGGGATTGAGTCCACCATTAGTAAATTTGCAGATGACACAAGCTAAGGGGGAGTGTTGATCAGCTGGAAGGCAGGAGGGCTCTGCAGAGGGAACTGGATAGACTAGAGAGTTGGAATGATTCCAGTGGGATGAGGTTCAATAAGGCCAAGTGCCGGGTCCTGCACTTTGGCCACAACAACCCCCTGCAGCGCTCCAGGCTGGG
>JAWMRA010000041.1:22528833-22560913 GCA_035584735.1 Pseudotriccus pelzelni | reverse complement strand
TGTGCCCAGCCTGGAGCGCTGCAGGGGGTTGTTGTGGCCAAAGTGCAGGACCTGGCACTTGGCCTTGTTGAACTTCAAGGTCAAGGGAATGCTAATTGTAGTCATCTGAATGCATGAAAGCATTTGCACTCAGCTAGATAGCAAGGAAAGAAGTGACATTGAGAGCTTTGTTCTCTATTACATCCCTCAGTTTGCAATAATTTCCATAGCGTATCAGATGTCTCATTTGCTTTTCTGAGTATCTTGCCTAAGAGTTGTCCATACTGTCTCTTGAGAGAAAAATATATGCACAGTATGCACAGCAGCCTGCACTACCTCAGTCTTAGGTCTTTTCTCAGAGTTCTGTGTAAGCCCTGAAGCACAGGAGTTATTATGCATTCTTGAGGTGTTGCTATTGCCACAATAATGTTGTAGGAAAAATCTCACATTGTACAATTTATATACGGAGTTTGGAAAGTTCCTGACCTTAAGAACTGTGGCAATAAGTTTCGAAGCCAGACCACGCAGTGTGCGTGAATGAATTTTTTACAGGTACAATATTTGAAGTGTCTTTCAATGTTCACTTTTCTTCCATTATCAAACATGGAAAGAAGTAACTTCTGATAACTGGATACCCATGATATTCATGTTCTTTTCCCTAGATAATGTTGACTTCCAATTTTCTGAAGAAATGTTAGTAAATTTTGCTTCCTCGTAGAAACTTTTTTTTTGGACAAGTACATTTTTCTCTTTGCATTCCTTTTCATTAGTCAAATGAAGTCCATTTCCTAAGTTATTTTAAAGTTGCTGCTGGTTTTTCAGGTCCACTGCTCTGAGTAACTAAAACATTTTGCCACATCATAGCCTACTTCCAATGAAACAAGATCTACAGATAAAGTTAAAATCTATTATAAGTTCAATGGGAAACACTTTGTGGCAGAGAAGCAAGATCTGAAAAAGCTGCATGGAGCATATGTGCCTTTTTACTCTATTCTACCGAAATAGGAATCTGAACAACATCTTCTACATCTGATTTTTCCCCTCCTTAACTACATTGATTAGTATATTAAAATATATTGCTTTTTTCCTGAAAATCTTGTCTTGCTACTGCCCCACCTTGTAACACATACTTACCTCTACCTTTTCCATTGGCTCTCCTAGGACTTATATTATTTACTGATGATGTCTGCTTAACTTCTTAGTTACTTTTTGGGCAATGTAAAAGAATCTTTTGAAAATATAAATGTATCTCCATATACCCGTTTCTCTTTACCTACCGCTTTTCTCTTTAATGTCTACATATTTTCACTAGTCCTTGCCTATAAATACATATACTAACACATTATTCTATTGAACATCAAGATCTATATCATTAATCGCTCTTTAACTCAGATCTTCATCAAAAGCTTAAGAGAAAGAGTAGATGAGTTTTTTCACAGGCCAGATATTTGCTAAAACTTAAATCTGAACCTTTGCTCTACACTTTATATATATATACTTTATATATACTTTAAATTGACACATCTAACTCCAATGTTAGGTTCAGAAACTTATAAATAAACATACTTTTGAAAGCTCTTGCAAGTTTTTTGAGAATTAAATTCATGGGTCATAAATTTTATTTTCTAATTAATTTACTGTTTTCTGGCATCCTCCATGAAATCCTGGCCTACTGTCTCTCATATGTTCATACTGTTTTTCTCCATAGCCCTAAATATTTTCATGGCTTATCTGACATCAGTTCATTTCTTTTCCTTTAACCCCAAAACTATTTTCTGTAAATATTTCAGTAGCAATGCCTTAAAAGGAAGAAAGTGGACAAAAAAATGAGAATATTTATTTTCCATATTCAATATTCAAAGTCACTGTTTTCTTTGTGAGTTTTAAATGTCACTAGAAGTAACAAATTATAAATACCTGAAAGACCCAATAGACCAAGAGAGCTGTGCAAAATAAAATTTAAAAAATTAAATATTATAGTACTTATCTAACTTTTCAGATACTTTCTCAGTCATTTTTAACTGGACTCTTAAGAAAATACCTGGGATTCAGTACACTGAAACAAAAGTACTTGGATGTGATAACATACACCTCTATCTTCAATATATGAACCCTGTAAGGAGCTTTAGTAATATTATTCTGTTATTAGACAATTAAAAGATATATAGCACAGCTGACATCATAGCAGTTAATTCTGAGATATAAGGAACTCTGTCCTACTCAAGATATGTTGCACTCATTTTTGTACAGCTGATAGTTCTCAAAATGAGATAGCTGATATTGTGTTCATTACCAATTATTTACACCAGATTGCTCTACGTTGCTTCTAGGTCAGATGATGCTACAATGCAGTCATATGCCATCCAGTGGCATTGAGATTCTAAATCAACCAATTGTTAGAAAAGTTTTCTATAGTCTCTTTTTGTATAGTCTTACTAACCATGATTTTCTGGTTCTTTTAGAGCTGTCAACTCCATTGTTTTGAAATGTTAAGTCTTAAAAATTTTTCACACAGTTATTGGCTGAATTCCGTCCTATTCCTATAAGCAGTTTGATGTTCAGATCAGTTTTGAGGGATAATAATCATTATCTAAAGATACAGTAGTTCCAGCTGCTGAATTTGTAGGATCTAAAATATGGTACAGAAGCAGGTGCAGCAGAATAAGCTGTACAAACCAAAAGCTGGGGCTGAATAACTGTCCTTGTACACATGTAGAGGGAAAAGGAAAGGGCTGTCTGTCAGTCAGAATAATGCTAGTGGATTTGCCTCTCAGAATATGCCTTTGTGATGCTATTACTGCAAGTTTTAGGTCAAATCTCCCTACTGTTGGTGTGTAATGCTTTTATCCAGGTTTTTATTTGCTTTACACCTTTTACTGAGTGTCCTTGGCAAAGTTTTGGTACTGAGAGGGGCTTCAGCAATGGCCTCTGAGAGGAGTGGATAGGGATGCCCCATATGAAACACAACCAGTTCCAGACAACTCCAACAAACCCACCACAGGGCACAGCTGAACTCCTTGGACAAGGTGATGGCACATATGTGAAAACATATTTAAGAAAGGGCAGAACTGCTGCACAGCTTGTGAGACAGAGGAGTGAGGAAAATGTGAGAGTAACAACCAGGTAAGAGAAGAAGGAGGGGTAGGAGGTGTTCCAGGCACTCGAGCAGAGATTCCTCTTCAGCCACTGGAGAAAACCACAGAGAGGCTGCCTGTCCCTCTGTAGCCTATTGATGACCATGGTGGAGCAGATACCTGCACTGCAGCCTTGGAGGACTCCACACTGGAGCAGGTGGAGAGGTGGAGAGGACTCCATACAGGATCAGGTTTTCCGGCAGGAACTTCAGTCTGCTGGAGTGGTCTGTTCCCGAAAGACTATGCTCCATTGAAAAGCTCTGTGCTGGGACAGCATGTTGTGGAAGGTAGAAGTATTGGGAATGAAAAAGGGAAGTTGAGCCTTGGAAGAAGAGGTGAAGAGAAAGGTGGTTTAGTTTTCGTTCATTACTGCTCGTTTTTTTTTTTTTTCTCTAAATAAATTAAATTAATTTTCCCCAATTCATATCTATTTTCCAGTGATGGTGACTGGTGAGCTATCTCCCTCTTCTTATCTCTATCCATGAGCTTTTCTATCTTATTTTCTCACCTGTCTCTGCTGAAGAGGGACACTGGGAGGGCAGTTGGGTAGACACTGGCCAGCCAGCCAAGCTCAGCCCACTATAACCCTGTAGTAGTTTATCTGGCTGGAAATGTAGGGTAGGGCTCAGGTTTGATTTTTATTCAAATGTTACAGCAAGGATAGATATTAAAGCACTGGTGAGCTCATAATTCTCCAGTGTCTTTTTATTGTTGACCAAAGGAAAAGAAGGAACGATTTCATCTCACAAATGGTACAAGGGTAAGAAAGTACTGCGTATTTTCTTGAATCAAAATTCATAGTATGTGGCAGTAGTCAAATAAAAGGCATGACAAAAGCTGCAAGGACACATGATGAATTTTTCTGCCAATCCCAGTGAAGTTCACCTGCCCCACATTCATGCAGCTATTTACCTCCAGTTTTCAGATATTTGAGTAATCTTTCAGTGAGGAAATATTATTACTTTTTATATTTTTTTTTCTCAAATGCATATATCAAGAAAAGTAACCATTTGAGCATCTTCCTTTTTTTTCCCAGAAGTATTTCAGATTAAGTTTCAAAAAGCAAAATAGGTATTTAAAATTATCTGCTTCATCAGAATATGACCTTCAGTAAGAAGCTGTTAATAAACTAGTGAGATAGAATTATTAACTGGACCCGAGCGAACTCAGTTGTAAGCAGTTTTGTGAGGTTTGAAAGTTACAGTATACAAATCGCAGTGAAACCTTTAACTTTGCTAATGATAACCATCACTCTAAACCTACAGTATTCCGGATAGTATTTCAGCTGATTCATCTTTGTTCTGTGACAAAGACATAGATTCCAATGATTCATTACCTTTACATTCTCATTAGCAGAATATTCACTCACTCTAGGGGTTTGTATAACAGGAATCCACCATGAGAAGAAAACACTTCAGGTTGTGCCAGAATGTTTTTGTAAAAAATTTAATTATTTTGACTTCAAATAAATACTAAAATTAAGGAACTCTTTCATGCCTGTTATTCTCGGCTAAGACCTGTGACAATAGACAAAAACCATAACACCAAGTAGGCTGAGCAGACAAGCAGTAATGCAGGCAATACATATTGTACATGGAGTTCCGAGGTCATGACTTAAAAAGCAGGCAATTATTTGTTTCACAAGCACACAGTAGTCATTATCCACTTGTCAATAACTCTTTTTCAGCATTAGTTATTAATATACTTTCTCAGGAGACAGTGTTCCCGGCAGGGCAATTGACTTTGCAGGCACTTTTTTTAATTTCCTTTTGTGCCATGATAAATGGGAAGGATCTGGATTGACCAAGCTTGATACCTGCATTTGCCTCTGTTCTGCAGTGCCTCTATTAGTGCCTCTATTATTTGATAATAATGATGCACTTTTAGAGGGAGTGAAATTTCTGACTCAGTGAAATTATCCAACCATCTAGACTCTACATAGTCAATAAAGTAGACACTTTGTGACATGCTTGTTTTTCTGGATCAAATTATTTGTATTTTGAAACTCCTACTTTTCTTATTGCCTGTAAGAAAGATGAGGTTTGTTAGTTCTGGTTACTTGGATAATCCAGTTTAGTTCAGAGATCAGATGAGACCTTTTGCTCTTATTAACTTAGGAATCTTAGTTACACATGTAAACTTGGGTGAAACAAATCCACACCTTCAGAGTGCACACACTTACAGACACATATAGTTCTTTTACTATAAAGAGCTGTGTTAATTCCCCAAGAATAATAAATTTGTAATATTAACATAATTGCAAAGCATTCATCCTGTCTAGTCTCCAGATACGTGACAGAAACAGAAGCAATCCCTCTTTCACCCAAACACTTTGATGGAATGGGCTAATTTTTCAGTCTACACAAGACTTCCATCAGGCAGCTACTCAAATTAAGATGAGATATGGGGACTTAAAATGACAGCAATCAATGGAAAATCTATGTCTGTGAATGACAGCAGTAATAATTCAGAGAATATTGTTATTATCAAACCTCACGTTACTGCTTTTTCTGCCAGCAGCTGAAGTAAGACTTGTTAAAGAGAAAGAGTTTATAGAAGGCATATGTATATTTCAGGAAGTCCTATTTCAGTTTGAACTCCCTTGAATACACTATATGCTTCAATAACTTCGAGTTTCCCCCCTCCCTATCAAACCTAATTTTAGTCAAATATACTTTTTTACTTTCAAAGGAGTTAAACTGTATTAGCAATATTGTTATTGTGCCTACCATTAATACTTCAAAACATTATATGTGGAAGAAAATTCTTTCAGTAAAACTCAAAATACACCACAAACACACACCTTTGTGGATTTGTTGCATTCCAAGTTATAAGGAGCAGTAAACTCACCCTAAATTAAAAAAAAAAAAATTAGAAAAAGCCAAACACATTCTGCAATGGCTGGCTGTTTTTTACAAATTTTGAAGGCAGATAATTTTACTCTGTGTTTGAGATGTTCATTTTAACTGCCTAATAATGTACATAATTATTGTGGCATTCTTTGAGTCTCTCCTCTAGTGTTGCTCTGTCATTGCCTGCTTGAATTGTTTTCACCATAATCTTTTATTATGATGTTGGGGAAGGTGTTAAATACATATCCTTTAATTGCATGTCCCATTACCTAAAAAAGAATCCCAGAGTGTGATCTTGGGGTAGCATAAATAACTTTGACTCCATTATCTTTAATAAAGCTGTAAACTTCCAGTCTGCACCATGAAGACGCTTACCTCTGACTTTCAACACATTGAATTTGACAATATTTTGCATAAAATTATAAGGTTATAAACAGGTTGCAAAAGAGGATGCAAGTTTCAGTAATTAAACAACTTAATACTTAGATAATTGAATAATTATTGGATCTAATCCCATTATAGCTAACACAATCTCCTCTGCTAAAGAAGCATTTCCCAGATTAGCAAATTTGCACCTGTTAATCTCTGAAGGGTGAAAATGTTGTGCCAACATTCTCTTCCTCATAAATCAGGAATATTTGACCTGAAGAAACTCTCTTGAGGTTTTTGGCAGCATTATGCTGCAAAACGCATAAAATTGCAGAGAAAATATTACTTACTAAACCATTCTTATGATTAAAACATTGATAAGAACAATTATAAAAATTTGGTAAATAATTATATGATATTTATGCCTAGTGGTTTTAACAGTCTAGTTAGGTTTCCTGCATTTATCCATCTCTTCAAACATTCTGAAGCTAACTCTTAAAAGTAGGCTATATGGTAAGCTATTTAGTAAGCTAAGTTTAGTATTTTTTTAATGGACAAGATTTAAATACCAAAAAGTGGATATTATTGGGTAATTGGCTTTCTGAAAAATAACTTAATTGTTTAGGTAATTTGTTGTATGGAATCACACTAGAAAATTATAGAGGTTTTCAAATACATGTAAAAGAAAAGTGTTCATTTCCATCTGTCAGTTTTGAAGTCATATTTAGTAAGCTATATTTTATTAAGATACATTTTTGTGGACTGTACTGAGATTTGTATTCTTATACATATTTGTCTTAAGAAGAAAAAAAAAGTCTCCTGTGAATATTTGGGGACACATATTCATGTCAGAATCTGTTAACATGGTAACTTAATCTTAGTTCCAGAAGTTTCTAAAAAGGTAATTTAAAAGCTGAAAAAATTCTTTAACTCTGAAACATGAAAGTTCCTTATTAATTTCAGAATCTTTGAGGAATCTCACCATATATTCAGAATGTACCCTGTATGTGGATGGGATAGAGCACATATTATTGTTCTTAAGAACATTAACTTTCAGATGCCAATGGATTTTTACTGTAGTTTTTCACACCATGTTACCTCAAAATTCAAAGCACTTACAAGTTACTAGAAATAAATTCTCATTTCTTTTAGTTACAATCACTTTTAGAAAATAAATTATTCATCCCAAGGCAGTGTTTGATCAATCACATTAGCATGTAGAAATTAGGTGAAGGTAAACTCAATTTAACTTTGTGGTCCAAAATCCATGTTATATACTAAATGTATAATAAAAGTGATGTCATGTGTGGTTGACCTGGTTTTATCCAATCTTCTTTTTTTAACAAACTGAAGCACAGACTTTCTCACTTGAGAGTGAGCAGGCAAAGAAGTAGAAGAAGAGAGGAAAAGAAAAAGATCCTGAAATTCTGGTAATGTTTTCCTTAGTTGTAATGCATCTAATCAATACAGAAGGGTTTTCTATCCTTGGCTGGGTTTTTCAAATTACAGCAATTTGACTAGGTTCACTTTTCTTCACATAGTTCCCTCTATCTTGCCCTGTATTATATAAAATATTGTCACATTTATTCAAACTATGATTACTTAAGACTATAATGTTTCTCTGTCTTCCCAACCTTGTCCTGAACAATTAAGACCCATGCTTCAGGTTTTACACAGCAGAAGAAAAAGGGAAAAAAAAATTTGTTTCTAATACATAAGCTAATAATTTGCTGTAAAGGTTGCATATTTGTAATTGCACCACACCAGTTTTTCCAGTAGATTTAAATTTTTCCTAGGTTAAATGTTCATACAAATTCTCAGATTAAAATAATATATAGTTAGTGGCTACTGGGTCTAATTCACACGGGAAGATATTTGGTAGTTATATTTTTGTATGTATTGTAGATAATGTGTGACTTGAAGTGTCTTTTTTTTGTTTTTATTTTGCTATACGTCATCTTGAAAACGCATTAATAATGTAAAAAAGTATCCTTGGTTTACTTTTCTGTTGTTTCAATTATCTTTATGGCTACCAAAAAAATCCGATTTACTTTTGCAGCTGTGCTTCCAACTCCCCTTCTCACAAGTCACTGGGCTATATTATTTTTCTCTCATCTGGACCAGAGTAACGAACTAGGGAAAGAAAGAATGCTCCAGCAGTGCCGTCTTTATTTGTGCACTACTAGATTCTGAAAACTTCAATTAATCACCAGGTCTGTAGCTTTCAGATCTAGCTCTTGCAAATTTTATCAAGGACTCTGTAATTTTAGCTCTGCTATGAGGACCTTTTTGAAAAGGCAAAACATACCAGGCATCCATTTCACGTCTTTATCAAAAACACTGCTGATGAAAAGGTCCCAAACACTGCAGTGTATTTGGGGTTTGGCCAGCTACACTCCTAGGCATGTTTATATGGCAAGTGAAAGGCTAAATATTATTGTACTGATGCCAAAGCAGTTTCCTCTCCCTGGCGGCTGCTAACAAAAAGTCATCTTCCTGAGACTGGTAGGGTGGCTCTGTCCTGCTGTGCTATGACACTTCTGGGTACTGTCCTTTTGCAGTTAATATCATTAAGTATTTCCTCCATGCTCTGGACATGTTGATTAAATAAATCCAACCGAGAAGCAGCACCTGGTATTATAATTTCCCATGCCTATACTGAAAATGTAAATCAAATTTAACCTCAGCAGTTTACTGTTTCCCTTATCTGAAAATGCATGCAAGCCAATAAGAGAAATATCAAGTTAGTGCATTTTAAAAATACGCTTTTTTTAATGTTGTGGTATTGTGACAGAGGGGAATTGTAAAATTGTAAAGATTCATGTGTACCAGTCCGAAATGTTATTATTAAATTATATTCTGTGAATTTTCAGATATGTATGGAGTAGTATATATTTGGTTACTTCTGTAGAACGTCTAAGTGCAGAAGTACATCAAGAGGGTTAAAAATTTAAAAGGGTGACTAGCTTTACAGAGACTGCCAAATTTATGCTGCAGCATACTGTGATGTTCGCATAGGCTCTGCCTGCATTATTTAGAAATTTTCTATGTCATAGTCTTGACTGCAATTTCACACCCAATGTTATAGTTATCTAAATTCTGACTTCAGGCGACAGGTATCAGAGCTCCATGTAACATTCACTGAGGAATATGAAGCAAAGGAAGGTTATTGTTGTACTGAGAAGTCAAGGACAGAGAAATACTTTACTAATGTGTCAGACCTCTGACAGAGTGGCTTGTCAGCGAAGCAGCATTTTTCCTGACTTCCAACTGTTTTCATTTGTAAACAGAACAGCAAAAGAGTTGTAACGGAAAATAAGCACTCTCACATCAAAGTGGAGGTAACAGATCAGAATGAACTGTAGCCTCCAACTTTGTCCAGTTAGAATTTCAGTGTAAACATGAGATCCATACAAGTTCGATGTGTGTCATAAAATCTTTGATTCTTTCTCTGTTGTGACTTGTTGCATCATTCATGTGGGACCAAGGGATACCTACAACAATTTCTTTATCAAGAAAATTGAATATTTGATGCATTTTAAATAGCAACTGAGACACCTCTGAAAGTAACCTCAAGACCAAGTTTCGTTCTGTAAATCTGAGATCCTAAAGTCCTTCTCTCTGGTTGCTAAAAAGTGGTGTTATACAAACCTTTTTATTGTCTCGGACTAAGAAGACCTACCCTTTTTCTTGTCATAAATAGCAGAAATTTTGTAAGGATTGAGCATCAGAGCACAGTGACTGAAGCTCATAAGCTAAGTCTGTTTTAGTGAACTCAGCTGTAAATGGTTCTGCTGAGGAACAGACTGCTTTCTGTTGCATCTTACTCAGAACTGATAATCTCCCGGAGATATTCTGGACGGGCAGCCGTGGAAGTACCTTTCTGAGCAGCCACACTCAGCTATCCAACCTTAATTGTGAGTCCTATAAGAACCAGCTAATTTGTGAAACCTTTAAATTTTCTGAGTAGGTTGGTATTTGCATTGTCAATAGATTTCACATTGCTCCTGCAAGCTGTCTTATATCTGAAAAGAACAGAATAGAACCACTGAGTTTGACAAACAGTGCTAAAATTGAGTCCAACCATTAACCTAAGACTATCAAGTCCACCAGTAAACCATGTCCCTAAATGCCACACTTATATATCTTTTAAACACATCCAGGGATGAAAACTTAACCACTTCCCTGGGCAGCCTGTTTCAATGCTTGGCAACCCTTTCAGTGAAAAAATTTTTCCTCATATCCAATCTAAATATCTCCTGGAGCAACTTGATACCATTTCCTCTTACCCTATCACTTGTTACTTGTGAGAAGACACTGACTACTTTGATATAAGCATTCAATCTCAGCAGCTGTCAGAGTTTACCAGGTCTGATTCTTCTTTGTCCTAAAAATTCACCTATACCTGGAGACTTGTAGTCTGAACCTCATTGTGAGGAGACTGATATATTACGGACACCAGCCAGATATTCTCTCTATAGGCCTGTCTGCAGGGATGACATTTCCTGTCTGGAAGTTTAAAAAATCCTCTGGAAAGTAGTGGGGTGCATCTGAGTAATTTCTGGCTGACATTGGAAGTAAACCTTAATTACTTGCTTTTACTACTTTAATTCCAAAAGTGGGGGTTTTGTTTGTTTGTTTTTCAAAATAAGGGACCTAAAGCCACTTACCTGGTTTTAAAAAGAGTAAGCTTTGCTCAGTTAGGTGCCTACCCATCTTAGCTTTCAAATGATCCAAGAGCTTAAAGTTCAAGTCCTGAGTTAGTCATAAAAGCTGGTGAGAAATTTCTAACTTCTCATTCACCACTATATTTTATACCCGCTCTGAGTAGCTTTCCATCATCACACACAGATTTTGTAGATTACCTTTCTAAGGAACTTAACTTCTCTATCAAATTGATAGGGAATGAGTGTGTCTATTTGTGGTGCTGTGAATTATCCTGCTGGGCTGTATCTAATTTTGGCACACTGTGAAACCACTTTACCTACATCAGTTCATCATGAATCAAAATAAAGGAAGAATACATTGAGGTCAACAACGTTACATTGTTATATATCAGTGCCATATCAAAATTGAAATGTGAAATCTCAGTATTAAGTCTGTAGATGGAATTACAAACAAAATTCTGTAGGATGGTAAAGGATTTCCTCCCTCAAAATGCAACTCCAGTGGACACTGTGACATAGTCAAAGTCCTTGAAAAGTTGGAACTGTAATGTAGCATGTAGGGAAATAACACTGCAACAAGGGAGCATTGCATTTCAGTGAAGAAAAAAACATAAGTGGAAAGGTACAGAATTTCAAAACACTGAAAAATACAGTTGTTAGGCCAAATGACTGATGTCATCTTGATATAACACAAACAAATCCTGAAATAAGGTAAAATGGGAATGTGGTAAAATGACTCATTCACCAGTTTGCATGACTTTTTTTCCTTAGGGGTTATTACGCTTTAATTCAAAGGGCTGTTTATTCATACATTTTTTGACAACAGAGGGGAGGTAGCCTGCAAACTTCTGGGTTAACAATGATAGCTCTTAGGTTTTCACCCGGGTGGGCAGGTGCTGTTCTTGAGGTCATGATGAAGAGATCATGTATCAATATTTCAACCAACTCAGGAAGTGAAAACAAGTAAAACTTTTAAAGTTATCTCTACTCCATTTTTCCTTCTAACATGCCAGTTCTCCTGAGTGGTTTTCATTTGCTCCTTTTTCAGGTCATTTAGTTTCTTATTTTAGTCATTATTCATTAAATATTAAATTTAAAGCATTTGATCAGGGCACTCACAGCTGGCAGTGAGTCAGATCTAAACATTATATCTTACTGATTTTCTCTGTCATTGTAATTCCTCTCTTACTGCCACATGAATTATAGGAGACCACTGTAATGCAAAAAAGACGGTCTCAAACTTACCCATGGAAAAAGTTGCATAAATCAATCTGAAAGATATAGCAACAACAAGATTTTTATCTCCATTATAAATCATCGGGATAAGAAGCATGTAAATTCAATAATGTACACTGGAATAAGCTATTTTTGACAGAGTTCAGGATCTGCAGAACACAACGTGTGTTCTAGATTGATTCTCTTTTTATATTTTTTTCCAGCATTTATAGAGACAAGAAAAAGCTGTGAAAATCTATAACAAATGTGAAGACAGCATTTGGCAACCATCTCTTTAAGATGGTGAACTTCCCCTTTTAGGATCCAAACTATTGCTGGATATTACATCTGAGGAATTGTCATATACTCTTTTCTTTGCATCAGATTTTACTGTAGCTACTATTTGAATATAAATAAACATTTAATATCTTATTTTCTGTCTTACCAGTCTACTAGAATGGGGGAGGTAAATGACTTGCAATACACATTTTCTGTGCAGCTTTAGGAAATAATAAGGGATTCCCTTGAAACAAGGATTTCTGTTAAACTGGACTGACTAAGGAACTGAATTGGGACAACAGGTTTTTGCTCCCCCAACACACTGCAGAGAGAGAAGGAAGTTTGGAGCTGGGCTAAACAGTAACTTAGGGACATGGATGTCTATCAGGCAACCTAAACTTAACAGTAACAAATAATCCCATCATGCCTCTCCTACAGTCAGTACCGTAAATACTTGTTTACAAAATGTGCTGCAATGAATGACACCTGTATGAGTTATAAACTTTTTTGCTGCTTGTATCTATTTTCTAAACTATTCACATTTGCTTCTTCTTGTCTCCATACCCTTTCTCTACATGTCTCATCTTGAATTATTAAGAGTGTTTCTTGGATCACAATTAAATTCACCACTGAAATAATTCAAACCGATCTTACTGATGTTACCCAAGAGCTGATTAAGGACCAATGCCTGTATTTAAAGACATTAGTGTATTTTAAAAATTCCATATATGGAAAGAAAAATGTTATATACAATCTACCTGTCTTTGCACAACAAAAAACATCCAACAGCTTAGAATGCTTTCTTGTCTCCAGGTTTTTGACAGAGATTAGTATAAGGTTTTTTTGACTTGATGCTAATAGGTCATGGGTTTGATCCCAGTATAGGCCATTCACTTAAGAGCTGGACTCTATGATCCTTGTGGGTCCCTTCCAGCTGTGCTGTGAATATGCTGTGAATCTGATACATGCAGCCTAATTGCTGTTCAGGGAAATAACTCTGGTCCAGTCCTAGGGTATTTAATACCCTTACCTTTGGAGTCATTCATGCTTCTGCAGAGCTTTCAGAAAAAGACTCTCCATCAATTAAACTTCCTGCAGCAGGCTGCAACAAATCAGTCTCTGCACTAACTAGATATTCCACCACAGTTGTAAAGCATAATAAATGGTAAGACTGTTTTTTGTTAATAAAACAAGAGAGATCTACCTCTGATTATTGGTTCCAACTTATAAGCATATGGCTTTATCAAAATGTGCAGGAAATAACTTCAACTGCCTAATATTATTATAATTACTGTTATTCATCAGCTATCAAATGAAAAATACTAACTGTGTTTTTATCTGCAAAGCTATCTGCTGCTGATAAACCTCTACTGTACTATTAAGTAAGAACTCAGAGGAAGGGCCTTCAATGATAATATGTGGAATGAAAGCAAAAGCTTTTCAGGTGTCCAACTATAGAAAAAAAACATAGAAGGCATTTAACAGCTTGAGATCAATCAACAAATTGATGCTTGTTGCCTTTCCTTGTGCAAATTACTTCTAAGTCGTCTATGCCTCTGTGTTCATTGCAATCTACAGCTTCCTTGTGAGAGGGAGAGGAGGGGCAGACACTGATCTCTTCTCTGTGGTGACCAGTGACAGAACCCAAGGGAATGGCCTGAAGGTGTTTCAGGGGAGGTTTAGTTAAGACAGTAGAAAGAGGTTCTTCACCCAGATTGTGGTTGGACACTGGATCATGCTCCCCAGAGAAGCGGTCATGGCACCAAGCCTGCCAGAGTTCAGGAAGCATTTGGATGATACACTCCTGCACATGGTGTGACTCTTGGGTGTGGTCCTGTGCAGACCAAAGAGTAGAATTTGATGATCCTTGTGGGTCCCTACCAGCTTGGCACATTCTGTGGTTCTGTGAAATAGTACCTTTGGCTAATGAATGCTGGGACTAATAGAGCTGGTTTTTTAAATTGTCTGATTGACTTTTTAACTGATTCACATTAAAGCTTTTTTGATGTCTGCCATACACCTATTATCTGCTCCAATTTGATGGTGAATTGTGAGCTGTAGAAACAAGCAGACTAGCACCAAAAACTGCTTCTTTTCTGTCCTGTTAAACTATCTTTATCTTAATTCACAAGTTTTACTGTCTTTTCTGATTCTCTTCCTAATCCCACTAGGGTGCAACGAGCAAATGGCTTTTTGCCTGCCCAGTTAAACCACAACAGTTTTTAATCTTTTCTTGCAGCTGAGTTTACTGTCATGATTATTTGCTGAAAGAGTGCATTTTAAACTGATACGGCAGGATATGAAAGGCATAGAATTTGTCTGTCTCTAATCATTGCTATTATTACCAAAAATTCTTAGAGACAGTCATAGAACTAGAAGACACTCTTTTTCTGTCCATCCATTCAAAACTTTTTGCGTTTAAAAAAAAAACCACTTTTGAACAAACTGCTCAAAGAATAATTTTCACAAAAGATTCTAGGAAATCTTTTCAGTATAATAAGCATGTTTGATGAAATAGTGATTGTGGAGGGAGATTTATTTTTACATAGAAATACAACAAGAATTATTTATTAACTATAAAATATGATTATTTGATTTTTGGCTTCCCATACTAACTTATGATAATGCTCTGTCTCAAGTAAGCAGTAGTAAGCATTAACTCATGTCAGAAGACACATTGACTGAATTACTGATTTAGAGAATTCAGAGTCTCTGACACAATGGCAGATTAAAGGTAAGAACCAAAGCTGCTATGTGCACCTTTGGCTGTGAAGAGAAAGCAAATACCTACTTACTTCATGTTTTAGGATGTCTAACAATAAAAATTTTTTACTTCTCTCGGCCTGATTCATTGAAGAGGAAAAAAAAAAAAAGACAGCCCTTTGCTACCAGTAAGCATTTGTTTTCTTAAAAGCAGTTTCTTGTTTCTGCCTGATCAGAAACTGTGTGAGCTATAGTCAAAGAGATTCAATCATCCATCATCCCTTTAAAATGTGGATTATCAAGCTTCAAAACAGAGCATAACAAAGCAGTGCAAAACGGATACAGGCAGCCAAGCTGGCATTATGAGGCACCAGCTCAACTCTATAGGATTTATTAGATGAGGCACAATCCTCAAGCTAAGAATGCAAGCTAAAGCAAAATAGCTATATTTCCATGGCCTTGATCCTAAGCTAATAAACCCTGTCAAACTCGATTTGGCACCAGACAAAACCAGCTCAGATATCTTGGCACAATCAGTTCTGGGAAGACTCATTTGTTCAGGCGGAGCATCGCATGCTCATTGCAGTTTTCATCTATTCAGTTTTGTGGTACTCTGTCAAATCTCATAACTTCTTCAGGAGCCAGATGCAGTGGGGAGTGGATTTCAAAGCTTCTCAGCCTGGCTCCAGTGGCACCAGATCAGATCCACTCCCCTGAAATACATCAGGCCTATACAGTCTGGAATGATGGGAAACAACTGATACTTATACAAGCTTTAATTTTGTTATAAGCAAAATCTTTACAAGTAAAGGCAACACTCAAAGGCTTGAGAGTCATCAACTTTTCTTGCAAAAAATATGGTATTGAATTACCGTGCTGCTATCCCTAACAGAGGATCTGGAAATACACATGGGTATCAAAATATAAAAGCTGAAGGGAGCAAAACTTTTAATACATGTTCCAAGAGTGGTAAGAGAGATGCCAGTCAGGTGGGCTATATTCCCTGCCTTTATTTGGGATACAGAGATGCCTCCTTGCAGCAACCCTCCAGCTGAATAAGAACATACCTGTTGAGGAGTACTTTCAGTGCGGGTAGCTTCGTGTGCAGCTGTAGTTCGAACTGCAGGTTGAGCTCTGGCTGGCAGGAGCCCCAAGCAAGAGGACATGAACTGCCACCCCTTTGCACAACAAAGGGCACAGAGACCTGTGGCACAGCCAGGTCACTGGACACTCAGACACAGCAGGAATCCACGACCCCCAGACTTTCCTGTGCTTAGATTGTGAGGGCATAAATTGCCAGGGATTCCTTTGTTCAGGGTCCCTCCTCGAAGGCACCCAGCTCGAGCTATTATTTTGTTATTTAGTTATTGCACTAAGGTTAAACTATTTGAAGGATCTGGACATCTGAGCCTCTGCAATGGGAAACCTTGGGCCAAGCCACTAAGGAAACCTGGTCTGACTGTGAGGGAGTGGAGTGTGTAGCTGTGAATGGGCCCCAGTCCCAGCTCAGGTAGTGCAAGTGTGACTGCCAGAGTGGCTCCTGGATGGTCAGGCAGGGAAGTTTCCTTAACAGTACTTAAATCTGTTCATGTTCAGCAAAGGGTTAGAGTTCATGTTTAATTATAAGCACTTTCATTGCTTAAAGATGTTATCAGTGTGAGTTAAACACAAGCTTTATTGGTTTGCTGAACAAAACTAGACTGCTGCACTGGGTGTCATGGAACCCAAGAGGAGAGAAGTCACTCCAAATAGGATTCTTTCTCCACTTAACAGATTTTCTCTAAAACATCAATATTGCTTACAATCAACATTAACTCTCATCTGCAATCTTTATATTTCTCCAAGGCTAACATATGGTCTACAGATGCTACAAACTTAGGTTTCACCACTATTAGGACTTTTCTTTCTTATTTGTGTAGTGATGTTTTTTGTTTTCTTTTGTCTGCTATAACAGCCAAAGGAACACTTGGTTAATAATTTCATGGAAGTTTTCTTCTTTGTCTATATTTGTGCATATGCTACCAATTCCAAATTTACCATTGCTAAAGGAAATGAAGCTTTTTCAAGCATTGGGTCTGTTTTTTTTCTATTGCTTACAAATTTTTCAGATTCAAATTCGTGCACTGTATATTTAAGATTTTATCTGCAAACATGAAGTAGATCACTTAGGATCCATTATTTGCTAAACTAATATTCTCAGTAAACAATATGAGTTTATCTTTCTGATTCACTGTTTATACAGATTTTAAGTCTATGGTCATTATCATAACGTCAGCATACTCTCTCCATATAAACTTTTCAAGGAGTTGATCCTTTGTGACCATTGGCAAGACACCTCTGATTTCTTCAATGGGCAGTGTCCTGGTTCCAGCTGGGACAGAGTTAATTTTCTTCCTAGTAGCTGGTACAGTGCTGTGGTTTAGATTTAGGATGAGAATAATATTGATAACACACTGATGATTTATTTGTTGATCAGCTCTGTTTTAGCATAGTCAAGGACTTTTGAGTTTCTCACAACACCTCTACAGTGAGGAGACTGGGGATTCACAAAAAACTGGGATGGGACATAGCCAGGATAGCTGACCCCAGCTATCCCAAAGGGTATTCCATACCATATGGTGTCATGCTCAATATATAAAGTATGGGAAAGAAGAAGAAAGAGGGGATGTTTGAAGTGGTGGTGTTTGTCTTCCCAAGTAACCATTAGGTGTGATGGGGCCACATTCTCCTGACCATGGCTGAACACCTGCCTGCCCATGAGAAGCATGTTTTACTTTGTTTATGCACAGAACTTTTAACTTATGTGTTAAATTGTCCTTATCTTTTCTCACTTCTACCCTTCTGATTCTCTCCCCCATCTCACAGTGGGTGGGTGGGTGAGTGAGCTAGTGTCTTGGTTGTGCTTGCTTGCCTGCCAGTTTAAACCACACCAGGCAGCCTGCCAGCTTTGACCCATTCCTGTCATAACACCTCAGTCAGGGGGAAAGGTCTGGATAAAGTTTTTAGTGTTTTGATTCTTTATTTTAGCATCCATACACTGTTGTTCTTCCCTTGATGAGTAACTGAATTCTCTAAAGGAGATTTTGTTTATAATCAGCTATAAACTATGAAGTATTCATCTCACAAAGTTTTCGTTGTATTTGTAGTCTATGATAATGGCTTCAGTCTTGATTTTGGCATACAGAAGGGTGTTTGCTGTCTGTGGTGAGGTTTGATAGTGAGGGGGCAGCAGGGTGATCTCTCCAGAGTTGCCCCATGCCATTCACAGCCAGTTCCAGACAACCCTAAGTGACAAAAAGAGTGAGAAAAAAACAGAGGGAACACCAAGGTCAGAGAAAGCGAAGTGGGGGCGCTGTAGCAGAGATTCCCCTGCAGGCCATGGAAGAGAAAGTGGTAGAGCAGGTATTACCCTTAAGCCCATAAAGGATCACAGCAGAGCAGATATCCATGCTGCACTCCATGGGCTGTCTCACTCCAGGGCAGCCAGATGAATATGGAGAGCCACTGCTGGAGCAGGGAAGAAATATGAGGAGGAAGGGGCAGCAGAGAGCTGTTATAAAATGACTGCCACTTCCCATTCTCTCTTGCCCCATACTGCCAGAGGCTAGATGGGAAGTTGATAGGGGAGATGGGAATTTTTGTCAGCTAAGACTGATTAAAAGGGACATAGATGGGTTTAAGGTGTTTTCATTTTTTCTGAGTCTGTGATGATAATTGTCAAATTATTTCCTTGCCTTTATCTCAACCCATGAGCTTTTTTGTCTTATTTTCTTCCCCTGTCATGTTGAGGAGGAGGAGTGAGAGCAACTGGGTGGCTGTTGGGCAGCTGGCCAAGGTCAACCCCACCTCAAGCATATTCATTACTATTTTAGTAATCTCAAGAAAATAATGTAAATATGTTAATTGTGAAGTATGACACAAAGGATAGAACAAAGTGCTTAAGCCACAGGGAACTATGGAGATGAAAGAACATATAGCTTCACATCAACCATTAAATAATTTCTGTAGTTTAAACAATGTATATCACTACCAGGAGAGATGCGTCAGAATCTTTCCACGAGGAAGAGAATGGTTTAAGTTCATGATGGATCTTGCTGTGATCAGTGAATTGCTACTGATGATTCAGACAATTCTGTGTTCCTTCTCTGTTTCATTGCTATCATACCACTATCTAAAAAGTCTTAGCAAATTTGCCTTTCTGAACACATCTTACTTATTGCAACACCACCTTGATTTCTATGTATTTGTTAAGGTCAAAGATTGTCAATTCTCAGCTGAAACACTACTCAGTGAAATTCTGAAATATGTTAAGTAATAACAAAAGCAATGTGGGGAATAACACTGTTAGCACAGCTAATTTATCTCATGCAGTTTAGACTTTCTTGTACACAAATCATGGTTTCAGATGGCTAGCCAATACCAGGGTGGGACATATTTTCCCCTGGGATATTTTCTTCATTTCTTTATGGTATATTTCATAGATATCATATTAATGTGCATAAAGTTTACCTTCATAAAATAGTGTAATACTTTGCTTAGCAATTTTAACAACTTCTGCATATTAATTTTTCATTCCATTTTAAAATATCACTATTTTTAATCAGTTTGTGTATTAATTATAAAAAATGGTTATTAATTTTGCTTTTCACAACCCCTACTAGAGAAATTTCCACTTTCTCAAAATATTGTCCCTCTTTCCTGATGGAAAAAATATTTATAATTTCCCAAATTCTATTCTACTTCCTCTTGTGTAAGCCTGAAATCATTTTTCCTCATCTATCTTTCTCCTTTGCTGTTTGATGTGTTTTGCTATTTGGGAAAAAAAAAAGCTACAGTTTTATTTTGGACTGTATCTTCATAATCCCATAATCCCCATTCCCTTTCAAATGTGTTCCCCTGAGATGTTGTTTACATGTTGCAGTTTCTTACAGTGTTTCAAAGACAGCTTTAGAGTCAGAAGTTGCTTAGAGCCACAGGGTTTTGATTATATAAAGTTTAATTATGTCGCAGAAAATCATTAGTGAACTAATTCTTCTTCACATCCATTGGCAGAACTCTCAGTGGAGTCTGTAGGAGTTTCTCCTGCATGAAAAGTGCATATTGTCTCTTCAGATACCGTACAGAAACTCCATGAAATTGGTAGAGAAGTTCCTGTAAAATTTATGTGATATCACTCAAACCTTAGGTTTCTATAAGTTCCTAGGAAGATTTGCACCAAAATGCTTTAGAGGAAATTGAACCTTTTTGACTTTACATTGTCTTAAATCTCATACTAAAGTAGGACTGAAAGGGAATGCCTGTAGTAGAAATCTAAACATGTCAGAAACACTCTCTGGCCCTTGAGGTCAGGTTAAATGATGTATCATCAAGCACTTTTTTCCCTCAAAAGAAAATGGCCAGAGACAAAGTGAGAATGATCTCTGGCATGTGCAATTACCTGGACAATGCAGTAATTGTCTGAGAGATTGGCACATGGCAGGGACTATGCTAAAATTTAAACTGTCTGGACAATCACAGGCTCACATTCTTGAACAAATTTATTTACTTGTATAGACATGACCAATGAAACAGCATAAGTCATCCAGTCCCATCTCTTGCAGTCACAGATAGCTTTGTCATTAATACTTGCCTAAAAAGGATCCACATATCTTCTGAAAAGGCTCCACTCTCCAAAATACTGTAAGACACAGAAACACTCCTCAGATACCTTGCAAAACTTTTTTTTAAGTTCTGAAGAGAACATGTGTGATTCATGTCACTAAAGGAATAATTTCAAACAGGTTGTGTGAGTAACACCATAAAAGTATTGGTTCCTTTCCAGTGGGCATATGGAGGTAGATCATAACATGGTGACAGCAAACACAGATGTCTCTCTGACAGACCTCTGAAGCTTGGTTAGGTAAATGTCATACTGAAACTTGAACACCATGAACCTAACTTCTGTCTGTTCTGTAAAGGAGCTCTTCTCAATTACATTATTTAATCTCTGCTGTACAGTATAAAAGCACCATCTTGAATTCCAATATAACATTTTGAAAGCGAAAGTTCTTCAATACAACATTTTACTATCAAAATTATGAATTTCAAGAATGTTTCTAATATGATCCTTGTTACCATATCAGCTCTCTGAAGAAAAACAATGAGTAAACTATTTCCTTTATACATTAGACTCTACTTAATAGAATCTTTGGGGAACTCAAGTAAACTCCATAAAAGTACAGATACTTCACTCAGTAATATTCAACTCAAAATACATGTTGTAAAGCTCAGGTTGCCTTCCGAAAACCCAGCACATTATAAAAAGAGCAGAGAGAAGTTTAGTTGCAGGAAGAGAGGTTCCCCCTTTATATTTATTTCCCATTTAGATGAAGTGAAACAGCAGGAGGTTAAGTGTTTAGACATTGAACCATATTCTAAATTCATATATACAGCAAGCGGTTTAAAGAAATATAATCAACACCTGGTATACAATTTAATTCAAGTTGCATTAGGTTTGCATAGTTTAGGTATCATGCCAGGTTTAGGTAGCAGGAGGGCTATAGGGGTGGCTTTTGTGAGAAGCTGCAAGAAGCTTCCTCCATGTCCAACAGAGCCAATATCAACCAGCTCCAAGATGGACCTGCCCCTGACCAAGGCCAAGCCCATCAGCAGTATTGGCAGTGCCTCTGGAAGGATATATTTAAGAAAAGAAAAAATAATCTATGCAACAGCAATTACAGCTGGGAGAGAAGAGTGAGAATATGTGGGAGTAACAACTCTTCACATACCCAGGTCAGTGAAGAAGTAGTGGGAGGAGGTGCTCCAGATGCCTCTAAATGCTAATATGATGCCCAAAAATATTGTGGGCATTTTGTAACTGTCATCTTATTTTCTAGTATTTGATATTGTCCACTTAGGTAAACAGAAAGTAGAATACATGCAACCTTTCTGGTAAAAAAAAAAAAAGAAGGAAAAAATGGAAAAAAAAAAGAAAGAAAAGAAAAAACCAAAGATGATAGGGTAAAATTTATTATGTTCATAAGGCATGAACCTGCCATGAGCAATTTTTCCATGAGGAGGCTTTATTGATAATATTGCATTGTCTAATACAGCCCATTTACCTTTCCTTTTCTGGAATATCAGTCACTCTCAATTTGAATATCAACTCAACTCTATGTCTTCACAAGAAATGTTAGATTTCTAAACCAGAAGACACTATGCACACTTCAGTCTAAATAATTTTGTTTTCTGACAAAATGAAGCACTAGCTTTTGCAGTTTTCCAGATCTCTTTCCAAAAGAAAACATTCCGGTTTTGTACTCTTGCTAATACCATGATATTATATATATAGATATGTAAAGTTGTCTCTATGGTTTTGTCATATAAAGCATTTGTCAACTTCAGAATTTGGATCTCTATATAGCATATTCTCCAGAATTATGTTGTCCTCTGATCCTCTTAGTAGTCTGTTGAAATTTCTGTTTTCTTTTGAAGTATACTAAAAGTCTACAGTAGATCTCAAAAAGAATTGTTATAGTAGAGTTCAAAAAAAAGGTGAATTACAATACAGTAAGTCTTTAATAACTGCCTGACAGTGTCAAATTTATGGGAAAATAATGACTGCTTGGCATTTTTCAATATATTTATAAAATTATGTCATGCAAACTTTTTATTTTCAACCAAGACATTTTATTTCTGTCTGGTGGGGATTATTTTAGTTTGAAGAACAAGTCTGAAATATTAAAAATTGTCTCTTATGCTTGACATTTTAACCCACTCAACTTTCAAAACCTTATATTTCTTCTGCTCGTATTTACTTTTCTGGTTTTAGTATAGCATCTTTTTGATCATGCCCCTGGAAGAAGTATCTGAATTTCACTTTATGCTCCATGAGTGGCTTGGGATATCACTTAGCCGTCAGATGAACAAAATAACCAGCTTCTCCTTCTTCATATTTACTTTTCACTGGAATAATTATAATAAAAAATCTAAAGAATATGTTTATTTGTGGATACATACATGGTGAAATAAGGAAAACTTGTACATGTTGGTATTAATTAAAAATCCCACCACGAAAATATTCTCCTCATGCTCCCTGTGTAGTCTCCTGGTAAGTGAGGGTGCAGCAACTCAACATGAAAAGATGCCTGTCTTTTCCCTCAGAAAATGGAGGGAGTTTATGACAACTTCTCTCTGATCATGGGCACATTAGGTCTAAAACTAGGTAGGCTAAACTAGATCAGCATGCAGTGGGACATTCTCCTGTACCTGACTCTGTTCTTCCTTCAGTAATGTCTCTTGCCTGAGATAATAAGTCCTTTGCAAGAGGTATGATACATTAAAGGACAGGACCTTGTAAGGCTTCTAGGAATTTTTGCATTGTAAAGTATTATGCACAGAATTAGAAGATTCTGTGGGAGGAACCATGACAAAGGGGCCTAGGTGCAGAAAGTCAGTTGGGATAATGTTTGGTCACTAGCAGCTTCTGTAAGGTCCATTCCAAAAAAATCTAATGTTTTAATTTTCTCACTGAATTAGCAGCACCAAGCTTGACAGAGTTCAAGAAGCATTTGGACGATACTCTCAGGCACATGATGTGACTCTTGGGGATGGTCCAGAGCAAGGCTAAGAGTTGGACTCAATGATCCTTGTGGGTCCCTTCCAACCTGGCATATTCTGTGATTCTGTAATTATTTTATGGTCTCTTATAATAACAGCTACATCAAATATGATGACAGTTACTATTGTTAATCGTAATTTAAACCCGAAGTCTTCAGGTAATTTATTCTATTATGCCTATTTCTTATATCCTATCAATTGCAAATGAACATTCTTAAACCTCTACATTCCAGTCGCATGCTGTTCGTATCTCATTTTGTAAAGTCAAGTATCAGAAGTACCCCTCAGAAATGTGTTTAAATTCTTTCCTTTACATTCAAATTATGCTTTACTTTCACTTTTAAATTCTTCCCTTTCAATTGTAAAGGTTATTTAACCCATGACTCTTGGCAAGAGAGACAAAATAAGACTCATATGAATTAAGAGGAAATAGGTGTTGCTACCATGCATGTAATTTACATTAACAATTGAGATTTTCTGATGAATTGGTTCTGTTAGGTTGTGGGTTTGGATTTTGACTTTTCATTTAGAAATATAATCCATTTTTATTCATGTACAGATTTGTTTATTCTGTTAAAAAGAAGTAAATCAATTCTCTCTGGATATGATGCAGGTTTGCCTCTTATGTTACAGAGTTCCTTTTAAAGCTTGAATTAGCATTCTACCTAGACAAGATCTGAAAATCTTTTCAGCTTTATTGACATACAGAGAAAGAAACAAAAAATTGAACATGATCACTCGAAATCTAGATGATATCTCAATAGTAAAAATATTACAGTATTGGCAAACAAAGGTTAAGAGAAGGTTTGTTGTAAAAATTATCTTTAGAATAGACTGATATTTCAACAGGATTTATGCCAATATTGTAAATTCTGCTAGGAAAGGAATGTAAAAGCTAAGTATTTATAAGATTCAGTATTAGAAAAGTCCTCTGGAAATATGAGCTCATTCTGATCTTTTGGGTCATTAATCCCATTTTAATATATAAAGAGTCCCACTATGGCAAAAGTAGAAGTAGGGACAGGACTGGAGAGAATGTCTATTTTGAGGAATGAGACTTGCAGTTCATCTGCTTGCACATGCAAAACAGCTGTCATGCTCCAAATCTGTGAAGCAGCAAATCCAGGGAACGTATGATTTCCTCTTTCTCCAGACTCATGCACTGACCCCAGCTGGGCAAAATCCATATGTGAGAGTCAAAACGAGCTCCAACAGTCCCCCAGTCTTGCTGCTTGAGTGGCTAAGAGTGTGGAGGGCTCTATGACACATACTCGGCCATGCTATGAATCACATAGCTGAGACGACCTGGAGACTAAACCTTTATTCTGCCAGAATAAAAAGTATTAGAGGATGCCTCTACTGGGACATTAGAAGTCCAACTGCTCCCTTAGAGCAGAATTGGCTTACATGTGAAATACAATATTTCTAATTTCTTAGGCAATACAGCCTGCAAGTGTAGCACAATAGATTCTTAGCCTGAACTCAGAAATATCAGTAGTTTGGAGATTATTTGTACACACACACACAAAATTCACTGATTTAGTTTCACGATACCTCCCCCAGAAGTGGATCCATCTCACGTATTTCTTTCATCTGTATTTTTCTTTTGATTAGCTGTTTGTAAGTCTGTATTTCAAAGCTTCAATTTAGAGTTTTACTATGTCTCCATTATTAATTTAATACTGAGTTAATTATAAAGATAATGTAAAAAGGCTCTTTAATTTCCGAAGAGGATTTTCTACTTATTAACTATATATGAAATGAGACTGATGAAATGTAGATTTTTTTTGAAAAAATACTGTGAGCTATGCAGTTTAATGTGGAAATAAAAGCTTAATTTAACTTGGAAAAAAAACCCCTAAAGCTAACTGGAATTAGTAATGAATCTCATTGTAATGGAACTGGTTCCCCATCACCTGAGTGAATGTACAGACTTTTTAAAAAAGTGATTCCAGTGGTGAAATTTGGATGGACATCTGAGAAGCTGAGAGACATTTCCTGGAAACCAAGGGCTTCCTTCCACAGTTTACACTACTAAGTATGAACAGCAATTATCTGCCTCAAAATGCATTGCTCACCAGAGTTTTCTACACACAATTCAAGGGGTTAATCTCAGTGTTTTACTGAGTTTTTATGTGTTTTTAAGCTTTTGATGATTAAATCCTAGAAGTTAAACTGAATAGAGTTCTAGATGGTTTTAATACCTAAAGTGTATATTTGGAAACACTGGCTGCTAGCAATTGCACTCAAGAATTCATAATTCCATAATAAATCCACATGCACACACACAAAAAAACCTTCATAATGAGTCATTAGTGACAGAAGTATCATGTCTGCTGCCTACATATAATTTGAGAGTTTATGTGATGTTCCATTTTTGCAGAAGCATCTAATTTTGGTTTCAAACATTCTTCACTATGGCCCAGGATTTCAACTCATCGTGAGTGCTGTGTTATTTAACTGTGCAATAGAACAGCAACATATTAGTTCAATTCCCAATTTATGCATATTTGAGATTAGCAGAGGACAAAAATTCATTCCATCATTGTCATAAACTCTCATTTCACTTTGGAAAGTTTACAAGTATGAGACTTTTAAAATATGTTATCTTCATGATAAGAACAAAATGTCTTTCCTTTCTTCTCTTGCTCCTAATGTGACCAAATGCAGCTTTGAAAAGATGAAATTAGAAACATGTATAGCAGTGAACCAAGCAGTCAGATCCTGAAAACAAAATTTGGATACTTAGTCTACATTATTTGTACAAGGAGCTCTATCAAGTTCAGAGGGAAAACTTGTGATATATAGACCTATTCATCACACTATGTCTTAACTATAAAATGGAATGAAGTTGTCTGTTTAGCTGCTAATTATCACAGAAATGACATTTCATTATTTGCTACCAGAACCAGCTCAACAAAAACACTGTACATTTTACATGACTCAGAAATATATATTTTCTTTTCTCCCACTCCCACTCTTAATTCATAAGCACTGATAATTTTGCTTTCTTCCAGAGTTCCTTTTTATTCAGTAACTTGAACAAAATCTTAACAGCTGACAAGCAAGAACATTATTTTTTAAAATACTTTTTGTTATTATTCTGATGACATTTTAATTTGTCTCAACAAATTGCTAAGATTTCAAAAACTGCTGGAAGTTCTCATCTCCAAAATAAAGTTTCTAAATAGTTTTCCTGTTATTATTTTCTTGTTATTTTTTTTTAAATTGCATATCATATTGTGCATTTTTTCAGAGGAAATCCAAGATTTTAATTTATTTAGAAATCATTCTTCTAACAGAACCACACTTCAAAAGGTAAACAGTGACTTCTATTCAGTAATTATATTTTTTTAATCCATGTTTTGATTTTATAAAAACATAATGCAAAAATCTTATTTGCTAAAAGAAAATGTTTTATCATTAGAAGTTATCTAAGTAGTGTAGTACAAGTTATCACAATAGTTATTCTTATCTGTTGTAAGAAAGGAGTTTGATTATTAAGAATACTCTAAATGGTGTAGACCGAGTTAGTCATCATAGTTATAACCCCAATTAAATTTATGACAGAACTGAGTCAATTAAAAATCTGGTTTTAGTAACAGCCTTTCTTCACCATCTATTTTTATAGTACATTTTTGCAGTTGAGATGCAGTCTTTGGTAACATTAACCATTGCCCTAGAGTAACTTGGCAAGTTAAGAACTGTGGTATATTACAACAGATGCAGAAATGACTGTTGTTCTTTTGCTCTTCCATGCATAACTTTCTCACGCTTGTATTTTCAAGAACATTCTTCAGGCTGTAACTGTACTCATAATTATTTTTTTTTTATTTCAAAATATAGATTTCGGAGAAGATAAAGAAGCATAAAGGAAAAGGGGCAAAAAAACCCCAAACAACCAAACAACAGTATTAACCCTCTAAAAGGTACAGTATACATGTAATTAAAACAGGGGAAACTTTAGAACACTTTTTTCCCTGTTTCACAGAGCTGTGAATAAATAATGAAATTATTCAGAGAAGTGATCCTCATTGATAAAAGTATCCCAGTCATTCTTAGTAAAAACTAACTGTACAATGGAGGTTCACGCAGTAAAAACACAAGCAATTGGAAGTAAAATTTAGCTCAAAAGATAATGTTGATATTTATGATAGAAACATAACCTAAACTTCCATCATAACCCATAGAGATCATGTTAATACAACTAGCGAAGCCAAGAGGGTGATTCGGATGCAAAACACGTCTGGAATGATTCATTTTGTTAAGCACATGTTTATTTCCACACGAGGTTCTTTGAAATATCTCTCCTGTTCTCCAGCTTCTCATGTGGAAAAGCATGATTCTTCTGCAGATCATGGATCATATCTTCTAGTTCTGTGGGACTGTCTCAGGTATCCTAAGACTTTTCTAGTGACACTAAATTCTTTTAGGTAGCTGGATCCTTCCTCCATTGATAATAGTAGGAAAGATAGCTAGCTGACATACATGTACACTAAAATTTAGGTTATGTAAACTTGATGACTTAAGCCCAGTCTTGGTTTAATGACAACACTTCTGGGAGGTGAGACCTCTAATGAGGTGAACTCTGTGTTTTCTTTTATTTCCCTCCCCTGATATAAACAAGGTAAAAATTACAAGGAGTCTGAATGAAGAAGGCAACCCAACAATTTTACTAAAAGTGAAAAGAAAAAAACCCAAAACAACAATAGCAGAAAATATTACCTAGATACCCTTCTCCCTTCTAAGTTAAAATAAACCCTGGGAGGATACTTCATCTGAAGGAAAGTCCTACACCACCAAGGCAGTGGTGTGGGTTCTGACACAGCAAACCCTGTGGAGTGATAATGGCGGGGTCGGGGTCAGTGCTGGGGCCCAGCGATCTTGGGCCACATGGCAGCGGCACTTTGTGTGGCTCCTGAGAAGAGAATCCCTGAGCTGTCAGCCGTGGCTGGTCATGCCAGGATGGCTCAGGTGGGGCCAGGATGACCCTGGTGTGGTGTGAAAAATGGCTGCAGCTGAAGTGGAGAACAGCCACAGCTGAGTCAGGGCGGTGCCCAAGGAGAGGCTCCAAGAGTCCTCAGTGCTCCAGCGAGCAAAAACCAGTTACCAAGAGAGAGTTCAAGCCCTCCTCAAGTCCAAATACAGCCCCCGAGTTACAGAATTGCCACTGATGAGCCAGGTGGAAATAGGAAGAGTACCTTTAATCAAAAACATTCCCTTGAACAAAATGTGCAAATCGATTTCTAAATCTCCTCAAAAAACTTCACTCTGGAAAAGAAAGAGAACAATTTTTTTTCCCCCCAAACTTCTAAAGAATTGTAGGACAATAGATTTTATCTTTTTTTTTTTTTAATTTCCTTATTATTTTATTTCCTTCCTCTTTGGAGTGAAGAGATTCAATTGACAGAAAAGTACAAGCAAATGAACAGTGAGACTTATGTGTAATACCACCAACCTAACACTTCTGAGGGTTTTCAAGACAACTATTTCTCCTTGTTCGATTGTATTAGTATTCAGCCCACACTGGAAGAAAGCATAAAGGCCTATGTTACAATTTCCATTGTGCTTGTTTGTGAATTGAAGTGTAAGCTGACATTCTGTAGTAGAATCAAAGAATGCAAGCAGTACAGTTCATAAACCTGCTTTCCCCAGGTTTCACCACTTTAGAATATAAATGCAATAGGGCATTCTACTCTACTTTTGACTCCAAGAAGAAGACAAATTACTGATTCTATTTGGTATTTTAAATATTACATCAATATTAGTAATAGTAATGATTTTACAGACATAGCACTGTATGAAGAAAGGCATAAAAAGATGCAAACAACATGTTAGAAATAACATACCTTAGACAGTCATAGGAGAAATAAAAGAGAATAAGCAAATCCAGCATGGCCAGTAAATACGGTTGCACTATTTACCTTGCATGTAAGAAGCAGAAGTACTGCTTCTTTCAGGTTTAGATCGGGAATTTGAATTTGAGTGTTCCTGGATAATTTTCCTAATCACCTCACCACTTTTGAACTCTTCCTTGCCATTTATATATTTCTAATATATAAAATACTTTTTTATTTTATTGTAATAAATTTGCCTTTCCATCAATAAAATATCCTATGTGCTTGTAGTTGTGTTTTTCTGTACCTATCTTTCAACCAGTCTTGAAGCAAAAAAAAAAAAGACACCAAAAAAAAAAAAAAAATATCAAAGCATTTAGGTAACTTAGGTACTTCCAGATTTGCACATTTGACAGTCCCTTCACCTATTCTTCTTCCTAAGAATAGCTGTCATCCAAACCCCCTCCAGTTATTCAAGTAACCCACTAGTTACTGCATTCCTCTGAAGCTGTGAGACACTTGTCTTCATGTCCATTCTAGGCTTACTTTCATGTGTATTTGGCTTCTATCTAATTTAAAGTAAGACTTTGAAACACAGTCTTTTACAGTAAGTGTGCCCTAACCATCACTTCGTAGGAGTTTCTGGAACAACTAGTTCTGAGTGTTTCCAGGTGATGTTACTCTGCATTTCATAACAAATATTCACCAGGGCAGGCAAATACTGGAATTCAATAGTGATTATGCAATGAGGTGAAATTATCAAATAAAGTCCATATTCCAAATCAATATTTAAATTATTGTACATGGTGGACAAGGTTCATCACGAGAGAATGAGAAATGCTATAGTTTTGTAAGAGTCCGGAGGGCTACCTAATTTCTCCTCAAATTCAGTAAAATAAGATTTGTGCAAGGGTTACCCATATTTCAGGCACTACCAGACCTCTTTGGTATCAGGGAATCTGGGCTTTATAGAAGAGCTTTATAATAGAGTTCACATCTATCAAACCTGAGTGAAGGAAAGCATGTCTCTTCAGCCTGATCGAGGTCTGATAGGCCCATTCTCTCCTCTTCTAGGAGTTTCCTGCCGGTTGCACTAAATACCTCCATACATAAATGGAAGTACTTACCATTACAAAAAACCCCACATTTTACAAAAATGATTGTCAATAGGATGTCAGTTGAAATACAAACCTTAAAGTAAACAACCACTTGAAATAATAGTAATAATCAACTTAATAATACATTAGTATTCGAAGTACTAAGCTCTCCAGGAGTTTCTTGTAGGAAGCCACCTTTATGTTGTTACTGAAGCAACTGACACTTAAGCCAGGTGTAAGAATATTCTTCTTTTTTGCAAATCAGCACAGTAGCAATATGAATCATGAAATTTTTAACCACTTGCATTACTGAAACAGAACCAGACACATCACACACCAGTTGGGCACCTGACAAAAAGGGGCGATGACATTCAGATGTGTGATCTACTGACTCAGCAGGTTGCTGTTTCCTCCTGGGTTAGAGGGGTGCTGTCTCTGTCTACAAGCTCCAGAAGTCAGTTGTCCTGAGGACAACTGTGGCGAAGGTCCCTCACTCTTCACCATTTGTGGTAAATGAATCCATGGGAGACAGACTTTGTTCAGGAAGAACTGACTTGTAACTTTATTACTCTATTTCTATATACAGACTCTCTACTGAGCACAGGTCTGAGCTGTCCAGCCAGCAAGATGTTTCCTCATCTCCCCATATACCACACGCACCCATGGGACTGCTTCCAGCCACAGAGAACAGCCATGCTTCAAGCAGCTTTCCAGTTTGACCTTGTGATTCTATTCACACACACTAATCTTACCTCTGGTTCACTCAGGACCACAATATTTTTGCTTTAGTATTTTTCTTCTTCTTCTTTTATCATCCAGGTGGCTCGTGTTTTCCATCCAGCTGCTCCCACAGACACCTGCCTTACTGCTGAGAACTGAGACAAAGAAGGTACCTCAGCCTTTCCCTCATCTTTGGTTACTCTGTTCCCCCCACTGTCCAACAAAGAATGGAGGTTTTCCTTGCCCCTCCTTTTGCTATTGATGTCTTTGTAGAAGCACTTCTTGTTATCCCTAACAGAAGTGGGTAGCTTGGTTTTAAATTGTGCTTTTTTCTCTCTAATTTTCTTTCTACATGACCTAACTATATTAAAGTTTTCATGAGTAGCCAGCCCTTTTTTCCATACTCAGTAAGCTTTCCTTTTTGCCCTAATTTCCTTCAAAATCTCCCTGTTCAGCCAGGCTGGCTGTCTTCCCCTTTAGCTCACCTTTCAGCACACTGGGACAGCCTGCTCCTGTGCCTTCAAGACTTGCTTCTTGAAGCATGTCTATCCCACCTGGACCCCTCTGTTTTCAAGGGCTGTTTCCCAAGGTACCCTCTGAACCAGTCTTCTGAGTAGGCCAAAATCTGCC
>JAWMRA010000041.1:22492997-22528733 GCA_035584735.1 Pseudotriccus pelzelni | reverse complement strand
TGATGGTGACGACATCACAGCTTTCCTGCTGCACAGTGGCTTCCAGCTCCTCTTGTTTGTTACCCATACTGTGTGCATTGGTTTACATGCACTTTGGCTGGGCTGCTGATTTCACTTCTAACTCAGGCTTTCCACTCTTAAGCTCATCTCTGGTGATCCTAGTTTCACCCCCTTCCCCCTTCAAACCTAGTTTAAAGCCCTCTAGGTCAGCCCCGGCAACTTATGGGGTAGAGTCCTTTTGACCTTGCTAGAAAGATGAAGCCTATCTGACTCAAGCAGGCTAGGTACCATAGAATTTACCCCACAGTCGAAGAAACCAACTGAGAATTACCACTATGAACGAGGGAGTTATACACATAAAGAAAGAAAATTTAGAAGACTGTAATTGGTACTCTACCAGGTCTCAATTTTTTTTTATCATAAGAGAACAAATGAATGTCATTAATGCCTTCTGAAATGGTCAAAGACATCTGATATTTCCCATTGTCATGGTTTAATTGCAAGCAAATTTATTTCAGATTGTTCTGCTCTACACAGTATTTTGACATGACTACCAATGACTACCAGTGACTAGGATCCCACTGGCTTACAGAGATATATATAAATGTTATTGAACAAAAACATAGCTGCTCACCTCACCCACACAGTCAGCACACACTAGAGCCCAGATGACTTACTTCTGCATTTTGGATCACATTTAGTTCTAAATCAGAATAAACTGAAACTTTTTGTGAGGACAGTCAGAGCTACTCAGATCCCAAAGGGGACTGGTTCGCACCCATAGCTCCATCCCTTCTGACAGTGCAAGTGAAATCAATTTGAGCCAGGTGACTTTGGTAACCTCAGTGTAGGCACTGGTAACATTACAGCTCCAGTTAGTATAACAATTAAACCAAATTTACTCTTAAGACTGGTCTATACAAAGATGAATTAAGCTGTTTTAACATGAAGAAAGGAAGCAAACAGTAAAATCTAGGCACTATTGAAGGTTACCTAATAAATAAATTAAAATACTAGGCTAAACTCTGTTGAACTTTCAGTACAAAATAGTTATCATTCCTACGGCAAGCAGTTTGGAATCCAAAAGTCATCACACCGTCATCAGAGTTTTTCAGTTCTTTCTGAAAACATGTCTCTTAACCTGATAAAACTTCATATTCCTACTTATACATCGCAATATTAATTACATTGCATGCTTAGGGTAAATTGCCAGTGGAAACATCAGCTCCATACTGGCAAATAGCACAGAATCAGGTACCACTAGCCTAGAAGTCACAAGTGGCATAATCTGGCTTCATTTAATTCACATGGATTTCCCCTCAGTTTCAGGTGGGTCTTACACATTAATATTATTTTGCTTATATTTTTATGTTTGAGTGTGGAAATAAATAGTGTTGAAAGATGGCACAGCAGTGAGAAAAAAACACTATAGACTTATCCATGCTGTCTGTTTTGAATAATCTTAGGCATGTGCCATTCCCAAACTGATGTTTGGGAATCTTCTTGGAAAGAGCCAGTAAACCCAACACAGTTAAAATTTACGTAGTATGGATAACCAGTGTTCCAAAGGTGAAGCATGTTCCTTTTACTTTTTTAATGATATAGATTTGGTCATCAAAATCATGGCTTTAATACTTATCTGTCAATGGAATTAAGCATAATGAAATTGCCAGAAATCTGATTTCCATGACACCTACGTTTTTAGAATGTAATCCATAATGTTGCCCTATATTTGCAGCCGAGTCCTTCAGTCTTTAAATTAAAAGGTAAGATCTAATAGCACGGGTAGTTGCTGAGTAAGAGTTCTGAGACCCATCTGTGGTTGTATTACACTGACTTCCCTCCCATTTTAAAAGATAGAGGAGAAAAATTAAATTGATGGTTGCATATTCTTGTTTTGCAATTGCTCTTACCTTGGCCTTGTGGGTTAAGCCCAGCTCACTAAGCTAAGTCCCCACCAAGTCACTTGCTCACCACCAACCTCTGCTCCCCCTTGGAATGCGGGAGAGAATTAGGAGAGCAAAAAGTAAGAAAACTCATGAGTTAAGACAAAGACAGTTTAGTAAGTGGAGGAGGGAGGGGAAATATCCCCCCCCAGCCAAGGGGTGCAAAAGCATGCAATCACCACCACCAGACCAGTGCCCAAGCAACACACACATTTTATTTCTCAACATGATGGTACATGTCATGGAGTATCTCTGGCCATTTTTTGGTCAGCTGTCCCAGATGTGTCCAACTTCCTGCTCACTCCCAGCCTTGTTGCTGAGGGGTGGAGAGAGAAACAGAAAGCGTTGACCCTGTGCAAGGACTATTCAGTGATCGGTTAAACATTGGTGTGTTATCAGCTCACTTTTGGTCACCAATCTAAACAGCACCATACAGACTCATGTGAAAAAAATCAACTGCATCCCACTAAACCAATTCAAACCCAGTACATTTGGTATTCATACCCTTCGGTATTGCCTTTTTTTTTTTTTACCCCTTTCATTTACTCTCGTCTGAAGTTATTGTCCTGGCACTGCAGCATTCTGCAGTGCTGACTAATTTAAAGCAGAATTTTTAATCTTTTCATATAATCTCTTCCTCACGTCTCTGTATTCATTTTTCTATATTGATTTAATTGATGATAATTTTGAATGTAAAACTTGAGAAGACATCAAAATTTGTATAGACTGCTTACACTGATGTGGGTCAAACAAGTGAATAGTTAGACAAGACTGACTGAACACACATTCAGAAGGATCAATAAGCTTCCTCTGCATAGAGGAATTACAGTCTTACAAAAAAGGAACTTATTGCTCAAAAATGTAATGTAATTATTTAGGTAACAAATTTCTTAGAACTGATATACTTGATTCCTCTTCCAGCTCTACTTACCTCTGGAAACAAAAGCCCTTACAAATTCAAAGGTTTTAAAGGAAATTGCTTTTCTTCTTTGCCTTTTGTCTTACTAACTACTGAAACTGAAAGTGACATAACTGACATCATGTAGTAAACCATTTTCTGAGCAGGTGGCTTGGAAATTATTCTTATTAACACTGAACGTAATTGTAGTACTTCCAGTGCTGTTAATATTGGCATCGTAATTTGCAAAATATTCCCTCCACACAAACTAACTGTTCAGCTTCAGGAACATCACATCTTTGTTAGAAAAATTGTACATAAATGTATGCCACTGCCTTATTTTTTATATAAACAAGGCTAAAATATAGCATAATTGTTTAAATGGTTCCTGGCAATCATATGTTTTCTGAGCAAGAACTGAAAAGTAGATAATATTTTTAGATAATCAACAGCTCTGTAGCTATTACTTTCAAGGCAGTGCATTAGGTAATTAAAGTTCAATGTTTTGAAATTATACTATTACCTTAATATTAGATTTGAAATGTCTCAGTAAATACACTCTTTATTTTCTTGGATACTGCAGCTGTGTATTCCTTTTCTGTTCCCTACTGCAAGCTACTGAAAACTTCATTTCCACAGCTTTGTGTACAAAAGAATCCACTCCATCTAGGCATAATTTCATTTATATCTCTGAACTTCATAAGTATAGAGGATTCTTGTTTAAGGAATGAAATTTCAAAATCATAATGACAGCTCTTGCTTAGCTGTGTTCCATTTAGGATCTTGTCCTAAATCATCATAATTAAATCAATATTTTGCATTTCAGGCTGAAGAAAAACCTATAGATATCATTATAGGGAAAGGTAAAACAATGTTTAAACTTATTAATTTTCATATTGAAGATTTCCTCTCAGATAACAGGCTAGAGGTGATTATTTCTTTCTTTCTGTAAGTTGTGGGGTGGTTGTTTTAAATTCCTACTATGTCATGCAAATTTCCCTTTTCCTGAAAATAGATATCTATTGAATTCAGAACTTCAGCTATTGTTCTTCAAAAAAAAATAGCTTTGTGATTCAGCAGTATTATCTGACCATAGGCTTATTACTCAGTTTTCTCTGTTGTTAAGTAAAGGAACATAAGTTGTGTAATTACTTGCAAATGTCTTTTTTTTTTTTTTTTTTTTTTGAGAAATGTTAGTGTGACTTTAGGGAAAAGTACAGGACAAACTTTACGTTCTTTATAATTCAGTAAAAATGCCTTTTAACTTAATAAAATGGTCTTAAAGTTAATTGAGCCCTTTATTGGTACAAAGTGTTCTGCATATGTCATGGAAATTTTTGCATAGACGCAGTTGGTTGCTTGATATAGAATAGTGGACCTTCAGGTCCAAATCTCCCAATTTTCTGTCAACACCTATGTCTCTGCAAATCCTTACAGCCTTAATCAATTGTTTATAATTTTTACTTTTATTAGAAATTAAGTAAGCTTTACTTCTACTTAAAAAATTTCAAGGGTATATTTAATGTGTGTTCTCTGAAAAAAATGCCAGCAGTATCCAAGAACAGTTCCCAAGGTGCTGAAGGTTTTAAAGGCTGATGGATTCACATACAACTGCAGATAGCAAATGCAAGATCATGAGACCTTTATAAAACATGTATGGTTTTGATTAATAACATAAATCAAATTAAGTGCTGTTTTATGACCTTTAACCACAATTCAGGGAAAGCTAATGCTGTTGGCTGACAACAAGCCAACTTTTCCTGTTATGGCAGCTATTAAATCCATGGGAAATCAAGTCATTATCCAATTCATAAAAATTAATAAGATACCTTGGCTAAACAGAACGAATATCCCACTTTGTTATCAGGACTCATATTAAAATACAGTAACTGTTCTAAGGTTCTGTTTAGTAGTGAACCCAAGGTTTTATGCCCAGATTTCTTTGCTTTTTGTTATTGATGTTCCAACCTGCTTTTAGTCAAAAAGCAACTTTCCTGTTCTAGTTTTGTAGTACCCATGAGAGTTTGCAAAAAAATGAACCAAATATCTTGTGATCTTTTAAAGTATTGACAGTACTGAAAGACAACATCATGAATGGAATATTATGCAACAAATACTCTGGAAAGAAAACATCAGCTAAGAGGGAAACATCCAACAGAGAAATTATTTCAGGATATATTTCTTTGTCACATCAAGGTGAATGTGTAGATTATAGTGATATGTTTCCGAAGGAAGGAGTATTTCAGTGAAAAGAAAATGAAGATGAATCCAGACAGCAGAGCAAAGCCTTACGTCACTTCTTAGGGCAATTAACTTTGTCCTGTCAAATATGATTTCTTTAAACTTGTTTGGACATTTTGTGGCATTCACTATAAAGAATTTGCACAAAGAAAGTTAATACTAGAGTTTTGTAGATTTGTACTGAATGATATTAAAATATTGAGTATGTTTATAAGATTATGTATCTAAAATAATAACATGCCCATCAGCCTTTAGATATTCAAATATTCATTTGATTTCTCTCATCATCTGATGGGTTAGAGGCATCTGCTGGCTTCCACATGTAAGTTATAACATTTTGCCTATGAATAGACAATATATAATGATTTTACTTTTTGCTGGCTTCATCAATTTTCCATCCTTACTTAACTTACGGAAGAAACAGCTCGACAACTAAAAGCTATGTTGATAGTCCAAAGGGGTGCCATGGGTTTAGATTTTTCCTTCTTATATCACTGCCCACTTTTCTTAGACTGCAACCCTGATGAGTATTAAGAAAGGGTGCAGCAGCTTTTAGTGGTAGGAGCCATAGGGCTCCTTGATGAATAACTAAAGATCTGAGAACTGAGTGACAACAGTGAAGGTAAAAAGCTTTACTGCGCAGATGGGCAGGACTACAGTAGTGTGGGTTTATAAGAGATTATCTTCCTCAAGCGGAAACTATGTAGAAATAATCCTGAGGGATCCCAAAGGATGGAGTACACATGGTCCTGCTATTATGATTGACCACTCTAGGGCCATGATTTGTAAGGACCTCTCTTTTCTGCTTCTTTACCACAGCATGGGCACTTCCCTCATAAACCCTGTAGATACTACCATAAATGATACAGCTCATCTCTTCAGTCTAACTAAACTTAGAAGAACATTGTCACTGACATAAACATCGTTACAGAATAAAATGGTATATTCTTTGTATATCTGATGTATTTGAACAATTCTACAGTGATAGAAGAAAGACAAGGCAAAAGTCTCATTTGCATATGAAATCTAGGCTTCAGTGCAAAAAGAGTCTCAACAAAAACTCCCAGCATGTACAGCTAAGTTATAAGCATGTAGAAGCATGAGGTTACAATGGAAATACTGACGAAATCTGAACCATAGCTATTTGAACATGGAAAACTTGTTCTCATTATTAAAGACTTGAACGGGCTGTGTATTTCACAGAACTGACTCTGCAATCTGATTGTAAATTGCTTCTTAACTACTGTTTCAGAATGTTTCTGGTTACAGAAAAAGATTCTTTGTGCGCTATTTGGGGTTTTTTTCTGTCTGGCAGTTCACTTTCAGTACTTGAAAATATTTAATTGTTAATGTTACAGATTGCTACATCTTCTCTTTGAGAAAATAAAGTGTAATTGCACTAACAAATTTCTCTACTCCTATACCTAAGATTCAGTTTCCTTGGTCACTTCTAGCTCACACACATTTCATGTCCATTTTTCACCTACTGAAGGATGCAAGAGATTGCATACATTTCCTGACCTCTCCAGCTCCTGCTGTTTATGACAGGAAGAGCCAAGTGGAGGAAAAGTAGCCATTCTCAAACAGCAACTTCTGCTTATATGCAAGTGGTTAGATGAAGAAAAGGGACAAAAACTGGTAGAGCTGAGAATGAAGACTAGCAAAGACTGTGATGTCTTTTGGGCAATCTCCCTGAACCAAGTATAAGACAAGCACAGATTATTTCTCCCTTCTTTCTGCAACAAAGAAAAAGTAGATTTTGTGTGCAAGAATTATAACCTCCTTTTTGCTTTGCAGCTCAGGAAACAGTTATATACAGACTAGGTTTCTGGCAGAGTTAGAATTAGATCCTTACTATGAAGAAACACCCGTTTCTTTGATTTGTGAAATATCTGAGATGACACATTTAGGATGACCTTTTTCTCACATCAGTGAACACCCAAGCATCATACTATGGCCCACAAAGATGATGCTACGTTATCCATTTTGTTGAAGCAGTAATTTCTGTACTTTGGTATGAAATAGAAATTACATGTCCTTCTTCTAAAGTATTACTGTTAAATCATTCTTTGGAGCATGTTAGTTGTAAGATATTTTCAGCTCATATTTTACGTTACTATGCTATTTTATCACTAGACATAGTTCCCAGTATGTTACTGAAGAGTATTTTCCTTTCTTGTTTGTGATAGAGTTGATCCAACTCTCATTATACTTAATGGGCATCTGTCAGATTAATTTGAGTTGATTCAGATCTGTAAACTGCATTTCTGGTCACTGCTGTCCAGTGCTACACTGCATGCAAGTAAATAATTTTCATTTAGATGAGCAACTACCATGCAACACCATTGCAAACCTTTATATGTAATATGCAAAAATAATGTAACAGGTTTTGAAATTAAGTAATATAATCTGTGAAGTAAACTGTAGAATGATTACTTATGTTAGCTAAGAATATGACCCAAATTGTTCTTCAGTAAATCTATGAACTGAGGAATTATTCATACATTTATCACAAAATTCCAGGAATGCTGTCTGACAGTTCAGGTCAGCTCCTCTAAACAACTTCCCCAGCAGGCAATCTTATGCATTTTTTGTGCTGTGAGAGTGAAGTATGTACCTGCCTGGGCTTTTTATCGATGAGTAAACTCCATCCAAGATAAAAGTCTTGTGGATATGATGAAGTGATTCTCAGCTAAAGAATTTCCAGTAGTGGTGGTGTTTCCACTAGATATGTTGCATGTGTAAGTAGCAGTGTACCAACTGCTACTATAATGCAGAGTTTAGAGAATCACAGAGCAAACTTAAGGCCGATTGTAAAATACCAAGGTGACACATCTTGGAAATGAAACACAAGAACATGACACTGAATGAAAGATCTAGAAATCCTGGTAAAACCCTTCATATGACATGATTAATAGCACAGAAATTCCGGGGAACAATTTTTTTTCTTTGGAGAGTTGATATTCCAGGAAACACAAGTAAAGAAAGAGATACTGTATATATACTCATCATGTTTATGTCTAGACTTTATTAAGAGTTGAGAGATCTTGTGATTCCTTTCACCCCATACTACAATGAACCTTTGACATCTCAATAATTTCTCCCGTTTAGGCAGAACTAAATCTTAACTGGAAGAATCCATATTAATGCACAATATCAAGCTAACTAATGCAAGAAGAAGACGGTGAGCCTGGTTAGAGAGCATTTTAACTACTCAGGGTGTCCTTAGTGACTTGAAAAGCAAAAAGAAATCATATGAAAGGGTTCTATGGTTGTGGGTCATATAGTTAAGTAAGATTAGAAAGAAAGAACCCATAGCTCTAAGGATAAATACAGAAATATAACAGAGTATAACAGTATGAATTAACAAGAGAAATAAAAGAACAAAAAGAAGATGGTGATACTGGTTTGATTCTGGAATTGGTGATAGTTGTATTTCAGTTGTAAGTGTAAAATCACATTAAAACGTTTCTGGCACTGTGCAAAGAATTTGAAACATTAATAGTACTTTTAGAAAATGTAATAGGAAAAGCCTTAGAGGACTGAAAATGGAGAGAATAAAAATCATAGACCTATCTCCAAAAGTGCAAAGAAAGTACAAGAGAACTGAAAACTGGTCAACACTGGTCCCAGAACAGTTCCAGAAGTGAACTAGTTACTACATCTAGATTATTAAAAAGTAAAGAAAGCTAATATTTTAAGAAAAATATTTAAATATTAAAGTACTAGCTTAACTTTTCAATAAATCTGCATTTAAACTAAACCAAGGAAGTCTGTATGTGTGAAAGGCTAAGATGTGGACACAATGTACCCTACCACTGACCATAATGGGGCAGTGGAGCGAAGCAGACAACTAGATGCCAACCACCCTTTGACAGAAATTTTCTCTCAACTCTCTACAAAAGGTAATACAATTATTCAGCTCTACTTAGCACTAGCGATCCTTGGTTACAATACCACAGTCAGTTTAAGGCACCACACTTTAAGGAAAAAAAACCAGGAGCCTACAAAGAGGATGACATACATGGCAAGCATATCAGAGAGTGCATGAAGCAAAAAATAATCAAATTACCTTTGCTGGAGGCAGGAAGTGGGAAGACATAGTCTTCTAATTATAATGGGTTTCTATGAAGAAGTAATGAAGACCATAGGAAAGGACAAGTATAATTCACCTCATTTGTAGCAAAAAACTATAGATAAGACATAACTTTCTTTTTAATGTTATAAAGCAGTGGACCTTTGACTACTGCATGTTGTCATAAAACTGTTTCCACAGTGACCCTCAAGAATAGTTTAGAAAAATATTTGTTAGGATGTCTTAACTGTATGATGATGACCCAGGTGATTTTTCAAGCTCCCTTCTAATCTTATAGTTATACAATTTTACTTCCTTTTCATTCTGTCTTAACATGAGTGGAGTACTTTTTGTATCTAGAATACAATAGACAGCATCAGATTTTTTTATGGAATATATTTTATGTCACTGCTAACACTTCATTACTGACTGTTTAATGCAGCAATAGAATATTTAAAAAAGAGTTTTCAAATCAAAAAAATGGAGAGTCTCTTATTTAAATAATATTTACGAAATTATAACAAAATAATTGTATTCATTTTTTTAAAAAAGTATTTCACCTATACCCTTTGTAAACATCAGCCATTTATTCCCACATTTACTCCTTAAATTGTGGTGTAATCATATTCAGAAATGTTCTACATAGTAATTATCTCAACCTGTTGATATTTTTGCACTATTATTGTATTAAATAGTACTTTCAAAAAGTTCTTTTGAGTTAACTATTTTAGGTGTGGTGTTGTCAGAAATTCGAACAGATTATGTGCAATGAACAAGTGAGTGACACTGGGGCCTCAATAAGGACTGTGCAAACATTTCTAAAATTCTGAACTACTGCAATGCAGCCATGTGACATACCTTTTCTTGTAGTTACAGAGCAAGATCTTCCTGGCACCAAGCCAAACATTAAAATCAAATTCCAATGTATCTCTGTCCTTAAACAAGTGGTTTTAAAGCCCATGTAAGCCTAGGCTCAAATGCATGGCACAGACCAATTATATTTCTTATATCAGAGGATTATCTTCCCAATTAAAAGGAAGATAAAAAGGTCAGGGTATTTTTAGAAATTTGGTTAATTGATTAAACTGCTGGCTGGCTGCTACTGTCTTACTCAGCTACCTCCAGTAAAACTATCAACCTTTAATCACAACTCATTTGTCTGAGGCATTAATATTCAACTAGCTTTACAATGTTATTCTTTGTAACTGATTTCATGTGCTGACACCTGTTGGCGCAACTCCATTTTGACATAACAGCAAATGTGTTCAAAAATCAGCTGAATAATTGATTTTCATTATATTAGTGGAAAAAGGTAGTATTTCTTATTACAGGTTAACATAATGAACTGTAAAAGTGTAGCTCTTCATAAACGCAGCCTGAAGACAAACGGTAGGATTTGTATTCAGAGAACAAAAAGAGACTGGTTATGTAGGTATCCACATCTTTAACAGGGGTTCAAGAGCACATTATAATAAATAGAAATTTGAAGGGAAGAAAGTCATGCCTGAACAGGGATGGCAGTACCTTTTCATATGCCATAAAGTATTCTCCTGGCCTCCAGCGGCAGCTTCAACATGGGTTTGCCATAGGGCCTGTGACACAGGTCTGACTTTGTAGGTATCCCAGTTATGTCAGAGTTATTTGAATAAAGTTTAATATTTCTACATCAACTCAGTGATACTATTTCTGAGGTTCAGGGAGACCTCACTGAGGCCTTCAAGTGTTTTAAGGGGACCTACAAAAAAGAGGGAGAGCAACTTTTTACATGGGCAGATAAACCAAGAGGGAACAGTTTTAAAACAAAAAGGTAGATTTAGATATTAGGAAGAAACTCTTTACTGTGAGGGTGTTGAGCCACTGGAACAGGTTGCCCAAAGAAGCTGTGGATGCCCCATCAGTGGAAGTGTTCAAGGTCAGGTTGGATGGGTCTTTGAGCAACCTGGTTTAGTGGAAGTTGTCCCTGCCCATGGCAGAGGGATGGGAACTGGATGACCTTTAAGGTGGCTTCCAAAGTAAGCCTTTCTATGAGTTTACAATTCTATGACTTCCTAATACTACGTTTGTATTGGATAAGTAAAATGTTTATCCAGACACAAACTTTCTTTAGTCTTTAATACTCTTTAATATGATTTTATTTACCTACAAATTTCTTTTTCTAATCTTTCCAGCTGTTCAGAGAACAAGTATTTTGGGGTTTAAAAAAGAATGTATATGTTCCATATCTGTTCTGTGAAACAAATTCATTGGCTTTGAATAGCAGAGGACTGAAGGTGTGCTACAAAAAATACAAAAAATTATTCAGAAACTTAACAAAAAGGTCTTTTCTGTTTTAAACATTTTAAAGAGTGCTCATATTTTGGCTCTATTTTAAAATCACATTTTAAATATTTACCAAAAAAAAACTATACCAGCAAAAGTTATCAAAACGTCTATATGATATTTTCAAAGCTCCCATAAAAACATCAAAATAAATTTATCAGGTTTACTGAAAGTTCTGTATCTGATTTACTTACAAGTCCTGTAGCTCAGAAGGGGAGTATTGCCACAGTATGTTTTATAGAACTCTTTACAAATCACTGACATCTGACTGAGTTAAAAGAAAAAGTAAAATACAATAGGTATATTTGATACTTTAGCTGGGAAAAGTGTGTGGACTTAGCAGGAAGGAGGAATTTGATAATTTATGATTTCAAGTAAGAGTATAATTTTATTGAGACATCAACTGTTTCAGTAACTTTCTGTTGTTAGTATATGCATTCAAGATCCATCCTTTAGATGTAAGATAGAAAGGAATACCAAATTTTCCCATTCCTCTGAAAAGCTCCAACTTTAATACTGCTGGAAAAACACTGTTTAAATCGATTCTAAGCAATCCAAATGGGACCATCTATTCCTTTCTGCATTTGAGTTTTATCTGAAAAAACCTCTGCTACTGGCGTATTTAGCGATATGATTATGAACACAGACAAGGATAATGATTCATGACATGATGTGTTATTGTTAGTTATTTGACAGGCACTAATGAAGAGATTAAGGTCGCTCAGTAAACACAAGTTTGAATATACTGTACCAACTAGGTAGGCATCAAATCATCTTCTCTATTTTTAGACCTCTTTCTTTACTCTGAATTTATCTACTTTGTGGATCATGCTGGACAATCTACTTTTGTCCATGTGAAGAACAACCAGTATATGCAAGAGTAAATATGTAATATACATAAAATAATAAGAAGCAGAGGGGTTCCAGATTATCTGACATAGTATCGATTTCAAAGAGATGTCTGACATCATATTTGCAGTTTGGATCAAAGCCTCTGGCAGCTCTTTCTTCCAAAGAGAGCTGTGGAATATGGTGTGCTAGAGAAAGTGGTTGGTCCTACTGTGCCTATATGCAAGATTTTCCACTTTCAGCATGAGTGGATGCAAACCTTAATACCCCATTCTCAAGTTCCTCTTCAGTAATCACGTGCTGGAAGTCAATTACTTGCATATACATGTTGGCTGATGGGGAATTTTCCATTGCTTCAACAAATATGAATAAGGATGATAAGCAATAACAGCGCCTGATAATTTGTGGGGGAATTTTGTGAGGAAAAATATTTCTATTAATTCAAACCTATACAGGACACTTACATTTTTATGCCTCTGTATACATCAGTGTCTCAAGAGATGGTGAATATAAACATGAAAAAAAGACTAGAAATAAAGTATTTTGAATTAGAAGTTAATATTTATTTTAAATGTCTTATTTTTTTGCTCTTCAAAATCTTCTTCTTCAGTTTTCCAATGTCAGTTTCTATGCAATGTATTTTAAAATTCTAATTAATTTTTAAAATTTGATTTGTGAAATTGGTAAATTTGTCTAGTTGTAAACTCCTCTTAATCACTTTTAGTTAATTTTCTTTTGGAAGAAGATTAAAAGAAATGCCACTCTATTTTATTGCACAGTGAAATAGTCATGACTGGAAATAACCAAAGCAGTCACGAGGATGAAACAATTTCTCCCTCTGTATCATCTGACACAAAGTATCACAAGGTAAATGTATTGAGGATCAACAGCCACAAAGAAAGCATTTGTCCAAATTCATCTTTTTCCTTTGTTGTCTCTAGAGGCAATGTGTTTTCAAATCAAGACATAAAAATAAGGGTTTTTTAACAAGCACTAGCAATTTATAGAGACAAGCACTATGCCCCTTCTGAAAACACTTCAGTGTGTTGGCTTTGTCAGAGGTCAGGAAGAGATGTTTAATGTTCATTTGCAGCTGACAGGTTATATTCTTACACCTTTTCTTACCTACCTTGACTTTGTCATTTCTCTGCGAGAAAATCCGTCAAGAGACAGTAAGTTCATGGGAAAAGCCAGAGGATTTTGTGAAAAATATAATTTGAAGGGGATCTTGGTTTATTACTGTAGTGAAAAAGAAAGCTCTTATTTGGGTTTTGTGTTTATTTTGGCTTTATTTATTTATTTATTTATTTTTTATTTGAATGAGAGTACCTTTCTTTGACTGTCATGCAGGCATTAATGGAAGTACAACATGAAATGAATATGGACAAAGACCTGAAGTCTTTGTCTGCTAAGCCTAATCACTCGTGGTTGGTAATGTGCCTTTTTGCATTCCTGCTAGGCAGCAGGACGGCTTTCTCAGGAGGGGTGCAGAGGTTCAGCACTCCTTTTCTGGAAGAGGCTTCTCCATCACTGGAAATGTCATCTCAGGGGCAACAAGTGCCACCTGCCAAATTACTGGGTAGGCTATGAAGACCAGCTCTTATTCTCTCTTCTTCTGATCTTGCATGATTATGGTTTTATCACTCTGCTTATGAGTGCCCTGCCTGGGGGAAATTTGTGTAGCAAAGTGGCAGAATTCTAGATTGCCAGTGGGATAATGCATCCTAAGACCCTCTCTTTCCAGATCAGAATGTTTTTGTCATATGATCAATATCACATGCTATTGGACTACAGATGTTGCTACTTTTTGGGTTTAGGCACAGTTGGAGGGTGATCTGTGTAGTCACGCTTTCAGATATGTGTTTTGATCCTGGTAAGGCTCAGGGTTTGGGTTGCCTGGATAATAATCATAATGTGTTGTGCCTCCAGCTACTAACAGGAGAGGTAGAGGGTTTGCTACCTTGTGTATCTAGACTTTAAACTCCTTAGGAGAGGGACTTTCTTATGCACCCAGTTTGTACACTGACACTGACATTCTAACAGTGACCAAGAAGCCCGATAAATATTGTCTGGTTTTGGTCCCTTTTGTTTGTTTGTTTTCAGTTCCCGTGCTATAATTGAATTTATGGCGGCTGTTGCTAAAATTTCTTTTTCAGGGAAACCAATTGTCGTTCAAATGTTTATGCCAGCTTGTACCATATGATGCTCCCAGGAATCTGGACTGCATTCACAAATTTCTGGACAGAGTTTTGCTTAAATTAATACATTTCTTTGACTTCATTAAATTAAGTTTCACCTGGATAACCACTTTTCTTCATGCAGTGAAAGCAAAACTTGTAGATAAACTTGGTAAGAATAGCACCAATTCATTTTACTCTTCCACAGCTGTTTCCACCAGACCAGGGTGAAGGAATGCAAATTCCTAATGGTACTGTAGAAATAACAAGATATCTTAGCAAGAAGCCCTGGGATGAAGAGCTGCTTACCCTTACTCCTTGAAATTCTTGCATTAATCAGTGATAAGCAAGACAGAGTTTGCAGCCTTCTGTTGTAAATCTCCTTATAGCCTGGCTCTGTCCCATCAATCTTTGTAATTGTAATGAGAAACTGTCTGCCTTTCTGTCTGAAGAAAAACACTTATTTTTGTATCTGGCCCCTGACCCCAACTATGAACTAATGGAAAATATCTTCTGTGTCTTGCCTTCCCCAAACCCTATATATACAAAAGCTTGTACTAAATAAATGATTTGGTTTGTACATGCAATATGGGGCCGTGTGAATCAGCCGCTACACAAGGGAAGAATATACTTACATGTTTGTTTGCATTTTATGATATAAAGTGGCTAAGTATGGTAGTCAATATTTCCTCCATGAATCATCTTTCTTTACCATAAATCTTTTTATAGCATTCCTGTCTTAGACACCATTGTAACAGTAATTTTCAATAATTTCATTTTCTAACAATGCCTACCTGATATGAAACACCTGCTCTCCGTGTCCACTTCCATTCTTTTTCATTAGGCATTTTCCTGCATGTCTTTCCCATACTATTAAAAAACACCCTTTCTTTAACAAGGTATTTCAGATTTTTCAAATAACACTTGAAGATGTTTTTTTAGCAGTCTTGGGAATTTGGAAAGGTCCCCACTGACTGTAAACATTGTCTGATTTTTGAGAAGGGCAAGAAGGAGGACCTCAGAAAGTATAGGCCAGTCAGTCTCACTTCATTGCTTGGTAAAGTTATTGAAAAGATTATTCTGTGAAGTATTGAAAAACACCTGAAAGACAATGCAGTCATTGGTCACATCCAGCATGGCTTCATGAAGGGAAAGTCCTGAATATCAAACCTGATTTCCTTCTATGAAAACATAACCCATCTCTTGAATCAAGGGAAGCCAGATGGCGTAATTTTTTAAAATTTCAGTAAAGCTTTCAGTACAGTCTCTCACAGGGTCCTTCTGGACAAAATGTCCAGCACACAGATGGATAAACACATCATGTGGTGGGTGAGCAATTGGCTCACAGGTTGAGCACAGAGGGTAATAGTGAATGGGGGAACATCAGACTGGTGACCTGTCACTAGTGGGGTTCCTCAGGGCTCCATCTTGGGCCCTGGGCTCTTCAACATCTTCATAAGTGACTTACATACAGGACTGGAAGGGATACTAAGCAAGTTTGCAGATGACCCAAAACTGGAAGGAGCTGTTGACTCCCTTGAAGGCAGGGAGACCCTGCAGAGAGACCTGGATAAATTAGAGGACTGGGCAATCACCAACCATATGAAATTCATAAAGGAAAAGTGCTATGATTCTAAGTCTCAGTGAAAATAAAAGTATACAGGATTTCCAGTATACTTTCCAAAGTTCTAGCTGACAATCTTCACTTCTTTAGGAAACATGTTTTTGCTCTTCTGACTAAAAAGTGTACATGTAGTATGATCTTTTATATAGTTGCCAATTAATTAGTACTCATACAATATTCTTTTTCACTCAGCTTTCCAAAAGTGGAACAAAATCTTCTCTCAAACCCTGACAATTACTTTCCTACCTTTCAAGTATTTTTCCTCACCAGTTCTATAAAATTGTCATAACTAAAGAAATTATAAATGAAAAGGAAATCAATTAATATTAAAAGTGGGAAAGAAGTTATAGAAATATTGAAGTGCAGATGGATGGGAAAATTGCACTAATTTGGGCCATGCTCAGATTACTCCTTGCTTATCTCCACAACTATGCCTGTTAACTCATTTTGGACCAGAATATATTCTTTTCTCTAAACAGCACTACCTTAGCAGTTGCTTTGGGTTTTTTTTTAATTCCCTCTGAACATGGAGCAGAGGTCATCTTTTAACATCAAATGCATTCTTCTATTGGGACCAATTTCTAGAAACTGAAAAGTTTGGGTGTTGATGGAGTATTCTAACTTTTTCTTTATTGCCAAGTAGCTAATAACAACTTTCTGCTCTGAGTCAGGCAGTCAAACTTTTGCTGAGTCTACAGCTGATTCTACACTTCTGTACTGTCAGAATAAAGGGAGAATAGGTTCTGTTTTCATTATTATTAGTAGTAGTATTAGTATTATTATGAAGATGTTTAGAAGCAGTAATAGCAGCTTGCCTCTGTTGGAAAATTATTCACAGCCAAGAGAAAAAAAAAAATTATAGTGTTTACTCTAGATGTACCACAAAGCAAAATTAAAGATCAAATACATTGCCCAAGAGCCAGGCTTTTTTTTTCCCTGTAGTTAGAGAGGCATTATATTTCTTAAATTTCCCATGTTAGTCACAAACACTTAAGCTGACACTTTGGGCCAAATTTATTCCTCTATATGTTACATGAAAAATATTAGTGTTTGAAGTAAAAACTTGGTTGCACTTGCTTTATAGCACTTCAGTCACCACAAAAATTATGTGCACATTTAAAAGTATTACTTTAAAAAACCTTCCAAGCAGTTTTAAAGGCTTTCACAGAATTGTGAAATGGTTGAGGTTGGAAGGGGCCTCTGGAGATCATCTAGTCCAACCTAGTAGGTTCACCTGGAGCAAAGGATTATGCTGAGGTGGGTTTTGAATAACTCCAGACAAGGAGACTCCACAACCAGTCTTGGCAGCCACTTTCAGTGCTTGGTTGCCCTGAAAGTAAAGCTTTTCCTCATATTCAGATGGGACTGTGTTTCAGTTTGTGCTCATTGCTCCTTGTCCTGTCACTGGACACCACTGAAAAGAGTCTGGCGCCATCCTCTTGACACCCACCCTGAAGATATTTGCATGCACTGATAAGATCCCCTCTCAGTCATCTCTTCCCATCTTTTCTCAAGGCTGAAAGGCTCCCTCAGCCTTTCCTTATAGGAGGGATAGGCCAGTCCCCTAATCATATCTCTAATCTTTGCTGGACTTACTCCAGCAGTTCCTTGTCTTTCTTGAATTGGGGAGCTTTCTCCCACATTTTTCTCAGTGACTGCCTAGACTTGCAGTATGCTGGAACACCTTAGTACAAAATTATATCTGGCATTTATCTATGTTTTAAACATTGAGGGCTTTCTCTTTCTGTTCTCTTCGATCATTCTCATTTTCATTCCTAGATTTCAGTAGCATATATGAATGAAATCGCCATCAATTTTTTTTTGAGAATATAGCAAAAGTGGAGCTAGAAAAATAGTGTTTCTTGAAAAGAATACTAAAAAAGTAGTCCTGAAAAAACCATTAATGTGAGCAGAACGTTCAGATTTCTTTTCCATCTTTCTAGTCTTCCTAACATCAGTTCTCTGGACTTTTATTTCTGCTGGAGGATGTGACATATTATGAGAGTACATAATTTCAGCTTTAAGAAAAACTCCAAAGCTATTTCTGCTCACATGGCAGTGTAGGTTAGAAGCATCCTGTGCTGCACTGTATAGAAAGAGGTGATCTTTCCCCTTTGTTCATCATGGATCCCAGGGCAGGGAGTCACAGCAGCCTCCCCTCTTCTGTGCTGCCAGATTCAGCCCAATTTCCCTGACATTTTTCAGATGTTGTTTCTTGACCAGTTTCTTGGCGTTTGGTACATAAATTTTTATTTTGGTCATTACTTGGACCATGAACTCAGCCTGAGAGTGTTTGATGTTACTAGTGACAAAATGAACTCTGATTAAGAAATCATTTCTGGCAGGAATGCAAAGACATTTTTAAACAGGTGCTCCTGCCCTCATACTCCTCATACAATTGAGTGTTTCCTCTCAATTTTACATCTTATTCACATACTTGCTAGAAGTGCGTACATAATAAAGTCTCAGAATGCTATGTTGTAGTTCTTGTTGGAAATCAAGGCCTCTCCAATATTTAATTATTCTGAACTGAAATTATGCAGGAGGTTTGTCCCTTTTTCAATAACTTTTCGGAATGCTTTACTCCATAAATAAAAATTCAATTTCCCCTTTCTTCTTACTCTCAATAGGATTAAATAATGCTGTAAAAGATAAATCAAATTCCAAGTTCTTAAGCTTCTTTCTTTGCTTTAGATTTATTTATAATTTCCAAAATACATCATATTTGAACTCAAGCTTCTCTGCCCCTTAGCCATGATCATTTTGTCCTTCAGTATTACCTCCATCTAAGTAACAGTGGTAGAAAAAAATATTTCATTTATAACTTTCTTACCACAACTTTTATCTAAGTTCTCCACAAGACCATGTATTTGCACCCTGACGAACCTAAAATCTTCTTATTAGGAAAACTCATACTTCTGTTTAATTAGATTTCTTTAATTTTTAATGTGGAGGGGTAAAGATCAAGTCGGTAGCAGTGGGGAGAAAAGTAATGAGAAGAAGCATTGAAAACCTGAGAAACGAAAGGGGAAATTCTAAGGACAGTAAGGACAGTCAAAAGACTCCGTGTCTTCAACAAAGGCAAATGTCACCCCAGGTTACTGTTCAGAAAATATCCAGATGGTTTCCTCTGCCTCTCTTCTCTATGACTTTCTATCAGGTCATCCTCAAATAGATTCACTCCTCTATTTTTAGTTCATTCATTATTCCTCTTCATCTCCCTCTGTGGTGACAAGGGACAGGTCTGGTGTCAGTGGAAGCAATTTGGAATGAATAGATGTGCTAACTGACCCCTTCACGGCCACATCACAAAAAAACATTTAATGCTGCTATTTATGGCCTACACAAAGGATTCAAGCTCTTAAAAAACTTCAAAACAAACCTATCATTTGGAGGTTACTGCCACAACTTGTCCTACACCCTCTAGGCTAGAAAGTTGTTTGTTAGTCACCGAAAAGTGGATTTTGGTTTTCAATAATCGCCAATCATAAATAATAGTAAGATTTTCAGGTATGATTAACAAGATCTAACTTTGAGTGTAAGATATTCTCTCAAAAATTACTAAGGAAACCAATCAAAATCAAATACATGTCATCTATAGTTTAATAGCCAGAATCTAAATAGAATAGAATCTATCAAATGTAATGTAATTTTATTTTTATGAGATATAATACAGTAAGCAATGTATTATGTTAAATATTTATAAAAACTAGGCTATTATTTCTGACAATTCTACTAGATCCATCAGTCATCTGGACTCACCGATGGATAGAACTAGAAGTTTGTAAAAGTTCTAGATATAATGAAGACCTTTTCATCCATCGTCCTCAGGGCACACATTCAGTGCACTCTTCCTGTAATGTATAGTTTAATACTTAGGTAAAGCTTAGTCTATTTTTTCTGCATTTTTCAAATTGTTTTTACAGATTGCCTATTTTTGTACATTTTTCAATTGATTTAATTATTTCTTTTTATTGTCCCATAATTCCACAAGATTCTTTCTACTTGCCTATTTTCTATACTTTTCCTGCAATAGATTTTAAAGTGTATGTTAGCTCAGATACATAACCTTCATATTAGATAGGTCCTGCAAAAAAGGCTCAGATGCAAACTGAACCTTGCTCTACCTGATGATAGGTGGGCAGAAAATCCTCTACTTTTTGATGTGGCTTGCATCCAGATTGCATTACTACTGAGAAATCACACACAAGTAAGGAGATAAACTTAGAGACACATATCCCAATAAAAATCTAAGTATCTGACAGGAGACCCAAGCATAATAGATACGTGGAACAAAAAATCAGTAAGACCTCAATTTATTTTTTTAACAATTGAATGACAGTTTTCTAAGCAATTGAAGGATGGTCAAAAAGAAGCTGATAAAGAATGGACAGTAGCATTGTAATTTGGCAAGGTAAATTTTACTGGGAGTTGCAGTATACTAAAAATCACAGCAGAGAACCTGAAAGGTGACACAAGGACAGCAAGATATAAAAGACACATAATACCTCATACCAAAGTTATATCAGAATGAGACAATTCTAGCAGACTGAAAATTACACTACATTTAATTTCTCCTTGATGGAAAGACATACATCCCCAGAAAAGAATTTTGACTATTCCGTTTAAGCAGTGATTATACACGGGCCAAGTCTCTTCCAGGTTTCTTTACCTCTCTCATTTGACAGAGGAGCCATCCTTACTATTTCAGTTAAAAACTCATATGGCTACATTAAAATGAGAAGAATCCTACTCACTCTAAGAAACAGCACAACCTAGGTAATGTGCAATGTACTGAGAGCTTGCAAGAAGTGTCATGGATATCTAATTCCTTAAGTTTTCTTGCTCCAGGACAACTTTGTTCAGTGTTATCAAGAAGACCATGACAATATTACTGAGGAAGGTACTTTACTGTTTTTTTTCATGTGCCCTACCCACCCACAAAATAAAAAGTAGAGTCATAGATTCATAGAATTAAGATTGAAAAAATCCTCTAAGATCGTAGAGTTCCAGCATAAATCTACCACTGCTAAGCTCACCACTAAACCCTGTCCCTAAGTACCACATCTGTGCTGGACCACAGGACAAATAGGCAACTAAACAGAAAACAGTGAGGCTTTTGAGATTTTAAATTGATCATTGGTAAACATATGATGTAAGCAGCCATAAAGGTGGTCTGATTAGAAAGGGAAAATTACTGAACCCAAGAAATTGTCTGTTCAAACATACTGGCAGAGAAATTGCCTGCCAGTCTGGGAACTAAGCCTTTAAACCAGAAATATCCTTGACAAATGCAACTGACTTCTTCTCGGTAACCCAGAACAGCCGGAGTACCTAGAAACCAGACACATGCAGAGATACCATTGATAAGCTCAAACTCAAGAAACTGTAATGGCAATTTATCATCTGTAAAAGTGGGAATAACCTGAGAAAACAAAATTGGGCTGAAGCAAGAAAAAAAAACCAGTCATCTATTAGCAGTTACAGATGAAAAATCAAAATTAACAGCATCTGTTAACTGCTTGACATTGTGATGTTCTAAACCCTCATATGTCTCTGATATATAAAGGACTTAAGTTTTGGCCTAAATAGAGCCTCTCTCTCTGAGAGTTTATTGTGTTGCAAATAGTTTTGCTTTCTTAAACATGTTGAACACTCAGCACAAACTTTCTGTGAGATCTTGAACTGTCACTGGGGCTGACTGGATGACTCCAGACTCTCTGACACAGATAATTTCTGAAATGAGACCTTATTATTTTTCTTTCCCTTCCTGCAAAAATGTAACTATACGCCCAACTCTGGATGCATGAATAGTCTATTAACTATAGGTCTCATCGCATTCAAAAGAGCCAGTAGGGTTCACAAATAACACCATTTATTGAATGCAACACATACAATCTTTTGGATTGCTGGTGGCAAATGCATTAACTGCAGAATAGCTATATATGGCATTTACAATATGACTGCAATCACAAGTTTAATTTCCTATGTCAACACTCAACATAGCTAGAATGCAGGACTTACCAAAAGACCTTTTTGGAGAGGGTGAGGAGGACAAACCTGTTGATCTGTGCCAATGAATTTTGTGTCGAGTTCTCATTCCCCAGGTAGGTATGAAATTGGGGTACATTTTATACTCTAATAACCACTACTGTGCAAAGTGTTTTGTGGTGGCTGTAGTAAAACCTTCCATTCTGTGTACTTGCATTGTAGAGCATATTTCTTGGTAGGAGGTGTACTCAGTTTGTACAAAACATTTCTGGTATGAATTAGAACAAGGCTGAATGGCTTCGACATTGCTCCAGGTTTCTCCTCAATGCCACGTCAACAGAAACCGCAAGAAATCCATCTGGTTTTCATGTTTGCACCACAGGCCCTATCATATATTGAGCTTTGCATTTTCTTCACTATTTCATATTTCCAAGAACTTGGTTTGCCTTTTCCTCCCATCTCTCGGATGGTTGGGTTCCCCTCTAGGATGGACTTGTCCTGCCCTTGGGATCATTTGTCCCCTTCTGAAATCTGTCTAATTCATTTGATACACATATCAAATATCTCTGTAAGCAATCTCTCATAAGCATATCTGCATTGTTAACAAGTTGCTTCACTAATGACAAATTTGTAGAGATCTATACCTACTGGGTTGTTGTTATTATTGGTTGTCGCTATACAGCTGGTTATTGCTATTACTGATTGCTGCCCTACTGTTTGATTGATACTATATTATTAATTAAAGATAATTTTTAATGGCTTATTACCAATATGCTATATCTATTGATTCAGATTAAATAACCTATAATCTATTAGGTATAATAGATCATATATGTTTGCTTTATTAATCTTAAATACATTTACCAGTAGTGATTTTGTGGTAGATTACGTGCTAATAGAGATTTTTGTGGTATTTGAGGTAACCTGTAATAAAGTAGAGAAATTTAGAAGATAAAACTTCTGTGTTCTTGTGTATTGCTGAATGAACCCATGGTCACAACCACACACCCTCAGGCCAGGTACTCTTTTAGGATATAACAACATGTCACTTTGTTAGTCACTCTAGAAAACCAAAGATAAAATGATAAAATTCAAAGTTGATCGAGTTGAGTTTATGGCCACTTATGAATCATATGAACTAGATTTATCAGCACAGAAAGAATTGAAGAAACAGACAGAAATACAAATATGAAGACAGAATTTCTACTACCAACAACATAACCCTGGCATTTCAAACTCAAAAATGTGTCAAGTTTTTCTCTACAGAAACATTTTTTAGATAGAATATACTCAAAAAAGCAGATAAATGCCACCTTCTCTAAGAAATGGAAGAAAATAAGAGCTGGATAGAATGTTGTCTCAGGGAGTCTAAGAATAATATAAGAGAGCAAATATTCTAAGATTAATAATATGAATACCAGTTATGCAAAGTTATAATTCTGCACCCTAGAAAAGAGCATGAGAATATGAACCATGGAGTCTCCAGACTCAAGAGATTGTGCTAGAAAAATATTACTGAAAAAAGCAGTACAATTAGGTGTCCGAGCTTTCTGGGCCCTGCTGTCTCTGTGCAAATGAAGCACACATCTGCAGCAAAGATCAGTGTTCACAGATATGAATGAATGACATTACGCTATCCTTTGCTCTCAATAGAATCTAACAACTGATGACCATGTTCTGCAGCTATAGAAACTAGTTCCCCTTTTGCAAGTGAAGATATTACGTTCATAATTTTTCCTGGGAAGATCTGTCAGCTACCAACAACTACTATAGTATAAACTGTCCAAGACATCGAAGAATTATAGTAACTGTATGTTCTACTGTCTTTTACCAGTGTTTCAGGGAAACACGCAGTTAATGAAAGGCCATTCTGAAGTAACTGAACCTGGGGATTTTGTTCAATTTTCAAAACTGTATATTTACTGATATGCAAAAAAAGCATATAAAAATGCATGTTACATAAAATGTTTAGTAGATTTGCTTGGGGAAAGAAAGTATAGAAATTGTATCAATGAGTTGTTTCACTTTACAGAGAAGGTCTGGAGCCAGGGATGGGAACAAATGGAGAGAAGGGTCAGTAGAAGGCCATATACTGCTAGGTAACTGCAAGTGGAATTCAGCTCATTTTTAATCCCACTATTGCAACCCACCCAAGAAAAGAGAAGGTAAGCCAGGTTCTTATCAATAAAGCCCTTTGGGTGTATTAGCGTGAAATAACACTGAATAATTGGTGTTTGTAAATATATATATGTGGGGTTTATTTTAGAACAATTTCTTTTCAAAGGTAAAGTGGTATGTTGCTGTTTTGAGTGTTATCATTCTATAGTAATACAGCAATATTCAAGCATCTATAACAATAGAGCAATATTAAAGCATAGCAATATAACACTATTAAACCATATTAATATTAAAGCATCTATAGCAATATAGCAATATTAAAGCATAGCAATATAACACTTAAGGAAATGCATAAGGGAAAGAAAGAGAAAGACAGGTTAAAGGTAAGGAAGAGTAAAGGAAGGAAAGGATAAGGGTTGAAAAATGGATATGGTCATATATAGTCATCGCCCACTTGGTCCAGCAATGAAACTTGGTAGTTGCAGAAGCAATGGTCTTGATCCATTAGGGGTGGGGGAGGGACACTCACACACTCAAAGAAGTTCTAAGTTATTATATACTTCCAGCTCAGGTGGGAATGCCTTGTGCCTCCTTGGGGCAGGGAGTTTTACGATGGATAGGGCCACGGGCCATGTCACCAGACTATCGAAGACAGTTGCAGCTGCCTATTGTGTCAGCATCAATCATGGTCCAATATTTGAGATGCATAGTCCAGGCTGGACGCTCAGAGTTATCATGTAAAGGGAGCACATTGGCATGATAAATGGGATTTTCCCACTTTTCTGGACTTGCCTTTCCTTATCCAGTTCACAGCCTCAGGCAGGCATCTGCACCCAGGACAGCTGAACAATGGCACCCACGTATATGGTCTGAAGGTTCTTTGGCAGTATTTAGGGAGGGGGTGGGCTTTTGTGGGTGAACAGCTGCTTTTCAGTTTGCAAAAGTCTCTTGGTGATCCTAGAATATGTAAGTCAGTAACTGTTTCAGTCTCTGACACCCACACAGATTCAAAGCAATTCCTGAATACCAAAGATTACAAGACCTGTTTTCGTGCAAGGATTCAGAATTTTGTGCTGTCTAATTAAGCTGAAACTGGATTTTTTCAAATATTATTTCTGCAAAAATTAGTTACAGGTTCTATAACTTCATGTTTCCAGAGACCTCCTTCTATATAGGAAGCAGCTCCTCTGCTGGGATACAACAGTGTGCAATCTAATTTCCCCATGAAAAAAGGTATATGTAGTCACATTTACTAATCACAGCTCTCTTATTTAATTTTTTCAATAATATTGTCCTGTAGTGCATTTCCTCCGTCTTTTCTACTAAAAAAAACCCCACAACAAAAAGAGGGAATTATTGTCCCAATCATGTAAAGTGAAGAGGGACCATTTCCAGCTGTGCTTTAAATGTTGCACAAATTCTGCATATGTATGGTTTGGAGACCCCCCTGCTGAGTTAATACAAACAAAAAGAATCATATAGTGCAGAACTCCTAAAGACAAAACTGTGACAATAGATTATAGAGCATAAAGCCAGAAAAGAACAACAGGATACAAAACCAGTTGTTTGAAAAGCACACTTGAACAATGCTATAAAAATGTAATTAACTGAATACATTGATTTCATTAAGCCATATTAGGATAAGCCCAATTCCCTCTCCCTGATTTCTTAATAGAGTACAAATATGAAACTTATGAAAGATGTAAAGACAGTTGTCTTGTTGCTTTTGGTTAATTTTTTTTGTTCTGAAATCAAACATTGCGAAGAGTGAAGATGATGCAACCATTACACAAATAACATAGCAGCGTTATATTAATGCACATTAACATGACTAGATGATCAAGCCTTGTTCAGTTTTATGGTTCCATTTTCAGCTTGAATCAAGGTTGCCTTTTTTGCTCATTTACAGAATTGCTGATACCTATTCCTGTTTTCCCACCAACAAAGGAAGAGTCTCTGTAACAGGTGAGCTGTTTGCTAAAAGGAGTAAAAGCCACTTTGCCCTTTGAGTGACTGTGAGCATTTGCAATTTATGTTTTGAACAGTATTTTACATGACTCTTTTTCTTCTATTGATCATTATTTTTCCTCTCTTTTGTAACTCTTTGTAGTAATTTCTAACACTGTTTTCTTGTGTTTCTTTCCCATACTATTAAAAAATGCCATCTCAGTTATTGTTATCGCACTGTGAGACAAAAGCAATATCTTTTGAAACTCATAAAATATCCTAGGTATTCTCCAACTTACTTTATGGGGAAAAGTTCAAAGAAACCGAAAGATCAGTGATGGAACTGACAATTCCTAAAGAAAAGGGCTTATAAGATACAACTGAAAGGATATTGCAAGATTCTGATACTTAGAACAGTGGAGAAAGAGAGAGTTTTATGCTTCTTTTCTTCCCAGAGATAATTTTCCTATCATTTAATTTGAGCTATTGCTTTTCACTCCATGGCGTTACCAGTTTTCAAAATTAGCTTTCCTTGTACATGCAGGGGTGCCAGTGATATACACAAGAAACAGAAAGTTGAATTCCTGGATTCTTCCACTGTAGCAAGACTCTTCAGGCAGAATATAAATTGAGGTAGGAACTATCATTTACAGCTTTGGGCTCAATTCTGCAGTGCTTGTTCATAGGAAAGAGCAACAGCTGGAATACAAACCTTCTGTGAGAGGGATCTGCCATAAGGATTCATGTCTCCTAATTTTAGCTTCCAAAAAAAGGAGCATCTGTTATAAGCTGGTCACCAAGGCTACCTTATAAAATCACTGGACAAGGTAAGGATTTGTCAAAATTTCATTATTTCTGGCTATTAATATCTGTGAAGCCAACGGAAAGGCAGAGGCTTCTCCACAGCTCAACTTGGATGCTCCGGATCATTTTCTAGAGGAGTCTCTAGCTCTTCATTGAACACTGTGAGATCTGGTAGGTTATTAATCTCATTACAGAATATCCCCTGGGGCGCACCTACAGATCACACTGTCATTTCTCTTACCTTAGTGTTCTGTTTTAAGACAGAATTAATTATCTGCTGAGGTGCCTCTCTCTCTTCTGTGAGCGTAGGAAGATCTAAGTTCAGCTACCTTAGGCAAGACCCCTGCCTTTTAGGTGAACTAAACTTGGAAAGATCAGTACCACTCCATACATAAAATATAAATGTGCTAAAGCGAATATGAACTGGAACTTCATTAAAGTTGATAATCCAATTTCACCAGTGGATCTAATAGTGATTTTAAATCAGAAGCCTTCTGTATTAACTCCTCAGTACATTGCAATATCTTTCATAATTCAGAAGAGTTTTTGCAATCGTTATCTTAATAGTTATGTCAGTTTTCTCTCCAAAACCTGTTAAATCACAAGGTACAAGTCAACAACGAATTTTGCCTATTAATACTCAATTCCTGAAACTATATTTAAGTAACACTTTTTGAAAGACAGAAAAAAGCACACAGCACACATTCCACTATAGCAGGGTTGGAGTAATTGAGTGCGTGAAAAACATACTTTTCTGTACATTTTCTGTAGCTCCCTGCTATTTGCTCTCTCATAAGTGAAGTTCCAAACAAATTGAATTCAAAAGGCAACATCTTAGTCAGTTTTAATGCAGGTTATACTATATAAAAGAGTTGAAGTAGCAGAAATTGCAAAAAAGTGTGGCTTTCATGTACATTTAAAGATAATTTTCCTCTCAGTCATTTTCAAACAGCAACATACCCATTCACAAGTCTCATTCAGAGCTTTTGGGTATATAAAATACCATGATTTAGCTTCTTTAATTGCAGAAAGCAAGTTATTAGAACAAATAGTGCAAGTGTTTACAAGTGAGACCTCAATTTACTTTCTTTATATTTTAATCCATATAATTAATTTCTTTCTTATTGAGCTAATGTAATTCTAAGGACGCGTAGTAGGTTGACCTTGGCTGGATGCCAGGTATTCGCTACAGCCGCTCTCTCACTCCCCTGTACAACTGGATAGAGGACAATAAAAAAAAACAGCAAAGGACTAATGAGTTAAGAGCTGGGAGAGGCTCACCTACTGATCACCATCGCAGGCAAAACAGATTCAAAGCGGAGATATTAATTGAATTTATTACTAACAGGATCAGAGCAAGAGAGTGCAAAACAATATTAAAAGTAAAACAATATTAAAAATACCTTCCCACCACCCCTCCTTCCTTCCATGTTCTCCTTCTTCCACCCCATTGGTGCAGGGGGATGGGGAATGGGGTTATGATTACTTGTTTTTGCTGCTGCTCAGGGAGAGGAGTCCTTCCCCTGCTCCCGCGGGGTCCCTCCCAAGGGAGACAGTCCTTGATGGACCTGTCCAGTGCAAGTCCATCCCACAGGTAACAGTTCCTCCCAAACTACTGTTCCGTGGGTCACTCCTCTGTGGGGTGCAGCCCTTCAAAAAATGAGCTGTACTGGTGCGGGTTCCTCACAGGGGCCACAAGTCCTGTCCGGGACAAACCTGCTCCAGCGTGGGCTTCCCTCTCCATGGGCTGCAGGTCTCTGGCAGGACCCCGCTCCATCTTGAGCCTCCCACGAGGTCACAGCCTCCTTCCTGCATCCACCTGCTCCTGCATGGGCTGCTCCATGGGCTGCAGGTGGGTCTCTGCACCCCGATGGTCCTCCCTGGGCTGCAGGGTCAGAGCTGCCCCACCATGGGCTGCACCACGGGCTGCAGGGGCCTGGAGCTCCTTCTGCCCCTCCTTCTGCACTGGCCTTGGTGTCTGCATTGTTGTTCCCCTGTTCTCACTCCACTCTTTTCTGGCTGAAATTCTTCACTGCACAACAACCTCCTGTTCTTAAATATGTTAACACAGAGGTGTTACTGTCACTCCTGATGGGCTCAGCCTTGGCCAGCAGCAGGAAGCCCATCCTGGAGCCGGCTGGCATTGGCTCCACCAGACAGGGGAAGCTTCCAGTAGCTTCCAACAGAAGCCACCCCTGTAGCCCACCCTGCTAACAAAACGCAGCCACAGAAACCCACTACGGAGAGGTACCTTTAAACTGATGTCAGTGTGATGAATTTTATCTTTAATACCTCTTGGTTCATTAAACATCTCATTCATTAAGACTATTACATATTTTATGCCATTTTGATCACCTGACTTTCCAGATTCCTGTCAAGGCCATATATACATGTGAGTTGCTATTTTATTTTAGACTCCCTGGAATGTTCAGTCTCAATATGGACTTGGAGAGAAAACTGTCATAGTAGTTTACTTCATGTGCCGTATCCTTTTTTAAATTTTTTAACTTTTAAAATCTTTAAACTGTGCATGTATTTGTTCACTTTATTAGTACTAAAATGCATAAGTATGTCAGAATAAAAATGAAGAAGGCAATACACATTTATATAGAAAAAAGAGAGTGACAAATACAACACTTGCATCTATCAAGAAGGAAAGTATTCTGCAATGAAGGAGACTATCGAGCAGTGCTCCTGTGTCAAAAGTTATTCAGGGCCTCTAATATGAGTAGTTTAGATTAGATTGGATTAGATGAAAGCACATGAAATAATTTATCAATGTCTACTGCTATAATGGAGTATAAAGCTATATTATACTCAATGTAATAGAGTATTTTTATCTTATTTAATTTGCATACTAACTTACTTAAATCATAAATTATTGCCATTATGGTGAGAAGAAGCAATGATTTGTTAATATACTGATGACTCCTTAAAATGTGTAGTTTAGTGCATTATCCATTGTCCTTCACCAAACCCAAAAGTGCTTCACAATTCAGTGAAATTAAAAGTATCAAAAAATAAAAATATATTTCTATTGAATGTTGAAATGATGAGATTTATGTTTTCCATAATTTCCTATCAAAAATTGTGTCAATTATGATGAACTATAATAAATTATCTTTTACATTTTGGCAAAACAATACAGTGCCTACTGTGTCAGTGCTTCTGTCTCACAGTTCCGCAAGAACTTCTTGGTTGCACAAACTTGAGTTCACAGCAAAATTCATTACATATCGATGTAAAATTAATTAATATTTGATATTTGCTACATCTTCTTCAATGACTCAGTTTAAGTCTTCTATAAGGGTGAAGTTATACGGCTGCATTATTGTGGACAAAGGTTGGTTAAGATATCATGTCTTAAATTTTACTAGTAAAATTTTTAACTATATAATTTCAACAGTAGGGGAAAAAAAATGTTTTCCTTAAATCTGATAACTCATTCAGCATACAGTATTTGTGATTCTTCCAGAAGTAACCACCTTTCCAGTTTAATAGTACATTATTAAAGTGACTTTCCTTTTATCAAGCTTGGCTCATGGAGTCATCTCCATGCATGTGAACTGAGATGAAGAGGTGTGCACCAGGAAGGTAAAAAATTTCATATCAGCATGGAATGTGTTGTAAATCATCAAGCCTTAGCTATTGAAATATTTGACCAGGTATTATTTAATATAATGACACATGTTTGTACATTCAGATATCACAGGGACAAAGCATAAAAAGCTTTTAGTGAGATAATAAAAATATAGGACCTATCCTTTCTTTTTGTTTTGCTCTTCTGTTTGTACAAATCTCAATTCAAGGAAAACTCTTAATGCAGAATGTATACAGAAAGTGTGGTGAGATAGATCAGGATTTTCTGTATCATCAGGAGATGACGGTTGTAATGATATTCATGGGCAGTAAAGAAGGCCTATTATGTCTAACTATTTTTATTCTGTCTGACATCTTTCCAAACTAAAAAAAAAATATTTCTTAACCTAGTCCTCATTTAAGAGTGCGGATTGCAAGAAAAGAATATTGTCTAGATTGTCTTTTATGGCTTCTTAAATATGAGAAAGTACCTTTTGAATGGTAGGATTTTGTAGTCAATTTTTCTTCCTGAGATAAAAAAAAGAGAAAGAAGAAGCTAAGGATTTTTTTTCTTTATAAAGAGAAGATTAAAGGACTACTCAGATAAAATCTTCACTCATTTTCTATCTTTGCTTCTTTTTTGCTTCAAGGAAAAAATAAGATCGTGTCATCTAGACTTTAAATGTAGAACAATCCTTTAAATCCTCATTATTCTGAAGATTACAGAGATTACGAGTCCATACAGTATTTCCTGCAAACAGACACAGAGAAATGACAAGCGAGTATCTAAATGAGGGACCGAGAATTATTTCTTTTGAACACTGAAAGAAAAAAGGGAAAAGACACATAGCATTATCTGTATTTCTGCCATTCTGTTCTCAAATTAGTACAGAAAGGTGAACATGAATTAAGAGTGGTCTAAAAGGACTGTAAGTAGGCTTCCTAATACAAAATATGCTAATTTGTAGAGCACAGATTCAGCTGCCCTTCCAAAGGTACCCAGTATTGAAAAGTTGTAAACCAAGAAGCATATGAAAGTTAAAATCCTGGTTAGAGAAATGGATATGCAATCTCTGAATTCCAAACATTCACTTTAAAATTCTGGCCTTTCCAGTTTTCCTTATGCAATTTATGATTATTTGAGGTCAGCTTCTGTTTTTGTTTCATATAGAGTCAGAAATTAGCAATTCACTTACTACAGATCAACATACCACTATTGCTGTAGAGAATGTTTCCTTTTCACAGCTATTTCCAAATTTTTCTTTGAAAAATAATTTGCCAGTTCTAGGAAGTTTTTCATTTGTCCAACATGATTCAATATTTACCAAAGTACTTTGCACTGGTATTGCACAAAATAGAATGTACAGACCATGTGATAGCACTATGCTGAGCTGAGTTCCTGTTCTCCTATGCTCAAACTACACTTAGAAGAAAATAATTTGAAAGCAGTGAAGAAATCATTGCGTATTTCCAAATTAACATGTGTACTTTCTAACATAGCCATCAGGAATACAAGATCACCTTGCTAAAAATCAATTGTTTCTGGAACATCTGGTAACTTTCCAAGTAAAATGACTCAAATGACACTAAATGGCAGGGAATAGATGGAGTTTAAAAGAATAAAATTCTCTGACCAACAAAAAAGTACAAGACAGCAGTACTATTTTCTACAGTTCTCAATCAGCAAGTTAAGTCTTCATCTTTTTTTGATTCTTATTCAGGATCAAAGTTAGAGCCCAACAGTGCAAGAGAATATTTTGAGGAAGAACTAGTAGTGGAACCTTGGTCCCTGATTTATTAAGAAAATTAACTATACTGGGTACCTCTATGTGTCTCTCTGTATAAGTGAGCAATTTCAAAACAAATCAAGAAATGGAATTCTTAGAGACAAAAAATTTTGACACATTTTGTAGAAATTTCAAGGTAAGTAGAGGCTGGAGACCAAAATAAGGAAAAACAGGTCTGAATTCCAAGAATAATTCCAAGAAGAAGATCAACACATATATACCTCTGAGGTACCAATAATACATCCTGACACAGGAATTCTAAAAAAAAAAAATACAACTAGCCCAGTATTACAGCAAGGGACTTATTAAGGAGACCTAAACACAGCCTGTAGGAAACCAGCTGTCACTCATTCTGCAGCTCATGGGACTACCTTGGCTTCAAATAATTTTTCTCCTTGAAATTATATTAAAAAAGTAATCATTCTTTTAGATTAACTAGTTCTTTTTCTGAAAAGACTTCTAGTGTTTATGATTTTGTGTCTGTTACAATTAATGGCTACTTTATATGTCCACAAAATCACGACACTACTTAAAATTAAAATAATTTTTTTAAAGTTTTAGAAATGCCACACATAGGGCAGGTGAAGTATGAAGTCAGTTTGTATTACCCTCTCTTAAGCAATGTGATAGAGGCATCAGAAACGTAAAACCTTTTTTCCTTCTGTGATTAATGTTAGTTTCTTAGAACAAGTGTGATAGAAAGTTTGATATCTGTATTTTCCTGATTTAGTACTGGAAAGTTTTTATGCTACAACTTAAAAGTTATATTCTAACAAATCTTTAGTAGGTTACACAGGACTGGTTTTCATTTATGAATACTATAATTCATTTTGTTTGGTGGGTGCTTTTTGAGTATAAAATGATTTCATTGTGATATAGAAGAATTTTGCTGATGTTTGTGTGTCTGCTATTTTTCTCTGGGTTGGGAGAGATTACTAGCAGAGAGCTAATAACCAAATGTTATTCTTACCTTTGAAATTGCAGCCCCTTATCTGAATGACTAAGCTGAAAGCAAAGAGAGTGTTGTCTCGGGGAAGATTATAAGGAATCAACAGAGCACCTGCTGAAGGACTTGAAGTCTTTCAAAATAATCACTTGACTGAGGAATCTAGGACTTTACAAAAGAAAAGCCTTCACAGTGATACTAGTAAAGAGAAAAGAGAGCAGGAGGAAGGGCTCCGCATATACCTTAAGGTCTTGAAAGAAGTGAATAAAACTTAAAGCAATGTAGGTGTTTTGGGATTGGGGTTTGAGTGGAAATTTTTAGTGCTTTTCCAAAAGGCTATGTACTTTCTAGGCTTCTCTGTGAATTGTCTGTGGTTCTTTAGATGTCTTTTAACTACTCTGTTCTGATCTTTCATTGCTGTCTTGTCCCTGAGAGTATTTAAAAAAACAAGGAATCTTCAAAATCACCACTTTGGTGGAGCTCTGGAAGCAGAAAAGAACTACTACTCACTTTGCAGTAGAGCTGGCATAAGAGGAGATGAGGTCAGGATGTAGATGGCTAATATACGGAGTCCCATCCTTTTTGGAATGGGTGCTTGACAGTGACTCTGCAGACCAAGATAGTGTCTATGAACCTAAGGGGTGCCTAGCCCTGGTAAATTTACACAGGCCAGCTTGATGAGGTATGTATTGAGAAACCTTATTTGGTATTATAATATTAAAAATTTCATGGTAAATATGTACCATCAATTTCTTTATGGAGGTTTTCAAAAATTTTTACTTTACATTTTGCAGAAGTAATATCTTTTGAATAAAATACCTCTGTCTTTACTATCCGAATACACTGTAAATTTCAGGTTTCTTCCTACTTCTTCAAACATCAGACCTCAACTTACTGTTACAGCTTTTTTCAGAAATTTATTCCAGCATGTGCTTTTTCTTGCAGTCAGAGAGTATGTGTGAATTCCTTAGAAATGATTGTTATTTGTTTTTTAGATGCATAATAACAACAAGTTCAGCTGGAAGGGGCTACAGTGTTTTGTTGGTTTGTTTGGGGGGTTCTCAACTTTTATTTAATTCTTTTTAATGGAAATTAAACCTTTATTTGGTTTTAGAGGAATTTCTAGAACACATTCCTCTTGGACATGTCAAAAATACTTATAGAAGCAACATGCAGAAAGGTAACAGAACTTAAATGATGGCCATTTCCAAAATAATACACATTCCATGATCAGATTACTATCTCTAATTCAACAGCATAGCAGACATTATTAAAATATATTTGCTTCTTTTTCCTTTCCAGAAGTGAACAAAACACCACTACAAAGTGCAGAATTGTCAACAGTGGAATAAATCCTGTCTCCATGGTAGACAAAGCATAACAACCAGGCAGGATTTCTCTAAATTTTATTACCTTAGTCAGGCTTGCCTTTTTCCTATTCTCTACAAAAATTGGCTCTTTGTCCATTGAAATTAATTATGCCATTTCCATTTACTCCAAAGACTTTTAGTTCAACTCTCAAACACAGGAGCTAATGGCATGCTAACTACTATTTCAGTAGCACGTATATAGGCTGAAGCATATGTTTGTTAAAATAAAAAGAAGTATGAGAACTAGAAATGTCTCTGTTTGAGATTATAGGTTAAGGCCAGTCCTGTTCTTGAATCTTCCCCTTACTGCTAGTAATCCTAAGTACTTCAAAGTGCATCGTTTTTGAATCGTGACTCTACTAAGAAGTAGGAAATATAATCCATTAAAAATAATTTGGTTCTTGCAATAGTGGGTGGAAGAATGACTAAGTATATGGACATCAGGAACAAAAAGTTTGTGTAAGGGCAGTTCTAACACATCTCTGAACAGCAAAAGTTTATAGGATGACAATTATCTTGTTCTCTCCATTTCTCAGGGAAGGTATTGGACTATTTTAGATGTAGGAGTTAGTCCTTGGAGAGCTCTATACTAGCTAAGGGTAATTGGGAGGGAGGTAAGGAGGAAGTGAAAGGAGTTCTCATTTTTTTCCCAGTCTCTGAGGTAAAAAAAATTGCACCCTTCAATAATTTTAGAAAGTAAATTACAAGAGTAAGAATTTTTGTAACTAGAATCAAAATTCAAATTTTAATTGAATAAAGATATAATATCTAACTACTAACCAATTCCAGGTAACTCAGATGTAAACACTGTGCCAACAACAGGGCAAAAGGACTCTAGCCTGTAAGTTGTCAGGACTGATCAAGAGGGCTTTAAACTAGGTTTGAAGGGGGAAGGGGGTGAAACCAGGCTCACCAGAGATGGGCCTAAGAGTGGAAAGCCTGAGTTAGAAGTGAAATTAGCAGGCTAGCTGAAGTGCATGTACACCAGTGCACACAGTATGGGTAACAAACAAGAGGAGCTGGAAGCCACTGTGCAGCAGGAAAGCTGTGATGTCGTCACCATCA
>JAWMRA010000041.1:22461262-22483708 GCA_035584735.1 Pseudotriccus pelzelni | reverse complement strand
GAGACAGCGCAGAAAGAATCGCGTCTTGTCGATATCACCTGGGGAGTCTTTCTGCTGTGCCTTTTGCAACCGGACTTATTTGACTCACATTGGCCTTTTTAGCCATCAGGACCCTTGTAGCAAGCGTGGGTAGAGCCCTTCCCAAATCTTTATTCGCGAAGCCTAGCCATGAATGCAAACATTGTCTGGAGAAGACAAGGGAGATTACAAAAACAAGCAAAGGAGATGTAGAAAAAAAAATGTAGAAGGAAAGTGACGGAAAAGGACAAAAATCAGCACACTTGGGAGTATTTCAAACAAATACATTAGAGCAAAGATTTTAAAGAACACACAAGACAAGTTAAAATCATTACAGTGATTTATTCACATTGTACTAGAGTCTGTTAAGGAAATAAAAAAGATCTTTGATGTGGAAGGTACTATGGTATATAGCCAAATATAGCCAGATATATCAAAGCTCTCTGCTTAAGTTAGAACAGGGTAACAAAAGTAAAGATAACACTGCAGAGAAGAAGGATTGCCAAAGCCAAACCAACAGTTACTGAGGAGTTACCATAAGTGAGATTTCTTCCCAGGTAGGTACAGCAACATAGAAGCAGGTAATTGGAAGTAAAATCCGTGGGGTAGATTCACTGGTCTGGTGCCTGTAAGGAGTAAGTACGTGACACTAAATATCAGCAAACTTCTCATGATGACAATGAAAATTGTTGATGGCTGTCAACAGACAATCCTCATGGGCCAGTTGTGGGACTTTTTCCAGGAGAAGGGAGTTAGACCCCTTCTTCTTCAGCTTCTGTCCTGAAAGATCAGCGTCACTGAGCACAAATGTGCCCCAAGGTAGTGCAGAGTAGGTATGAACCACTTGCTGTGCTGATCCTGGGCTATAACAGGCCACAGGCAAAGACATCTTGGCCAAGAGGAGGCAGCAACAGGAAACTCAAGGAAACACAATGGCAACTGGGGGGCGTACCCAACTGTGACCTGTTAGCTGAACCAAATCAAACCTTCTACAAATCCTGCTTAACTATGTGGGCTTCCTGGTGCTTGTCTTTGTCTGTTTCTTTTACAATCCGCACATTTCTCTCCAAGTTTTGTGTATATCACTAGGTGTGTTCATTCAAGGCTGAGATTAGTTTTTCTGCAGCTGACAATGAGGTGCTGGTATAATCAGTAACAGATACACTTATTTCATCTAATAAATTTGCAGGGAAGGGCATGAAAAATGAGAAGGTTTAGAAACCAGCCCAGTATTGTTCCATTACCTTCACTGTGAAAGCAGACTAGTAAAAAGCTACAAAACAAATTGCCATAAAGAAAAATACTGAGCAGAAAATGGAGGGGGAAAGAGAAAACAACAAGCTTACAGGATAAAATTTATCCAGTTATTCCAGCACTTTACAAATTATTTACACAGCAATGAATATGCTTTGGACTATATCAGGACTATTTGTAACTATAATGGGGAGGAGTTATTTTGTAGGCTATAAAAAGACAGTAAGCCTCCCAAATATTATTCCCATAGGACAGATAGAACCTGCCTGCTTAACTTAACTCATTGAAGGTCAACACAGGAAATAAATAATATGGGAGGAATTGCCTGGTTTTGTTTTTTGTTTTTTTTTTTTTTTTCAGAAGACTGAATTGCTCCAGTCAGCTGTTCTATCACTACATAAATCCAATATTTTCACAGGGTGGACACATGTATGAGAACACAAACATTTAACCACTTTCTGTGGTACCTTAGAATTCCAACTTTCTTCCCTTCTCTGTCTCTGAAAGTTAAAACTCTTCACCAGTACTGGAGGAAAGAAAATTGACTTTTGATCAAAAGGAAAATTCAGTCAAAGGTGCAAAACTGCTTAAAATCAATAGAGCACTTCACATGGACATTTCACGTGTGATAATGAAATAGAAACAATGAACTTACCTGCACTTAATGCAGTACAGACTGTTGAAGAAAACTAACCTAGAAACATTTTTAAACAAAATATAGAGATTCAGGTATAGCTGTAAGGATGTTTCAAGTGTTGATTACACTCAAATAAATTTAAAAACAAAATTTGAAACTACATGAATTAAAATTACAGTAATATTAATTCTGAAATGGCCACACTAGAAAAACCCTTAAACATTTCTGCTACTGGCACCAACACTGTAGTTCAAACTCCACTGACAGTCTCTTCATTAATATTCTTTTGGGTGATGTTAATATTTCTGCAGCTTCAGACTTCATGAGACTAAAATTTAGCCTGTCAGTTGTGGAGTTATAAATAGCTCTACTTAGCTATTTGTCATTTTGATTTAGTAATTGGCAAAACATTAAATTTTTGAGATTTCAAGCACTTTTATGGCATCTTAATTTTGAGAAGTAAAATTTGGTAGACAGACTGTAAAGCTCCAGTTGCTGTTCTTAGTTGTATTACTTTTCTAAATTGTGCAGCTGCACAAGAGGCTTTCAAAAGAGTTCTTGAACATGCAGTTGAAGCTGCTTAGCATAGCATTTGTCCATTGTATCTTTGGAGCATCGTTACTATGCTTAAACCCTAATAGACTGTTTAATAGGAGTTTCATAACTCCTGGGGTTTTTGGTTTTTTCGACAGTCTAAAATGGTTACACAACACTAGAAAATTTTCATAGGTTCGTCTGAGGTAAATGTTGGAACTTTCGTTCCAACTCTGCCCATAATAATTTGTTGCATGGCAGCAATGTTTTTGCAGTATTATGTGCAGTGACCTGATTAGTCCAGCATAGGCAGAAAATTGAGGGGAAATTGTAGTGAAAAGCAATAATTTCTATTAGTTTTTTAAGTGCACAAGAGACATCACTAGCTCTAGATATGGTGAGAATAAAGAAAAGTACTTTTTGTCATCTTGTCAACTTGATTCAAGAGCAAACACAAAACAGTTCAAGTGCTTTTCATGATATATGAATTTTACACAACTCTGTGGTAGGATTATGTTTGAGAGGCTATTATGGACATCATGTAGAATTGCTTGTTTTGTTGTGTAGCTTCTGATGTGACACAGGGTCGATTTTTATTTAAGAGTTTACAACTGATTTTATAGATTTCACCTACTAAGGAATGCAAACCTTTGTCAGATACCATGATTGTGAGGCTGTCCTGAACATTGTCTAGCAATAAACTAAAATGAGGGGGAAATAAGGGAGAAGCTTAAGGCTTCATCAGTCTTGAAACACCTTTTAAATAAAGATGGTATGTGAAGAAGTTTTAAACTGTTGATTTTTTTTCCGGTGCAATTGAAAGTTACTAACACAAGGGTTAAGTGTCAGCAGTTATTTTTGCGTCTGACAATAAGTGGTTCTTAATTGATCTAAAAGACATTTATATTCACTGGAGGAGAACTCAGACACCTTCTTTAGTATCCTAGGCCCTATCTGGTCGATGCGGTGTATCCTTCTTGTTTGATGCCCCATTCTTTAACGTGCCAGCAAGTTGGGATACCCCTCTAAGGCACCAGCTCTCCCTGTGCAGCATGTGTTCTTTGATGCAGAATGACACAGATTAAGTGGGAGTATTGAAAGAGCAGAAGTTTTGATAGAGAGTGCATTTTCTCGAAAAATGAGATAGAAGGTTGAATACCTGCTTTTAAAGAAGATAATCTATGGAACTTGTTTTTCTAATAATGCAAAGGTGATATTGCATTTTCTAACATTGGGACCTCTTCCATTTTTCACAGGTTCTCAGATTTAGGAGTGTTAATGGATATTGGACCTCAAGAGGATAGAAGCATCCAAACCCTCTACAGATAAACCCCAATTCTAAGCATTTTCTCTGGGGAACCTCCAGGAAGCTTCTCACCAGTGAGCTGATGTTCTAAAACATGATTCAGAGACACCCAACTCTGCGAATGGACTAAATATGTACTTAATCAGTTTTTCATTCTATGTGCCTACCTCAGAAGCCTTTTGGCCATGTTGCACAAGTATTTATGAAACTCTGGGCATAATTAGATCATCTTAAAAGAATTAGGAGTTAAGCTCAGCATCATTTATAGAACACAGATCATAGAACAACTTGGGTGGAAGGGACCTTAAAGGTTATCTAATTCCAACCCTCCTGGCAGAGACACCTTTCACTACACCAGGTTGCTCAGAGCTCCATTCAACCTGGCCTTGAACATTTCCAGAGATAGGGCATCCACAGCTTCTCTAGGAAACCTGATCCTCACGGCCTTCACAGTAAATAATTTTTTCCTTATATGTAATCTAAAACTGTTCCCTTTCAGTTTGAAGCCATTCCACCTTGTCCTTGTAAATAGTCTCTCTCCATCTTTCTTGTAGCCTCCTTCAGGTACTGGAAAGCCATAATTAGGAGATACCAAAGCCTTCTCTTTTCCAGTCTGAACAATCCCAATTCATTTAGCGTTTCCTCACAGGAGAGGTGCTCCATCCCTCTAATCATCTTGGTGGCCTCTAAAATTTGTAGCCTGTACTTTCCATAAATTAGTAATTATGAACCTTGACACTCTTGAGACTTCTTATTCTTGCTTATAAAGATACTTGTAATGTTGCTACTTCATTTTTGTAATTTCATCTCACCTGCTCAAGAACTTACGACTTTGGCTACCAGTTGTTGTCTAGATTCACATCTAACATTCGACTATTTTATGCACTCTTTATGCCAGCAAGAGATTTGTAACAAACGTACACCAGAGCTTAATTCAATATACTCTAAAATATTTTTCAGATATAGGGACCACACTCTATTTTATTAGTATTATGCAAACCTACTTTCTATGAATATTCTTAGCTACTAAATCTATCAGAAAGAGTAGAGGTCTATAACTGACTTTATCCTCCTTGCTGAAATTTTTAAAATGCTGCTGAAATGTTCAGGAATATTTAAGGATTTTGACATATTCAGAGGCATTTATTTTTCTATTTTAGTTGTGGTCACTAGACAAAGTAAGAAATGTGAAGTCAGATGATTTGAAAAAAAAAACCCACAACCTCTTTTTCCTGTATTTCTAAACAGCTATGGAGACACAAGTGAAACCCCCCTCCCAAAAAAAACCCCAACAAAAAAAACCCCAAAAAAACCAAAACAAAAAACCAAACCAAAACCAAACCAAAACAAAAAACCAAAAACCAAACCAAAACAAAAAAAAACAAAAAAACCCCCCAACCAACCAAAAAGAAAAACAAACAAAAAACCCCAACTAACAACCACAAAAAGAAAACCAAACCAAAACAACAACAACAAAACACAAAAGCAGTGATAATAAAATTTCGAAGAGTTCTCAGATTTGGAAAAATATCCAGAATATCCTCAAATGTTTTAGGTGCTCAGTGACCTATTGTGATGATTGTACAAGACACTGAAGAAAATAATTTTATCTGTAAAGTAAACCACCAGTAGTTTTGAAAGGCCCTGAATATAAAAGTTCCATTGTCACTGTAGATATCGAACCTGCAAAGTTATAGGAGCTTCAATGTACATTTGAGTACCCTCTATCAATCTGACAATTTCCTTCCTCTAACATGAGATTTGAATAGTGCTGGTACTGCTGCAGTGTTGCATCAGCTCTTATTTCACTATCAGGACTGCAATTTTCTGTGACTATGCACTGTTTCAATTAGATCCCCACTGAATATAATGACAGCCTCAACACAACTGAGAGGCATCATGAAAACTAACTGTAAGGACCAAATCCTTTGATAGTTGCATTACAATTTACTGACTGTTGAGCTGGGCTAGTTTAGTACGTAGAATCTGGAATTAGAGTTAGCTACTGAGAGAGTATTATGCTTCATGAAATCTGAATGAAGAAGAAATCAGACATATTTTAAAATAGAAAGTCACAAAGTTATGTTTTGCAAGGAACAAAATCCTGTAGAAAACAACATTTTGTTTCCTTATCAAACTAAAATGAAGCAAACCCCACCTTGTTTCAGCCCCACTTCTGAGCCAGACAACTGGTAACACACCAACAGGGGTTGTGGCCCATGGGTAAGCCCCAAAGGAACTGCGGTCTCTGAATGACCCTTGCCAGAGCAGTGGAAAAAAGGCTGTGTGGGTTCTTGGCTGCCAGCCAGCAGCAACCCACCAAATAAATCTTACATTTATGAATGCTGGTATGCTTTCTTCTCTTAAGTTATTTTCTGGTTAATTACGTTCCTTATAACAGTCAGTATGAAGTACTCTCATTCTTAAAAAAAAAATCCATGACTGCTATATCAGAGAGGTTAAAAACAAGTCCATTAAAGACACTCATACTTTCCCCAATCCTGTTTCCTTCTTCACAGCTAACTTATGAGTTCAATTTGAAACTGCTTAAACTTCCTATTTAATTCTACTACTGCCACTGGGCAAGTAAATCCCACCCAGCATAAAACAAAAGACATAACAGAAACAGATTAATTGGGGAATTAAATTCATTTGAGTCCTGTTACCAAAAAAAAAAAAAAAAGTTACAATTTTAAACAAAAAACATGTACACTAAAATTATCTAGCAGATTGCCAAATAAAGGCACGATGATAATGTAGGTTTAGTTGGATGATTATGACTGCAAAAGTATGAGGTTGATGAATGCATGTTTCACTGAAGAATTCTTGGAAATGCTCAGAGCCAAAGAATAGGTCCAAGTGTTTCTTGTCTATTCTTCTGTCCAATAAGAAATTCCTGGCTATAATAGTAATGAAAAGCATTTTAAAATGCTTTTAAAATGGGGGAAAGCAAATGTAATGTAAAATGTAACCTATGACTTCCGGTCATTTTAATTGCATACCTTTTAAATTGAAGCATATTTCTTACTTGACAAAACTAAGACTGTTCATAAAATTTGAAATAGCAGGCGAATGCTATGGTATTCTGGAGGTGTTTCTGTCTTTTTCTCTTTTTGCAATGTCAATCATTCTGCTCTTGATATCATATATATGTAACAATCTGAGTCAGAGAGATTCAATTTTTGGAGAAAGTTGCTCCCTCAGTGTTAATCTTTTCTCTCAATCATAACAGCCCTTCTCTCTTCCTGTGAAGTTCAATATTTATTAGAAAACTGTGGGAATGAAAAAGGCCAAATGTCCAGTAAAAACGTATTTATTCAGATGAAAGAACATCAGACTAATATTTCTGAACTTAAACTGGCAGCTTGGTGCTTAATGAGACAACTGTGCTCAAAGATTTTCTCTAATTCACCATTCAGGCTTTGAAGAAAGTTTTCTGGGTTAGATCCAAAAAAAAGGACCTGAAGTAGGGCTTGGTGAGATTTAACAATGCAAACTGAAAAACCCCCATCTGGGGGCTGCTGTGTAACCTCTTCAGGTTTGTATGTTTTCTCAGGGTTCCCTCTGGCCACAGAGGGATCACAACTTTTTCAGCTAATTTTCCACACTGAATTACCTCTGAAGAAGTTTGTCTTTCTATTTGATGTATCAGAAACCTACACAGGCCAGGTCCAGCAAATTTGGGTTAGCTATTCTGTCTAGAAGATGTGACTTTGTGAATGTCCTGAACTCTTTGCATCACTGCAGTTCAGATTTAGTCCAAACATAAATTTATTCTATCCACCACCCCTATAAGTTGGTGCTTATAGCTACAATCACAGAATCATAGAATTGTTTGGGTTGGAAGGCACGTCTTCAGACCACCTGGTCCAAACTCCTTCTCAAGAGGAGTCATCTGGAGCAGGTTGACCAACAGTGTGTCCAATCAGGTTTTCAATATCACTATGAATGGAGACTTCACAACCTACAATGTATGTTCAGTTTGTGTAAATACTATCCAATCTCATCATTTTTCACAGAGGTTAAGGAAGGTTTTCTTGCTCCAGACCTTCCCTCTGATTTCTGATGCTTGGTATGCCTGAATGCAGGTCTTACTGGTAAAGACTGAGGCAGAAAAGTCTTTGAGCACCTCAGCATGTTCCATGTTATCTGTCACCAAATCCCATTCCCCATTCAGCAGAGGGGTACTGTTTTCCCTAGTCTCTGTTTCACAATTTATGTACTTGTTGTCCTTTCTTGTTGGCTTTGCTAGATTCAACTACAGGATAGTCAGCCCTTGGCTTCCCTAACCCTATCCCTACAATATTGGGCAGCAACTATATACTTCTTCTGGGTCACCTGCCCCTGTGATATATCAAATTGGATGCACTTTTTTACCTACGTTCATTTAAAAGACCATTGCTCATTCATGCAGTCCACATGCTGTCTTTATTTCCTACTTGTCAATACAAGTCTTTCTTGAGCTTTGGAGCAAGTCATTCTTGAATATCAGCCAGCTTTACTGAACCCCTTTTCTCTCTCAGACTGTATCCCACGGGATTCTCCCAAGCAGGTCTGTGAAGAGACCAAAATCTGCTCTCCAGAGAACCAGGATTGCAGACCTGCCTCTTGCCCTACTCCCTCCTTTTAGGATCTGGAGCATCAGCACTGCAATCAAGGCTGTCTCTGACTTTCACATGCCAACAAGTTCTTCCTTGTTTGTAAGTATCAGGTACAGGAGAGATTCTTTCCTTCATGTGCCAGGAATGAGAATAGGCAACAGCAGCTTGACCTATTTGTTGCTATTCTTTTCTAGGAAACAGCAATATCCATGTGTTACTAAATAACATATTACTCTGAGCATCTGGATTGAATTTTCTGTTTAATATGAGAGTTTTCAAAGAACTCATTCAACCTAACCAGTTATGTACCTAACATTTAAAAACTATATCATCATGATATAATTTCTTTTTCTCTTCAAAGAGCAAACTTTATTCCAGTCTTGGAAGTGTTAGTTTCTACCCCACAGAAAGAAGTAGTCTCAGGGGAGGGCCAGTTAAGGAACATTTATAAACTCATGCTCTAATTTATACCCATTTACATATTTAATTAGTCTATGAGATTACCTATTGAACATCTTTCTTCCCCTGTATCAACTCTGGACCTAACACAATGACCAGTCTAAAACAGGCAGTCAGCAAATTAAATGTCATTAACTAACACTATTGTGGAAAGTAAAGCTAAGATAAAATTTATTTTTAAAAGTAACGGAGTTAAAAACTAGATCCATAGGACCTTTTTCTTGAAAAGAATAAGGCAAATAAGCTTTGCCAGGTTTGGAAAGAAACGAGTGCTTATCATTTATCTGTATCTGAACCAGTCACCAAACATGCTTAACACACAACAGGGAGGTACATCAATTTTTAAGGTGTGATTCATCTGACCTAGTTTGGGAATCTACATTAAGCAGTGGTGAGCTACATTCTAGAAATGCTTGTTTCTCTCCATTGGCTATAAAGGGAATATCCACTGCAGTCTCAGGCACAGACAGACATGTGTTGCAGATGCCTACATCAGATCAGATGAAACCCATGCTGGATGTAGGAATGAGGTACTTTCAGCAAGTCAAGCAATTCTTAAAATAACTACAGAATGTAAACTACATCCTTGTGCTGCTATGATCTAATGAAGGCTGGTAAGCTTTGATGATACTCAGAGCTTCTACTGTGTAAAGTAAAGTGGAATAAACAGATAAAGGAAACATAAAAATAGGAGTTATTGCTTAGGTCTCCATGGAAGATGAGGTAAATAAGGGCAGTTGTTTTTTCAGAGTGTTCTATCCGTTGTAGGAAGAGCAGAAGTAGTACAAAGAAACCACTTAAATGATCTGGTGATTTTGTTTTCCTGGAAGAGTCCAAATAAAATTAAGTGTAAAATGACCACTTTTAAGTAGTCATAATAGTTTAATAAATGTCATAAAATAGCACTTGGGCACATCCTTTAGTAATCACAGGAAAAATCCACCAACATATAAACCAATTTATTTAATTTTATTATTCCTGCCAGCCCCTTCCACACCAAATACATACTCCATGGGAATTTCCAAACTGTATAAATGACAGAGATGGAAAGAACACAAGAAATTAATTACTCTTGGTTATATTAGGAATACTGAACACAAATAGGGCCTCGGAATTGCCTCACTCTCAGTTCATCCCCTTTCTCTTATTTTCCTTTTTCAGGCATTTTAATATCCAAGCACTTCATTATGTAAGCATTTGTTATTCTTCCCTGTCATTCCCACAGCGCTTGGCAGGCTGTAAACCTGTATGACTTCATAGACAAGGCAGCTTTGTGATGGTAGCAAGAGCTCACTCCAATTTTTCCCTGTGCCTGTAACATTTTTCGAAGCTTTCCTAGGACACATAATGATAGGTTAAGAATACTTGTATTTCAATGAAAGATTGTACTCCAAGGGAAGGGTGTTTGGTTTTGGGGGGTTTGATTTTGGTTTCAGTTTTGTGTGTGTGGTTGGATTTTGGCGTTCTTTTTTTTTTTTTTTTTCTGGAGAAACACTCAGTGCCATTTCCAGTGACATATAACTTGCTGTTACAGAACAACTTAAACTGGAACACTGAGTACCCCAAATGGAGTGTAAGAAATTTTTATAGTGGCCACTGAATGCTTGAAAAGTAATCCCAAATGACAGTTCAGAATCACTGCTACAAACCACTGCAAGTCATAGCAAATTTTCAGTTAAATAATCAATGTCTTCCTTATTACACTATCTGCACTTCTGTTATTAAACCATATTTTACAGACGTGTAGAGAAAGTGTCTAAAATCACAGCTGGCATAATGCCACCAAGCTGGATGATTTGCGTTAAGAATAACATTTTTGGTGGAATCAGTCAACAATATCATGGGGAAAAATGGAATCAGAGACAAAAATAAAAATGGTTTTAGAGGCTGTGTTTTAAAGCCAGCATCACAGCTTCTTTCCATTGCATGGTTATATCAATCTTTTTTTTTTTTTTCACTCTTTGTATTGAACAGCATACCAAGCTGTTGATCTAAAACCTTAACAAGTGGATCACGAACACTGCACAAGTACATGAAAAAAAGAAATTCTTTACCTTCAGTCATCTAACCACTTGAGAAAATATGTTGCAATTTTTTTAAGACTCGTATTACTGCTTAATTGCATGTAATTTATAGTTCCTTGGGGTCTGTTTCCTTATAAATAATTAAAGTTGTTAATCATGTGTCAGAGTTTTCTTTATTATAAATGCAATGATAGTAGACCAAGTGTTCAGAATACTTTGAGCCCTGGACTTAGGACAGAATCACTACTCTATTTATAATAAAATTTAAATTTACTCTAAATATTTACTGCAATATTTCTAAAGAAGACTATCAAATTTTCAGTGACAGTTGGTGGCTTGTTTGGTTTTTTTTTTTCCCAGTAATAGTTTTACCTAAGGTATGCAAATTCCTAAAATTCTTTCAAGGAACAACCCAGTACAGAGGTTAAACATTACCTTCTAATTTCTTCATATTTCATCGGTTAAGTACAATAGCTCCACACACATATATTTTACAGCTATGATGTATATATCATAAAAAGATTTTGGGAACTTATAGAGTTACATATGCACATTCATAGTGAAGGACCTACAGCAGCAATGAGAGGAAGAAGAATGGTTTGCTAATATCCTTTATTTATACTGGGCATGGATGGAAGGATTTCTGGGACTCATTCTCTTCACTTACACTCATGTCTCATGGATTGTGAGGTAATGTGCTCTGTGAAGTAAATGAAAAGCAATTCATTTACTGGACTGTGGAAACAATATATCTGCTTTGAAAAAGTGTCTGGTAGTTTGTTGTCTCAGCCCTTCGGCTTCCCATCTTAGATTTTGTGAGCACATTCATTCACAAGAAGACTTATTGCTTTCCACTTGCTCCTCTCTACTGCCCATCTATATGCTGTTTCTTTCCCTTTCATCCTTTCTTCTCCTGCCAATGCACTGAAGACAGCAGAAGGCATATATTATAGACTATATATTACATATTGTTTCATGTATGTTTCACATATACATGCCTTTTAATCATAATGATATATGTACACTCTTAATCATATGTATATGTGCACATGGAAATATACACACGCTGACACGACGATGTCATAGTTTGCACATTTTTAATCAGTTGAATGTGAAAAACTGGTGCTCTGGTGTTTTGGGATTTTTTTAAATCTCTTTTTTATTGCTGTTTTCTGACAAAGACTACAATGGTATGTGAATATTGCTTTGAAAAAAAATGGAAACTATATTTGTGAATAAAAGATAATAAATTCTGTCATAAAATACCCGTTAAAGAGAGAAGTAGGATCTTTCTTGCAAAAGACTAGTAAACATAAGCACAATATTCTAGAACTTGAGCTAGTCAGTAACTGTTTGTGTACACCTAGCAGTGTGGGATAACACATTCCTTAAAGAAATAGCAAGTAGATGCAACAGGCACATTTAGCTGAGGATAAAAGGTCCTATGGGCTGCTCTGCAGTCTCCTACTTCTTTCATGTTAATGCCAAGTCACACTGTAGTTATAGCTAGTACTTTAATTCCAAACCACTCTCACCTTTTGTTAGTTTTTTTGCCGTATTGTGAGCATGCTAACACACAGATTGTGTCTTCATAGATATTAAAAATAAACTGAAGCAATTTAATTTATCAATTCTTGATCCAAAAAGTCTTATCATAAGTGTTTGCTGTGTTTCTTTTCCTGATGGTTGCCTGCAATACAAGTGTTAATTTATCAAGGGTTTATCTCAGCCAAAAAGAAAGGAAAGGGGAAAAAAAAGGCCTTTTTCAGAGAAAATCTGCATGACAATGCACAGAAAAATATATTTTCCTATGTAATTCAAAGAATGAACACCCATTACAAGCAATATTTTGGTTCAAAATAACATCCAAATCAGAGAAGAAAAATAGGTTTATTCAATCTGTATCAAAGTTGAAAATAATGTACATGTAAATGTACCAACAAAATTCATAAAAGTCAAAATCTGTGAATATGCAAATTGGAGATCTGTATTATAAAAAATGCTACAAAGCAGAAGAAAAACTTATGCCACGGAAGAAAACACTTCATTATTAGATGTTGTCAGTGTACCTACCAGTAAAGAAACTAGAAAGACATGGGAAGAGGAATTTCTGATTTCTAGATACAGACAAGCATTTGTCTATTCAGCTGCCAAGCATCAAAACACAGATCCACCCCCCTACTGAACGTATGAATTGTTCTCATTTCGTGATATCACTGAAACACTAGGTCTCACAGAGTTTAGGTCTGTGGGCAGACAGAACCTGGTAGATGTAAAACCGTGTGTCCACAAATCTAATGTTTACCAGCCAGAGAAGTTTTGTCTAGATGTCCTCTAAGTTAACAAAAAAGTATGGCTTCTTCCAGGAGAAAGTTCAGGGCAAGGGTCTAGCCTGAGTTTTCCGAGTCAATTGGGAAATTTCATCTTTCGCCATTTTCTATAGGTGGATCCTAGGGAAAGCTGAAGAGGAAGAATATACGTTTTATGCTTGCTTACTTGCAGTTTAATGTTGTCGTGGGACATAGTAGACATTTGTTCTTTCAGAAAGATAGAGGGCATCTGAAGAGAAGGATGGTTTTATCCTGCCTTATGCATAACAGATTAATTGTGCCTTTTTTGGGAGGGACTGAGTTTGCTCCAGTGGGAGAATATCATGTAGGAAGAAGGGATCTGGCTTACAGACTAGTCTCAATAGTCAAGGAAGAATGTGATTTAGTGATCTTAGAGGACTTAGTAGAGTTTGATTGACTCAGGAAGTTACTAAAGGTGCCAATTAGAAAGTCAGGCTGAAAGAAAACTCCTGACTTCACAGCTGTAGCAGGCAGGAGGTAGGAGCTTAAAAGTTTTCTCATTGGGAGTGACTGCTTTGCTCTTTTATCACAACTTTAGAGGCTGCTGCAGTGGTCTGCTGAATTACGGAGCATGTCTAACAGTTCTTGAAGTCCTGTCCAGCCTGAGACCTATTAGGTGCTCCCCAAGCACCTAATTCTTCACTGGAGCCTAAAGTTACGGAACACGAAGTCACAAGCTTGACATTTTGTAAACTTTATCTTATTTTCACACAAATGGTTTTCCTACATGGATATCCACTATAATATGGTTCTATACAGTTTCACCCTTGGCTGGCACCATCCTGATATACAAGTACTTGTGTTTTGAGTTTTGTCTCATGTCCTAGAGGAAACAGCAGAATATGCATACAAGTCTAACATGTATATTTTTTTTCAAGTCACTCACATAAAATGCAATGTTGTTACTTTGTTGTTACGCTTGCATTCTCATCCCCAAACTATAATTCTCACTTGGTTTTTTAGTCCTTAAGTACCTAGGGGAAGAAAGTTCTATAATCTTTGAAAACCTACAGTCTAAAGTAAATAGTATGTCCTAATGTATTTAGTGAATACAGTGAATATTTGGTAACTAATTTTGTCTTCTACATCCTTACAAGCAAATAAGACTTTTGAATGCTCAGACATATATTAAATGATAGTGTTCTTTGCACATACTGCGTTCCTGGAACTGTTCTTATTAAAGAAAATTTAAAAACTACTCTTCTTATGTTTTTAAATGGATATAATTATAATATTTCTGATAACATATATTAAAAAAAGAAAAAGGAGATTCCAATAAATAAATAAATACATGCTATTTATTAAGGGGGGGTTGGCTTTTATAGTGAGTTTGTTCTTTTTCCATTTCATAAGGCCTAAATTTGAAAAGATGAGGAAAATAAAATATAAAATTTAAAATCCTTACATAATCACAGATGCCTGCTAAATCTGACAATATAATTAGCTTGTGTCCCTAGAATTAACTCTCATCAATTTATGGCACACTTTTTTATGGGGACCAGTGCAAATATAGGAATTTAATGAATTAGGTTAGTGTCCCAGAAAGTTTAAAAGGTTTTAGTTTTGTTTAAGTCTGTTTATAGACTATTACATTAAAGAAAAGTAAATAAAAGTATGTTCTGCATAGCCCACATCACCTACATATTAAAAAATAGGGAATGTAAAATCCAAGATTAAGGGAATACATTTACAGAATGGAACTGATTGTTCCACATTATGAGTTTCTGAGCAGAATTCTGTAAGAGAAATTATAAAATAATATAGCCATTTTATAAAACACCAGTCACTCAGTAGAGAGCCAAAACAGTCTTATACATGTGTTTGAGAGATGGAACACTGCTGCACGGATGAAGATAGTGTTTGCTTTTAAGTACTGAATTTTGTAATAATAAGTAAGTTGAATTTTGGTTTGCTGTGTTTTATCTGGTTTTGATATTTCCCTTACACTTCAGAGTACTACAGTAAGGAATAGAAGCATATATTTCTAACCTCTTCTCCTTCAAGTGTTTTTCTTTGTTTACTTTGTGGGTTTCTTTGGTTTTTTTCAGGCGCTTTCCGCAAAAGCTGCTTTGAAATGTGTTTCACAGTGAGTGTTTTGCCAGTTCGGTGTTAAAAGTTGTAGTTTTGCGTGAAAACTTATCCAACAGATTGTTATGGACAAATGTAAGCAAAAAGTGTTTTGGAACTTCTTACAATGCCCTGAAAATAGTTTAAAATGTGGCTTTAAATACAGATTCAAATAACTGCAGGTCCTTGCCTCAATTCTTTATATTCACACATGTCTTAGAGTAACCATGCAATCTAAACTAACACTGCACTATCTACTCTTACAAATCAATGGGGAATGCAGTTCAAGTTAGGACTGCATGGGGGAAAAACATGAATAGCATATCTCTTTACCTTGACTCCTATCCATAGTAACATTTGTTGCTTGCTTCTACAGAGGGTCTTGTATCCAAAGGTCAAATGTAATTTTGAAACTTAAAAATGGCCTTGAATCTCCATGACATTTGGAGTGTTCAACTTATCTTTCTCTAGAAAGTTGAACAAGAAAGGCTGTGATATTAGAGTCAGAGTTGCAGCACTGACATAAACCAGAGATAGTCAACCAAATATATTATAGAACAACTTTTCAGAAAAGTTCCCTTTGCTATGATTCTATCCTTTTGTCTTCTCCTATATATATGAACCTCTTATCATGGACTAGTCCCTCTTTTCCTGCTTTCAGTATTTAAACCTCACTCTCAACTCTTCCAAATGAGAAAGTACTCACTCCCCTGATACTGTTCTCCTTTTTAGCTCTTTCTTCTTTCACTTCATCACTTTGACAGCTCAGGGAGTTTTGAATGACTGGATGTGTGCTGGAGGCAATGATAGAACATCCACAACTAAAGCACCCTGGTTTTCCTCATCTGATTGTGAAGAAAAAAAAAATAATTTTTTTTTCATCACTAAAAGAGCTAAGCTAAAAAATGCTCCCCAAAATGGAAATACCTTGTTCATGTAGTTGTTTAAATTGTGTTAAATCCACTCCTGAATTAAAAAATGCCCTCATTTTTGAGACACCAGTATGAGGTAATTTTGACTGAGACTATTTTAGAAAGCTAGAAATGAGTTAGGTGGACCTGACTTCACTCATCTAATTTTGCATCTTTAGCTGGGCTGCCTAAGTTAGGAGCCTGTTCACCTTAGGCTTCCCTCTATTATTAGTGTAAAAAGATATTAATTTCCAAAAAGTGAGTCAGCTTGTGTAAGATATGAATCATTCTGTCAAGATGTCTGCAACTCTCCATAGGAGACACTTCCAGTAATTAGGCTTCTAAATTAATTGTCTCCATTAAGTACCAAAAGACAAGGTGGGATGAACTCAGGTCATTGCTTTAAGAACTCTGACAAAAAAGAGGGAAGATAACATCCCACCCTCTGCACATCTAGGCCTTGAGATTGAGCTCTCACACCTGTAACATACACATATGCATAGTTATTTAAATATATATATTTCTTTTTATACCCTTAAGCAAAATGGACCAAAATACTGCCACCTTTGTACTGCTGCCACATCCAACAATAGAAGCAATAAACAAGAAAATCACAAAACACTTGCAATGCAAAAATGTATCCAGATACTATGGAAAAACAAGGATGACAGTTGAAAATCTAAGTGTACATGTCTGGGGTAGTCCTGCCTGAAAAGTAAAAATTGCCCGCTTTCTTAAAGAAAACTTCTTAATTGTAAGAGTCATACTTAAAAGTTCTTTTAATAAATCATTGGTCAATACAATGAAACTTAATTTCAGGAGACAGTGACAATATCCTGAGTCCTTGGGGACTGAACTAAATTGAACAAAAATGACCAGCAGCCTGGGAGTGTTGTACATAACCATATCTCCATCAAGTTCTCCTGAGGAATTTGACTTGTCTCAGAGAGCAGCTTCTCTGCTGAGCTTCTGCTTCACATTCTGCAGAGAACATGGAATTCTTCTGGCTACTGATGCAATTAATTACCAGTATAATTAAAGAGAAAAATCTCAAACTCCTATACAGTGGCTTCAAGATATCAGTTCGTTGCAACAACCTTCAGCCTATTTTCACTAGGTATTGCATTGCACTATTTTAAGGCATTGGATTTATTCCACTGCACTGTCTAAAACCGAAAAGGAAAAAAATCATTGAACTGAGTTCATCAGTGATAGCTTTTAGCACAAACATAAATTAAGCCTAGTGGAGGTTTAGCACCATATTTGAAATGAATGGTAGCATGCAAGTCCCTGAAATTTTCCTCCATCAGACAAACATAGGAGATATATCTTACAAAGATTAATGAATTGTTAATGAATTTTCAAGTTCAGTGACTTAGGTCCCCCATAAAAAAGGATAGCTAATATAATTGCGTGCATGCTCATCCTAGAAATTAAGCATAGCTTATAGGATTTGATTTCATATGGTTGTATTTGGAAGTTTTCCATGAAGATAGCTGCAATATGTCTTGAAATTTTGATTCAGTATTATAAAGAAAATATTCTTATCCACAATTCAAAAATGCATAGTGCTACAAATTATTAAAAAACAAAAAAAAGACACAGTTAAGATGTTGTTACATTTTAGGCATGACACCAAGCTTGGACTGGATGTTTCTTTAGAGCATTTAGTTTCTTTCCAATAAAATTCAATATTTTCTCTATGAGTCTTAATGCTTAATTGCTTTTTTAATCTAGTTACTAATGTTTGGAAAAGTCCTGAAAAGCAAATGAGAATTGAAACACCCGTAAGCATATAATGCACAAAATCATATGTTGTCCTATAAGACACATCCTCCTGTGTGAGCTCTGGCACTGCAAGCGTAAGGCAAGATATTCGTTTGGTTTCTGTATAAGTCTCACACTTACTGAATATCAGAATTCCCAAAATCTGCTATAGAATGAAACACAGGCAAAAGAGGGGAAAATCTAAGTGATTAATAAGCCTTTGGTTGTTGCTTTATCTCAGTGTCTGTTAAGTCTGAGATGTGTTACAGGGGAGTCCTTTTGTTCTTGAGGCTTATATAGAATTATAAAGATTAGATATTTTCCCTTGAGCTGTACATAGTGTAAATAATTTTCTATTTCCTGGAGAAAAACAACCTCAACCCCCCCGCCCAACTTTTTACTATTATTCAATTTTTCTTAAACTCTTTCACGTCCAATATCTCTAAATTTGCCACTCAAGCTACATGAACTGCATGTTGTGTTCTCTGTCTTTATTCAGGATATTTTTCAGGATCAAAATTGCTATGTTTTCAGGACATGTACTTAGCTGAATTCTGTTTTGGACACATAAGCATTTTTGTCTTAATAGTAAAGAAATTATGTTTTTCTGGCCTCTCCCCAACCCTATATATATGAACCATGTTGATATACATATTCAAATAAGTGCAAGAGAATTTTTCAATAGATAACCGGTACTATCTTACTGAGAGCAGCTTGTTATAGCATTTGCTTTTTACATGCTACAGAAATAAGCTTGGAGTGCTTGAGAAAGAAGGAAAATAAAATCCCAAGGAAACACTGAATTTTGCTAGAGAGTATATAGGCAGAGGTTGTGCTTGGATTACATTTCAAGGGTCAATATCCTCCAATTTTCAGAACTTCTTACAACCTCAAGATCATATTAGAGTAAGCATTGCTTATGGACTCACCAATACAAATCTTGAAACATCTACAATTTTCATTCCATGCCAAGCATATAAATGATGCAAAGTCAATATTATATTAACCTAACATTTTAGATGTCATTTGCAATTGAAAAAATGAAGATAGTCCTCTTAAGTGATGACTTTAAAACTGTCATTTTATGTTTTAAATATCAATCTGATTTTGGTATTATTCTCACATTAGAACTATCTTAGAATATTATCAAAGACTTGGGTTTTTTTAAAAGCAAATCAAAACTGCTATTTTTTTGAAAGGTGTGTGCTACTTTGTGTACATATATCTAGATCTGTGCTTACTTTAGGGATCCATATTGCAGTCCATATATGTAGTCACTGATGCTCCAAAACCTGAATGATTGGACTTAACCATTGACAGTTTAGTAATTTCTGCAAGTTGTCAGTCACCAGGTAGACATGGTATTTCCATGCCAGCTTACTCTGCAGTCTGCAAGAGCTCAGAATATAACAAAAGGATAATTTATTTAAGGTTGATTATGAATATCTGTTTGTGCTTGCTACTTGTTTAATCATTGCCCTGAATCACATGATTACCTTCAGAAAGATGCCATGGAAATGAGTCAATTAATCATGCATTTGTAGGTGTTCTAGAATATTAAATGACAAGCTGGTATAAAATACCAACTGACAGCTTTCTTAAAGCTTCTCCAAGGCCATTTTGAAATCTTCTTAATGTTTATTTTTCAAGTTGATTGATTATGTTGTTGCTCATTTCAGTGAGTGATGATAGATATGGGAAAAAATATTTGAGTGTGGCACTGAGTAATTTGTCACAGTATTCCCCATTTTGGGGTTTTATTGCTTTAAAAGTTCTCTTGTCTCATTTGAACAAGAATATAAGTCAAATCTAGGATAAAATTTTTGAGAGAATCTAGCTCCCTTTAACTGGTTGATTTTCAAAATCTTTAACTACTGTAACAGTAAAGATGCTGTCACTTTTACTCTGTTTAGGGCCTATGAAATGTGTGTGGCTTTTCCCTGTTTTGCATGAAAGCTTGGTTTCGGAGATTTGATTATTCGGTGTCTTCATGAGACAGGAAAAATGAGAGTGTAACAGGTCTCTACAGAAGTCTAATTCTATATTGATTTAGACATCAACACTAATAGCTATATAGAAACTCTATTCTAGATTCTCTCAATCGGGCAAATTTTTATAATACAAAAAGACTGGGTCAGTATGCCTGCTTCTATTGTATCCAGAGTTAGTAATACTGACTCTGTGTCTTTAGGGAGCTCCTCTGAGTTCTCTGAAAGATAGACTTATGTAGGATAGTGGGAAATAAATGGGCTTTCATAAGTAAGGTTCTGGAAGAACACTGATCAAAACTCAGAGCACAGGAATCAAGAAGGAATATATTCAACTTATTTTCTGTCCCTCTCATGTAGTTAGCAGGCCCTGCTCTTTGAAAATAACTTAAGACCCATGCCATCCTGGAATTTTAACCTGTGCACTCTCTCTGTCTTGGAATGTTGGTAGCTTGTAGAGATCAGATTTTGTCAGAGAAAATGACCCAGCATCCTATAGTTAATAGACTCATGGAAGGTGAGCTATGAGCCACACCCTAACACACTTATAAGAGGATTAAACATTTAAACGGAGATTGGATGCATTTAAGTATAATTCTTTTATTCACTCTGATTTTTATGAGTCAGGGAAGATATTTCAATATTTATGAAGTGTAGTTTAAGTAAGATTGTTGGGTGACTCAGCTTTCTGGATTGTCAGAATGTCTTGATTTAAAAAATCTAAAACCAATCAGGATAGCAAACTATCTTGAAAATTCATTGCAAATCTCTGAAAATTATTTTCGGTATCTTGAGGGAAATTTCACTCAATTTCTTGGAAATTAAATTCTAAAGGTTAAGCCTTTCTCAGCTTGTAAAGTTCTATAGGTAGGATTACTCCATTACAATTTCAAGCTTTTCTGTAAGCCAATCACTGATTTACACAACAAAGAACAATTTACATATTTTGCAGATTATGGCTTTTTACCCCAGAAAACAAGTTAATATATGAAGTGGCTTTGTGTACTGAAAAGAATGCTGTCACTATTCATACTAGTTTTCTGTGCATCAGAACATTTCTGCTTATTAAGGTACCATATTATTGAATCACCAGGAAAAGAAGTCCAGGAAAAGAAAGTTTCATTTAACATGGAAAATTCTGTTCAAACATCCATCACAAAACATTTTACTCTAATACTGAAGTTGACACATGACATCACAAAGTCATATCTTTTTTTTCTCTCACATGATTTATTCTTCTTTGTAAAAGTCAGAAGACCATGGATGGAAACTAATATTCCATCCTGCACTTCTTTCAGAACTACCATTCTGAATATAGCTTTTCTCTGAAGCAAGCAGAAATGTCTAGGAAATAAAAACTTGTAAAAAGGCTAATATTAAAATAAACAATCCATGAAATAATTCTTCCAGCAAACAAGAAAAACACTGAACTTAAGACCAATAAGTCTCTTCCTGTTAATATAGATTTCTGATATTTTTACTAGTTTTGTAGTAAACACAGATTATCTTTCAGCTAGATAGAATCATAGAATCACTTAGATTGGAAAAGACTTCAAGACCATCTAGTCCAGCTATTAACCTAACACTGCCGAGCCCACCACTAAATCATGTCCCCAGGTGCCACATCTACATGTCTTCTAAATACCTTCGGGAATGTTGACTCAGGCACTTCTCTGGGCAGCCTCTTCCAATGCTTGACAACACTTTCAGTGAAGAAATGTTTTCTAATATTCAACCTAAACTTTCCCTAGTGCAACTTGATGCCATTACTTTCTGTACTACCACTGCTTACCTGGGAGAAGAGTTGGACCACCACCCCATCGCAACCTCCTTTCTGGTAGTTTTAGGGAGCAATAAGGCACACCTGAGCCTTCTTTGTTCCAAACAACCCCAGCTCCCTCAGCTGCCCTGCAATAAGATTTGTGCTCCAGACCCTTCACCAGCTTCTTTGCCCTTACCTGGACTTGCTTCAGCATCTCAGCACCCTTTCTCATAGTGACGGACCAAAACTGAATGCAAGATTTCATGTTCAGATGGCTGTCAGCCCACCTCCCCAGGTCTTTTTCCACTGGGCAGCTTTCCAGCCACTCTGTCTCAAACCTGTAGAACTGCACGGGGTTGCTGTAATCAAAGTCCAGGACCCAGCACTTTGTCTTGTTGAACAACATACACTTGGTTTGGCCCATTGATCCAGTCCGTCCAGATCCCGCTGAAGAGTCTTCCTACCCTCTGGTAGAACAATCTGCCAGCCCAGCTTGGTGTTCTCTGCAAACTTACTGAGGGTACACTCAATCCCCTTGTACAGATGATTGGTAAAGTTAATAAACAGGACTGGCCCCAATACTGAACCCTGAGGTGACTGTCCCCATGTGACTATCCACCAACTAGATATAGCGCCATTTATTATCAATCTCTGGGCCCGCCCAGCCAGCCAGTTTTTCACACAGCAAAGTGTTGGAGACAAGGACATCTCTCTCTCTGGAGAGATGCTGGCAGCCCCTGCAGACTGGCTACCTGGGAAATTGCTGC
>JAWMRA010000041.1:22431744-22461162 GCA_035584735.1 Pseudotriccus pelzelni | reverse complement strand
TGTTTCTCTGGGATCTTACACGTGAAGCTACAACTCAGGAAAAGGACCCTCCATTGGTCTGGAACTGACCCCTGTCCCCATAACCGGGATAACAAAGTGCACGTGTTAGGGAAACTTCTTTGTTCAACCATCCAGGAGCTGCTCTGGCAGTCACAGTCGCATTATCTGAGCTGGGACCAAAGCCCCTTCACAACTACACACCCCACACCTCACACAGCCAGACCAGGTTTCCTTACTGGCTTAACACCAAGTTTCTCATAGCAGAGTCTCAGACCTCTTGTTCCTTAAAATAATTAAATCTTGATGCAATAGCTAAGTAACAAAATAACAGCTGGATGCTTCTGGGGAAGGACCTGAACAACATAACCCCTGGCTTTTATGCCTTTACAGTCCAAGCACAGAAAAGTCTGGAATCCTTGGCTCCTGCGCGCCTCTGAGTGTCCAGTCATCTGGTTGGGCCACAGGTTTCCATGCCCTCTGTTATGCAAAGGGTTGGCAATTCACAGCCTCTTGCTCAGGCTTGGGCTCTTGCCCTCCTTAGCTCAACTTGCAGCTCCCACTGCAACTTGCCAACTGAGCTACCTGCACTAATGTATTCCTTGACATGCCTATTCAAGACATGACCAGTTAGTTTTTCCAGAAGAATGCTGTGGGAAACAAAGGCTTTACTGAGGTTCAGGTAGACAACATCCACAGGCTTTGCCTCCACTAAGCAGGTCAGCTTGTCATAGTAGGAGATCAGGTCAGTCAAACAGGACCTGCCTTTCCTAAACCCATGCTGTCTGGACCTGAGCCCCTGATTGTTCTGCACATGCTGCATCATGTCACAAAAGGTGATCTGCTCCATGACCTTCCCTGGTCCCAAGGGCAGGCTGAAAGCCCTGTAGTTCCACAGATCCTCCTTCAAACCCTTCTTGTAGATGTGCATTACATTTGTAAATTTCCAGTCAAATGGAATCTCTGGTAAATGATTGAAAGTGTCTCAGTGAGCTCATCTACCAGCTCCCTCAGTGCCCTTGGATGGAACCAATCCAACCCCAGAGACTCACGTGTGTCTAAGTGCTGTAGCAGGTCACTGACCATTTCCCCTTGGATTATGGGGGCTTCATTCTGTCCTCTGTCCCTGTCTTCAAGCTCAGGGGTCTGTGTACCTGAGAAAAATTGGTCTCATTATTAAAAAATCAAGAAAAAAGCCATTAAGTAGCTCTTCCTTTTTCTTATCTTTTGTATGTTTTCCCCTGTAAACAATAAATGCTGAAGTCCCCCTTTTATTGCTAATGTATTTACATAAACATTTTTTATTGTCTCTTTCTGCAGTAGCCAGATTAAGTTTTAGTTGAGGTTTGGGCCTTCTATTTTTTTCATACATATGACTAATAGGGTTTTGTGTTTAGTATAGAAGAAAACGCACTTTTGATCAACAGACTTGTTAACAATTACTATGACGAATTTGTCTGTTAACCTTCTTACAGTTCCCAGTTTTTTAATGCCATTATTTTCCACCTTTCATAAATTTCTTGGGCTATCCACTAAAATTACTATTTGCATGATTTCCTCAAGTATGCAAAGTCCTATCCCTACAGAAACTGATCATCATACTCTCTGAGACACTGATACGTAAGTCAGAGACTGCCATCATCGGACATGAACATCTATAGTTTTTACAGGAAAAAACAAGGTAGCTAGAATGCAAATGCTTATCAGAATGTACCATTTTGAGTATAACTGAGTTCAAACTGTCCAAAGGACATGGAAGAGCAAATGAGTGCAGATGTATGGAAAGAAAAACAAAAGGGAAGGAAAGATATGTCCTGAGAAACAAGGCATATTATCAAGTCGGAAGGATTTCCAAAATTTGAACAGCTGGGTGGCAAATATGAGGTGATATGGAGATATTTAGGAGGAGACAGCTAAGTATAGGAGGAATGAAGCATTTTTGGAGAGAATTTCTCAAGGAAAATGGGAAATCAGTAGAACTGCTTGTGAAGTTAACATATTCATGAGCATGAGAAAAAGAGCAGATTTATTTTCTCTGTGCCATTCACAAAGATGAAACTTTTTCAAAAGTATAAAAATGGCTTTTGCTGCAGTGGAATTTCATCAGATTCTGGGTATGTTATTGTTCTGAGTTGTCTTTGAAACACTCTCCACATTTTTATACAATTGTATAGATTTTCCTACAACACAGTATAGCATCTAAATTTATATTTGATCATTCTCTTCATATAGTTATATAGCATTTTAACTCTACTGACTTAAGTGGATTTATTTTTATTTTCATTCTAATTTCATTGAGGAAACGATCTGGAAACTGAAACTGGAAATAATTTTGAAATTGGGGGTTTACTAATGAGAGTTGCACAGTAAAAAGAAAACATAGCTCACACCACATATACCCTTGATATACACATGCTAGTAGAAGCATCTTGCAATCCTAAAAAGAACCAATATATATAAACATGAGTAAAATGAAAGGAAATGGTGGATGATGCACAATAATTGTTTAAGATCAAAATTTCCAGGCTGTAAACAAGAAGAAAGACCAAAGACCTTGACATTAAAATAAATAAATAAATAAATAAATAATAACGAATTCATACCTAATATCACCCATCTGCTATGAAATTTTATCTCTGAGTTACTGTAATAATTATAATATAAATAATACTTATTACTATTATAAACACCAGAAACAGTAGAAAATGTGGTGAAATTGATGTTTCATGATGCACATCTATTATGTTTTATAAATTGTGAATATTCACGCTAACTTCTGATACTGTCTTGCTATTTTAACAACTTTATACATTGAATTTTATAGTTGTTATTTGTTTACTTACCTCTCATTTTTATTTTGGGCACATATTTATCAGTGATTACCCTGTATGTATTTAACAGGCAAAGAACAGGAATATATGTCCAAAACATAAATTTCTGGATCAAGACTTTCTATTCACCAGTTTTTGTTTTATACTTGTGATCTTCTAAGTTTTGAACTGGTTTGGAAACAAATTTATTGAAATAATTCATTTGTCAAGTTAGAAACCCCTTGGAAGTTCTTACACTTTTTCAGGAAAATGGAGACTTCCAGATCCATTTGTCTGGTCCAGGGAGACTAGCAGCACTTTGTCAGCTTTTGGCTCCAGGATTCTTGGTGTTCTGATGCTCTCTCACCAGTCCAGCATGTCTATGACTTACAGCTTGAACTCATCCTGCCTTGACCAGGACCAGTGTCCTGATCAACAGACATAGGTTGTGTTTCCAGGTTTTCAGACGTGTGGACCTATCAGCATTGATACCATGCACTAAACTGACTGCAGAGTCAGAAACAAAACGTTTGTGTTAGCAGAGCAGGCAGTTCTGATTTAAGGTGGCCTAAATGTTTTCCAAATAGCCATGGATTGCCTGCATGGTACTGAAGAGTGCCAAATCAAAATTTGTTTTGATTAGGTTGTTTTGCATCATACTCCACTGAAGAGCATAGGTGTACAATATGCCTCTACACTCATTTTATGGGCACTTGAAAGTGCAGAAAGTCACTTGTGAGAATGACATAATTTTGCCAAATGCACAATACATCAATACAGTGTTGTTACCAAGCCAATGATGGACTGGAGACAGCTCTCTGAGTCTCTGATTGAAACTCAATTAATGCAATGAAGGACACTCAGAAGGATTCTGACAAAATTTATTTATAGGTGATGTAATGCTAAGTTACATTGCCAAAGTAGAACTGCGTAGCTGGTGGTACAGTTGGCTAATGCAACCAAAAAGCCTATGGCTTTAACTTTACAAAGGGTCTTCTTTCTGATTCTGCTACCTCACTGGGCCTTCCAGTGCAGTGTTAGTACCTAGATCAAGGTTTTCAATAATGGATCGAGGAACCATGGAGCTATGTTTGCAATGCTGGCTTAATTTTTTCTCCCCTATATGTGTATTTTGTGAAGTAAATTCTACTAATCTGTCAGTGATAAGAGATGTGGAAGGGAAAAAAATACAATCTGCTTAGATGACTATGAGGGATCATAAAATCATAGAATCATAGAATTAATTGGGTTGGAAAAGACCTCCGAGACCATCAAGTCCAACCCTTGATCCAACACTGCCATGGGTACTAGACCATGGCACTAAGTGCCACTTCCAGCCTCATCTTAAAAACCTCCAGTGATGGAGAATCCACTACCTAGCTGGGCAGCCCATTCCAGTGCCTGATTACTCTCTCTGTAAAAAATCTCTTCCTAATATCCAACCTAAATCCCTGGCAAAGCTTAAGATTGTGCCCTCTTGTCCTACTGCTGATTGCCTGGGAGAAGATACCGACATCCACCTGGCTACAGCCTCCTCTCAGGTAGTTGTGGAGAGTGATGAGCCTACTGGCCACACTGTTCCGGATCCAGGCCAGGATGCCATTGGCCCTCTTGGCCACCTGGGCACTGCTGGCTCATGTTCAGCCTCCTGTCGATCAGCACCCCCAGGTCCCTTTCTGCCTGGCTGCTCTCCAGCCACTCTGTGCCCAGCCTGGAGCGCTGCAGGGGGTTGTTGTGGCCAAAGTGCAGGACCCGGCACTTGGCCTTGTTGAACCTTAGTCTGTTGGAATCAGAACATCTCTCCAGCTTTTCCAGGTCCCTCTGCAGAGCCCTCCTGCCTTCCAGCTGATCAACACGCCCCTCCCAACTTGGTGTCATCTGCAAATTTGCTAATGGTACACTCAATCCCCTCATCCAGATCATCAGTAAAGATATTAAATAGAACTGGGCCCAACACTGATCCCTGGGCGACACCACTGGTGACCAGCCGCCAAGTGGATGCAGTTGGATGATGATATTTTATATATTACGTTGATATTTTTTTAAATATTTTTTAACTAAGGCACATGGACTAATGAAATCACAGCTAGTGTGGAAGATCAGTGCTGGTAGGGCACTAAATACTGTGAAACCTATGGCTTAAAATAAGGTCTGTTTATGGTTATTGCTCATAATTTATCTGTAGTGCAACTCACATATTATTTTTGAACAAACTATTCTCTCATGCTATGAGACTGAATACTATGGGGATTATCCTGCCTTGAACTGCTGCAAACCATCATTTCATATGAAATACTAAATCTGCTATTTTGGTTGAGATTGTTTGCCAAGTTATCTGTTACAGATAGTAACAGATGTACTTTTAACTTGAGCCAGCATCTCAAAAAACATTAAAATATCTAAATTGGGATTGTGCCCAATTATAGACCTTTCTATAAACTAGGAGACAATGTCAGACTGATATTCATAGATATATGATCATTTCCCTCTGGAAATCTGAGTCAGATACCTAAGCTGTGTTGATTTAAGCAGAACTTCAGTGATTTATGACAGTTGTTGATCTGGGCCAGTAAGTTTAAATAGTATTCTGTGTCCTCTAGAAATTGTTATTCAAGATTTTCTGCCAGCCTATTTTATAATCAGTACAGCTTCATAAGCATGAAGTGAGGTAATGCCTACAGTTGATGACTAGGAGACGTAAAATGAAAAGTATGATTAAGGTGGTTTTCTTTCACTTTCAGAACTTTCTTTCCCCCAGACAAGTGTGAAAGATAGTCACTGTCACCTTTACCTTTTTTGTATGCAATGGACAACTATCATTGTAATCTGCTTATTCCCTTTGAACCTTTATTTTTTTATAATGTTATTTTGGTCATTTAGTTCTGAAATTATTCTTCATGATATTATTAAGGAGTCCCTTTATTATTTAGTATTCAAATTTTCTTTTTTACCCATCCACTTATTACAAAAACTTCTAATTTCTTTTCTTATGTGTTGTTGTGCTTCTTATTATTCCATTTGGGAGCTATTTAGTCCTTTTTGAATATATGAATCAATAATTATTGGCAAACAAAACACATTAAGAGTTAGTTCATAATTAAGAAGGGAACTGAAATAGAAAATCTGCACTGTGATTAAGCATTTTCAGTAAAAAGGAGTTTGACTTGTTAAGAGTTGAGGTAGTATCTACATTATAATTATGTGATTTAGGTTTTATGACCAAACTTTTCTGGCTAAAAATCTCACAAATGACTGTAATAGAAAAACACCCCTTAGCATTGTTTTGTACTGCTTTATAATGTGAAAAACACTGTAAACTCCAGCTACTGAATCATACTCACCTTCATGCCTGTTTTGCTCAGTAACAAGTGAATACTTACACATATTGTCTACAGACACTAGCTATTTGATTCAGGTTATTATTTTGTGCTAAGATGTTCTGGTTTTGTACATTTCCTGTATACCTGGTTTGTGTCATAATTCAGGGACAATAGTCACAATCAGTACCTTCCATTTTCTTATATTTAACATTACCTGGGATTTTTTGGCCCTATTTTCTTTTTTGTATCTTTTCACCTTGTCTTTATTCTTTACAAAGTACTCCCAGTGCACTAAATGTGCTGTATTTATCAGGTTTCACTGGGGCATTCAGACATTTCATACTGTGAAGTATTGTGTTATTGCAGTATCAAGCACTTCAAATAAGCATGATGAATGATAGCAGGTTGGCTTTATTAAGGTTAATGACTTGATGATTTACTAGTGAAGATATATTAGAGTCAAAATTATTGCATTAATTGTTTCATTAAACAATGTGAACTTTGAATATACTGTTTGGGAATGCCCTGGAGATGTGTCATTACTATTATATTAATTGCAACATGGCATCTATTTCAGATCTGCCTACAGTTTAGAAAAAATAAGTACTACAGCTCATAGCAGCCCAATAACTTAAAGGTTACTGTCTCCTGTCAGATATTAATGGCCAATAACAAACTGAAAATTACCTCAGACAAAAACCAAAACAGGCCAACAGCAATATAGATGGTTGGTCCTCCTATGGCTTTAAGTGATGTCAAAGCCTGGAGTGATTGGGGTTTTGAGGCAGCTCCATGGACCTGTAAGGTACCTGTAAGGTACCTGTAAGTAACACTAATGACGGACTCCTGTCACCTTGTCCCTCTCTTCATTCAGTCCATTCAGAATTGCTCCATACAGAAGCCTCTGCTATGATCTGCTGGATTGTAGCTAGATAAAAGAAGAATCAACAAAGTGGTGGGAAGATCCTCTGCCTTTTATGGGATCAGAAATGTTCTTGAAGCAGAACACATTCCCAAGCAGTATAGTTAATTAAAGGAATGCCGTACTTATGGAATTAATTCCGAGACAACAGAATGGGCACCAGGAAGCTCTTTCTGGTATGAAGAATATCCTTTTTAACATTTGTTGATGGCACCTTAGAATTTAGCAATTACATATTAGTAATTACAAAGGGGTGATAATATTAAGTCATTATTTTACTCACTCAGGAGACAAGTTTTGTTTTCTGGTATTGTTGTTTTTAATAACAAGTAGAGTGAAGCCAGTGGATGAATGCTCTCATCTGAATTTTTGATTCACCAGGGATATGTCCAACTGCTATGTTGTAATGCTGTTTTCAGAAGGAATCTTTTCGCAGTAATATTTTGAGTTTCAGTACAATTCAGAGGAGATCTGAAGCGGTAAATGATCCCTGAATGCTCCTATACTCAGAAATACCGTAGTTATTCTTTTTTCATTAACATGACAAAAGGTGCCTGGCCCAGCCTTTTTAGCTGTAAGAAGGCAAGTCTTCAGAGACCTCAGTAAAGCTACAACTTTTTTCATTCTGATTTAGTTGGTCACATCTTCCTGTTTTAGCTTCCTTTCCTTTTTGTATGTGGGTATAGAATTATGAATGATCCTGCTGACTGTTTACAGGATGACTTGGTATAAGATTACTTGTAACAAGTAAAGTAAAGCAAGTAATAGTAAGCAAATTAGGTTAGTTGATTAATAAGTTATTCACTTTGCTATGTAAAATCAGGATTTGAGCGAGGTGGAAGACACAGAATTCAGATAGACAGCAAATATAATATTACTTAAGAGCAAGTCTAACTGCAGTTCTTTTTTTCCTTTTCTCCCCTTTTCCTTTATTTTCACCAGTGAAGAACTGCTGCTGCTTTGTTCTCTCTGCCTTTCCACCTTCTCTGTATTTCAGATGATTTGTGAAAGAAGGGCAGCAAACTACTCCAGAAGATGTTGCTGCTGCTACCGAGAGGAAGAAAGGATTTCATAATTAGATTCTGCTTAGTAGCAGCACATGGGTAAATCTTTCACACACAGCTCCATGAGAGTGGCAACTGACAAAAATTTCTATGGAAGACGTTACATTAAATTGTTTACCTGGACCTCAGGGTGGGGAAGGTGGGCTGGAGGGAGGGAGAAGGTGCAGGTGAGCCTTAACTAACTTGTTTTTTCAAAGGATGTGCTGAACAAACTGTAAAATACAGTGTAAGATTTTATATTTTTCATCCAGAGTAAAAAATTATTTGTACTGAAACTGTAAGAATAGAATCATAAAGTGTCAGTGTGCATTGTTGGGTAAACTTCGTTTACCTGTGGCTTCTGTAATCTCTTACAGTTTGGGCCTTACTCTTGAGGATGACATTGCATGATGAAAGAGGTATCTCTGATTATCCCTTCACCGACTTCACCTTACATGTAAACTGTCCCCATGATTTACATTTACAGTTTACACACAAGTAAACTGAGACTCAGCTGGGTCTCAGCTTGTTCACTGGTGAGGAGTGGAGTGTTAATCTGAGCCAAAAATACCACAGTGGTATAGACAAAATTTCAGGTGAACACTTAACTGTTAACACACATTTAATATTAATTCATGGAGTATTTGTGACTTCTTAACGTTTCTAAAAAGAATCAGTTTTCTAACAGGATAGCAGCTTCTTAGGTGCTCTGCTAATTTCTTAATTACAACTTAATGCAGTAATGACATTCAATAGTGCCTTTAAATTGTTTATAGCCCTTATGGACCAAAAATTGATTATTCAACCTTTTATAGAGCCATTTTTTAATTTCCTTGCAGAGGAGTAAGGACTCATGCAATGGATTAGTCCCTGGTTTTGCTATATAATTTCCTTCTTATTTCAGGATGCAAATTTGAGAACTGTATACCTAGAAAAAAGACTGAATACTCAGATTCAGTGCATTTAGGACATAGGCAATGAAATGGTTCATGTGTTGGAATATCCAGATATACTCTGTTTTATTGCAATGTCAAATTCCCAAAGGAACTCTGTTGCTATTTATTAGGGATGACCTCTGACCTTAATAACCATCTGACAGGCCAAACAGCAGGTTAAATAATGTCTCTTCTTCATGGTATATATTATTTGGATTTCAGTATCAAAATTGAAAATCTTGTGAAAAATTGCTAGGAAGGATTCAATTCTGACAGGAACATATGGTAATTTTACATTAATTTATATCTTTTGTAAATGTGATAGCAGAAGCATATGTGGAAGTGCTTGCATGTGGAGGGGAGCAAAATGTGTTTTGCTGAAAATAAGACTTCAGCAATTGTCACAGCATATTTGCTGGTTAACAGTGTTCATGTGCAAAGGATTTGTTGGAAATTGCAGACTGAACACAAGTCTTTTAATATTCTAGCTGACAAGAAAGACAAAAGAGATGCAAAGGGAACACCTGGGTTTTGTTTTCCTGTGATAACACCTAGACTTCCCTGTAGTCCCCAGCTGTAGCATTACTGCAGGCTGGCAATCTAAAAGTTGGTAATGCGTGCACACTCTCACTCCCTCTTCATTGATTATAATAAAATAAATTTGTCATTGTCTCACACTCAATATCTGCTGAGAAAACCACTATTTGAAAATAAGGTGCAAAGGGCTGTTTTATAAGAAGATAGTACAGATGATGATGCTTTACTAATAAAAATGGACCGCTTCTTTATATTTTCTGTGAGGCATCATAAGCTTTTACATCTGTTCATGGGAAAAACGTTTTTCAAAACCAGGAGGCAGATTGCTAAACTAAGGGATGATAACTGTTGTGTACAGCAGATAGGATACTTGTCTCGGAACCAAGATATCGAAATATTAAGAATTCTAGCAGTTCAGTTAAAACAAGAGTTTTATATCAGAAATGAAGCTTCTGATGAAAGTGAGTGTATCTATACATACAGTAAAGGATGGGGAAAAGTTGAAAATTGCAGAAGGTTAAATTAGAGAAAGTTTCCAGATAAAGGGGGAAACTCATCACTTTCTGGTGAGTTTGCTTCCAAAGGATGAAGAGCTTGGTTATAATTTTTGTACTAAGCCAAATATTAAAATAATTTTCCAAAACTTCTAGGTTTCCTGCTTTGATTTTGTAGGACTGGTATAAGACTGACAGGAAAAGAATCTTCTTCTAGCAAAGTTTCCAGCGTTCAGATAGTCAAGCTAGTACAAAAATACTACATTTTCACCATTTTGTTAATTGCTTCACCATATATTGGTCCAAACAGAAAATAATATTTTGTGTTAAAATCTAATTTAACTTTTTGAAATTACATAGATGTGTCACTCAGATTCATTCATTCAGATTTTATTTTATGCAACTCCTTTTGTCAATATCTGTTGGAAGCCACAGTAGGACTGCTCTGCTCTGAAATCATCTCTTGCTGCTGAGTGCTAATATGACAACAATAGTACCCTGTAACATAACACTGTGTAAAACCAGGGGGAAAAAACTGAGATCTTCTTTTGCCATTCAGTTCCTTATAACTATATCTCATTTCTCAGTCCAATATTTTAACATATATTGCACCTAAGAAGACCTCAGATCTTTTAAACACTTTAAAACACTAAGATAAAGGCTGCATATTGATAAATGTCTCTGTGAAATCTCTTCAGTTTTTTTCTGGTTTGTATGGGTAAGCCACTCTTCCCTGTGAAATTCCCAAAGGCAGCTCTGCAGAAGTGATGTTGTCTGACAAGACCGGTGTTTTCCAGAGGTGGTTCATCTCTGTTTCAGTTCTAAAAGTTATTTAAAGTTTGCTTAATCAGAAAAGGAATCTGTTGTAGCAATGAACTAGCAAATGTGTTCAAATGCAAGTTTCCAAGTTTTCTTACCCCACTATGTAAGTATATTATCAAGCTGGAATTGGTGTATGCCATTATCAATTGTTTTCTGCTAGAAATGGAAAGGCATATCTGGTCAAAATGCAGACCTCAGACTGCATTTGTAGTTTTGACTCTGAATGTTTATTTCAGTGCAGATTTTCAAATAGCCTGAGGGCCAGTATGAGTGCACGAAAGAGGTACCGCTGGTTGTGAACAACATGTAGGTTTAAACATTGGAAGATGGGACTGTTATATTTAAAAGGAGGTAGTAGAACAAGTGGAATGGGTTAAAACATCAGAAACAAGCAAGACAGACTTGGTAGGGTCATGTTTCACAAGACTAAAGCACTTTTGCACATGCAGCACTCGAGATTGTTCTTCTCCTGACCTAAAATGGGTTGTTGACTATTTCTATCAAAATGTCATTCATGCTGGGGGAAAAGCATGGACATCTGATACCTCACTTCTGCTATTACCTGACAGAGCAGTGCACATTCAATGAAGCTCTTAAGAACTAGAGCGCACTCTTAGATTGAATAATGTTAATGGTATTGTCTTTAAGACCAAAAAAAAGTGTAAAGCTTTCACCAGTAAGATTTTGTGAAGAGACTAATACCCCCATAGGTACTTTGATCATTTGCAAGAGTGGAAGCAGGGAATAACAGAACTGTTCTCTGCAAATGCTATACTGAAACCTTTTTCATAATGTTATCAGGACCAGTAAATATTTAACAGAACAGCACCTCACTTCCACAGATTCAGTGACATCACCTCCCATACTTTCTGTACATTTTGAAATGCTGAAAACGTCTCTGTCATCTTTTTGAGTGTCAATTTTTATCAGAATAGTTCAAGAATGCTAGAGAACAACCCATTCCTGTTACCTGTTTGTTGATTCCAACCATATTCTGAGGGTAAATGTAGGCATCGTGAATAAGACTCAAATGAGACACAGAATCAACAGCTTATATTTTCCAGAAGAATCTTTCATTTTTCTTCTCAAAAGATACATTCAACTTCTTTGTGATTTTTCTGCTCAGTTATGAAACTGAGGCTGCTTTCCTCCTATGCATTCACTTTATATCAATAAGCGTTTTAATGGTGCATCGATTCAATTTGAAAGATAAATGCTTTTGCAGTATACCTTGATGAGGCAGAGGGACTAGATCTGTTAGCTCATCTATTGTTTTCATGAGCATTTATGGAGATAGTAAATGAAAATGGAAAAGAATTTTTTTAGTTGTATAGGGTACTTGGATTTCAGAATTTGTGTACTTTTGACATGAGTGTGGTAATGGAATTCAGTAGTTTAATGTGAATTCTGTAATTATAATGCTTAGCTCTAAAAAGAACTGCAAGTCTAGATGGATGTTCCTGTAATCTGTAAACAAAGGTAAATAAATCCTTCTGTTGATTATGTCAGCTTTATATTATATATATATATATATATCTTGCTCATATATTATGGTAAAATTGTACTTCTAAACAATGTCTGAGTTGTTGTTTGCAGTTCAGGTGGTAGAAAGTGTATGTGAAGGGGAATAGGATACTAAGAAGAATTCTGCAAAATAAAATACAAATAAGCATTGGAAGTTCAAAAATTGCAACTTAAGTTTTTCTGCCACCGAGGCTTATTCCAGTTTCTTGTGAACTTGACTAAATTCAGTTTGACTATTGATGAGTAATGACAATACATACATAAAGATGTCTGGTGAAAACTTACTGGTGAATAATTATTTGATGACAGCTTTCTCAACAAATGAGAAAGTTATGTGCACTTAGTTATGCCCAAGAGTAATGATTTGCCACATCATACTGTTAAAGCAGAAACATTTCAGGAACAGATAAAGATATCTTTAAAGTGAATTTAAAGGTGTAGTGTTGTCAATAGGGTTTGTAAGTGTTGAGAGCTGTGGACTTTGACTGGACTAAGCTTAGACATGTAAAAGAATTTGCAATACTGAAACCTGCCTGAGTTGTGAGGCACAGCAAGAGAAATGTATCCAAGACAGGCATTGAGTGAGGTGGTCAAAATGGTCAAGGAAACTTATAAATTCATGAGGAGATGTTAAGAAGAAACACTAAGATTCACATTCCCTTTCAAAGTCTGTTAACTATATTAATCTTTCCAAAAGGCCATGTGTAGAGATTTTGTGTTGAAACTGATCCATTTTGTGCAAATAAATACTTTTTTTGCAACAGAGACATAAATTAGATACCATATATCACCATAAATGTCCCACTCATGAGAATCTGGAAACACTGTATTGCTAGTATAAATAAATATGATTTCTACACATGAAAGACTCTTCAGAAATGAAAATGCAAAGACACTCACACTAAAGCAACAAATGACATCATGGTGAGAAATGGTATGAAGTTATCTGAGCTACCAGCATGTTGCAGATTGGACTGGTGGTTGTCAGGTATCAAATAATATAAAGCTTTGAACTGGGATCTTCCATATGCTGGTATAATAAAATAATCATTGACTAATGAAGGTGTGCATATCAGTCTATCAGTTTTGCTCTCTGTAGTCTTTTACACTGATTAAGATTTTGTGAGCATGTGCCAAAGGCAACAGAATTCAAGGAACACATCCTTAAAAGATGCTGTAACATTTGGAGGAGGTAAACAGCACTACTATGGAAAGTTCTGGATGTTTTGAGGCATAAGGACTTTTCACATTCAGCAGCAAACCAGTCTGTTGAATGACATAGGTGTCTGAAGAAGGTATTTGAAGCAACTTCTTAATTATATGGTCCTCCAGAGTTCTGTCAGTTTTACAAAAGAGATTTATGCTGAGATGGCCTTTGACTTGAAGTCTTCTCATTTGTGTCCCAGTTCCTCACCATGACAGGGTAAGAGCATGCGCTATTCTCATTGTCTTCCACTCTGTGATTTCTGCTCCCATTTCTTCCTTGGTATGCAAACGAAATCAAGCACACAGGTCCAGAGCAAGTGGAAATATGGCCCAATAGCTTTCTTGGTACACGCATTGTCAGACTGGGTGACCTACAGGTTACATACACCTTGAAATACTTAGAAATCTATTTACTTTACTTGCAGAAAGAAGCTCTACTTTTGTTAATGCAGTCTGATTTATCCAGTAAGAAGCAGTTCCGTAAGCACATAGTACTGTCATAAAGCTTTCCTCTGGAAGCCATTCCTATTTGACCTCAATAAGCCTATGGAAAGCAGTTTCTTCAATATATCCTTGAAGGCTAACACCAGAAACTAATTTCGGTAATAAATATCTTAAATGGTAACTATTTCCCAGCCTTGCTTCCTGCAGAAGATTTCAGTGAGAAATGGCTACAAAATCAAGTACATCCTCTGTTCTTATGAGTACCAACACCCATTTTACCCTGTATGCAAATCACAGTCTCTGTTCAGTGTGGTAAAGTGTTCTTCACTGTCTCCAGTCACACTTGCTTCTCTAAAGAAATTTTTATAAATCTTTTCTATTTTAGTCACATGCTTATAGTTTGTTCAGAATTCAGAGGCACACATGCCATAGTACACAACATATTGTGTGAAAGTTCTCTGCAATACAGTCTGTTCCTTTTAAAGTATCTGCCATAATTTTTCATTATAGATGCTGTCAAAACTAAATTAGACAATATACTGTTTGATAAAACATCTTTTTTCAATATATACCAAGAATATGCAGCTAAAGCCAATATAAATGCGTCTCGAGGAAGCAGCATTTTCTCCTCGTGATAAGAAGGAGAAAATGTTTTGATATATTTCTGGCAATGAATTCTGAAATCCAGGCCATGAGTGCTAAAGAGCTTGTCAGTTTGGGAGCTAATCCATATGCCAAGAATACATTAAACAAACATGTAGCTACTTATTTCAGAGAATCACCAGATATGAATAAAACTTTCACGAGGAAATCAAGCCCAACTACTGGTAACTGTAAGGTGAAATTTTAAATCACTTTTGACAAGGTGGAAAAGCAGACAGGGTCATAGTGTAACTGCAGTATAATATACATGATTAACTTACTGTGGACCTGTTCCCTGGCAGCAGGATTTTACACATGCTGGTATGGCAGAAATAAATAATCACGGAGAGAAAACATGCAACTCAAAGTGCAGAGGCATGCATAAATAATAATTAAAATAAAAGTCTGGAAATAGTGAACAAGCAATGATTTCATTTTCTAATCACAGGCCTTGGCAGTGGGCTCTTTTCACCTAAAGCCATAACCTATCTTCTCTACTGGAAAAGAGGTAGAGGAGCTCAACTATCTCCAAATATACTGTTTAACAACAACTTTTTTTAACTCCGCATGATGATGTATTTATTTGATCCTTTACTAGAATGATAGGTACAGCTCTCCTTAAGTTTTTAGATCAGACTGAATTCTTCACTTCTACCTGTGGATGATACAGTCTTTTAACATATCTGAAGCTCAAACGATCAAAGGGTGAGAGGGAAGTAACCTTTTCCTGCAGTTGCTTTCAGTTTTCTCATGGATAGTTAAATCAGTGCATTGAGAAGTAATACTCTACAGGGATGGATGCAGAATTAGCCCCTGCAGTCTCACCAGAGCTTAATGGGTGATCTGATGCTAACAGCATCAGTTTCTGCCATCTGTTCATAAGGGCACCACTGGCTGTTCAGTGAGCCTCTTCCTTAGTCATGCTAGAAGGAACTTGGATGACTAAAACTGAAGTCTGAATATCCCCGTCCAGCAAAACCATCAGTGCAGTAAATAACTGAAGATAGGAAACAAAAAGCAAAACTTAGAGAAAACCAAATTATTTAAATAAATACAGGTCTAGTTGCATTTTCTCAGCTCTTTAGATTTAAAGAGCTACATGCCAAGTACTGTGGTAGAGAAACTGTATATACTCATTATAAACAAGTTTTCCAATAAACTTATCCTTTTTTGTATAAAACTCATTCTGCTTCCACAAATATGTTGTTTTATTACATAAGTAGTCTAAGCAACAGCTTTGTTTATATAGTTTGATGTATATTACAACTTGTTGTATGTTTTGAACTGTGTTTCATGTCTTGTTCTAATTTGTCATATGTGTTTTGTTGTTATTAGAGTTGATGAATATTAAAATGCGGGAAAATAGAATACCAAACAGTATGGAAGAACCAGTGATAAAACTAAGAAAAGTATAAGTTTATGCTTGTAGAAGAGTGCACTTACTTGTATAAAAAGCTAATCAGGAGAAAAAAAAGTATAACACTGGAAACACAGTTGTTTAAATATTTATTTTGAAAGCATAATATTGTTGAAGACAAAGTTCTTCTACATTGAGTGAAATACTTGTACTCCCTCTGTTGCAGTATTTGCCCAGGTACAATTTTGTAGAAATGAATTTCAGGAGAGTCCTGCCTGGTATTAAATGCAGACATAAAACAAAGATAAGGATTAAAGCTAATCAAAAGCATAACAAAAATCAGGAATGTTTAAACAGATTTTTAATTATCTATCTGTTTAAACATGAATTCCCTGAAGAGCAGTCAGCATTAAAGACATCCCTGAGAAATGTGTCTACAGGAAGGAAAGGTTTTTTACTCTAAAAGTGTTTATTTGGATTCTCTAATTAGCCATTTAAGTATACTTTAGTTTGAACGCAGCTACAAATCATATTGTTATCAATAAAAACATGCTTTTTCAACAATGACCTTCATTGCTTCCATTTATTCTTTTCTAATTAAAATCTGGGGAAATATCTATTGTAGACCTGCTGCTGGCCAAAGCTGAGTCCATCAGCAATAGTGGCAGAGCCTTGTGGGGAAAACATACATGAGAAAGGATAAGAAAAACACTGTGCAGCAGCTGTGAGAGAGAGGTGTGAGAAAAATACAAGAGAAATAACTGCAGACACACAAGTCAGTGAAGAGGAACAGGATGAGGCATTCCAGGCACCAGAATAGACATTCTCCTGTGGAGATGCCACGGTTGTCCTTCTGCAGCCTGTGGAGGATCCCACACCTGTGGGATCATGTGGACCTGTCCTCTTGAAAGCTGCAGATTATGGAGAGACCATGTAGGAGTAGGCTCTTGGCAAGAGCTGTAGTTTGTGGAGAGGAGACCGCACAGAGAAGGTTTTCTGATAGGAACTCTGGCATATGGACCTATGCCAGAGCAGTTCATGAAGAGCTGCAGCACATGGGAAGAACAAACGATGGAGCAGTTTGTGCAGGACTGTATCCAGTGGGAGGGAGTCCATACTGGAGCAGGGGAAGAGTGTGAGGAGGAAGAAGCAGCACAGACAAAATGTTACGAACTGACCACATCTCCCATTCCCCATCTTCCCTCCATTGCTAGTAGAGTGGGGAGGAGGTAGAAGATTTTGGAACAATGGAGTGAAGTCGAGCCTGGGAAGAAAGCTTAGGATAAGGGGAAAGTGCTTTTAGTTTTGTCTTAGTTTGTCTCTATCCTACTTTAATATATATTTTTTTTTAATTAGGCGTAAACTAAATTAATATTCTGCTAGTCAAATCTGGTCTACCACTGATAGCGATTGGTGAGTAACCTCCCTGTCTGTATCTCAAACCACATGCTTTTCCATCTTATTTTCAGCCGCTGGCCTGCTGAGGGAGTGAGAGAGCACTTGGGTGGGCATCTGGCAGTCAGCCAAGGTCAGCCCACCACAGAAATTTATAATTTTGTCACATCAGATGAGTCCTTTCTCTCTCTACCCAGCTCTGCTGTATTATCTGGCACATGATGTGGGTGGGTGGTATTGATTTTCCTCTTGTGCTAATCCAGACTCTGTCAGAGTCCTTTGAAGCTGATGTGTCTTCTTGTGTTATGATCCTAAGCCTCTGAGGCTGCGTGGTTTGACACGAGGAAGGAATTCACATAAACTCTTCCAAATTGAAAGTTTATTTCTCATCAGTGAGCAAGATTTTTTTCAAGATTGAGTTCCATGTTTAATATTTACGTTCAGCTAATGCAGATTTATCTGCAAATAATCACCCAAGACATTGCACATTCATTTTCAGAGTGGTATCAGTGAACTGCTTATGTAGATTTTCTGCATATAAAGTTGCAGATTTTGCAGCTACCATAGTTCACATTTTAAAATGTGGCCCTATAATGTAAATTATACAGTGTTAGCATATGCTTAAATTTCAAAGCAAAATGATATATGTAATAGCTAAGATTCTAGAAAATGACACAAGATATGACAGCATTTAAAATATATGAGAAAGCAGTGTTGATAACATAAAAGTTAACAAACAGTTTAGAGAAAGATCCTGATACATCTTGTAAGTATGTAGGATAGCACACTAGAATTTGCAAGTAAACAGTAACAAACAAAAAAAAAAATATAGACTGCAGTGGTGAAAAGGTGGGAAGGTGTTCCTGCTCAGGGCAGGAGGGTTGGAACTAGATGATCTTTAAGGTCTCTTCCTATCCAAATAATTATATGATTCTATAATATAATGCTTGGCAGAAGTTGTAGTAGCACCTGTAAACTTGAATGTTGATAGTTAAAAAGCAGACTAGAATACATAATCTAAAGGCCCTGCATATGTTATTTTTTCACACAGTATCTGTTATTTTTTCACACAAATTTTTAGTACAAGAACAGTTTCAAGATAAGGGAAGTTATGATTGTGTAGTTACAAAACTTTGCATAATTATTCAAAATGCACAGAAAGTACCCAAAGCACAAGGCACAAGCCTGAAGGTGCTCCTGTATGTACAAAAACTGCAAGAAAAAGCTATGTGACCACACTAATTATGAAAAAGAAACTGCACATGATAACAGCAGCATGAAGCTGAGTTTTTTCACCACAAGCACACTGTAAGGGAGCAGTTTATGTAAACTATTAAGCTAGTGCTCTCAACTCTCACATTCTATACTGCTAAGTGTACTGGTTTTGTCTGTGATAGAGTAGTAACTCTTCATAGTAACTTCTGTGGGGCTATGATTTGTAAAGCCAAAGCAGTATTGGTAACACACTGATGTTTTAGCTATTGCTTAGCAGTACTTGCGCATCATCAAGGCCCTTTTTTTCTGCTTCTCATGCTGTCTCACCACTGTGTAGGCTGGGGGTGCACAAGAATCTGGGAGGGGATACAGCAGGGACAATTGACCAGATGGTTATTCTATATTATATGACGTCATGCTCAGCAATAACATCTGCATAGAAGAAGGATGAATGGGGAAGGTGTTAGGAGAGATGGAATTTGTCTTCCCAAGTAACTGCTATTCAGGATGGAGCCCTGCTTTCTTGGAAATATCTAAACAGCTGCCTGCCAACAGGAAGTAGTTAATTAATTCCTTGCTTTGCATTGGTTTAATGATTAAACTATCTTTATCTCAACCCACAAGTTTTCTCACTTTACCCTCATAATTCTTTCCCCCACCTCACTGTGGGGAGTGAGCAAGTGGCTGGGTAGTGCTGAGCTGCCAGCCAGGGTTAACCCACAACACTGAAGGAATTGAAGATATTTTAAGAAGCACTACTTAAGATGAATTCCCTCCAGAAAGAACCATGTGAAGCTCATGTTCTGTGCACCTCCTGTGGTTCCCATGTAGAATTTGTCATGACATTTGGCCTCCACCTCCTTGTTTAGTAGTATAAAATGAGAATATGCATATTATATGCAGTTACTATTGTAAATACAGTTTTCCTTATCCAAATTGGTGTCTTATTGCCTAGAATTCCTACATCTGTATTGTATTATCTATGTTTCTCTAGTGTATAATGTATTTTAAAAAATACACTATAGCTTGCTGATTTTTGAAAATAAAAGCATTTTAATAATTAAACCATAGGCTATGCTTCCTAATGCGTTGATGGGAGCATTAGGGAATGTAATTGTATTTCTTTTATAAAATCTGATGATGCTGTTGGAAATACTGAAAAATTTAAAAATACTGTGTTATTTCTACTTATAGCTCTGGTTTCTCATGAACATAAGAAACTTCTGCAAAGTTTGTTGCCTCAGGGAGATAAATCTAAGTTTTAGAGATCCTGCTTAAAGCCTTCTGGTTTCAAGATGATGACTTTACCACACTTGGTCATCTTTATGGTCTTAGGCTAGCAGTTCTCAAGTATGTGTTATTGAATTTGAGTACATTTTCACAGCCTTTGATAATCTGAACATTTGACAGAAATGGTCTGGTTAAGGCCAAACTCACTGCTTTTGAAGCAACTACATTTATAAATCCAACCCATGCAACAGTCAGACATGAGTGTGAGTTTTTTCCAAACCAAATTACTATCAACAGTTAGTCATTTTGATGCTATGGGGAACAATAACTGTGGTGAACTATGGCTGTATGTTTATGAAAAATATTCATAATCATGTGAAATGTACCTTTTCAGATATTTAACCATTTTATTATGATTGGCCAAATAGGTTCTTGCTTTTATTTTTGATTATTATATATTTTTATAGCGCCAGGCATAAAACTAGCAAACAGTATAAGCTACAGATTTCAATATGGACCTATTACCATTTAACTATCAAAAATGTCAATTTGCATTTTGAGAAGTGGAAGCTGATGGTTATTTGCAATAAGATCACTTTAAGAAAAGTTCCACAATTTCAGCATTACAGAAGTGTGATTAATTTACCTTCTTTACTATCAGCAAGAACTTTCAGATTGGATATATGTTGTGGCATTTTCTATACAGACATAAATCTTTCTGTCAGAAAGATTGAGTAACCTTGTATCTTGAGTTCAATTTGAACAGAAAGGACAATGCACCAAGAACAAATTTCTTGAGATAAACAAATAATCAAGCAAAAACCTATGAAACAACTATTTCTTTTCCACAAAATAAAGCAGATACTTCAAGCATTTAATAAATGCTTCATAGCTATGTAAACTTCCTTAAAAATTGTTGCTGATTTGAAATTTTGCTATTTATATATTTTTAGATAGAAATAATATACAATAGTTGTGGAACGGTCCAAAATGTCATATAGTGACTAGCTGGAATTTTGTCCCTTTGACAGTCTTCGTACCATGTGTGCCACAAGCAAAACGATCAGTTAGCCATGTTTCCAAGTCTTAGTATTTTCATTCTGAAAAGCCAAAACTTAGCAGGAGATTAACCAAGTCCTATTTTCTCCCCCTCCCTTGCCCTGCAGAAGTGAAGAATTATTTGGGAATTACTTAATGTGGAGATCGCAGTTCTTCTACTGTCTTGCAAATTCATTTTATTTCTCTTTACTTCCATTTTATGAGTGCCTCTTTGCATCCTTACCACTTTTGCTTTATATTGAGATATTAATCCTATGATTTTTATTTGCAGAACTGCAATGTTAAAAAAACCAACACTTCTTCCTGCTGTTGTTGACAACAGTCATTCTGAACTTCAGGTGATTGTATCAGCTAATGTCTTACTGCCCATTAAGGAGAATGTTTCACAAACAAACAGCCATACAAAGGTCTGTGAGTTCTTTAAGCAACATATAGTTTATAGGTTGGTTGAAAATGTTTACAATGGGAGAACATATAAGAATCTTGACCATTATTCTGTTCTCTGGGCCTCAGAGTTTTAAATTTCTAGTACCCATTTCAATACTCTAGAAGGTTACCTGCATCAAATATTCAAAGGTTGCTGTCCACTGCGCATTTATGTGAGTTCTTTTATTTGCAGTCCTCATAAATGATCCATAGGGGAGAGGAAAATGATCATAAGTGAACAAGTAATACTATGGGTGAAAGTGTCAAGGACAGGCTTTTACATAACCTATGAGTCCAACTGACCTGTGTTATTGCTTGAGACGATATTTACTAATTATTAGTGGAAGTTGATGGGATTTAACCTTATTTTCCTAGGTGGCTAAGTTTTGTTCTTATTCTGTTTTATCCATACTTATACTGTTTTATACAGTACCTTATGAGCTCTGCTGTTGAAAGGTGATGAGCATCTTGAGCATAAACCATATAGTCCAATACAGTTCACATATTATAGGCAAACCTCACCACAATTATGAAATTAATGCAATTTAAAAGTGACAAATCATGCTATGCTCATAATAAAATTATCTAAACCGAGGAAGAAAGTCCTTTGTTAAATATCCTGACAAGTAATGAACTTACACAATTTCAATACTCAGTTAAAGGAAATAATTTCAATTTTTTCATGTTTTATGATCAAGTAATCCTCCTGAAAAGGAAATTTAGGAAAATATTTTAGTCAATTAGTATTGGAATAGCATATTACTTACACAAAATAGAGCCAACATACATCAGTCTATATAAATGCATATTCATATATGTATGCCAATAAGGCAAATCACATTGTGCCTTCTACATGTTTCAAGTTTGAAATAATTTTGCTCCTTTTACATGAACACAGTTTATAAATCAAATAAAAAAAGTCAAAGACTTTTGGACTCAGATGTCTCAAAGGTGAGACATCTGAGTCCAAAACTTCCTTATTCATCAATAAATAAATGATATCTCTCTGTCTTATCTCTCTAAGATACAACTCTTAAATTTTAAAAATCATAACTAGGAAAATAAACAATATTTTTCAGAGTCATTTCCGAAGCATTTTTTAAATAGAAACATTCTCACCAGAACAGGCACCACCACATCAATACCACCTTTTTAAACCTTCCAATTAGTCTTAAGGTAGTTTACTACTTCCTTCTTAAAGGGCATTAACCATTTTAATAAATCATTCTCAGCCCTAACTTGGTATTTCAGACAAGAAAGTACCTCCACGGATCACTTTTGAAATAGGACCAGGAACTTCTGAGAGTGCTATTCTGAGCCTATTCAACTTTTGTCTGAAGCTGAGAATATCACCTTTGGGAAAATTCTGGGTTTCTGACCTCTGTTGTTGGAGACAGATACAGACATCCTTGGGGCCAGAAAAGGTCAAAACCTCCTTATACTCTCGTGTAACTTAGAATTGCGTGCCTTCCGTGAGACACAATTATTTCTAGCAGTTGCAAGATGGTATATTTACATAAACTGAACTGTAAAGCAACAGTGAAGAAGGAAGGAATGACAGTCAATATGTAGGGAAGGGAGTATTACACATTTTGTTGAAGGTGATGGCAAGAAACACTGACCTTGGTAAAAGTTGCAATGGATTTATGGGAATTATCTGATTATCTGTATGATATTTTAACATAAATTGTTGAATATATATTTTACAGTTAAATCTTTGTGCAAGATACGTGTACTGTTGTCATTAGGACTATATAAGATGCAGATTATAAAGGCGAAAATCATCTGAGCAAGGCATGAATAGGACTGCAAACAAGACAAAACTTTTTTGTCAGAGCAACAAATAAGAAGTCAAATACCACAATTAAGCCAAGACAGAAATTCTACCAGAAACATCGGAGTCTTATTTCTATTGCTCAGAACACAAAGCTCCCCCTGAATCTACACACAGAGAAGGACAGCAAACCACTCCACAGTTTTCCGCTCCTAGTGAATATTGTGTAACACCAGAAGAAGTGAAGTAATAAAGCCACACAACTTTAATTGTTCCTGCACAGATTTTATGCACAAGAGAAGACAGCTTATTTTCTACATTACATTAATGTGCAATAGTTGTATAATATCTCTACTAATTCTTTTTTCCCATGTGTCAAAGTGGCACTTCACTGTTAATTTTTTTTCTTAGGAGTGCAGCAAACTGAATGTGTTAATCTTAGTAAGTCATAGTTTTGAGACCTTTACCACAGTTGCTCTTTTTGTCTGAAATCAAATAGGTCCAATCTCTCTTGAAGTACCGTACCCATGGTACTCCGGATAAGAGCTTACTGATTTTTATGCATTTTAGAAACCATATTTTTGTTTGTACGGCTCTGGATGATACTACTTATAAGAACATGAGACTAATAGTACCTGTGCTTGGGTCTTTGTTTTGAGCTCTGGTTTCAGGTAGCATGTCTGGGAACTAATATAATTAACTTAATAAATATCATTATCATAATAAAAATAAATTTGAAGTAAAGCTCAAAAAACATATTAATCTAAGCAATTTTGGTTTTGTTTAATGAAATAAAAAAGAGCTGTACAGCTGTACAGTGTTGATCTACTTATTGTATTAACAAAGACACATGACAGTCTATGATCTGATGCAATACCGAAGGGTGATCTGTCTACCTGTCAGCAGATGCACCTTACTGAAAAAACATTATTCTCTTTTAGAAATATTCTATTAATGGAGGTAATGTTCACAAACACTAAGTAACAGCATTACCCCCAATTTAAATAATTACTGCTTTTACATAGATCCTTTTTGCCAAGCAGTTGTACATCAGCTAAAAATCACCTTTTTATCTCTGTTGATGTTGATTTTATATTAAAATCTCATGCATTAATATAGTAAGCAAGAGACAATGATCTTGTAGAAAGACAAAATGGAGACATGCTAACAATACTGATTTATGGTAAGAGCAATGACTGTGGTGAAAAAAAAGTCACAGCTGGCCCAGCATGTCATTTGCAATAATTGTTTGACAGACATATACATGCCAGACTGAGGTTTTGGTAATGAATGTGGGGTCTCCTTTCTATGGTCAGTAGGTTTCCCTGAATCTTTATTGCCACAGTGCCCAAATATATATCACTAGAATCATATTCAACTGAAAACTGAAGATAGCATTCTTGTGACATATAAAATTTCCTTTTAAAGAACGTATTTCCTGCTTTAAAAAGAGTAATGGAAAGATTTCTGTAAATGACAACTGAGTTCTAGGGAATCAGAGGTTAAGGACTCAGAATTATGCCCTCTTTAGTATTTTATGCTGAATTATTTTATAGATGTAAATTCAACATTTTAATTATTCACATTGCTCCACACCCTCCCCAGTGTACTGCCTATATTTAAATTCCCAATGGCTTCTGTTCCCTCAGCTTCTCTTTTTATTCTGAAATATCTGCTGAATTCCCTGACAGGCCATTCTCAGAGGTTGTTAACATTTCTTGTCCACAACTTTTAGCTATTCCTGACTGAATTTTTCAGTTTTTCTGATGTCTTTTGGCTCCTGGTGACACATCACAGTGTCAGCTCTCTAGATTTCACTCACTTTCATCAGTCAAGCTTTTAAACAGTCTCTGCCTTCAGCTGCAGTCCTATCATGTACGTGCCTTACTGCAAACGCCATTGCTAGGTCCGTACCAGTTTCCCTTCATTCCTTCAGCACCCAGCACTCCAGACAGCATCAATGAAATAATAAGGCCCTACTTTCAGAGGCTCAGTAGAATCTATAGCTACCAGAAACACATCTGGATGACTGCAAATGTACCTATTGAACTAAATTTTGTCCTGCAAAATGCAAAAGTAAATGTGCTCTGAGAGGTACAGTGTCTCTGAAGCCCAATTTTCTCTCTTGCTCCATAGCAGCAACTATTATGGGAGCTATAACTGCTTGCTAAGTCTGTTGGGTATGAGAAAATGTGACACTGCTTGTAAGAATGATGGGCCAATAACGCCAATGTTGACATGCACTGCAAAAGGCTCCGGGGTGACACTGCTTTCCCGTTGTTATTTAGCACTGCCTGTGTCAGCGCAAATAGTGGTGTTTGTCCCACTTACCTTAATGCTCAAGCTGAGAACCTAAATGAAAGCCGATGCTCTGCTCATTCCTTGTTTCTCTCTGATCCCACCCTGACTCCTGGTCACTTATGAACTGGTTCATGAATGTTGTTAGGAACTGCAGAAGTAATTAGTTTTTCCAAGTCTGCCACCCAACTGGAAAATAATCACTGTAAACAATCCACCTGCATACTCCAAAACAATTTTAAAATTTGTTTTCATTAAGTTTTTATTGAGTTAGAAAAGCAGGAAAATTAAGTTAGTGAAACACTTAAGCATGAAATTGAACTTTTTCATAAACTTGTATTTAAAGCAACCCCTTATGATGTGTAACTCTGAATTATGTCATAACTGAGAGATAATTTGGTGCAGTTTAACAGTAGTTAGGCTGCCACTTTTTCTTCTGAAACTGTTTACATTTTGGAGAAAATAATAAACACATTTTTTCACAAACACCATGGAAAGCCTCTGTTTGATACTGTGAAGGCCAATGAAAGTAAGCCAACAAACTAAGGAAATACACAGAGCTGACAACAAGTCTTCTTCCAACTACAGCTAAGAGGTAAACAAAAGGACCTAATAGAAAAAAACAATAGAAACACACCTTCTGATATCTTCATATTCTCTATCAATTTGCCATTGGCTCAGTAGAGTTGCTGTTCTTGGATTCTTCAAGGGAATCAGCAAGTATTTAATCCATAGCAACTCACTCAAAAAAACCTGTCATCAGAGGGGAAGTATTATCTACAAAACAAAAAGTGTTTTAGCACATAGATGCATCCTGGAATACTGGCAAAGTCAGACAGAAGAAAAATCTGTAATTCTTCAGGAAATTCCATTTTCCCAAATACGTAACCCAAATACATGTCAACATTTTTGAAGATGTGGTATGCAAAGCATCTTTGTTAAACATTTTTTTCCAGCATTTGTTTTGACCTGAGTACAATGAGCACCTCCTACACTTTATGAATTCCTAGCTTTTGTTAATTCTAATTCCTGCCTTCTCAGTCTCAAGAATTTTATATTTTATCTATTTATTCCCTAGAAAATTAATTTAGAACTGTTAGCTACAGTGAGGCCTCCGAATCTCACCCCTGAAAGAATGTCACTGTTTGATTTCTGGGCATCATAACCGTGCAAGAAATGCCAATAGCCAGGAGCAACTATGAAATGATGTTGCATGTCAGAACTCTCTTACCCTGTCTTTCGCCAGACTTGCAAAATTTGTTCAGTTCTTGCATTCAGACAGCTTACATGGGAAAACACTGCCACATACTGTAAAATACCACCTCTTGTGTGTTTTTTTTTTCCCTCACAGCGTGCACCGTTATCACAATATGCATAATGCTCTTGCATTATGACAGCTTTCACATTTCACTAAATATGCTATTTTCCATTCATTATCTTCTCAAAAATTGGCCCTGTTGTCATTGGAACACCAGTAAAAATGACTCGTATGCTTATGGTTTTTATTTTCACTGCTCTGTTGAGTAAATCTAGAAATGTTTCTGTTTGCTACTCCAACAGATCAGTAAACTCCTGTAACTATAAATGCTACTGACAGCATTCAAGAACTTGAGCCATTATAACATGCTTACTGTCAAATGTGCCCATAGCAACACTCAGTCAGTGTCATCTGTTTCAACCTAACTCTTATTTTCTCAATTGACACAAAAGAGCCAACACACCAGTCACAACTGTTCCAATTTTAGTACGACTTGAAGAATGATAATGTTCGTATATCACCTGTGCCAAGCTGTGATGCACTTCATCAAACTGAAATTTCAGGAATAAAAAGTATGGTGATAAGACTGAGTATTTTCTTCTGCTGCTAAACAAGTCTGATGTCTATTACTTGTTTCTTTTTGCCTTATACTTTTTAAGCTAGTGAACTATAAATACAGGAGAGGTTAGGCAAGAGGTTAGCAACACTCCGTTAAAGAAAAGCTAGAGCTCTGTGCTAGAACCTTTATGATGTTTATATGCTCTGCTGTGAGTCTGGATGTATTTTGTCCGACCAGAGTGAAAACTATGAAATACTGCTAAGAGAATATATCTGTGGCTGATACAATACATTCCACATTTTTTAAATCAAAAATATGTGGCTCAGCACTGCCACTCTTTTTGTCATCCATGTGTGTTTTTCTTATTAAATTTGTTTCTAATGCTTCGTCACTGGAGGTCGCAAGACTTAAGCCTTCCCAGAACTTAATGTTTTGGAATAAGCACAGGCTCCTCCATGTTTACAAGTGTTACAAAAACCAGGGAAGCAGAGACACTTGTTAACGTTCTTCAAAATAATAGTTTTGCCATCTGCTCTTTTTCAGTCCCTTTTTATTGCCATTGCAAGTGTATGACGCATATTAAAGAGGGAACAACATTTGTCTTGCACAACAGTTACCTTACTTTTACATTGTTAATGTATAAGTATACTTTTGATGTGGAGAAGAGCCTTGCTAGTGGTATACATAGCTTGGCACTTGAGACTGGGATGTCATGTGACACACAAATCATAAATTTATCCTCCTCTAAATATAGGAAAGCACTTAACGGGTATTCTTTTTAATAGAGAGTCAGGACTGAATTTCACTTAGGAATCAGTACAACAAAAATAATGTCTAATTCTCAAAGCACTATATTGCCTGAAAGTCAAATGGAGCATATAAATTCTAGGGCACTTTTTAGTCTATATACACCTATGTTTATTTAAATATTTAGCTAGCATGATACATCACTTGTGGGTTCAAGCCTGCATTACAGGAAAAGGACTCTTCCCTTTCTTTCCAAACTCTTTCTTCCTTTTTTTGCCTACAGTCATCAGAGGAAGGCTGCGGGAAACTGCAACCATGCATTTTACTCAGAGTAGATCCTGATGGACAAGATGTTACTGCTGATTCAGCTGATCATGACAAAAAGAAAATCTCTGTCCTTCATAACAGTGTTCAGCTAAGAATTAAACTTTGGTCATGACGATTTTTTTTGCAGTCTATCAGTCAATCAACATTCTGGACATGTACCATAAGCTGGACGTAAAATTCACATCAAGCATGCATCAATAAACCTTAAGTTTCCCAGAGGTGTATTTAATAGTCGTTCTGTGATTGCTGAGTTAGAAAGTAAGGGAACTCTTGTGATGATTTAGATGGTCAGTCTGCTCTTTCATAAGTCAGGTTGGCAAAGGTTTGCTGAGTAGTGGGGAATTCTGCAAGTTTTAGTGTATGTCCTTTTCCCTTAGGTTCGCCACCTCTTAATGCAGAGGGTAGAATCACTCTTAACATGTGTTCTGGTATAGTAAACGGTATTGATACAATCCCTTAAAGCACCGTGGAAAAAAATTCTCAGTGAATTGCAGTTTCTGAGAACTGAAAGGGAATGAGTGCACTCCCTAATGCACTTCACTGTAGACACAGGCAGTCAGAGAACCTTGGGGAATTTTTAGGATTTGCAAAACACAAGAAAGTACTTACCATAGCACAGTATATGCACTAAGCCCTGGCTTTTAGCTTGCTGTTGCACTATCCCTCAAACCCCCTTAAGAGTTAGGTATCCTTTTCCTTCCCTTACTGCTGAACTTAGCACTTACTGGAGTGGGAAAAAAAAAAAAAGATAAGATAGTAAAACTGCAAATTGCATTGGGAAGTGACAAGTGAAGATCCTTGAGGACTATCTAAACTAGTTTCTATGTTTCATCTGAATCAGTTTGGAATAAACCATTTTAAGAACACATCACCCATCTCTGAGTAATGTGGCCATGCTTTTCTTATATACATATATAGATGTCTGTATTGGGTCAGGGTTAAGATGGAGCTCATTTCCCCATAGCAGCCCTCACAGTGCTGTGCTTTACATTGGTAGCCAGAAGGGTGTTGATAACACACTGGTGTTTTGGCTGCTGCTGAGCACAGCACCAGCACTGTAACATTCCTTCCTCAGTT
>JAWMRA010000041.1:22362188-22431644 GCA_035584735.1 Pseudotriccus pelzelni | reverse complement strand
CTTTCTTTCTTTCTTTCTTTCTTTCTTTCTTTCTTTCTTTCTTTCTTTCTTTCTTTCTTTCTTTTTCTCTTTCTTTCCATCTTTCCTTCCTTCTTTCTCTTCAGTTTTTTCTACATCACTGAGAGGCCTTGGAAGCTTCAAGTCTTTTAGAAGTGAGCACAGTGATTTTCAGTCAACCACATTACTCTAGTATATGATGTTTTAAGAAAACCCTCAAATATTGCAAGGCTCAGTAATAAAATCACTGCAGCTGGCAACATGGCTGAATGAATCATTCTCCCTAGGATCTTTGCACAGACCAAACATGCCGGCATGAGCAACTGTTCTCTTCAAATAGAATTGATGGTGCTAGAAAGAATGATTACAGCACAAAAGCTGTGTGACCTGTCCTGACTAAGCTCCTTTTTGTATCTGGCCTTGTTGGTATCTCCTTGTTCGCTCTTTTGTGAGCACAGTCAGAGTATATATGATTTTTACAAACAGTCTTGCATCTGTATTACAAACCTTCACAGACAGACAGATAGTCAAACACAAACCAGCTGCAAAACAAACAGGTATTGCAATATTATGCTCAAGATAGCAATCTGGCTGAGAAGAGCATAAGAACATAGGCTGAGTGCCCGCTTTACACATCTGTTCATCTTACAAAAAAACAGAAATAGCCTCATGTGTCTACCCATGAATAGTCACAGATGTGCAACCCAGTATTATCTCTCACCACTCACCCCCTTTCAAAATGTCATCGCTGAATTGCTCACCTTTCTTTTTTTTTTTTCTTTTTTCTTTTTGTGTACTTGTTACTACTGGCCTGTGTGCCTGCCAGCCTTTCTCCTCAGAGATGGAGTCCATCTATGTGCTCTGGTTACCACTGTGAAAGGCCATATTCTAGTCAAAACTTCATCACTTCACATAACAGAGCTAAAATTATTTATTTGAACACAAATGAGACATAGCTCAAACTATTCTGGTCACCCCCTAAGAAGGGTGTGCATATTCCAGAAAAAAAAAAAAATCATGCATCACTACAGATCTCATTCACCCTGTGACTGAGATGCAAATATAGGATTAGAGCAGGGCTTCCATGAAATCTGGAATGCTACAACTAAACACAAGTTGTCTCCACTCCTAGATATTTGCTGTAGTTGTATCAGGAGGCATGTAGACATTTACCACAAAAATTCCCCAAATGCCTTGAATTCTGTCACTATGTGCATACAGCCTCCTAAGGTCTTTCAAAGGCACCAAGGTCAAAGTCCTGCCTAAACTTTAAATTCACAAATGATCACCTCCTGTACTTACGATCTAAAAGACACAGAAGAGCTTTCTGAAAACAATGTCCAAAACATCCTTCCCTTTTTTTTAAACCTGAGTAGAGTATGAGCATACACCCACCTCTTCTGTTCACTATTTTGAGAGTAAGAGCACTTACCACTGAAAACCTGAGGATATTCAGCTCTACATATCCTCTTTTCAAGGTGTTCTTCTAACTTCTAAGCTATCCAGGTAGAGAAGAGCACACTCAAAGTTCTCCCACCAAAGATTTTTCACTTTCCATAAAAGTATTAAAGATCTTCTAATTAATTAGGGAAATACAGAATAAGATGACCCTAAGACTGCGGATACAGCACTCAGCTTGCAGTAGGGCATGAAAAGTCCTGGTTGTTTTCTCAAGGCCTTTAGTAGATTAAAATTCCACAGGATGAAACAGAGAAGGACCATTCCCTCCCCAGAGTGAACTACCTTCCCGGAGAATGGGTGCTCCCGTTCCTGGTGACTCCAGGCAACAGAGATCATGTACCTCCGTCTGACCTGTCACCCTGGGAGAATTTTTACTGACCCCACCATGAGCTGAGACATGCAAAGAGACAGAGCCTCCTGCAGTTTAACTGCAGGACTAATGACTAAATTGCTCTTTCCACATCCTCTATTCTATTATTAAAAAGGAAAAGCATGATCTCGGCTGTACTTTCAAAAGAAAATTTACACATGCTGACATGCTGGAGAAGCTTCCTTGCTGAGAATTGCTTACATGAGGGAAGACACTTTCATAGTTCTCAGCAAAAGTCCTAACATCCAGGGAGAGGGAGCACTGGCATGTAGAACAACTCACTCATTAGTATTTCTTTGTTACTAAATTGAGGATTCCTGGTCATGGCTCTATTTTAGGCATAGAGTTCTGTCCAGGCATTTCATATCCTCAGCACTGTCACCAGGACTTATTTTGAAGATCCTAGATGCAGATGCTAGGCTGTGAAAGTCAGCATTCTGCTGTCCACATCACTGGTCAGAGACTATAAACCAAGCTTTCAGAAGTAAAAAAGAGAACAGGCTTCCATTGCTTGGAACCCTGTTGAAACACTACAAATATGTGTCGCAGAAACCTATGATCATCCCTTAAATTACAATCTCTTTCTTAAACGAAATCTAAAGGGATATTTAAACATAAACCTGACAGTACAGGCCTTATGTTCATGGATATTCTTGTAATATTTGCTTGACCCTCATAAATCAATTTGTTTGGGTTAGTCCAAAAATTTTGTTGATAATCTATTTTATTTTTTCTTTGATTAAAGGAAAATTTAATTTTGTATCAAACAAGTATCCTATTATTAGTGAAATACCCATAAGTGATTTGTACTTGCTTTTCCTAAACATTACAAGTTGGTTCCTGATACTGAATCAAAAGTATCATGGAAAACTTTGCATCTAAATATTAGGAAAATCTCTTACCTCATAGGTCTAGTAGACATTTAATTTAATAATTTGGGGGGAAAAAGTCTTACCTATTTCAAATGAAATTTTCTATGTAATTACTAAATATCTCATGCTATTTTGTGTCACCACCTCTAGAAAATTCATTACAAACTTATTAAAATACATGTGAAGATTTGAAATTCCAGACCACTGAATTGTGGAAAAAATTTAAGCATACTAGGTCCTGAAGACAGTTTTTCCTACAGGAAAAGCAAAACCAAGACAGAGGTGAAAACAAGTTATGACAGGTTGTGTATGGACATTGCTAATGGTCTGTGCCTTTGACTCTATATTTTCTGAAATTAGTTTAGCCTTCATTTGCCAACTTTTTTTTTTGGTATATTCCAGTGGTGTATTTTTCCTCTACATTACTAAAACTCTGCCAGAGTTATCTAATACCTGACTTTCAAAAAACGTTCTCTCTGCAGCTAATAGCCGTCTACATCGAAATCCTATTCAATTTTTCTGCACACATATCTGGCAAGGTCTGCTAGCCCTTGTAGCACACAGACTGTTGCTGGTTTGAGAAAGCAGACACATTCAGGTTTAGCTCTTTTCCCTCACTCTAGGGTAGGCACTGGCACAGTCTTGCTCCAGGGCCATATCATATGTAGTCACAGGGCTCTGCAGGTTCCACTGTGGTTGCTGGTGGTGGGTGGTGCATGTGGATGTGTGGTCCCAACTGCAGCTAAGTCACTCAAAGAGGTTACTGCCTCTTCTGCTGCTCTCCCCCAACACACTGAGGGAAGAGAATCTCCCTGTGCAGTCACTTCCTAACCCGCCAAAATGATCTGGCTTAGCCCTAAAAACTGGTGGTGCTATTTACAGAACCAGCTTGGAGAGCAAACATCTGACAGAGCAGAAGGGTCAGGATAACCGGGTATGAGGATGATGAAGCTCTGGAGACATGGAGATTCAGTGTCTGAAAGCAGCTGAGCTGTGGTTAGAACAGCACGTTGCACTGCAGCTGGAGAGGTCTGCGAGCACGCAGACAAATAGCAGTACATTTTATGGAAATATTTAAAACCCCTCAATTTCAAAACAATCCTAATGATCTGTGATTCCTACTGAGAACTTCTGTGCAATTTAACTGTGGTTATAGAGGACTGGCACTGACTAGGGATGGCTAGTGGCTAGTGTGTGGTAATACCTGTTTGTTTGTGGTGAGTGGTGGTAGTGATTCAGCCAGATGTCTGGCATATGCCAAATACCATTAATCCCACATATACGGAAGGAAATCAACATTTGGAGAACAGGTTTTAAATAGACAGAGTAGCAGTTTTCTGGAGGGAGTGGTAAACAGGAGGAAGTCTGAAGAATGGAGTATGAGAAAAGGTAATCTCATGAAGCCATTTGATTAATAAAAGAATATAGCCTCATCTGGCAGAGATTGAGTGAGAGATGGGAGAAAACAGGCAGATCGAGGAGGAAAAGAAAGGGAACACCTGAAAAGTGACAGAAAGCCCACGGAAAGACTGTTGATCAGGGAAACTACTCTCTCAAATTCCACCCCACAATGGCTTGCAGCCCCACAAACTGCTGGCTGATATAACTGATCACACTGTCATGAACACACTAACCTATCTCAGTCAAATGAATAAGATAAGGCCAAATAAAAGGTTTTTGTTGACTGAACTCATTGTGACTGACACTGTCAGAATAGGCTCTAGGGAGACATTGTAGCGGCCTTTCAGTACCTAAAGGGGGCCCAAAAGAAGGTCAGAGAAGGTCTTTTTACAAGGGTATGTAGAGGGGATGGATTTAAACTCAAAAAAGGGTAGATTTAGATTTAGATCAGCCGCTCTGAGGGTGATGAGACACTGGAAGAGGTTGCTCAGAGAAGCGGTGGGTGCGCCACCCCCGGAGGTGTTCAAGCCAGATTGGATGGGGCTTTGAGCAACCTGATGTAGTGAGAGGTGTCCCTGCCCATGGCAGGCGGGTTGGAACGAGGGGTCTCCTCCTTTAAGATCCCCTCCAACCCAAACCATTCCATGATTCTATGACTCTGCTTCAGAACTGTTTGAAAAAGGCTAATTTATCCCAGAAATAATAAGATGAGGGAGATAATATTATTATTTTATATAAATGTAACCACATAATGTGTGTCTAAGTACAACTGTTATCATCCAGCAGACAGCCAATGATGCCTGTTTAGTGAGGTGTGGCTGCACAGCGCTGCTCAGGAGCACAACTAGGTGACTACAGCAAAGGTGTAGTCTAGCTGACTGGCAAAGGACACAGCTTTTCATGGCACTGCTTAAAGCAGAAGCACATGAGCTTCAAATATAAGCATTAGTAGCTGGTATGTCCATAGAGTAGCAATGTGTTAGCTACCTTCTTTTCACAACAAGTATCTAGTAGATTTAAGATTTATGCCTTTGCAGATCATAAAGCAATAGATTTTGAACCACAGTCTTCCATCTAGTCTTTCATTTGTCTTCCACATTTGGTTGAGGTGTGTCTAATTTCTAATATCTAAATTACAGCTCTTTGGAGGAACAAGAATTTATATAAAAAAGCAAACAGTTTCTGTCTAAATGTGTTATTTCCACTGACATTATAAAGAAGTGAAAGAACAGTAGCAAGACACTGCAAACATAAGAACACAGGTCAGCAGAAATCACTGCAGAGAAGGGTTATGCCTGCTGCCTATAAATGCATCAGAGGGTAAAACTGCAGCAATGGAGGCCAATACCAGGTCTCTCCAAGAGCTGACTGACACCAGCTGGTGTGCTGTGGTGGGATGTGAACTTGCCATCCTTCAACCCAGCATGTTAGCACTGGTATACTTCCAGCAAGCAGTCTGCACCTTATTCCAAACTGAGCACAAGGGCGGCCAAAGTACAAGTGTGCTATTCTGCAGAGTGGCCAGGACTCAGAGCAGGGTGAGGTGAACATCTAGCTGCAGTTGCCTAAATCATAGGAGAAAAAAGACAGGTCATTTGTCATTCTTACCAGAGCCTTTTGTGATGAACATGCTGCGGGGAAGGTGGGGAAAGGCCTGTCTGCTCCTCTTGGTTTTCACCTCTCTTAATCTTTATATATAGAGGTCATATGCTTTAATTTTGGTGGAGCTAGCAGGAGTGTCCTCTCCCCACTAACATCTACCAGCATCACAGGCACCAGGCTCCTCAGCGGGAGGTATTATTAGACAGAAGGTAGGAAAATGTAGCCTGTGCACTAAAGAATGCAAAACTAAGTACTTAGGTTCTTGAGTCTAACTATATAGATGTCAAAGGGATAATAAAACTTTAGCTAATAATTGCTAGTAACTCTAAACATGACTTAATAGCTTCAATTTAATGATTTGGGTCTAAATCCAATGACAGAGTTAGAGTTCCAAAAATTTTAGGCGACTGGTCTCCAGTGTGGAACCTGAGTTAGGTGGCAACATTCCCTAAAGGGAGGGCTAGCACCTCACAATGGGACCCAAAACAGCCAGTTCGGCTGGGAGCAGCCTGGAGCTTCTGTGCTCCCAGAGGAACTGAGAGGTGGGTTTCTGTCTTCGTGACACGCAGAGCCCACCATGCTCTTCTAGACTTAATATTTTTTTCTTTGAAGGTTACTTCAGGTTGAAATGAAGGTTACTTGAAGGTTAACATGAGGTTACTTTTTTGATTTTCAGAATTGTAAAGGAAGCAAGAAAGAGTCTTTAAGTCTATTGAATGCCATCTTCATGTAAAAGGCAATGATCACTTCCTTTAGAGCAATGGATTGGAGCGCACACCTGCCAGGAGAATACCAGAACACCAAAGCAGTGAAGAAGATGGGAAAGTTTTTCTTAAAAAATGTGATTTTGTTTTTTAGAGCAATAACATATGTAAGAAGACACAAAGTATCTGACTGCTAAGTGATTGGTTCTGGTGGAGACAAACCAGTGAGAAAGTGCAATTCAGGCAGTCAGAGGTGAATGACATGGCTCTGCAATGTATTACATGGCTCTCATCACTTCATATGATATATGTGTGAATAATTAAAAACTTGAAGCTGCTGTGTGTAGGTTGGAAACAGGGAATTTGATTCCTGATACATAATATCTAAAAGCAGATACTTATCAGTCACACTAAAAATTATAGGTGTTCAATCTGTGTAAATTAAAAATTAAAAAAAATTGCAGTTCCCAAAAGTGAAAGGCGAGGAGGTTCAAGTCAGCTCTTTTATTTCCTCTCTTTACAACTATAGTCGAGAACACAGTTAATTCAGTCAAGAATCTTCTTTTTCTTTTCTCGTTTTTATTCTGACAGGGGCTTTCACTTCCCCCTCCCCCGAAGGAAACTAAACTCAGAGAACTTTACAGGCATTTCTATTGACTCTGTGAATAATCTTGACTCTGCGGATTATCCTCAAGCAGCTGTGGAGAACACAAAAGATTTCCCCAGAACACAGGAAAAAGAATACCAATGAAGCCTGGGGCAGGGTTTTTTATTCGTCAGCTCTCAAGTGATTTTTAAGAGCCAGCCGGTCTGGAAAACGATGAATTTGTTTGTACAAAAGGTAAACACTGCCAAAATCAACAAGTTCCTTCCTTAGGGGCCTGTAGAGCAAATTGGTCCACAGATTAAGACAGTTCAGTTAAGTCATGTTGGGGCTGACATAAACCCTTCAGGCTCCCTCACTTTTACCCCAGAAAATAAAAAGAAAAGTGATAAGGTTCTTATGAAGGAATTATACATAGTAGGGTCAGAAAAATGAAATAAATTAAAATTAATCTCCTCTGTAAATTTCCTGGCACAGGATTTGGGGGGCTTAACTGAGATGGATGGTAGGTTTACCAGTAGTTTCCTTTGCACTGGGTCAAATAGGCTCTGTCTTGACTCGCTAGACTGGTATCGGTGAAGGATTTAACAGTGATTAGAGCTGTGTAAAATGATCTCATATGTTGTCACCTGCCAAAGAAATTGCAGTGGGTGAAGCCTAACCCTATTCACAAGTCATTTTTCCAACCTAAGCCAGGAAATGTGTTAAACAAGCAGAGCCACTGCGTCTTACAGAGGTGGATTTCATTTTCATGAATGTACAGGATGTGTGTGAGAGACAAAGTGAGATGAGAAAAACACAGCATTTTACAATCTACTTTGCACTTTCCCAGCACTTTTTATTTCAAAGGCATAAAAGAATTAAGATAAACTATTTTTTAATCCTGGTAAGACAGAAAAACATTCATCACTCTCATTTCATAGATCAAGAAAGAGGGAAACAGGAACTCAATGCTCATGCAAATTCTGATGCCATAAATCATAAGAAAATTTTATCAGAAACAGTGTAATAGGAGGGCAAGGCAAAATTTTCAAGTTATTCTCCATACAAAGGTGCTTAAAATTTTAGCAAGCAGTTCTGAATACTCTGGCTGGCTGTAGCTGACATGGCCAAGGTCATGCATAGTTCAGTCAGACTTTATTGGCATGACAACATCTTCACACACAGCTACAGGAAATCAGCAATGCAGCTGGGAGGGAACCCAGGTCTCCTGACTAGCAATTCTGTGTATTAATGACAATACTCTGCTTCCTAGTCCCTTACATCCTCACAGCATTTTTCAGCCATTAACTAATACATCTGTGGGGTTTGTTTGAGATGGAGATGCAACAGGCAAGCTCAAAATGAGGAGCATGTAGGGCCACCATTTCAGTGGGAAAAGGTTAACTCACTCTAATTAAATCCCACAGAGCCTCTCTGTTCAGAAACCACTGCATTTTAAAACCAATGAGGGTTAACATCTCATTAACGGGGAGGTTAGTTGCTATAAGGCTGCTATATAAAGATTTTTGATGCTTATTTCTGCTGGAAATCAGTGTAGGGGAATATTATATTCAAAAGCCTTTGTCAGAAGGACTGAAGAACTGCTAATCACCGCAGTTATTCTCTCATTTTGACCTAAATTAACGTAGCTCAGCAGACTTCTCCTTTTTCTGCTCATCCATACGTGAGACCCTACATGCTGTGTCACATAATCAGAGAGAGCACACACATGTGCATCAGGTCATATAACAAACATGTTCTGTCTCAGGACAGAGCTGTTGCACTTGCTGTCACCAAGAGGAAAACATCAAGCCTGCTCACAGTGGATGTGGTGATGCACTACCTAGAAGTCCCTTGCTGTTCAGAACTCCTGTGGACCCACGTCTCTGTCCTTCTCCAGCACATGTATGTTGAATACCAGCAGGAATAAATACCACAGAAATTCCTCAGCTTCATGAGACACAGATACCACAACACCAGCACAGCCTGAGCCTTGTTTGCAAGTGGTGCCAAGTGTGGAGCTGGAATATAGCACTGATCTCTGTCTTTTACTGAACACAGACTCCTTTGTGTTGGTCCTATCACCATAAGACCTCTCCTGACTATTTTCTATTTATTATTGCCACAGAGAAAAAACTTTTCAAATGCTTGGCATCCGTGGAGATAGTAAAACTTTGCCTACTTCTAGAAAGGTGATTGATTCATACTAACAAAATGCTATTAGGAAGTCAGTGACTGAATAAGAAATGTTAATCAGATAAAAAGAAATCCAAGGAAATATACACCTCATGTATGACTAATAGTCAAGGAAGAACCTATGCCAGCTAGAAGAAAATAGCAAACAAACAACATATGTGTTGTTAGCAATTCAAAACTACATTCCACAGCTTTACCTATTGAATGGCAAATTTACAATATCACTCCTGGTTAGATGAGAGAAGGGCTTATTTCTAACATAGTCAGGGGTTAATAACTTTAGTTAGCTCCTGACAACTGAAAAGTAGCAACAGGCGTCATCACTGTTGTTATCGACACAGAGTGGTAACAAAATTCAGTAAATTCTGAAGAAAAATACTTAAAATGTCAAAACACAAGCTTAACTGAATAAAAAGTCGAAGTGTAAGCCCAGCCCAGAGAATGGAAAAGTACTGGATAAAACACTGGAAAAATATACTGCAGGGAACAATCCCGCTTTGGCAGTGGGATAGACTAAATGACCTAATACAACTTTTCCGTCTCTAATTTGTATGATTCTAGGATTCAACAAAAACAAACTGTGAAATTAAAAACTGAAGCAAGTCCATAACCTGGCTACCACATTTTATAAATGTATATATACGCATTTCTATAGGTATTTAGAATAGTGACTCTCTTGGCACTAGTACTACAGGAGATATATGAAGACTGTTAGATTTCCTCTTAAAACATTCATCTGTCTGCCAGGCTGAACAGATGCCAGCAGTCTGAGATAGACCTAAGAATAACCCTTAAGACACTCTGGAAAGAAATAACCAGTAAAACTGAAAAAGTCAATTTTGTTGACCACTATGAACTAAAACTCTGGTTTTGTTGTGAAAATTAAGGCAAAAAACAAAACACAAAAAACAAAGGGAACAGCAGGAAAGCTGGACCCTCAGTGTCATCAGCTATGTTGGAGAATGGATGCTCCTAGGCACCTACTGTTCTTTAAAATGGTGTGCTTCTCCCCTGTGGGGACACTTACGAATAAAGTTCAACAACTGAACTGACAGTTAATGAGTAGACTGATCAGAAGACATAGCATTCAGTTCCTCTCAAGGAATACATTCACATCATAAAAAAATTAATAAAATATGTAATACGTCCCTTCTTCCTCTTTTTTTTTTTTTATAATGATCTTCTTTTAAAGGAAATTACTAGTCTCAAGTGACTGCAAAGAGTGATTTATAAATTTAGGTTCTCTTAGCTTAGCTTAAAAGTATTCCAAATAAGAATATGTACTAACAAAGACTGTCCTGTTTTCTGAGAAGAGAAATACTGGCTTTCAAATGTGCTTCCCCATGCAGATAATCCTGTGACCACAGAGGTTCCTGCAGTTGTAAATAATTTGAGACCACCTGGACATGTCTAATGGAGACAGCCTGGAGAAATAAGTCATTCAAAAGAAAAACGAAGTCTTCTTACTTGAGTCCCTCAGTACAGATCTGTAGCTCTTAGGCTAATCAATTAGCTCCCAGAAGAAGAATGGGTGGCTCTGTTCTGGAGTACCAGCTTTAGTGCCTTTCTAAACAGTGGAAGAGCCCTGTCATCCTGTTTTAAGTAAGGAACAAGCTTCACCACTGAGAAGGACAAATATATGATTTAAACAAATAGTTTATTAAAGGAGCAATTGCAAAAGAAAAGATTCCTCCTTTATTTTAAGGAGTATTTGTGCCATCTTAGAAAAATAACTACTGTGAATTGCTTTTCCACGACAGTGATCTTTCAATTATTAAAGAATTTTTTCCTTAAAGGAAAAAAGAACATTAGAGGTGTTGAAAACAGCAAATGCTGGACATACTATAGTCAAAATGATTACCACTGGAGTTGAATCAAACAAAATTACTTGGGAAGGTGACACGGCAGTTTCCTGTTGTAGAATAGAAATAGTAGATGCATAAAACTGCAAGCGCCTTCAGCTGCTTTTAAATTCTTTTAAAATTGCCTTATTCATTAGCGTCCCACTTCTCACATCTGCTTTAGCCTTTATTCTAGAGCAGATGTCAACACAGTCATCAAATCCTTACAGGACCTCACATCTCATGAGCTAAGGATATATTTTAAAAACTCTGAGGGACTCAGGAGCCAATATTACTAATTTTTAGGGAAATTTGGGTGTCGAGGACAAAATGCACAAGTTGTTTTAGAGGATTTTATTCAGAGAGTCAGAGTTCCTACAACACTGTCCCAGCTGGTAGTGGCCCTGGAGGCCGCAGTTCTCAGTAGCACAGGAAGCACGGAAACACTGGCTGCACAAGATCTGCAGAAACCCAAAGAAGGAACTTGATGCTAAAGATGGAGATGCCATACCTTGTCCCCTCATTTACAGCTAGCTTAGTTTGTCTCTCTGCAACGGGTGCATTTGTTAGGCTACTATAATAATATTTTGTTGAAGATATGTCAATACTATAAGTTAGACCCAGCTTAACAAGTTCAAACTTCTTGACCTTTACAGATCTAACACAGCTGCTTGACTTGTGCAATTCCTTTTTTACAATCCATGGAATAATGCGTAACATGAACACCTCCCTGGTAAATCATCAGACACGTAGAAGAGAAATGCTCCACCAGGCTGAGCCAGAGGACATTTTGTGTGTGTAGCTCCAACTCACAAGCTGAGCAAAGCTCCTGGCTCCACTTGTGTTTCACAGCCATGAACTATTCCAGAGCTAGGAAGCTTCCAGAGGAAAATGGAGGAAAAGAAGGAAAAGTTAGAAGCCAAAAAACTCCCTTATAATGTTATGATTGGGGGATTTATTTCAAAGATCCACATTCATATTTCTCTTTGGGTGATTGAATCTGAGCCCAAGCTTCCCTATGCATATGCTTATGGGTACCTGGGGACAATGTTTCTCAATTCCTCAGATCTTTCGTTTTCCATTAATTAAGCAGACTGCTCTTTAGGGTAGAGAGAAGAAAGCAAGAAATTAAGAGAAGGAAAAAGTTGATGGAAAAAAAACACCCCACCCTCTAACTTGCCAAACAGAACATTTTTCTGAGAAATAGGACACCTAGAACTGAAACAAAGTTGTATGAACCCCATTCTCCAGGGCTGTGTTCTCTAACCAGGCCATTCTCCTGCAGCTGGGAGATGCTAGAGAACATTCAGGAAATTTGAGTCTGGACTGACATCTACCCAGCAGGAAAAATAAGATACATTTAAGGATGAGCTATGTGGACCAAAGTACTATTACTGCAAGTATTTTAAATAGGTCTGTATAACAGAAGAGATTTTGACAGTGATGCACAGACAGCCATGATGCCTTTGGATTTAAACGAAACAGGCTGAAACCTAGCCTTCAGTCACAAGGGTTTAGTAGTCTCTTTGGAAAATGAGCCTCCAAGTACTCACATTCTTTTTGAAGTGGGACATGGGTGTTTCTGAAGGTGCTTTCACTGTGCCATAAAGTGCCGTGCAGAGATATTCCAAAGGGTGCTGCACCTGGAAGTGCTGTAGCTGTGCTAAGTGGGTCTTTGGCTAAAGGTCTTTGGCTATGAGAGCACCGGACTTGGTGAATGCCCCGTTGTGGACAACATGGCTCAAATTCTGTTCCCTGTTTATGATAGTTAACTACTATTTTTTATGCCCATATCTAAATTCTAGCCCTAAGGCACCTCTTAATTATACTTCACAGTATAGTGTGCACACCCCCAACGAAAATATTAACCACATTCCTACATTAGTCTTTCATATCCATCTTCCCTGTAAATTGAGGCATATGGTGCAAAACACACAGTCTGAGTAACTATAGTAGGAAATTTGGGGGAACACAGAATTCTCTTACAAACAAAACAAGTTTTTGCAATATCTTTTTTTCAAACAAAATATTGTTTTATTATATATTATTTTAATACATAAAAGCATAGTCCTTAAAAAACACCAGCACTGAACTAATTTTTTTTCCCCCTAAGAAAACTGTAAAACTTTGAGAGTTTGACCTCACTTAAAACAGTGACAGATTTTTGAAAACTTTAAATATTTTATAGAATGGAATTTCCTCATACTTATAGATATATGCAATTTAGGCCCCTAGTTGCAGTGAACTATCTGGTTTTATGGGGTCTGCCCAGATAGTCTAGATTCTTTGGTCTGAATTTAAAAATGTTTTTTCCCATGCTTAACTTTCCTACTGTGTGTGGTCCCACAGAAATCCACAGGACTCCTCACAATAATTAAACTAAACACAAGCGTGAGTTTTTGAGTGCGTCTCTCATGGCCTGAGTCTACAAATTCCTGTGGAAAAACAAGTGTTATCTGGGGAGAGGGGCGGTCCTCTGATTTACCTTACACACCTTTTATTCTGTGTTAAAAATGCAAATAAAATTATAGTGTCATATTTTGCAGCTGTAACTGCAGGTCTGGAGGCTTCCTTGTATGATGCCAAGAATCATAATAAGTCTAGAACCTTAGAATGGGCAATGAGTGTTTCAAACTATTCCCTTGTTTTCTCAAGTTGCCTGGACAAGGATATTTTACATGGCTCTTAATTTATTATCTTTCATAATAAGGAATGTTTCTACAGAAATATAGCATTATAGAATATCACTGAACATATTATTGAACCTAATCATGATAAATGGGTTTCTTTCCAAAACTGTATGGCCCTGTCTATCTTTCTCAAAGATATTTGGATAACTGGTAGTTTCATTCTTCATACATTTCAAGGTCTGCTATTTATGTTGGGAAAATATCTTAACGAAATGGGTGCTCTGGTGGGTTAGCGCTGCATTTTCTGAGTCAGGGTAATGAGTGCTGAGTCAGAGGGATCATACAGCAATCCCATTGGTTCAGGCCGTTATGTTCATCTCAAATGAGGAAAAAAAAGTCTACATTTTAAAGAATTATTAGTATCAAGAATACTGTTCCGTTTTATTAGTGTTTAGGTTTTAAAAAGCAGCAATTTTTAAACAGTCATTCTTTTTATTTTACCACTGGGGAAAAAAAATGACACAGAATCACACAAAATCAAGTTTAGTATGAAGTAATGACTGATCCCAAACCTTGCACTATACAGAGGAAAATTGTGTAGTTAAATAACAGCTGCCAGATGTGATTTTGAGCCAGAACAACAGCTTTTCTCAGCAGTGTGCTAGGAGGCATCTCCAATGTATGTGGCACGGTTTACAGTGCTCAAAGGGAATGGGCTGTGTCACTCCTATAAGGAGCAGAGCACTGTGAGGGAAGGAGAAAGCAAAAAGATGAGGACAAAAATAAGTACCTGTGCCCTGGCTTGCCTCAGTGTAATCCAGAGAAGGTAAATCATCTGCATTGCAGCCATTTTTAGGAATTTTGCCTTCCTCCCACTGCTACACTGCAGCAGCAGTTTATCCAAGTGTGTCTTGGTCTGAAAGGAGAGAGGAGTGAGAGCAGGGGCAGCCGTACAGGCCAGTCACTAACAAAAGTGTTTCCAAAAGTCCCCATGAAATATTATCTCTCACAGGCAGCTGTTCAATAGCTCATGGTGTGTGTTAGGACTGCTCTCCTGCCAGCCTACTAGCCTGCACAGCACTTTAACCTCAGTTTACTTTACTTTATTAGATTGTGAATTCAAAAACATTATTCTCATTGTTCAGCAGACAGTTTCCCTCACCAGTGACTCTCTGCTGCTCTCATAACCACCATGAACCCTCAGCACCACCCAGGCCTCTGTCTCAATATATCAAGCACTCAAGTGCCTGGGAACATAGCCTGATCCACTATATGCAAGTAAACCAAAATTTTGTCACACAAAACAGAGTAGATCACTTCTGGAGATGGCAAAGCCAAATTTGTCACCATTTTGATTGGAGTTTCCTTCGTCTGCCTGCCTGGAAAGTTTCTGTTTGGTAACTTTGTGACTTTCACAGATTAAAAGCCAAATATAAAAAAAATAGATACTGGATGCCCCAGCTCACTGAGAGCAAGCCCCTTGTGTTCTACCACAGCCTGATCATGAGCTGGTACACAAGCACACAACATCCTGAAGAGTGCAAGTCCAGCAGGATGCAAATGGCACCAACATTTGCTAATCTGCTGGGGTTTTAACAAAATAATGAAAAAGGAACAAATTTTCTGCATAAGCAAGATGAATATTCAAATAAGTTCCATGAGGAATAATTCAAAGGAAGTTTGCAATAGTTTTCTGTTGTTAAGATTAGTCAGTACAAATGAAAATACAATTAGTCACAATCTTAAATCCCAATTAGGAGTAAGGGCTTGTTCCACAAGGCTCAATCTGCCATATAACTGGAGTTTAGGGTATGGCTTCGACAGATCTCAGAGAAAATTTTATTGCTCGCCCCTTAGTACTGTGAACTCTCCTGTAAGTAGTCTCTTCTTTTACTGGCAGAAATGCAGATTGTTTTCCCTCAGAGAACTGAAAATAGAAAGCAATAATTTCTTGGTGAGCCAAGCTGAAACTCTCCAAATTATTAAATCGTCATTTAGTCAAGGTCCAAGACCACCTGTGAATCTAGCAGCAGCTCACACATAACATGGAGAAAGGGCGTGGTACTAGAAATCTGTGACCTCCTCCAATTTCTATCTGTATGGTGTAATAGTTACATTTACTGGTATTGGGAAAAATGAGTGTCTTGTAAAACACACACAGCATCAGCTTCTCTTACCTGGGGTGCAGCTGCTCACCACCTCAGGGGGCCAGAAAGGAGTCCTTATTTCTGCCACAGCCATAATGGATATGGGGAGACACATACCAGTCTCATCACACAAGCCAAGGCATTAACCAAGAGATGACTATAATGAATGTCAGGAAGATCAAATTAGGGTCAAGATAGCTTGTTGTCCTGCTTGCTTGCTGCTTACTCAGAAATAATTTCCTCTTTATGTGAGTTGTTTGCTCAAACGAGGTTTGTAAGAGCCCTTATCTGACTCAGCCTCCAGGCAACGATGTTTGCCTTGCTGGGTCAAATCAAGCAGCCACCGAAAGCAATGGGAACATTCCCTGTGATTTCAAATGGAGGCAAATCCTGAGTTACCATACACTGTAGTCCATATTTCCTATACAATTATTATGTACTATCTACTCCCCACAAATTAAAAAATCCTGCCCATTAATAAAAGTTAAAAAGAACTAAAACTATATCAGTTGTAGCAACTACTTTCTGTGTGAAATTATCAGTTTTTGATCCTGAAGAGAAACCTACCCATACAACTTACTTTGTCTATCCTTCTAAGTTAAAAGTCACTGTATTTCCCTGTTAAGATTGAGGACAAATATTGGACTAACTCCTATGAAAAATGTCTCAAGAACTTGGTGATTTTATATATCAAACACATTGACTAAGGATTCAAAAAAGTTTCTGCTGAGTTTTCAAGCCAATTTAGGCTTGTGTTTACCTATGAGTTCACGGTTTTCCTGACTGAATTTTGAGCCTCTTGAAGAAAACCAGAAGGAATTCTGTATTTGCCAAGATACATGGCAATGTTTGCTTCCATTTGTAGCTGAATCTCATAGTGTCCCCCTTTTCCATCATCCTCAAGGTTTTTTAGGTTAATTTATGTTAATTTAGATTTTACTACCCAAAGGCCCTTTGGTGACAGCTTTACTGGCTTTGCATAAGAAATATCATGAAGTCAGAAGTCCCTTTAAAACAAGAAACTTTTGCAAAGAATAGTCAGAGCTGTAAAAGTCAATATCAGTGTACTACATAGTTTTTCATTAATATATGTCTTCTCTTTTTTGAAAAACAATCTGCTTTTATTTCTCCATTCCATTACTTTTTTGGATCCTCCGTTAGCCTTCAAATGGTGTCTTATCTAATTTTATGGGACTATGGAACAATCATTACATGAACTTTTGATTTCATGCTGTTCTCTTCCTCCATCTCTGCAATCCATATTTTGCTATTTCATGATTTAAAAGTGCCTTTTTTTTACAGTAGCTGTGCAACAGCAGAAAGGAAAGCTGCAAGTGCTGCCACTGGAAAGCTATGTACAAAGTGCAACCTAAATAAGAATTCTCCTTTTCTGGCAGAGTTTTGCATTTCTGCCAATGCAAAGATAGCGGTCCCAACTCAGTTCACCTGGTTTAACAAACCTGCTGTGCCCGGTTTGATCTGGTCCAATGCATGTTTGGGTTTGTTGGGAGTTTTTTCACTCAGTGATTAGCTATCACTGCAGGAAAACGCCTATTTCTTTTAGCCTCAGAATTTAATTCTTTATTCACCCTGTGTTCCTCAATAAACATGTTCATCTTAAAGGGCTAGTTTTATCCAGCTAATACCCAACTGCTGTTGAGTTAATCAAACAGAAACAGCAAGGAAGCAAAGATAGAGAACAGACCTGCCACTTACACGCTTTGCAGCCAGTGATGGGCAGGCACTCAGCCTTGCTTTGAATAAACAGCTCAAAAATTAGATCCTTATCCAGACTATGCTTCTATCCCTCTTTCAGAAAAAAAAAAAAATATATATATATACAAAAGGACTGAAAAAGCAGTTTAAAGCAGCATTTCCCAAATGTATTAAAAAAATAAAATAAGAGAAAACAAATCTATCTGTCCCCAACCAAGGATGCAGAGATGCAAGAGACACATTTTCACAAGGTTCTGTTTTGCCTCTCCCCACCCTCCACTCATTTCTACCCAACTCCCAAGTGATTTTGTTAGAGATAGAACAAGGGGAAATAATGTTTCCATAGAAATAGAGTTTCTGAGGAAAGTAATTACTCACTGACCCAAAACATATCACAGAAGGACCTCTCTTTCCATGAAATTCAGTCTGACTATAAGCACACTTCTCGAAGACTTCAGGCCTCCGAGGACTCTGCTGACACTTGCAGGATACAGTGTTCAAGCAGCCCAAAAGACAGAGCTTTTGCATTCCCTGGCCATCTGATTGCCCACCCTGCTCTGTTTCCAGCACTCTTTAAAGGAGAAATTTAAAGATCAACATTTAATTCAACAATTGCTAAAATCAGGTGCAGTTTAAAGAGTTAACTTCAAACGGTGTTGGTGTCACTGTTGTTGAAAGTACCTTCTTCACAAGAATTTTATTTCTAATTGTCTTCCAAATAAGCCTGGAATAAGGCTTCCAAACACTGAACTTTCCCCTGAAGCACAAATTCTAACTTTGAGTCATCTCTGGGTAAAGCTAATTCACAGTCAAGTGCAAAATCCATCTGTTCTAATTAGGTGACAGAATTTGACTCTCCCTGTTTCTCACCCTTTTCTATTCAGTCCTGTGAGAGATGGAACAGACAAATTAACTCTAGATGTTGGAGACCAGCAAACTGAATAGCTGTTAAAGAAATCAAGCAGGCCTCTTAAAGCAAAAGATTTTCCTTCCATTAGATAAAATCCTGTGCAATGGAGACCTGCTAAATGAATACCTGAGGAAGCTGGTCTGTAGTGCATCCAGCACAGTGAATTATACACTGTTAAATTTATCTATTTTCAGCAAATCAATCCAAAATATATTTCATATAATGTGATAGACTGCTTACAGAAGTATCGCTCACTCAAGAGAACTGCTAAAGTATTTTTGTGCAATGTGGATACATATTTAACAGATTTATATTTGAGATGTAGTTACCCTTTAGAGGTTTACCATGCTTATGGCTTCAAAATCAGGACATAAGGCTACTGACTACTAATAGGGACTTCATTGATGTCTTTTCCAGTGCAGATGAAAAACTCTGTAGTACACTAGTATTGACTTTTACTGCTCTAACTATTCTTTGTACAAGTTTCTTCTTGTTTTAAGGAACTTCTGACTTCATGGTATTTCTTATGCAAAGCGAGTAGAGCTGTCACCAAAGGGACTTTGGGTAGTAAAAAGGTTATTTGAAAAAGAAACTAAAACGCTATTAAAAAAAAAAAAATTCCTGATTTTTGCTTTCAGAATAAGATTGTTTGGGACAAAACCATGATTTTGTGTGAATGGGACCTCTGGAACATCACTGAGTCAACTAATTTTATAATATTTGTAAATTACAAGTTGCCTAAATTCCTTTGGGATTTCCAAAATACTTCATAACAGTCAGTAATCAATATCTCAGTTAAAATTCCTTCCTCTACGAATTATGCGCATATTTTTTCTAAAGAAAGTTCTTGAAAACAGAGATTCCTTGAATAGGAGCACTGTCAGACTTTCAGGAGGACAAAAGTCAAATCATTTCCTAGAAACACCCCATTGCAGTCATTCATAAAGCAACTGGCTGAAATTATATAATGGCAAGTCAGCTGACCTCTACTGCTAAAAAGGAATGAAAAAGAAAAGCAATATCTTAATTAGGAAGGCTCCAAATCATATATAAATTAATAAATCAATGGCAATCACTCAGAAGTTTATAGGCAACCAGACAATTAATCAGTGAATTAACATAACTTGTTTCACTCAGCTGCCACTCTTAAACAATTTCTGTTGTACTTTTTGCCCCAACATTCAGGTATGAAGCATATTTCATGATGCAGTTTGGAAATCCCAGGTCTATGGGCAACTGTAGCATCATTAGAGATTGCAAATGCCTGTTATATTCACATTAGTCATTCTTTCTCCTAACCTTAGCAGGATTAATGGATACAGCAGTCTGCAAGAGGTACATTTCTTCCATACAAAATTTCGTATTCTGAAAAATAATACCTACTTTAGAGTGGGATTAAAATTTGAGACATTTTCTCATAAAGGAATTTCCTGGAAAAAAAGAAATAGGGAAGAAACATGCATCTGCTTCCTGGTTGATGACTTTTGCACGGCAAATGAAACTGGCAAGGCCTGATCATATGGGAAGTCAAAGAATTCTGACATAAGTTTTTCCCTCTGAAAAAAACAATTATTTTGAAAATAGAAGGATTCTCTTTCAGATAATCACTGCCACAGAAAATCCCTGCTCAGTCCATTAAGCACAAGAACCTATCCAGATTCTCTAAAAAGTTGATGTATATCACATGAAAAGCTGCCCTGAAGTATTTTGTCCATTTCATTGCAAAACAAAATGTGTTACGATGTCTGTGTACTGGTTAGTAGTGCTTTCTTGTCTTAAAGTGAAAATGCAGTGGAAAAGAGAATTCCCAGTAAAATGACTTCAGGAACTACTGATACCACAAGGCAATATTTCCTAGATGTACTGACATAAAATATAGTAGAAGTGTGAAACTTCCACTTTCAGAAATGCCAGGATTTTTTCCCTCACGAAATGTTGACATTTCAGCAAAACACATATGATTGTGTAGTGTGTTTGCATTTCACTTGAAAAATAAAATGGGCAGGATGAGTGTTTCCAGACAAGTTCTGTTAAGGGCTGAAAATGGTTGGCAGAAGTTCAATTCTAAGATGTTGCCTGTCGTTTTGGGACACACATCTACCATTACAGAAGCAGACATTCTCCAGATCTGATCTGAGAAAGCAGGAAAAGCTCATCACAGTGAAAATAGTCTGACTTTGCTCCCAAAGAGAGAAAACAGAGATTCACCAAGCTATATACCACCTGGAATGGCTTTGCAGGTCAAACTTCAAATATATTCTACGAGGGGAAGAGTTTATTTTCTTTTTGCTTCCACAAAGCTCCTCATTAAAACAAGCTCAGTTTGTGGGATTTATTGCACCTATAACTGTTGACAGAGTCTACACAAAGCTACTTGTGTGTTGTAAGGCTGTTAGATATGCTCTTAGATGAAGGTACGAAGAAGACATCACCTGTGCAATAGATTTTCTCACCCAGATAATGACATTTCATTTTTTTCCATATGGAGACAGAAAGAATACACCAAGGATCTTAGGAAACAGCTCTGTGAGATAAGATATAAAGGAGCTTTTGCCAGCTTAAGCCAATACAAGGTGCAGTGAGATTTTCCAGCTGGAATTTGCTTTTTCTGCCTCTTACATGTGCACTCATGGCCAATGTGTGAATTTGTCATCAGGCTCTAACAAATTGCTGTTTGTTTTGCAGACTGCCTATGTCATCCCCAGCAGGAGCAAGCAGAGTGCAAAGCAAGAGGCATTGCAGCTGGTGCAGCAGCCCCCACTGACAGATATGAGCCAACTGCTGGGATTTAGCATCCCCTTGCTCCCCACACAGGCTGATCCTGCAGCACAAACTTGCAGCCTGGTCTCTTCACGCTGTTTTGCCAAGTATGTGCTTTGTAACCCCAGCTGCAGCAGAGATTCCCTGTCCATGGCCACAATTGCTCAGTCCTAGCAGAGGGCCAGGCAGCACACCCAGAGGTAACCCAAGACTGCAAAGACCCTCTCAGCTAAAATCATCCTGACATCATGCGACAGAACTGGGCTCCTGTCCCCGCACACATGCAGTCAATGACAATTATTCATTTCTTTATGAGGCAGTATTAAGAGATTGTGTTACACATGTTGCAAGGACATTGTCGTTCTTTCAGTTTCTCGGTCTACAATGGGAGTAATCTCCATAGAGCAGCAAATGATGATAGATGAGTAACCTAAACCAGGACACTTCTATGTTGTTTCAAGAAGATCACTGGGAGGGTTTTCCCTAGCTTTAATAACATAGTTCTTAGCATTTTTTTCTGTTTCACAAAAAATATATGTATATTTGTCACTTATTCATGTCAGGAGGATCACTACAAAGAGGAATTCTTTCTGTCCTCTACTGCTTACCATTCATCTGTAGTCAGCAGCCTCATATGGACTAAACATCAAGAGATTATATCTGACACACCAAGAATAAAGTAAGAGATGCTTTACCATCTCTTTCCCTGTCAGAACTGCAAAACAAGCACTTATATGACTAGACCATAGGTGGAAACACTCTGAAAGCATCCTCCTTAAAAAGAAAAATCTCTGACCATGAATGACAAAGTAGAGGGAGAATTAATTTTCTGCTGCAAAATAAAATGTCCCATATCTTGCCTTTGACATTAATTTTTATCGAACACAATTATGTGACAGATAGTTGCAGTGATTTCCATAGTGATCATGAAAGGAAAGAAATAGCTCTGTAAAATGAAATTAAAGTCTCACATACATCCCTGAAAACAGCTCTCCTTTTCTTTAGGTGCCTCTCTGCCTTCTTTCCCCAGCCCTCAGGACAGAGAGGAGGCCTCAGCTCAGGTTTGTGTCACCAGGCAATGAAAATCTACAGTAGAGATGGGAATTCTGAATCTCAGCTCTCTAATATCTTTCTGCAAAATGCATCTGGAGGCAAACTCAACAATGTGAAAATTCTTCCTGGCAGTCTTTGTCCTGAAATATTTCCAGGCAGACACAAGAAGAAGTAAAGAAATCTTCTCTGAGCAGCTAATATTCCCTTCAAAAAAATACGAGGTACATTAGCATTTTTCTTCTGGCTGTCCACAGGCACCTGTGACTCCCTCAGAGTTGCAAATCGTTGCTATCAGAGGTCTGAGCAACAACTACACAACAGCCATCTGAGTAGAGGCTCCGTGTAGGAGTAGCCTGCATTTTATGATTGAAGAGTGGACAAACATGATGCGTAGCTTATGCACTCCTCAGTGAATTCAGACTGTAGCCACCAGTTTTATTCTCCAGAGGAGATCCCACTCTAGAGGAAGGGAGAAGGAAAATATCAGGCTGCCAGGAAAATCTCCTGTAACTCCTGAGAAGAAACTAACTCCTGAAACTCACAGAGATGTAATCAAGTTCTGTCATTTGCCTTTAATGTGGCTGGGTTCTCTCCTAATCTTCATCTTTAAGGGTTTTTTAATCATTTCAAGCAGTCAGAACTTGCCTTGAGACATGATCTGTTCCAAGTCTCTGAGTTTTGGGGGATAAGAAGGAGCAGAAATGAAGAATTTAGGTCACTGGCTACTGTTGGTTACATCTTCCCACTGAAAGCCAGTGGAACTTTGACTGGACATAGGGCTGAAGGTGAGAGGGAATTAAAAGTATATCTGAATCCATACTATGTGGGTTAAGAGGTAGGCTTACCCTCAGATGAGAGTTTGCGTACTGGCCAGCTGCCCTGACAGCCAAAGGACACTGCTGCAGCCAGCCATATGAACCCCTTTGCATGCAGGGGAGAGAGGAGGGCTTCAAGTTAATTTCCATTAAAGCCAGGGCAGCCTTTTACCTTGGTCGGGAGAAAGACAGCAAGGATCTGGATGCTCTTCCTTGGTGGTTAGATTTTTTTCCATTACTTGCATTTTACAGATGCTCCAGATGAAGGAGAAAGATTTCTGCCTTAAGGCTCCTTCCTGAGTTATACAAACTGAATCACGATTTTATGCAAGAAAAAGTTATCTCTTGACAGGAAAAAAAACACAGGGAATGTCAGAGATTCAATGTATGGACTTCATGACTCTTTAAATTAAATAAAATAAAAATCCAGACAACACATTCTATCTTGGGTCATTTAAAATCAGTGCCATTTTTGTACTCATCTGTGTACCTTGCCCTGAATTCACAGCTGCTGCCATGACTCTTTGTTCTGTGAAGCATTTCAAAGATGGAAGCTATTCTACTTCTCCAGCCTCACTGACTTCAGGTTTATTCTCCTCCCCCCACTATTACTTCTCTCTTTTTTTGTTGTTTTTTTTTTGGTCCACTTCTCTTTGCTCTCCCCTTCAGCTGCCCACTCCTCCCCAGTCACTTTCAGCCCTGTCCACTGGTCTCTATTCGTCTCAGCACTTCATACTTGCATCACTTGTCTTTCTGTTTTCCTGTCTTCTGCTTCATGTCTCTCACCTGTGCTTTCTTGCTCCTTAACAGCAGTTTTACCTGCTGCATCTGACCATCAGCTCACACTGAATTATATTTCACATTGAGAGTAGAGCAGTGTTACATCTCACAGAAACCCAAGGACCTCAGCTGCACATCCAGGCTTGAACTGTTCATGCACACTTATTTTTTGTGTGTACTACACATGGAAAATAAGCTAAAAAGGAGTAAGTTTAATGTGTTAATTAGATTCAGATGTTTTTCCTCTGGCTACTACAGGAACCAGAACGGACCCTTAAAGAAAGTAATTTGTGGTCATGATAGTACTGCTGATTGGGCATTTTGTGGGGAAACGGCTTTCTAAATAATGGTCATTCATCAGAATCTTTCTGCAGCAATACTGAATACTGAAAATACTGAAAAGGGGGCATTTCTAAGGTGAAAAAGGGAAAAATCTTCATAGATTGTTGGTTAATATAACTGTTCTCTCATTTCTCTTATCCAGATTGAGCTCTTGTCTGGCTGCTTAAAACGATTCATTTGCATCCTAATACCATATCAGGAGGAGCTTGAACCTGACACTCAGGTATGCCCAGGTAAAGGTGCTTGCTTAAACCATCTTACTTCTAAATCTTGAAAGAATGTTCGCTTCAGGTGGCTGCAGGAAGGGTGAATGAAAAAAAAAGTGACAGATAATTTATAGTTGTATTTGGGAAAATTTCAGTATATGTAGCAGAAAGACCTTCCATACTGGTATCTTCTGAACTGTCAGTGCAGATGAAGTTGCACATTATCTACCACTTGCTCAAATTTTGAGCTGTTTCTATTTCAAACTGTATACTCATATGGTCACATCTTTGTCATGAGAGGAAATACTCTCAAGACGTGTTTCTTCCGTTCTCTGATTTGTCTTGGCAGGAGTACTAAAACCACCTCATTAAAAATATTTAGCTTATTCACATTTTCTATTGAAAGCATTTCTTTGGAGCTTTCTCTATCATAGGAATGGATGCATGCAAGTTAACAACACCTCTTGTGGCTAGAAGAACATGACAAAACAAAACAATCTTTTCTAACGACTAAGCTGCCTGACCTTGTGACTGTAGTACATCCAGGAGCGTGTATGGTTTCTAAAGATACTTTTTCTCCTCTTTTCAGTGGAGTGCTATGGCAGAGGCCAGAGGAAACAATCCAAAGGAGGAAGCTCTCTGTTTACCTACCATCATGAAAGCCCAGGGAATCACAGGCTTCCTCACACTATTTTGTAACCTTGCCTTAGAGGATCACCTCTAGATGAAGGGGGGGTCTGTTCAGTCTCCATGCCCGTTAAATCTATGACCTCTCTGTTGAAACAATACTTTGAATGTACTTACTCTAGCAACACACAAGCATGGATCAGACTCTTCCCTCACTGCTCCAGCTTCAGGTGAGTTATAGAGAGTAAGTTATTGTTCCTCAATGGTGAGACAAATGTCAACAGCAAAAGACTTAAGGCTCATTCACTGAAAAAGTTCTGATGCTGCGAGTACTGCCTGTGAAGGGTTGCACCACTCAAGTGCTCCCTGGCCTCAGTAAGAAAGGACTGCGTTACTGAACAGTGGAGTCAGGTTTGAAAATCAAAGGTGTCTGTTGGAGCTGAGGTCACACAGGGTACTTACTTCTGCAGCTCGCTTGTAGCATCAGGCTCCACCTCAAGGTTTGAAAATGTCATTAAATCCTTCCTGAGAAGACCCACTAGTCAAAATTTACACATTTTTAACTGACAAATATCCTCTCAATTCCTATTCAGACAAGCTTTTAATTGTTCATTTGCTGTCCCTTAGTGAGTGGTGTGCTGGTTTGGGTTGGGATAAAGTTAATTTTCTTCACAATGGCTAGTATGGGACTATGTTTTGGATTTGTCATAAAGTTTGGAAGGTGTGTTGTGGAGTCTTAAGTTCAGCAAAGACAAAGACCATGATCAGCAAATGATGTCATTTCCCATCTTCATACTAAAATTCTGCAAGTGACATTCTGTGCATTACCTGGGAAAGGCTATGCCCATTTTTTTTATGACTGACATTTGACCAATGTCTTCATTCTGCTGATCCCACTTCTCTTTATTCAGCAACAAAATGCATTCAGTATTTTTGCTTAGCAGGAATGCATTCTGGAAAATTCTCATGAAATTTTATAAAACAATTGTCCAAAAGTGCCATATGACATTTCCTTTGCCACTGCCCTTGATTCATGCACTATGGTTCAAGTTTTGCACTACTAGATGTAAATGACATTGTGCTAACTTCATACTAGCAAAGATTTTGGCCAAACATGTAAGAAATTTTTATAGTCTTGATCAAACCTGCTGCTGCTGTTAGAGAAAAGGTGGGTGCCAAGAGGATGGTGCCAGACTCCTTTCAGTGGTGTCCAGTGACAGGATGAGGAGCGATGGCCACAAACTAAAGCACAAGAAGTTTCACCCCAACATAAGGAAGAAGTTCTTTATGCTGAGGGTGGCAGAACACTGGGACAGGCTCCCCACAGAGGTTGTGGATTTTCCCTCTCTGAAGACTTCCAAACCCACCTGGATGCATTCCTGTGTCACCTGCTATAGGTGTCCCCGCCTTAGAAGGGGGGTTGGACTAGACGATCTCCAGAGCCCCCTTCCATCCCTAACAATTCTGTGATTCTGTGAGATATATTTTTCTGCATAGGGATGTTATTATGAAATGCAAAAATAGCCTTGCTTGTTATTCAGTACAGAAGGAGTTAAACCAGGACAAAAATGTACTCTCTCAACCTGAGAAGTACTTTTGGAGACACTACTTTGGAAAGGGTAAATCTTGCTTGGTTTTTGTTTAAACTAAAACCAATATTGTACTGACATATCTGGATTAGGTTTTCAGTGCATTTTTCCAACCTGTTGGACACTTTCCACAAATTATAAAAAGACACCACAGACAGAAGTGAAGAGAAAGAGAATGTTACTTTTGTGCAAAAATTTCTCCCTAGGGGTATATAAAGAAGGTCCATATACATTTTTGTGTAAAGATACAGGACAAATTTACTACAACAGAGAGAAGCAGTAAAAACAAATTTATTATCATTTTTATCATTCCTGGCAGTTTTTCCAGCAGACAGCCCAGGTCCGTGAACTGTGTTAGGCTTTTCTGTAGCTCAGAGTTTCCATGCCTGAGCAAATTTGGGAACTGAAATTCACTGCTCCTGTCAAAGTGGTATAAAAGAATGGGCCACCTCTTCTCGCACACACTGTGTTCCTGCACACCAAATCATAGTAAGAGGGGATCTGGGAGACGATTGGTTTTTTCCAGAAGTAATATAAATTTCTTTTCCTGAAGAGTTTAACTGGGAAACTAGTTAGTTTAGCATGGGATGTTGTTTTGTTGGTTTGGGTTTTTTAAATTGCTACTTGTCTTTTTTTTCTCTTTTTCAGATTGAAGATTCTTTCCTTGTCTGTTAACTCTGGATCATTTTTATTCAGTGCCACTGACATAACAGCTCAATGTCTGAGGACAGGTACTGGAAGATAACAGCAGCCTCACAAAAACCAGAATCCTCTGAGTCAATCATTGTTCCAGAAGCAACAAGCCCAGTGATTCATACTGTTGTCACACAGTATTTCTGCAGCATCTTCTTCACCGTTGAAATAAGCCTGTCACCCACTCTCTAAGAGCTGAAGAAATACATTCTGTCTCTGGAATAAGAAAAAATCGGGAAAAAAATTAGTATTCTTCCACTGCAATTATTATTTATCATCTAATCTGCAGGAATTTCTGATATATTCTTTATGGGTCTAATGGAAAACATGTAACACTGAGTATGGCAGCTCATACCACTGTAGTTGTAATGCAGTTCAGGAGTAAGGGAGTTCAATAAAGAGATAAAATGCATCCCTATTAGAAAATAATATCTTTCTGAAAACAGAGCTGTTTCTGTAACAGATCAGAAGATTTTCTCCTTTCCCACTGACAGATCATAGTGACCAATTTCTGCCCTTTTATGTGGAGTATAAGATTTGGCTGCTCTCTACCATTAAGCAACATCATTCCATTTGAGCTTCAGTGTTTCATACCCCCATGGTGCCTGGGGAATGATGCAGTAGGTTTATTCCAATGACATTCCTTCCCAGAGCCACAGGCAATGAACATTGTCACCTGGGACTTTGTTCACCTCACACAGAAATTCTAGAGGTGATGCAAAAGGGTCCAAGAGGTTCAGTTGCTACATCCCTTCCAAATTATTTTAGTTAAAAAAAAGTCCACTTTCTGTCTTTTATGGTTATGTCATATCTTAACAGCTCATACTTGGTGCTCACCTCACTGACTTGTGAGGTGAAGCTTTTAAAAGGTGAGCTATAAGACAAGTGTGTCTAGAAGGAAGGGAATGTGCTTAACTAAATATAACTAACTAAATTTATAACTAAAGTCTGACAATTCCAGGATTTGTCCTAAAACTCCTAAACAGTCCCTTTCAGTTGGTTCCAATAATCTTTGGGTATGTCTCCTTGAAAAAAATATTAAAGCAGGTTTCATTACCACATTCTCCATCTCTTTTGCAAAGAGGAAACATACAGAAGTGAATTGCTTCTGACTTGAATCTTCACCAACATTGCCTATCTTTTGGTGGCCTGTGAATACAACCATAATATTACATCTGTGTTTTCAAGTTCTCTCTGAATTCAGAAACTTATATTCCTACAATCTTCTAAATTATGAAGAATTAGGTAAACTCTTTCTAAAAAAACTCTACTAGAGTTCTCTGAATAACACAAGTAAATGCACTTAAAGACATGGCTGTAACTTCACCACTTAGCAAACAGAGAGATGATGCTGTCTGGAAAATCAAAAATAATATCAGGGATGCTTGGATATTACGGTATTTTGATGCCAGCTACCAAACCACTATGATCACGGAGATCTTTTGGATTCATAGCAGTCACCAGCTTCAGAAAGCATTTGGCTTTTCTGACAGTGGTGCAAATCCCTTTCCCTGAGGATGAAAGTGAAGACACAGTGCAGTACCTATTGGCAGTGTCATACTTGACTGCAGCAAACTGGACCTCTCCACTCATTTCCCTGCACTTGATAAGCATCCTGCATGAAATTTTGGGGCAATAAAGCATTTCCTATACATGAGGCAATGTTTGAAAATTTTCATGCACATTTTATTTCCTCTTTGGAAGACAACCTTTTTTGATAATTACCATGTCCATGGAAGAGAAATTAAAATCAAATAAGCAACAATGTCTGAGTTAAGTGTCAAGAAAGTGCATGAGTAAATTGATGAGTTTCTTTTGCATTTATCACCATGATTGCATGCCAGTGTATGCACTGGATATGCAAATAATTTGCTACTAATAATAAAATACCAGTAATTTCATGAGAACACTTGTATGGCCTTTAGAAGAACTTAAAAACTGGACCAAATTCAGACAAGAGAGAAAACTGCCAAATTTAAAAGATTTTTGCAGGCAATTCATGCATGAAAAGAAAGAAATCCCCCCTTCAACTTCATGAAAACATTCAAGGAGAATCCTCATTCTTCTAACTAATTGCTATTTTTGTCAGAAATGTAAACGTCTGCCTTGGCACATCATAAATTACTGATAACATATCACCAGTGAACATTTGTAAGTGAGATAAATGCAGAAAGCATTTATACTGCTTCCAGACCAATTAACACTCTGCCACCCTTCACCACCCAAGTTTGCTAGTATTTAAGTTATTGACAAACTGAAGCTGCTTTTCTTTTAATAGTCTTTGCTGTTGTGAGGTATTATTATCCCAGATGCACTGCAGAATTCCAGATCCAAGTGAGTTACGAAATTCTTCCCCAGCTCCCTCAAAAGGGGCCCTTGTTGATTTCTCAAGTACTCCAGCAGTCAGAGCCCACAGTTGCTCTATGGAAAGATGTGACTCATGTCCAATTCATTTATTTTAAATTCTCTCCAGCTCAATAACTTCTGGCAGTCTTTTCAGACCATTCTCTGGGTGTCAGACACCAGCTGTTTTAGCTGGATGTTCTCTCTGGCTTGTTAAATGGAGAAGTTGGATTATCATTGCATTCCTATCAATCAGGTGCTATTCACCGAAGATTACAGATGAGAAAAGAAAGAAGTGTGGGCATATTTATTTAATATTGTAACTGTCTTTACTTATGTGATGGCTGACCATTCAGTTATTATACCATAATTTACTGGACATTAAGGAATTTCTAAACTATTCTAATCTAAGGTCACTCAAATCAATCCTTGAAACTGTATTCCAAGAACTCCCCCTTCTCTAGTGAACTCAGGCAACCCATCGACTGACATTGCATGAGACTGATGTTTGGAAAGGTAGGTCTGTGTCCTCCAGCAACCACACTGCTTCTTACAGCTTCCTTAATGTACACACAGCTTCTCCTGAGACATCTCGGGTCCAGAGAAGAGCAACGAGGCTGGTGAAGGGACTTGAGAACAAGTCCTATGAGGAGAGGCTGAGGGAGCTGGGATTGTTTAGCCTGGAGAAGAGAAGGCTCAGGGGTGACCTCATCACTCTTAACAACTACCTGAGAGGAGGTTGTAGCCAGGCGGGGGTCGGTCTCTTCTCCCAAGCAATCAGCAGTAGCACAAGAGGGCATGGGCTTAAGCTGTGCCAACGGAGGCTTAGGTTAGACATCAGGAAGAAGCTCTCTACAGAGACTCTCTCCAGGCAACCCAGGGAGGTTGGTGGAGTCACCATCCCTGGAGGTATTTAAGAAGAGACTGGATGTGGCACCTGAGTACCATGGTCTAGTAGACAAGGTGGCATTACATCAAAGGTTGGATTTGATGATCTCAGAGGTCTTTTCCAACCTAGCTGATTCTGTGATTCTGCAATATTTTTAAAATTGAAAACATTTTAATATACGTTTGTTACCCTAAGAATAAAATCTCAGATTTTGTTATTTCATGTTTAAAAGTTTAGCTAAGATTTTAGCTATCCTGCACAGAACCTGTTTCTCTATTTTTTGAAGATTATGTAGACTCATCTCAATCAGTATGAAAACAGAAGTGCTTGTCTTGAAATTTAAAAGGATGATTTTATCTTTGCCAATATAGAAGCAAATACAGAAATTCAATGGATTCCCAAGAACCAGTATATCAACCAGGCATGTACCTGTCAAATATTTCTGAAAATGTAATGAAGCAAACTGTGAAACTTCAATGTTTTTATTGCTAATAGAACCCACAAGAGGAAGTCATTAAAAGATCTGTTCACCTTGTGAATTTCTCTGACTATCTCCTGCCCCTGAGCAGAGTGAGTGGAAACTCGCTTCCTCTAGCTGGAGCAAGGACTTCTTACCACACTGAACCAGTGCCATACACCATCATTCCTCTTCCCTTTGCTATCTGTGACCCATAAACCCTCTTCAGTTTGTAGACTTATAAGAACCTGGAGATACTCTTGGTTTAGTAAATTGTCTCTCTCATTTTTTCCAATACAACCTAATAACATTACCAAAAATGTATTAGAATTTATTACCTTATCAACATTCCTCTCTGTGCACAGAAATCTGAAAGTTCCCATAGTGGTCTGGGTAGGAACAGTTTCACAGTAATATGGAGTCAGAAAGAAACAGAGTTTTGGGGACTGTAGTTGAAGCAAAGAAAACTAAGGTATAACACATGACCTAGACAGGTGGTTCTGACTTCTCTCATAACAACCTTCCACTTTTTCTTGAGTAAGAGGGAATAGCTTTTTTCAAGTGGAACGATTTAAAGAAACTTTTGGCAGAAATATATAAAGAAAATTCATTTCTTTTTCCTGTACAAGCATCTCATTATTTCAGTTTTTCAAAGCACTGGAGAAAGCTATTTAAGTAATGTTATCTGCCATTTAATGATAAGGAACTAAGATTGAGAGTTCTGAAGTAGCTGATCATTACATAAAAAGTTAGGAAACAAATAAGGAATGAAAACTTGTTAAAAATATTATCTCTGTTCCTTTCTGCCTTCCTCTATTAATCTCTCCTTCTATTCTTTCTGCTTTTTTCCCCCCTATTCCTTCCTCTCCATCTCTCTCTCTTTTGGCTGTGCTTGCTTTATGTTAAGGTCTGTATCTTCCTGTCAGCAAGAATTTACCATAATTTAAAAGTGATAACAGTAATGCAAGTGAACAAATACTCGAGCATCTCATATGGCATAAATGTCAGAAGGGAAATGCTCAGAAAATTGCACGCAACATATAAAATGCAAATGTAATATATAATGTCCCATGTGGAAAATGAAAATGCTAAGCTCAATTCTTGCCCTTTACTTGCCTTTTACTTGGACTACTGCCGCTGAAAAACTAAGTCATAAACTCTTCTCAGTCTCATCTTACTTTGACTACACAGATAACAGTGAAGTACTGAGGTAGCTGTTTTCTGTCAGAGCCAAGAGAAAATGAAGCTTCATAATAACTTTTTTATCATGCCCACCTATTCTCCAAATACTTTCACTTGTATTGGCTGGCAAAGAATACACTTTCAAGCTTTCTCCTGTCATTCATCCCTCTTGACTCTATCAATAGCTTCTCTCTTCCTATTCCTAAGAATATGAACTTGCAGTATGAATCAGAAGCATTTAGCTTTTCTTGTGAAAGAAAAGAGGTTTTCCTCCTTTACCTGCTCTAAGCTGTTGTTTCTCCCCTGTTCCCCATCCACTATTAAAAATGTCCCAAAATCCTTAAAAATTATTGGGGCTTTTTTGTTTGTTTCTGAGTAAAATCTGGAGCTGGTCAGGCAATATACTTTTATAACTTCTGTAGAATTTGTATTAGACTGCCTCATTTTCAGTTACGTTGTAACTTTATAAAACTTGTATTTACACTGATTTCTTTTTATGTCTACCTCAGATCAAACTTATTTTTGCCTTTTTTTTTTTTGAGCTTAACCAGAGCAGTTCAGTAATTTAAAAAAGTAGCACATGTTAAAAACTTCTGGAGATCTTAGTCCTTAACAGCTTTAACGTTCTTTGTTTGACATAAGGCTTAGAAATGGAGGAGATGCTGCCACTTGTCAGAAGAGTGCTTTTTTTACTTATTGTGAAAATCTGTTTTGCTGTGTCTTCCAAAAAAATCATCAGTGCAGGAATCACTGATGGTAATTACATGCAACCTTTAATGACTCTATCCTCCTGGCTGGAGCCTGACCCAGCCATAGAACAATATCATCAATGTCATGGTCTTTCTGTTGCAGAGTTACAACAGAAAAATTTTGGCCAACACCAGCCACTGCCAATGAGTGGGAAGTAAGGCACATTTGTGACTGTCCTTCATGATCAGAGTAAAGGATCCTCCTGAAGCAGAGAGCTGTCAAAATGGGATATTAAAAGCACAAGTCCAGAATATGGGGAAAGACAGAGATGGACTTAGCAAGCCTTTTAGGACTGTAGCTCCGGAAAATGAGATAAAACGTGGGCAAGAGTTCTGAGCTAGGCAGCAAACCATGGGGCAGAAACACAGAGATAAGGGGTATTTCAGTGGGTAAGAACAAGGAGGAAAGACAGTCTGTTAAAGCATATGGGGTAATGCCAGGAAGCTGGAACCATTTGAACAGAGCTACTGGCTTACAAACTTCTGCAAGGAAGAGAGTGGAAAAAAGGCCACGAGAGAGACATTAATGAGAAAAAGACTCGTTTATGAGACTAGCTGATGCATTGCAAGGGGAATGGTATGGTTAAAGCCATGAGAAAGCTGATCCTGAAGGATAGTATGTGTAATACGTGTAAATATATATCAGGGCAAAATAAATGGGACTGAACCAGGGCTCTGTGAACACCAGGCAGCTTACGTGGCTCACTGCATTCTGGAGCAGCTGGCACAGCCTCCTTTACTCAGGAATCTCATCACCCCTGCGTATGTTTTTGAGACTCCAGAGACTTACCTCAGAGCTGTGGATTGAATTTGACATTAAGATGTTCAAACATTAGTTTTTGCAATGATCTCTCTCCATTCTTTCCACCACAGCAAATATTTTCCTTTTTCCTATATTCATATCCTCCACATCAGTGTAATCATCTTTTGAGCTGGAAAGTCTGGATCTATCAAATCTGGATGTATCACAAAGTCAGAACAGAGGGGATGATTGATTAAAATTCATGCTGTTTGGTATGGTTGGAAGGAAAGGCAGAGTATAAAAGGAGTAGAACAATCTATACATAGCTCTTTTACAGATTCTTTGTAAATGTTTTTGTGCTGTGTCCCTGTTTCATCAGAATTCATCATCTGAGTAAAAATAATTACAGCATGCTGTCTTAAAACTTCATTGGTTTCCAAGTCCACAAATTATTAAATAAATTTAAACAGAAGCTTGTAATTAAGTGTCCTTTTCTGAAGATGTGCCACTCAGTGACTTAGCACTTATGAGCAGGATTCACCAATGCTCATTGAATCAAAGAGAAAGATGATTATATCAACAAGCTGGAAGTGATAAAAAAATGGAAAAAACATTGCCTAAAAATCCAGTTTTCTTCTTGATGTGGCCCAGATACAACTGAAGGGCACACGTGTAACGCCGAGCTGTCTGCCCTCACAGCAACTGGCTGTCTCTGATTTTTTAAAGTCTTCTTAAGAGAGGCAATAGCCCTAATGAAACTTTCTATGGGATCGAGTAAGTCCCAACCCTGTCAGTTGATCTGCCTAATTATGTTGCCAAGATAAGTCCAACTTTCAGCCTCTTTGGCTTATCTTTTTTTTTTTTTTTTACAAAGCATTTTTCTGTTCCCTTCTAATAAAACATTGCAAAAACATTTGATAAACAATAATAAACTGTTTATTTTTGAGGAAAGAATGTCAATATTTAATTGAACATCAGTTCACATAATGAATCTAATAAAGTGATTCTTTTCTTATCATGTACTACAAAAACATGAACTCTCTAAAAACAAATAACCAATAAACATTCATCTACATACCAAACAACTGTTCTAGCAATGCCATAATTGATAACACTATTTTAACAAAGCCATAATTGGGTCTGATTAGTAATATTCTACTGTTTATCATTTCTTAGAGATTTCCAGGTGATCAGAATTCCAAAGTATTTTAAACCCCCTACCGTAACTATAGCCAGCAAAATTATTTTGTTTTTCTTTATAGTGATGTCACTAGAAATTCTGAATTATTTTTACAAACAGAAGTATGTTTATCTCATCTGCAGTTCATCCTTCTTTGGTACCATAAGACTTTGTTAAGTATGTCATTGTTTAGTAGAACAGTTCTAAACAATGTCTTTTACGACCTAGAAACTTATAGTTATTACCCTGCCAGGGAAAGCTTCCCCATACCAATGTGACAGAGACTGTAGCCTGAACAACTTGTTTGTGCAGTGTTGTTGTTGCTATGGGAACAGATGTAAAATGCTTACTGCTGTACCATAACACAACTGAGCATATTATGGCCTCTTTAATTGCATTCCTTAGAAGTCACCACAAACAAAAAAAGAGTATCAGTCTGGGTGGACTCTTGCTTTTTTTCAAATGACACTTTTGAATTCATATTGGAGCATATAGTTTTACCTATTTTAGCTGGTTCTTTCTCTTACAGTTCCCCCAACAAAAGAAAAAAAAATTAGTCCCCTAAAGATATCCAATAAGGAACTGCATTTGAAAGATTGAAAGATTAAAAAATGGGCTTAGCAGCCAGCAGGCCATATTTAGTAGATTTTGACAATAGCAAGCTAGTAACAGTGGATATTTCTAAAATGAGAAATACTCCTCCAGTTCCTCCAACATCGACTGACGTATTTCATCATCTGAGATAAACCGGCAATAAGTCTAAATGTAAATATTTCTTATAGTGGCAATTCTATCTCCTTTATTTGTAGTTTGTACTATAAACCAGCTGCTTTCCTTTGGTTTTGCTCTCCTAATATTGACTCTCTCTTCTAAGTTATACTTTACCTAATGAGCTACTGAGCTGTTGTCTTCAAAAGAAAGTTCTATTGTTTCAGGGAAGAAGAAAAAAAAACCAAAAATCCCCCACACACAGAGTCTCATACACAATTGTGTCCCTAACCTGCTGAAGTAGTAACCTAGTTCTTCCCATAATCCACAAATGCAGAAAAGAATTCTGCTGAAAAGGAAGGAAGGAAAGGGAAGGGAAAATGGGCAAAGTGAAGGGTAAAAGGGGAAGGGAAAAAGGGGAATGGGAACATGAAGGCAAAGGGAAGGGAAAAGGGGAGTATCAGATTGAAAGTCCTTTCTGCCTCTCAGCTAGAAAAAACCACTAGAATAATGATAGTGTGCCGTGCTGTCCTAAGCACAATTTCAGAACAAAAAAACCCTTGCATTTTTAGCAAATTCATCACTGAGGTTTTTTTTAGGTCAATTGAAATTCAAATTCTATTTGAAACACAAAAATCTGGTTTGGAAGTAACTTCAAAATGTACAAAAATCTTACATACTTAGTAAATAAGGGATACAGTATTTTCCAGAGCTCAGGTGAAAAAATACCCCTACTTATGACAGTCTGCATCCCTTAAGCAGACCAGAAAATGTAAATGGAAGAGGTTAAGTCCACAATGTAATAATTTTGACAATTTTCTAGTGGTTACAACTATCACAATCTTTTAAGGGCCACCATGTTGTACTGGTTTAACACCAGTAAGCAAGTATCACACAGATGCTTGTTCCCCCTTTCTCTGTCTCCCCTTCAGTGGTGGAAAATAAAGTTAAAAAACCCCAGTTGAGGACTGAGATAAACACATTTTAATATTTGAGGAAAAAAAGTAAAATGCAGTCATAATTATATTAGTAGTTTAAAAAAAAAGTAAGAAATAAACCCCAGGAAATACAAGTGATGCACAATATACAATTGTTCACCACCTGCAGACTGATGCTCAGCCCATTCCCCAGCAGCGACCAGCCCCTCCCAACCAACTCTCCCTAGTTTAAACACTGGGCAGGACATTCTATTGTATGGAATATCCCGTTGGCCATTTTGGGTCAGCTGTCCTGGCTGTGATCCTTCCTAGCTTTTTGTGCAGCTCCTCACTGGCAGAGCATGAGACACTGAAAAATCCCTAACTTAGGCTAAGCCTTGCTCAGCAACAACGTGATCAGTGTGTTATCAACATTATCCTCATCCTAAATCCCAAACACATCACTGCATTGGCTACTAGAAAGAAAACAAGCTCTATCCCAGATAAAACGAGGACATATGTAAAGCTATTCCAACCTGGCAGGTCTCTGCCCGCTTTTGCACACCAAAGCATTAGTACACTATGACACTGTGCCAGGCCTGCACATGCAAGATGGGTTGTCAGGGGCACAGAACCAAACCTCAAACTCTTGTTTAACACCTGGAAATGCTCTGTATTACTTGAGCCATTCTCACCTCATCCATAGTACTCTGTGGCTCTGCTACCTCAGATACCACCAGATACCAGTATTTGAAAGGGACCTGACTTATTATTATTCCCTTGAGTTCCATATTCATAGGTTATGCACAAGTTGCATTAGCAGTAGAGACAAGACCCTCTGTAATCTCCTTGTTCTCTGCTAAGAAAAGAAAGAATAAAACCAAAGGCTTAGGGATTCATCATCTCCCACGGTCTAGCTAAAAGCAGTAAAGAAGTCCAGTATCATCAGAATCTCTGAATCCTGCTGAATAGAGATAGCAAAATAAAATACATTAATTCTGTCAGCTAAGGACAAGTTTTCAGCTTTGAAAAACTGTACTGAACTGAGTTATTCATTCATCAGGAATAATAAAAAGTGCAGGCACCAACAGGACTTTTCAGGGGTAGGAGATCAAGGAATAGCAGGAATAAAACTTTCATAAAGAAGCAGCTAAATTGTCAATCAGATTGGCCTGTGATGGAGATCAGAGACAAGCCAGGGACAGAGGTTTACACAGCTCCCAAAAGACGGAAATACCTGAGAAACAAGGACAGCTATTGTATGGCCCAAGCACCATGCTTTTCTTATGTCCAAGTGAAGACTTCTTTAGTTCCAAATATTTTTACTACTACCTCCATTACCATCATCACTGTTATCTATCATTATAATTTTCAAACGCCTGTGTTCTTCTGTGTCCCTGAAACCTAGCTGAGAACTGGACTCTTTTTTTCAAGAGCAGTCAGCTGGACTTACATCCCACAAGCACTGGAAACAAGCCAGGTAGAAGCTGTGGCCACAAAGACTGGTTGCCTACAGGCAAGGAGGCAGTAGCTGTTGTTCCAAAGCAATGGAACAAAACCTGTGCTGTGATTGCCAGCATTATTCCAGTCTCACACAGAGTAAACATTCAAAACAATTTTTTTAATCTGATTACCTCAATGTCTGCACTAAACTTGTGATTAAGTCTCCTCAAAGGCTTAGAACAGGTTGGGTGCTGCTGTCATGTCCATCACCTGGACACTTCTCTGCTTATAATTCTCATTTTGAGGACAGCAGTGGCTACTTCCATTGGTCAGAAGATCAGTTGAAAACTCTGACCTTAACATTTGGAGGAGAGCACATATAAATGCAGGATATTACAGAGGGGACAGCAACAGGTTTCACCCTCAGTTTATCAATGAATACTTAATTAATTTCACAACAGCTTTTTAGCAGTTATTCATGTGTGTTTCAATATAATAACATCAAATTGGTAGGCCTTTCTGTTAGGATGAGAGAAATCAAATTGAATTGGGAAAGAAAACAGTAATGGGAGGAATAGTAATAAATTATTTCTACATATTTTTTATTTTTAATAGATATATGATTCATTTATATTTATTAATTTCTTACTTTTAAGAACAATGATCCTTTTTTAAAGGACATTTATTTTAACTGGTTTGGTACCTGACATATGTTTAAAAAATTAATAGGATGGGACCAACTCTCAAAAGCACATAAGCTCCTAAATCTCTCTGGAAAACTCCTGTATGTGCTTTAATCTTCTCTAGGTGACCAGAGCAACTTGCTCGGCCACTGGGTCTAGGTGGCCCTGCTTGAGAAGAGTGGTTGGACCAGATGACCTCCAGAGCTCCCTTCTATTCCCTTAACCATTCTGTGATACTCTAATATAAAATTTACATTGTGAAACTTCATATTTATATTCCAAAACCTCATATTCAACAGCTACAACTGTAGAATGCCTCAGCTTTCCCTGAGTAGGCACTGCATTTCTATATTTCCACCGTATATGCACAATCACAAAAAGTTGTTTGTTCCTTTTTTCACAGAATCTGTGAAGCCAAGTTCAGTAGACATTAATTGCACACTTGCTGGCTGACACAAAGTATGTTACAAGAGGATATATTGTTTTCTCCAGCTTTATCAGCAAAAAAAGTCAGATTCTCCACATTTTGGGTACGTCCCCTGTAAACATTCATCCCACCTTTGTCTTCCATACCCATGCTAGTGGTGCTAACTCAGCTTGCTTCTGTACTGCAGCCTAGTGAAGCAAAAGCAACACTCTAATCCCTTCTGGCTTAGTTATTTCACTCATAGAAAATTATTACATGTTCAGCATTCAATATTTAAGCATGACTTCCCAGGCTAGTGGGTAGGCAGAGAATCTTTTATATGCTCTACTGAATACTTAACATAGGGTAGTGATCATTTACTGATACCAAGACTCTTTGTTCAATGGAGTATGCAATGTACTGGAAGGAAGGTTTTATGTTTGTTACTCCAACAAAAATGTATTTGTTTTATGGAAAAAAAAACCCCAAACAATAGTTTCAACAGGAAGTAGTAACAAAAACCTATTTCCTTATAAGTTATTTTTGTATTGTGTGGAAGTTTGGAGGGAACAATGAGAAAGGAGAACAGGAAACCAAACTCTCTTCCTCTTCTAGCCATGTTCTTCCAGAGATACTGGAATAAGCACCTAGTGTCAGGAACCAGTGTATAGGAATGATATCCTGTAATTGGGAAATGTCTGGGTTCAAAGTGTCTTATTAGGTACCTCAATGTCTCCTTTTGCTACCTCCTGTCTTTAATGGATCTTATCTTTAGAAATGAGCTCCTGTTTCTGTTATTGACCTTAATTTTTTGCACCTAATTTTCTTCAGGAATTTATGAGAAGTATAAACACTGCAGCTGGGATGGAGGGATTCCACTAGGCGGCAAAATGCTTTAAAGAATTAGTATGATACTAAACGTTGCAGTGCTTAAATCTCATGGATCTAAACCCAAATTCCTATTACTTCCAAGTATAATTTGCAGTAACATGAAAATGTGAGATGAGGAAGATATTTTATTGCTGTTTCCTAGTTCATGTGTAAAATACAAGGGCCAAAAATATTTTGTTCTATCTCTAAGCACTATGACAAATAACAGAAAAAAACTTCGGAATTTTCCCCACTAGGTAATTTTATTTCCCTGGACTAAACTCTTCAATCCTAATGTTCACTTGCTTTCTTCAGATTATGCCTGTTGGTACTATCTGCAATCATGTATTTCACAATTCTGCTTGTGGATTTTTAGGGTTGCCATCAAGATAATGCAGGGAATGTGTTGAAAAATATGAGGTTTTTATTAAAATCATTTCATTCTACAATGATTAGCAAACTACAAAATAAATTTCAGATCTGCAGTCAACTGTTGTTGGTTTACATATTTTAAACATACATAAATTGGAAAAAGAATCTCTGATTATATCAACTAATTAGAATCAAGTCTATTTTATGAATGGTAAGAGAGTTTGCCACAGGCTTTTCTTCTTAAAAGTAATTTGAGGCATCATTTGTAATCTTCTTTATATGGAATAATAGTACTTCTTGTATATACTTGAGTGGATCTTTTGCTGCTTTTTAATAGAACAGATTCATTTTTTCAAAACAGAGATTTCAGTTGCTGGATATGCTTCTCTGTTTATGCAGGTGGGTGTAGCTGGTGGGTGAGCCTAACTGCGGCATTAACTTTGGCTCTGAAGCCAAGAGAAAAAGTACTCCCTTCAATTTTTTCACTTTAAGGCATTCAAACATCAGTGGACTTTATTCAAAACAGATGTTCTTGATATTAAAAATTTTGGAATCCATAACAGAGAAAATTAGTGTATTCTGTCACCATCCATTATTGCTTACTTTTATTTAAGTGAAATAAAAGTTTAGTTATACTGATTCTTCAAGTAAAATGGATAGCCAGTACTGATGTAAAACTGAACAATGATATTTATCCAGGTGTCTTTTCTATTTTCTTTCTTTCTTCCTTCTTCCTTCTTTTTATTCTGTTACAACTAAAGAAGTTAATGTTACTATAAAATACAGAACATAATCATTCCTTTCATGCAGAAGCTTTTTTCTTCCTTGCTAACAGCTCACATAATTTCATGTTTTTTTATTCTATGTAAAATAATTATGTTGAAATTAATTTATATAGCCATATCAATGGAGAAATCAAAGGTAAATATTTTTATTTGCATATTGTGTGCTCATCTTTTTTTAATATCCATTTATCTTTTTATTCTCACCACCATGAATTTAAAATCAATATTACAGTCTTCGGTGTTAAACATCATCCTTCGAATCTGCTTTCTCTAAGATCATTAGGCTGTGACTGTGAAGCGATCAATTGCCAATTCTGTTGTCAGTACACAAACAGTCTGAACAAGCATATACTTTCAAAGCATGTAAAACTCTTCACGGCTCTTAGCTGGTATATATGTTTTAGTTCTCCATCCTAATTGACACATGCAGAAAAAGGAAAAAGGGTGTGCTAGACACTCAGGAGTAAGGCATTCTTGAAAAGGCCTGCACTGCAATAGATACCATTTTCATTTTATTTTATTGCCAAGCATGCTCTCTGTTATCACAAGGTCTCTGCCAGTGTCACATTTTCTATATATGTTACTTAGGCAGTGATCATTGCTTGCATCTTTCACTTCTTTGGCCTTTGTTAAAAGTTTTGGTTTTAGTTTAAGGTCATAGGTATTTAAAAGTAAGTAATGGTAAATCAATTGTAAACCCCCTTTACTTCCAGTATGAAAACACAGAAAGAAAATCTGAAAGGCATATTGGCATTGTCCAGCTGTCAGAACAGAAGATGAGGAAGGGAAGAAGGTAGGATTTTCTTTATGCCATCCTCTTGCTTGCAGCCTGCTGTGGCTAGGGATGGCACTGGGACTTTTCCCCTGCATTGAGACTGCTGCTGGAGACCAAGGGAACAGTTGCTCTAAGGGACAGTCAATGACTCTGGGCTTATAGGTGTCTTAAGGTTGACTTACAGACATGTAGACATAATTTTGGAAAGTGGTTTTCAGCAGGAGGATGGAAGTCAGTCAACTGAAGAAAAGGTCCTGCAGAGTAGTATCTAAAAAAGAACGTAATGGGGGAATGAGACCTGGGTGAACTAGGTATTTGAAGAGACCCTGCTCCAAGTGAAAAATCTATTATTCCATGCTTCCAAAACTCATTAATTTAAATACATGATGTGGTAGTTATGACAGCAAGTGGCATGATAGATAAATGTTGTCTCAATTACAATGTACATGAATAGGTGTCTTCTCACCAAGCTTCAGTTACCTACACTGTGTACCTGTAGGCAGTATAAGAGGGATTCCTGCATCTAAGGTGTTAATCACCTCACTCTAAATTAAATATACAAAATGTGTCCTAAAATAGGGCCATAGAAATGGCTATATACTGATTGCCTCCAATGTTAAAGTCTGTGTGGTTTCTGTAGTGCCTAAGTGAGATAGACGGGGCTGCATCTTTTTGATGAGCTGAACATATACTCCAGCATCAATTTAATATGTACTTTATTAGATGAACTCTAGTTTGAGAAGAAAGAATACTTATCTATGCATAGAGATTAGTAATGTGCTGTTCAGAAGTCTGTGTAGGTGTCTAAGTCATACTTAAGTATGCTATTCATGGAAACATACATTCATCTTTCCTATTTATCCACTACAGCTTTGTTTCCTTCTGCCGTAGCTTCAAATAGTTGCTGCAGAACCTCTCTCACTTCATTGCTCAGTTGCCATCACTTGTCCTCCCTGGAAGTCTCCTGGCTGTGCACATCATGCTGATGCTTCACCTCTTATGTCACATTCCCTTCCTGCTTCTTCTTTCTCCCTTCATCTTTACCTATTTGTTTTTTGGTTGGTTTGTTTGGTTTTTTTTTTTGGGGGGGGAGGGGGTGTTTGGGGGGAGGTTGTTTGTTTGGTTGGTTTTTTGTTTGATTTTTTGGTTGTTCGGTTTTTTGTTTGATTTTTTGGTTGTTCTTGCCCTTTTTATGTTTGTTTGTTCTTATTTTGAGGGAGGGGTTATGAGCTGTTGGTTAATCTCAGAAAAATCAAACACTTATTAATTCATCTCACTTTTAATCTTTACAAGTTCCACAACCCAGCAAAATGTTTCTAGTGCATGAAATTTGAGCAGTGAAAGTGAATATAGGCACCCCACAGGGAACCACAGAAAAAGTGGAGATGACAGCATGTGCTGCAATGGATTATATGAGTTTTATATAAAGTGTGATTCAGCTGCCCTTAACATATTGGTATAAATTGGTGGAAGAGTGGGAAGAAATAGACTGACATTTTTTCTGTTACATCTTCAACTATTCTGAAGATAACCATCAGCTATTCTGAAAAAAACCACAACAAACAAAAAACCAACAAAAACAAAACCAAAAACAACCACAAAAAACAACAAACAAACAAACAAACAAAAACCAACAAAAAAAACACCATAAAAAAGGAAATGAATCCCCCAATGAAACAATTTCTGATTTTACAGTGTCCCTCTTCTGGCAAAATATATGATCCTGAACACTGAATTTTCATGCCAACTTTCAACAAAGAGCAAAGTTTTATTGATGAATTATAATATAAGCCCCTGAAAACTGGGAATTATACATAAGACCTGACAAGATCCTAAGCTATTGTGGTACCAATGACAATATTGTATAAGTAGCCTAACACATATTGTTATGTTAATAAATGTGTACAAGATAAATACGGCATTTTAAATTCTAGACTCACATAAACATTATGGTAATATACTACAATACGCTTCCCTGAAATACAGCAATGCTTACACAAATCTCAGGCAATATGCTGTTAGAATGTCACAGCCAACTAGAAGAAAAGTAAAATGCATACCAGTATAAATTCATTGGTGGAGCAGCTTCCTCCTTTTACCTTTTGACCTTGTTTTTATTAAAACTTTGCTGAGTGTCTGGGTTTTTCACATTTTATAAATGCTCTGAAAGCTAAAACAATTTAAAATGTTGTTCAAGAATTGTTATCTGATATCTAATTACAGCAAACATGCAATAAAATGCATATAGTCTTGTGAATACTGTTGGTAAACAGTCAAAAGCAAAATAATTACTTCAGTAGCATTTTATAATTTTGGTCTAACAAAATCAAGAAGATATTGTGGAGCTCCCTACAAACAGGTGAAAACTCAAATAGTAATTAAAGTTTGTAATATAAAATAGAGTTTCCTAATACTGTATTATGAAGTAGAAGTGAAGTTGTAAAATAGTATATTTCTAAATGTCTTTGGGCCTCTACAAAATTTTTGAAGACTCTTCAGAATGAAAGCCAAACTATGGTTTTAATCTGACCATTCATTTGTGTAGCATAAGGACAAATCATCATGGCTGTGAATATAACATTGGAAACAAAAATTCAGAACTTCATATCTCAAGAGACTGGCTTTTTTCTCTACTTCATATTTGTCATGCTAAAAAATCTTGTTTATTTAGAAAATACTGGTACTTGATGCTTATCTCATTGGATAGATTAAGATTTAACAGTGATGAGGCAGATTATGTATATCTAAAGCTTCTGAAAGCATATATTTCTAAATCTCTCTAAATTAAAGTAAGTTAGTTAAGGTATTTGCAGAGCTGTCTATAAACACTGTTGAAGAATTTTTGCTGTACTGAATGTACACTTCATATAAAGTATGAGTTTCCAGTGTATGGCATGCTGCAACATATCAGAGAATATGCAAAAAAATCAGTATTTTTACATTTCTGTCCAGTCCATGAAAAAATAGAAAGGGACCTCATTTCAAATCTGTCAGCAGTAGTCAAAAGGTCTAAGTTTTCTTTATAGCCTTTTGCAGTCATCAGTGTTGTCACATTCAGGAAAGAATCTAGACTGCATCCCGGAAACATAAAAGCCATGTCCTCACTAAATCATGAGAAAAGACAAATTTAAAGACTGGCCTTGAAAAAATAGGGGTTCCACATCTTGCATTTTACCTTTTCTCAAGACAATGTAAAAATATCTATACCCTCAGTAGCTAAACGGTATGTGAGTATTAATTATTCTATGAACAAATTCCCATTCTCTAGTATCTTGCTCTAGTTCAACTGACAAACATAGATTATACAGTCTCTTTCTCTCTCTTCACTGTTTTCATTTCATGGGCTGTGTGACCTTTTTAAAACAGAAAGTCAAAATAGAAAGCAGAAACAAAAAAATACTAATCCCAAAGCTGGGCTGCTTGACATCTGCCTGAGAAATCCTGCTTCTGGGTGTATGGTCCATGAAACAAGGGATCATGATGCAGGCCTAAAAAAATTCTGTAGGGATACTTTTTAAATTATACATGCAAAATATTTAGATGAACAGTTAACAAAAAACAATAATTAGATAAGATTAGATAATAATTAATAAACTGAGATACTGTTTTGCAGTGTACTGCTATGTTTCATACCCACATTTTCCTACCTTGTATATTGCCTGAATATGGTACCAGATTTTTCCCCAGATATGACCAGAGAGAACAGCAACATCACCATCTTCTATACCCAAATACTCTTCCTACAACTTTACCTATACCTCAGTTCAGCCAAATATTTCTATGTGTGTGACAATTAGATACTTTCGGGCTAGTGGACCATAGCGTTAACATATGAACTTTCATTAACCTTACAGGAAAAGAGAGTTCCTTAGTTATAGAAAATAAGTATCAACACCTAAAGGCACCGAGAACCACAGAGTGTGAGGGACAGCACTGGTGGCATATAGTTGACAGTCATGAAGGGACTAATTCACCTTTCCTGTGGGGCAGAGAAGTAGAAAGATTTTTAAAATGTCATATATGTGTTATTAAAATGTTTTTGTTTCCAATCTCAGGTTATTCTGTTCACTGTCATTTGGTCTTGCACAGTGGAAGGAAGTCAGCATGGCTTAGCAAGTGCTTACTTGTTTAGTTATGTCACCAGCCTTTGTGCCTTTTTTTTTAGCCCCAGCATGTTTCTATGTACCTGATTTCTTCTTCATGCTGAATTTTCATTTTAATAGTGTAAATATTTCAGCGCTATCTTTGGGAAGCAAGCAGATATCTTCATTGTCATGAAGGAATGTGCCCAGAGGGCAATTATCTTCTCTGCTTCTCCTTAGGCCCTTAAGAGCTAGACAGCCAATGTAGTCTTATCTATGTAATGAACAGGTAAGTAATTTCAACATTTCTGGAAAGCATAAATAATAATACTTGAAGGCATGTTTTATTCCACCCAGCTGCAATATTGCAAATAGCGGGAAATAGTATAAATGTACCAGATCACAAAGAACTGAAAGTTGTAGAATTAAAAGATGTATCTCTGTCAAAGTAATGAAACAGTTTGGGAATCTGGAAGCTAGAGTAAGATTTTAGCATGTGTTCCTAGCTGAATATTTGTTTTTATTGTCCCCTGTAGCATGAATGCATTATCGGGGCACCAGAGAAGTGACCACAAAACTTTTCTCCTGCAGGCACTGTGGAGTAGTTAGAAGGGAAAGGTCAGTAGCTGATGAAGTTTTGCTTGACAGGGTGTACAAACCCATTAACTTAATTCTCTGGCACAGTTCTTATCTGAATTTCTGATAGCTACATGCCTATATTAACTACTTATCTGCACAAGCAACAGCCTTATTGGCTGGTTTTGCAGAGATATAAGGATAAAATATTTGGAAATTTCCCTCCATATCACACATAAGACACAGCATTGCTTCAGGGGAACTCCAATTCTGCCTCTGCCTTTCTGTACATAGTGACAATAAATAAGAATTTCACTTCTGTACCAGTCAATTTTATACTTTCCATAAGCATTAAATTCACTTGAAAGTGCTGCTCTTTTATGGAACCACAAAGGATGATATTTATTATAGCATTTTAAATCTTCATTCAAACATGCTAATTTTAAGCCTTTCACAAACACTGTATTCTATATTGAAAAGTGTTCAGAAAGAATGTGCTCTCCCCCCTTCTTCTTCTGCTATGCATAGAAGGCATTTAAAGGAAAATAATTCCTGAGCATTTAAACCCATAGAAAAAATAACAGATTTGAATGTGATCTGAAGAAAAATATATGGCTGTTATATTCAATTTTCATGCATGCATAAATCCTTCCATAAATAATGCCATATTTTCTGTTTTAGTTGTAAAATTACTGTATACATGGATATTCCACTTTTTTAAAAGCATAGCTCCTATTTTATCAAAGTAGTTTCCAGTACATGGCACAAACATTTTTGGAAAACTAGTATTTTAAAATAAAGGCACTACACAAAAGCCTATAATCAGACAGTCAATACATCTGCATCTTACATTTCCTTTCTATTGCTGTAAGAAAGAGAAATAAAGGACAAAGCCAACCGCAATCAATAGCTAATTTCACTAAGAAGAATAGACGGTAGTCTGGTATCTGTACATCTGTGTGGTGTGCTCACTTTGGATGACTCACCACATGGGAAGTTATCATATAACAATATGTTAGTATAAGGGGAATAAGGTAGTAAAAGGGGAATTATGGGAGAATTTAATTTATTTTGAAACTCACAGTACCTGCAAAGTACTCTGTAAATAACACAACTTAGAGAACATTAAAAATAATCTACAAAATAATATGGGCTCTCAAGAAAAAGTTTCAAAAATATCTGTGTTACAAGGGCAACTACAAGATGAATAAAAGAAGAAGCTGCCATCTCTTGTTCATTAGGTTACAATGTAACAAATTTATATATTTAACCATTTGTAGATTAAATTGAACAATAATGCTAACAGTAGTACAAAGAGAATTTCCTAAATATAAACATTATTCTAATACAGTTCTTGGGGGTTGTTATTTAGATCTTCATAAATCAACTCTTTTATGTTATGGTACTGTAACTTCAAACTCTTATAGCGTCTAAGGAGTGCAATAAGTACAATGTCCTCAATTTATTAAAACAGAAGCATCATATTTCACTAATGTACATTCTTGAGTTATACGTATTTACAAAGTAAAGATAACTGTGTTAAAGAGGCATACAGCTGAAGAACAGAAATTCATCAGCATGACAAACATAGTGATCAATTCCCTCTCCAACTCAGTTACAATGAATATAAATTGAGAACAACATGAAGCAGGCCAGCAGGAGGCCCCAAATGGAGCTGAAATTAAAAATAAATACTGTGGTTTAAAAAAGTCCATTTTCTCATTCTTGCTCTGTAATAAATCCAGTGGAATACTGATAGCAATTGCAGTTTTCAATCAAAAATCTGTTCAGAGATATTTTTTTTGATCCTGAAGTGTAGAGTATTATTTCAAGGCTAAAAACACACTGAAAAGTTGTACTCCAGCTGAAATTAAGCAAGCTGATTTGTTTGTTTATCATGTGTCTGAGTCACAACATTATCCACTCAGATGTAGGCAATTAAAAAAATTAAATTAACTAGATTTTAATGGCCAGAGGGCTATTCAGAAAGGCAAATCCACAAATAGAACCCAAGTAACGGATAAGTTCTAAAAGAAAAGAATTAATTAAAATATTTCCAGGAAACTATGACAAGAAGCACAGAAGAAGTTTTGGCATTCTTGCCTGCCCCACCACCCTAACACATATTGTATACTGAGCCAGCAGTCAAGGGCATGTAAAGCAGCTTGATGTACTAAAGATCAGGTCATGGAGCAGAGCACACACTCAGATGTTCTGCAGACACAGGCCACTTCTATACCAGCAAATTAAACATGCTTGAGAGTTTTGAAGGCACTCAGATAGTTCCCTGGCTGGCATCTACATTAAAAAACTACCAAGACTGGGTAGCTGAAGGCAAACTGCCCATGGGGTATTCTTCTGAGCCGCTCTGACTGACAGACCATGCCACGAAGTTGTCAAGGGACATAAATCGTTGAAACAGCTTGAATTTCTTTTAGAGAATATGCCAAGAATTGCTGAGCAAGGACAATCACATTCCCATGCCCTGCAGCATTCCAAAGCGTATTAGAACTGACTAGCATAGATGCATTCAAGCAGATTGATACAGGAAGTGTAACATGGACACAAGAGCCTGAAGTCTTTAAAACCTGAGCTGCGGGTCAGTTATGAACTTCTAAAAGCACTTCTTAGTTCCAGCTTAGAGCTAGCTGTTGCCACACAAAATATTTAATGACAGTCAATCCTAAATATTTTTACTGTGAGAGTGACTCAGGACTGGCCCTGATGGAGACTGTGGTGTCTGCATACTTGGAGATATCTAAAATCCATCTGGGCAGGGTCCTGGAAAAAATGGCTCTAGGTGACCCTGCTTAAGCAGGGGGATGGACCTCCAGATGACCTCCAGGAACCTCTCCCAGCCTCAGCCATTGTGTAATTCTGTAAAATGTTCCCACTCCCATGTCCCAGCAGTTTACCCTTCCTGAAGTGTCAGCTCAACTGCTTGCAAGATTTTTCTTTGAACTCAAACAGGCCCAGGAGTAAAGAAATCTAATGTAAACTAATTCATGGAAATGATTGGGGTTAAAAATAATCCTGCCACACAAACGAACAACCATAGGGAAGGATTCTAATCTAATGGCAAGGGGTGGAAAGCAGAAATGCCATAAACTTCATTTGTAGTCAAAGCTTCTGCATCCTGAACCTATGTCCTGTCTGACATCTTGAGTTCATCTCACGCAAGAGAAAGATACTAAAATACTGGCCTCTTTATACTTTCACCTGGTCTAGTTTGAAACAGAGTAGGAGCACTTGCACTTGCCCTATCATATACAGCTGCTGACAGGCGCTTCAGGAAGCTGAACAATTTTGTTACTGCCTCATCTGAAACAGTGTGCCTTACTGTAACAATGTAGATATCTGAAACAGATGCTGGCACATTAAAAGTGAATGTAAACTGATTTCATGTAAACTGATTTCCCTGTCTGACAAGGAGGACAGATACTGCTGGCCAGATGGAAACGCTGAATAATACTCATCTTTTAAGTTTAGAATTAGAGTCCAGAATCTGGCCTCCTCTGTGTAAGCTGATCAGGACTTAATGTTTTTAAAGGCCATCAAATGTACCTAATTTTGTGTAGGCATGAAGCAAATAGGAAGGAAAACACAAAGGAAACGTGAAAGAAAAGACAACATCATTCTCGGTATTCTATAGCTGAATCTCATCTCATCTTCCAGGAGTGTCTGACTATACCCAGGATATCCTCTCTGAGGATATCCTGTATAACCTCTATGCTTGGAGCTCTGGTCACAAGAGTCATGGGGTCTTATGACAAGGAACAGGGTTGTAATTCAACAGTGTTGATAGATGGATGGAAAGGGGAAGGTGGAGTTATCATTCCTCTCATGACAGAATTTAGATTTCTACTTGATTATTTGCTGACGGGTTATATGAAAATCAGGTATTTTTCCGTGTAACAGAAAAGTTGTTGGTTGTTTTTATTATGCATATAGCCCTATGCATTTTATGCTCTTACAATGGAAAAGATTTTTATTATTGACATCCAATACTGTTTTCCAGAGTATGGCATTCCATCTATTGACAATGTCTTCTCAATATCACAGTCATCAGTGAACTGTACTCTATATTTTTTCCTAGGTCATAAGTGGAAATATTAACTGACATTGTTCCCACAACCAGTATCAGAAACTTTCACTGACAGTCTCCCTCTAGCTACTCTCTTTGTGCCTACTCTTTACCCAGTATGTGAATTTTTTACCATATCTCCATTACTATTTCCATTCTGCTGGTAAACTAATAGTTTTCTAAGTGATAACATTTTGGATGACTTACTGAAGCATGAGCATGTAAACTTCAGTAGAATTCCTATGTAACAGATTTGCTATACAGTAAGTATAATTTGCAAACTTACAAAACAATTTCCTTTATCTTGAAAATTATCTAGTTTAGCATTAAAAGATATGAGCTAAATCTGGCACCATTTCCTATTGGCAAACCCAGTTTGCATTATATTTTGGAGTTTTTTATATAGGCCAAATCAATAGTTAATTTTACTGTCAGTGCAAACACATCTGTCTAGACAGCAACTCGGTTCTAGATAGAGAATTGAAACAGAAAACAAAGGGGAGAAAGAGACTAATGCCTTTATGTTTTCAGCAATTCTATACTTGATAAATAACCTTTCTTCCTGAGTAGATAATTGTAATCTTATAAGCATCTCATGCTTCACATGCCATTTTGAAGGCAATAAATGAAGAAAAATTAATAAGAAGACAAATGTTACTTTCATAAGAATATGTGTAAGTGAAAATATAACCACATAAGCTTATGAATTACTAAATTTATTCATATTTTAATGCTAGCTCAAAAGTGGAATTTGGGTGAAAAATGTACAGAGAAAGGAATAGCTTTGCAATTCCATCTGTGCAAGAAAACACTCATGAATAATATTTATTATTTTTTCAAGTGGAAATGGTTGCCTGCATGAATTGAAATAGCACTACTGAAGTCAATAAATAATTTTTCTACATAGTAAACAGATAGAAAGGCCAGCTATAGTCAAAGAAAGACCATATAAGAAAAAAAAGTATTGGCACAAATCTCTATTAACATTTTTCTATGTTCACATTTCTAATTTGTTAATACCCATTTGCTCATTTGTTTTACTTCTTCGGCTTTTTCATCTTCACTAAATAATCTTTGCTCATGGTTCAATTTTATGAAGTAACCTTGAATTGACAATAATTTTCAATGGACTGAAAATGTACTTGCAGATCCATTGAATTACATTAGATTCACTCAACAGCTCAAGTGTTTTTGACAAACTAAATAAGGCACCCCAAGTGTATGGATTTTTATCCTTTCTGTCATAACTGCTTTTCCATGTCATTTCACGAAATAGCTCTAAAGTTATGTACCTATTTTTTAATTTTAAAAGTTATTAAATGAAAAATAAAATCCTTATGTGCATAGGGGCAGCAGATTCTCAGAGTCTTAAGCTAAATCCTAAATCACATGCATATCAACTGACAAATCAAGTAGTATTACAAGTTTTTAGAATCAGGAACCAAGGAGCTGCAACATGAATAGAACATGCTCTGGGACCTGCTTTTGCATCTTTACACAAAATTCAAAAGAGAATATCTAATTAAGACGCAGACTGTGACATCTTTAAATTCTTCCGTGTCTTTCTGCAGGGTGTATTCAAGAGCATATTTGTTTATTTCTATGAATATTTCTATGTACAATGTGAATATTTTGGTGGATGTGAGTCATAAGAGTACATGCAGAAGTTGATTGCTGGGGAGGATGTGTGTGCACCCACATAAGCTACTCAGAGTGAGTAGTACCGATATCTCACTGCATGGGTCTGAACCAGACGGTACTCGCTCCACACTTTTGTGCTAGTGCTCCTGACAGTCACACAACCCTGACTCAATACTCCTACTTCTCATTCAACCCTCATGAATGCAAAGAAGTCAATCAACAGCTGTTACTTCTTTCCTTCTCCCTTCATCATGCTTACATGCAGAATCTTACAAAATGACGTATTTGCACAAAATGCAAGGGACATCCTTATATTTATGATTCGTATCCATACATGTGCAGCAGGCTTCATAACTAAACCCAAAGGAAAAAAAATTGTATTTTTGGAAATGCAAATTTCATTAAAATGAATGTTTATTTGAATACTGAACAGCAAAACTACTTATCAGAGGTTCAAACTGAAAGCCCTTCTCAACTGGAGAAAATGCAGGAGCTGTCCCAAACTGTGAGAGCTTAACATTCCTTTCTGTTGGCAAGTCATATTTGGAGCCCAACCATATATGTAAAAGCACATGCGGACTGTCACGGGTGTCTAAATCCTGTATAAAGTCTTCCTTGAAAAGCTGTATCCTGTAAAAACTTCAAAGTCAGTCCCACTTTGAGGAGGATCTTGACTAGATGACCTTCAGAGATCCCTGCTATCTTAAATTACTGTATGACTCTATGAGTCATATACTACCATTGCGTTCAGCAGACATTGGGTTGGACTGTTATTTCTTGCAAAAGATGACATTTATTTAAAATTTTGTGTGCTAGGGCCATTAAAAAATATGATTCTGGGAAAAGTAATCTCTGAAAAATCTTATTAGAGTAAGTTTTATTTTTTAATTCAGAAGGAGGAAAAAACTTAGAAGGACAATTGTTTGTGAAAAATGTATTTGTTAAAAACATTTTTTCAAAATACTGCTTTGATACATACAATTCACCAAAATCTTTAAAAAACCTTTCCCTTTCCCCTTCTCATAAAAAATTCCAGAAACTAACACTGATAATATTTTCTTTAAAATGAATTTTAGATTAAAAGTCAGGTTTCCTTAAACATATTTTTCAATTACATAATTAATCTTTAATATGTATCACTGTCTTTTTTGATATGGCTAAAATAGCCAATAGATAGTTGTTTTCAGAAACTACAGTACTGGATATGAATCAGTTTTGCCATTTCACAGGAGAGCAATTTTTCTCCAGATATAACATTCTATACCAGCATAAGCTGGTTAACATCTGAAACTGCTTAAACAATACAAACGCAAAGAATACCAATGATTCAGATTTAAATAAGATAATATGATTGCATACCATCAGGGCTGCATAGCAGGCTGTTCTCACGTATGCTGGTGTCAGAACAAGTTAGCCTTCCCTCATGGATTTTAATATATTTCAGTCAGAGAAAAAATTCAGTACAATAAAAGTCACAATTTCTTGTCTTAGTTTTATATTAAGGATATGTCATTAGACCAATTACAAAAAGGTAGTAACTTAGAAAAACTTCCTAGGACACAGCTTATCATTATGGGGTCAAGGAAACCAATTCAAGAAGAACAAGTGACAGTGGCACGCTGCTGACTGAGATCTTCTAATTTAAGTAAGGAAAAAAACTGTTATCAAACTATTATTAAGGTGCAAGTGAATTGGTTCCTTCCTAGTTATTGTCTCAGTTTACAGTGACAGGAAAGCATGCTTCAAAAGCTGGAGTAGTCTATTATTCTTTTTGACTTCCTTCAAGAAAGAGTATCAGACAGGATCACTTGCTAAAATAAAATGCTAGGAATAAAAAGCAAAGAATGAAGATTTCATGACAGCAGCTGATAGGTTTGCTGAATGCTGCAGATATGTAGACTTCAAAAGAGAACTAATAAGAGAAAAAATAGTCACAAATATAAAAGGATCCCACTTCTGGGAAGAAGCACTGTCACTCAGATTCAAGCACAGGCAATGCTACCCTTTCCAAAGCAGAAGTCCTGTATCAGGTGGCCTCAATACATGGGAGATGAGCCAAACAGAGCTGAAATAGCAATAGGAGCATTCTCGTAACACAAAAATAGTGCTCAAGTAAGAACAGGGAGAACAATATCTCTTCACATGAGAGAACAGTAGAGCTGTAGAGCAAGGAGCACGATAGCAAGCAACAGCTGGAAACTATAAACAGCATAGAGCAGGACTGATGGAACTATGATATAATAGGTACTTTCCTAATAACATAGAGGCTGCCTAGAGAATCTGGAAATAATATTGCTGTCATCAGTGTGCATCCCATGAAAATTTCACAATGCAAGGGACAAAACAGACCAGAAAAATATACAGTGGTATTCAGTGTTGAACTGAACAGACTATATCTTACATTTAAAACTAACTTGAGGCAAGCAATGAAGTATTGCCAGAAAAAAAGAAAAGAAAAACAAAAAGAAGTGAAAAAAAGCTACTTCAAGACAATATTTTTGCAAGCAAGACAGCTGCAAAGATCAGGTAAAATGCTACATGGGCTCAGAGAAAAAATGCTGGACATTTAACTCCAAATGTAAGTATATTGTTTTTAGATAATTTCATTAAGAAACAAGGATTGATGGTATATCATTAGGTTCTGGACATACTGAAGAAGCCTGGTTCCCTTTCTTGATAAAGTATGACTTGGCAGAGGCTGTTTAAACTATTCACACAAGAATGAGGGCTACTTAGGCTAAGTGCAAAACAGACTTAATCAGCAGCTCCAGGTGCACTCTGATGTCTGCATGTGGGAAATTAAAAAAAATCAAAGAGGTTGATAATATGAAATTATATATAATTTAGTGGAGTGGGATTAGATTTGATAAGTGCTAAGGAAGCAACAGTCTTCACCCTCTCTTACCCAAGTCATGTCTCCTGGGACAGGGGCTGACATGGGGTTTCACAGCTCCTGCATCCACATGCAGGTTGCACTGTGCCATCAAAACACAACAATGTTTACAGCAACAGCAAAACTCCTCCTATTTTATTTGCATAGAACAATATTTATGCATAGGCAAAACCATATGCTTTCTACAGTTAATTAAACATAATTCTGGTATCAGACAATAATGTATTCTCAAGACAAAAAGTCCCAGCAGGCATTGGAATACTCCCTCTTGTAACAGTCCTAACCAAGTTTGGAAGATACTGCTCCAGTGAAGAAAAACTTTCAAAAGTTAAATAGGTCTCAGCATTACATTATTGACTTCTTTACTAATGCAGTCTGAGGTGTGGAAACTGTAATGGATTACTGAGATCAACTTCTTAATTTTTCCAAAAGACTACACTTACCGTATAAGTAGGCAACGAGTAGGTGACTTAGGAGGTATATATCTATTCAAAGATATAACAAGAGCCAGCAAAAATAGGATCATATCTGTATTATTTTAGTGTTAATACATTTGTGATATTCACATCTCTATTAAAATAGCCATTTATTTCTGAAAGTATTGCATTATATAGGTAATATTTCATAATAAAAACATGAAGTAATCTTCCAATGACTGTAACATAGGGGTGCTGAGGAATTCACGAGAAAATAAATAGGAGAATTGGTATCCCTTCCTGTTTTGGCAGTGTTGAATGAACTCCCCACCTACATTAGCAACAGAAACATCTCAATGCTTTTAGAGCAATGCTCACACACAGCAGCTATCAGTAAGCTAAAAACCTCTTTCCCATTCATTCATGGTATTTTGTAGGCAATCGCTCTACTCTTACTGCATTAATAAGGACTGAAAAAAACCAGCCATGAGGGATTCACATCCTAGCAATGGCATAATACTAAAACCACATCTAAGCCAGCCATTTCTCAGAGGTCTTCTGCTGCATTGCATTTTCCTCCCTTTATCCAATAGCAGAGTAATCCAATAGCTCTTCTTCACCTGAGACACATTCAAATCCCTCATTGATCAAATAAATCTGAGCTGAGATCTCTACCCACCCAAAATAAAATAGCACAGAGGTGGCCTTCCTTGCCACTTGGAAAATCCTTCTTCTTGAATGAATTCTTAAAACATAGCCAGACAATAGATTGACTCTAAATTTTAGAGTTTAGACAGATGAAGGAAGTATTCCCATCTCAGGTAAAAGCTTTGCTAAGAAATCTGAGAGGCAAACACAAAGAGACTGTCATAGTTAAAGCTGTGGGGAAGGGTGAAAAAGAAATGGACTTACACCATCTGCATCCATAGTGAGTGCTCTAACCAGCCTTTTTTGGCTATGCTATATGCAGAACATACTCTTCTCAGAGTGCTGTAAATAATTGTTGGGTCAGATTGTACAGAAAAGCTAAAAGAGGTCCCTAGATTATGGCTCTTGGTGCATGCCAGTATGAGAGAAACATGGACCTACTCCCCACTATCAAAAATTGATTGCTTTTGGAAATTTTACTGCAGAAATTGAACACTTTCAGCACCTCAGGAAACATTACGACAATGTTAACTTATAGGGTGGTTGTGTGCTCAGAATCCAAATTTGAGACTGGTCTGGCAGAGAAGTTAGAAGAGTCCCAATTATTTGTAGCTGTGGTTCTTGGTATATTGACTGGATTTTTATACATACATAATTAAATAAAGCCCTCTGGTGTCACAATTTCAGTCATAACTAGTAGGTGACCTTCTGCAACAGATCTAAACAGTCCAAAATGCAACAGCAGCAATTTTCTTTAAAAAACTGAGCACATCCCAGTCAGGGTTAACAGGCACTGTATGGAGAGCTTCAATTAAATAGTGTCTAATAGAAGTTGAAAGAACAGTGGGAGTCAAGCTCCATATTGACTTAATGAAAGAAACAATCTCATTATTAGCCAGCTAATAATGAAACTATCAGCAACTGAGATGTATTCACCTAACAAAAATCAGCAACAACAAAATAAACAAACAAAAACCCACAAACAGACAAACAAAAAACCCACTAATTTTGCCATAAATGTTTGCATCAAAGGAAGTCGAGGTCTGACAAATCTGCTGTTACATGGGTTATATTGCAGTTACCAACCTACATGCATTTGATTGCATGCCTATGGGAGAACAGCGCCTTTTATTACAGTACCATGTCCTAAATGCAATTGCTTCAGAAAAACAGAATCTAGCAACTTGTTTAATAGTCTGCCTTGAACAGGTAAATTCAGGCTCTTTTACAGAATGTGAAATATTTGAAATGAAGAACAACTACTATACAGCATAACCTGACATTGTTTGTTCCTTTGTTCACTTTCTGGATTGAAATATATAAATTTGTTGTGGCTGATCATTACTACTGATACATAATTTGCAGTGTTTATAGTACCTGCAGCTATTCAGGCTATATAGAAATGGAAATAGATATTTGAAAAACATACTAATTTTTCCTGATCTGATTTCTCACACTAGTTTTCAGTGTAGAGACGAAGGCTTGCTGTTTTTGCACAGAACTTTGGCTATAATTATTGTATTAACTGAAGGGTTGCACTTTTACAATAATTGTGGGGATACATAGTGAGCAACAAAGATTTTAAGAGGACTTATAAACTAGGTTTGTGTAGTTCATCTAGGATTATATTGATTTTCCAGAAAAAAAAAAAGTGTTAGAAGACAATATAGAACTTATTTATTGGAGTCATTAATTCAATAAAACTTTAACTAGCTCACCTTTCCAAGCAGTCCAGTGCAAGAGATACCAAACCTCCGGAATAACTCTGAAGTCACAGGACCCAGTTTGCACGTGTGTCAATTTTAAGGCTAAAATATCACTTCCTCAATTAAACTGAATTCCTACACAACAATGAAAGGCACCATATCTAAAAGCAGCTTCTAAACAGGTCACAGACAAAATTTCTTGTATACAGCCACTCATACTCTTGCATTCTTAGCATTGCACGGTTTTGACCTGAGTCAACCAGGACTGTTGTATACAGTGCCCAAGCAGCATTCATGGAACAGTTTAGGCAAGGGACTATTCCTGACAGGTTGGATGCATGAAACCTCTGAGAGAAGGGAGAAAACGATGTGCAACTTAGAACCACCACAGATTGGTTCTTGGCCCATTTTGCTTATTTACTAATACAGCTGCTACTAGAGAAAGTTGTGTTGGGAAAATCACTATGTTTATCAGAAAACACTCCAGAGAAAGCCTTCAGAAATTAAACATCCACAGGAAGGCCATCAGTTCTCTGCAGAAAGCCTTTGGTCAGACGCTGATTGAACACAAATGAGAAGAGTTATACTGATTTTGAATGAAGTCAGTAGTACTATGATGATTTCCATGTGAAAGAGATGTGTTCCTCTGCTTCCTTTATATATCATATATATCATCTTTATATATAGTCTCAGTTTAAAAAGTTCAGAGAGATTTCATTTGTCTGAAAAAATATCTTCTGAACTGTGGTTGGTTTGTTGCTCTCTGTCCCTAGATAAAAAAGGGATTAGAGCTTTAAAGGCAGAGTGAAGTGGAGCTAAGTTAAAACTATAAAGCACTTATCCATTTGTTCCTACAGAGGATTGCTAAATGCAATAAATCAGGTGCTATAAAAATCTGGGGGGAACTGGTTCAGAATTTCACTGACAGAATCATGATGTCTGCTTCTTCCATAGAGTAACATAATAAGAAACAAAAGCAATGATGTAGGCTGGAGCTTTGAAAGGCAGAGCACAATTTAAAATTGGTAGAAAGTCAAACCATTTAAATTAATGACTTTCCTCTGTATTTTTAGACAACTGTAATTTAAAATAGAGTTTTAGCCTCTTTTGGGCAGCTAATGACAGGAGAGGTATAACGACAAGCCCTTTCATGGGTTTTCAGATCCAGTGTCCCGTCATTAGCTGCTAGGAAATACATGACTTAAAAATTATTTTATTACTCAGTTAATATAGTAAAACTTTTTGACATCATAAACATTTTAGAAAACTGGTACATTTGGGCCTTCTATGTACTGAACTGCTGCTCTATAACTATTACATAGCCTATAGCTACTCTGTAGTCCCTCCTTTTGTATTGTTTCCTATTTTTCCTTTTTCAAAATGAGAATTGCCTCATCTGTAAACTTGCAGTTGCAGTCTGTCCTTTTTTATGCAAACCTACATTATTCCAAATGCAGATTGACACCTCTGTCATAGAAGACTTTGAAAGGCAAAGGAACTTCCAAGCTGACCCTCAGGAAAGGGGAGTCTAGACTAAGAAAGGGGAGTGTTTCCTCATGCATTGGTAAAAATCCAATTCTCTGTGGAGCTCTGTATGATATATATGATATATGATATAGAAGAATGCATGAATGCTGAAAAGCAAATAGGTCAAGCTTAATAGTTTTCCGCTGAAAAGTAGCTCAAGTGAGAAATACACACGGGCTTCATTTGGGATCTGTTTAAGAGAAGGTGGGACTCCAATAGCTCTGACAGACTTTACAAGTTCTTCTGTTTGAGCATGGCATTTTGGGTAACCCTCCCTTGGCCAGGATGACTAGAGACTGATTACTAAGGTTTCTGATTGGAGCTCAGGGAAAAGGAGGATTGAAAAGCTATCTAATTGAATAGTTAGATTTTGCAATTAAAAACTGCAGCAGCCTCATGTTGTCAGAGCATTCAGACTTCTGACTGGAGTCAGAACTGAGAAAAAGACTCTTCCATACACAGAGTAATGACTTAACCATGGGTATATATAATGGGCAGAACAAGGAAGGAGGATAAATCTTGCAAATTCCTAAAAAAAACATTACAAGTTGCTGCAAGGTTATATTTTTATCTTATTGCTCAATTTCCCAAAAGATTGCAACTATACTTTGGAGGTAGAAAAAAACTGATTTTCACTCAGACCTATTTGGGAGAGAGAATGCTGACATTTACTGACATTCTCTAAGCATAGATAACAGAGCTACATCTCAGAGAAACTGCTCTATTTGCAGTAGCTTCTATAGATCTGCTTCACACATGCAGGGGTAGTATTTACGCTGTTTCATCAAGCATTCACTCACATGCTTTCTAAGACTAATTAGTTAGATCATGCTGTAAATTGCATTTGCATTTGCTGACTATCCATAACCGTCTCCATTGTTAGTCAAAGGACTTAACTATACTACAGCACTACCAAAAAAATCCTGCAAAGTCGCATACCAACAGAGATATATAAGTTAATTCTATCTCAGTTATTGATCACAGTTTGATTTCTCTAAGGTCAGTTTATCGTGGAATATCTGGGCAGAGACTTGGTCCCCAAATTACTTTTTACAAATAAGAAAACTGGCATAAAAAGAATTTATAAAATAAGTCTTCTCTTTCAGATTATGCAACTGTACACTTTGTGTTATTTCAGAACCTTGATCTAAACCTTTGGGTAATATTTAACCCATAGATAGTGAAAAGGTCTTCGATAACCTCCAGATCACGCCACATATTTCCACTGAACCACTTCGGGAATCTAATTCCCAGAAAGAATACAGAAACCCCTCAGGAAAGCTTTGACTACCCGAGAACTAACTGAGGCAACTAAACCCTTTCAGGTCCTTCACTTTTAAAGGGTATTAAACTCACACAAAAGAGAAACAAAGAGGATTTTGCTGGCCAAAAACTCATTCACAGAGCAGCGCTCTGGAAAGACATAGCAACAACCTCAAATACCTCAGTTTTTATTTTGGGGGAGGATTGCTGTTTGTCACACTAAAAAGAAGAAATAGGGCTAAAGACATTTACATGTCTAGTGTCAAGCTGGATAAATCCAAAATCCTTGCCGTAAATCCCTAACTGCAAAATGAGTTCAAGCCTGAGCCTTGAGTGAATACACAAAAAGCTTAAAAAAGGATCTTAAAAAGCATAGTGATGCTTGGCTATGCAGTGGCATTTTTCCTAAGAATTTAATGATGTATTTGCCATGAGCCAAGTTTAAACCAGCTTTGCACCTCGTGTAATGAAAAGCATTTAGGTCAAATGACCTCCCAAATTGGCTGTGGAATGACCATATGAGCCAGCAGGAAGGACATAAAGGTTACATTTGGGTATGTGCTGACTTTTAGTAGATTACATATCTATGGCATCTTATTTAAATTGGTTTTTCTCCATATTGATTCACTGAGGAAGTTTCAGTCAATGACAGATTTCTGCTTCACTGTCATTTTCCATACCCCTGGCCTCCAGAAGAACTCCATCTAATCAGACTTGCACAGACTGCACCAAGGGAACAGACTCACTCCTCAGCAAGTGATGTAGCTGGTACCTCCATCTGCTTTGCTGTGGAAGACATCAATATGTGGAAGAAAGATTTGGAAGCATTTCACTCACCTTCTGAATTGCTCAGGAAGCATTTGGAGCCAAGACCCTCTAACAGATGACTGTTTCACTTAGGTCTAATATCAGTGATCTTTATGGAGTACTATACGTCACTTCACAGAGCAACCACTGACCAGCTGATTTAAGATGATCAAGTGGATCATCCCATATTTACTTCCCTAATCAAACAGAACCATGATGATAATTAACCATAAGCATATTGCAGACTTTCAAAACCTATCTTAAAAATGTAAAATGCAAGTTTATATTTACATTAAACTGTTTTATAAAATTATGTTAAATATTTATGTTACTATTTAAATTCATAGAGAGAGAAATAATCATTGAAAGTTAATTGCAATTCTAGACTAAGATTTTATGTTCATATAAACATGAAATAAATTCCCAAAGTAAAATGTTCTTTTTCTTTGAGTAATTACTGAATAAAAAGTCTCAGACACAAAAACATCCAGTCAAAACAACTTACTCCATATCTGAATTAAAAATATGTATGGTGTGACTTACTCTTTGACACTTTCTTAACACTCTTGTGTTCCTCAGAATTAATATACTTCTGTAAATTTATTCAAAGGATGGATTTCTAACTACACTAATAGATTGATTCAATACATTTTCAGCCAATAATTTTTGTTACTAGGGGGAGTACACTGAAAAACTTCATAAAAGATTAATTTATCCAGGGAGATATATGTGTTAAGGTGTCTGCATAATCAAACAGCTTTTCTTCCAACCTATTTCATACATCTAGTTTATTCTCGTCTCTGTCCTTCTAATCACTAACAAAGAGTATAAATAATGCTCTCAATAATAGAATATTACTGAATGTACACAACTCCTCAGATATGTTAATGATCATTTAGAAAAAACACCGGGTTTACTTCTAAAAAGAGTTATATAAAGAGGTAGTTATGCAGGGATATACAAGCTGACAGTCTGGAAACTGATCTGGGACTCAGAAGATACCGAGTCAAGTCTAACTTCTGACCCTGCTTTACCATCCTATTTTCAGAAGATCATGTTCCTTTCTTGTTTCATTTCCCATTCATTTCCCATTATTTGGAAGTCTGAGATAATGACCTCTACTGAACAGATATATAATAAAGGAGTAAAATATTTTTTGCCTGGACATTTTTCTACTATGACTGATCTGGGAAACCTGGTATGAGTCAAGACACTAAGAAGTTTAATTTATCCTTAAAACGTCTGGGTTACTATGTGAAACTCCTCTTAGTTCAGTAAAAATACTGAATTATACAGCGTTATTAGTATAATCTCTGCATTGGCTGACGTAGGTGACATACAGGTTCAGTGCTTTGATGTCTGTGAAAAGTCATGCTGCCAAGTCATATCAAACTCCTGTAAAGAAGCAACCAAAAGGGCTAAAAGTTTATGTTGAGACCACTGTACCAAGTATGTTCCAAGTGTGAAGGTTCTGCGCTTGATGTACACATCTAACTAGATCCTTTCATGTCAGAGAAATGGCAGGGCCATTCTTCCCTGCCTTTGCCTCACTGGCATGTCTCCTTTTCAATTTGGGAACATAACAAGATTTTGATAACATAAAATTATGAAATTATACATGCTTTGGAAAAAAACCGCTACCTCATCTTGCCCAATTCTGACTTCAGCCATCTCACCAATTTCTACCAGAAAAGTCTTTGATGACAGAAATGATATTTTATGCTTCATATGCAAGACAGAAAACTGGGGCAGCAATGACTGTGCCATAGAGCTGAGGGAATCATTCAGAGTTAATAATTTATTTGCTGAATATAGCTTCCTTTCTTCTTTTTTGAACAGATGTGAAAAAGCATCTTCCTTTCAGCTGCAAGAGAGAAAATGGCACGCTTGAGTGGGTCACTCAGGGTGAGCAAGAGGCCACAATACACCTTACACTGATGTAGCTTGCCTCCTTGATGAGGCCCTTCAAGCACAGATCTTTAAATGATGACCCAGCCTTTGGTGTCTGGCCACATGTATTTGCTGATTTGTGACTCATCCAGGTTAACATGTAGGCTACAGAGCAGCTGAGGAACCTGGGGTTCTCTGCTGCATACACCTGAGACCTGGTTTAGGTACTCACAAGGCAAGAATTAATAGTGCAAGACTGATATGTTCTACAAGGTACAACTCTGAACAGAAACCTGAGATTAATTTAAAGATTCATAATATAATAATAGTATTTAATGTTTTATTAAAATTAGGCAAATTTTCTCTGCAAATATACTTGGTAATACTGTAGTAAGCAATTTACTACAAGTATGGAATAAAACAAGACAGTAAAGACTGATTCAATTTTGACCTTTTATTATTTATCTGTAGCAACAAACAGAAATAGTGCTTTTGTTTGATGCACTTTTTGTCTATGTAAACACAAGTCTAGCCACAAAAACCTAGCTTCATAAATTTTCCATTCTACAAATATTTCTGCCGATGTTTGGTCATATTATAAGATCAATTTGATTGTGCATTATGTTATGAATATACAAAATGTTTGTAGGAACAGATGATGTAGATGATGATGATGATAATGATGATGATGATGATGGGTGACTACAGTTGCAAAGGACAGCAGGAGATTTTAGGCAAAGCATTGCAGCTAGCATATAAGCAGTCATGTTTTTTTCTTTGTTCTCTGCCGGGCAGACCAGAGCTTAGAACTAATAGCTTTTTGTTCATTTTCAATAACTGCATATTAGAACTCCAAGTATCACTTTCATTGGTATCACCCACTATTCAGTAACAATACATATTTTAAGCAGCCTCTCAGTAAATTAATTTCCTAGAATATCCTTGGAAAATGAGCACAAAACAAGTTAGAATATTGCCATGGAAAATTCAATGCTTCATTTAAATAAATATTTGCAGATTTTACCCCTTATTATGTGTTTAGCTATAATCATCTACAAAAAAGGAAACTTATAAGTATTCCTTTTTTGGTGTATCAAAACTGAAAATTCAATTAATATTTTTTAAGGATTGAAAGTCTTCCTGAAAAAGGAACCTGACTTTTCTGAAACTCTTCCATGCATACAAATGTCTATATGTATTCAAATCACAGATACATATCAAGAAAAAAACTTATATTTATAGGTACACTATGTATAAAAATGTACACCAACTGAAGCAATAATAGAATTTCTGTAAAAGACCTATATAAACTACCCCAAACTATAAGTCTGGAAATTCTTTTGGAGACATAGTTACAGAATGGCTGCAGTGAAGACAAAACTACTGTTCAAGACAAGTATTACTCTTGAAAACTGGAGTCACTGGAGTGCCTTCTGCTCTTTCTTCCTTTTCAGGTCCTTCAGCTGGTGAAGGTGTCTTCACGTCACCAGCAGCAGCCTTCACCAGAGAAATTAACTTCTGTGTGGACTGCCTGCCTGAAAACACAGAAAAATGTATCTTTTGCCCCACAGAAAAGTAAGGCAAAGGACTTTTTTGCTAGGATCTACTGTAAGCGTCTACCAGGTGGATACAAGAAACTTTCAGAAGGCCCTTTAGCTGCTTTACAGTTGTTATTCTATTCTGAATGCAGCAAATTGCTCGACAGCCATAGGATCTGAGAGATAAAACAAATCACAGCCACATTTTATCATTTTGGCCAAAACTCTGGGGGTGACTGCACTATGTCATCTTTAAAATATTTTTTATCTCTTGCTGTAATAAATTAGAATATTTTTTAATCTCTTGTTGCAATATATTTAGCCTACCATTGATCCACTAACACTTGAAGTATGATTATTGTAAATGGTGATGACATTTTAAATTCTACTAATCACCAACTGTTCTATATAACAAATATTCTGGTTTGTCTTTTATTTTCAATGAAGCTTAAAATAAAAAATCTTTTTTTCTTTCTGTCATTGTTTTTGCACCAGTATCATTGATGGTTTCATTCATGTCAGCACAACTCAGAAATGAGTTTTAGATGAGTTGAGCTGCTTTTGCTGACTAAATTTGCAGCAGCAAAGCATAAAGCATTTCAAGTTCTACAAAAGCAATCTTTTTATTACTTCTTTTTGAGAGACTGGTGGTTTAAAAAGAAAATAGATACACAGATTTCAATACACTCCTTTTTTTGGTAATCTCCACACAATGAGAGGTTTCTTTGTGCTACAGAATTATCAGACTTTATATAGATTTTATAGAATGTAGATAGATTTTTGTCACTGGGCACCTGCAAAACATGCACAGTAGCATATACATAAATTATACAGCTGTTACAGTCACACAAGATTGTCTCTATAATAAAGAAATTCAGTGTATCCAACCAAGCAAAATATATGTATATAGAGTTCATATATATGTATGTGTATGTGTGTGTATATACATATATATAGATACACTCATTCACACAAAATAGTTATTTGCAATAGGTGCTGATATGTTCTGTGGTGTGTGCCTGTTCTCTCAGTGAAATTAAATGCACATCACACTATGTCTTCTCAGCTGTTGCATGCTGCCTAGTTTTCAGTTTGGCACTGTCTAGGTATGCAGCTACAGATGGAAAGTCAGTATGTGTGATATGCTTTTCACCTGCCATAAAATGCCAAACTCCCTTCATCATTTTGTATAAACAATTTGCAATTCATTTAGCTCTTATACAGGGAATTACAAAATAACTCATTAAAATGTTTAATATTATTAAACAATAATTGATTTTTAAAGCAATGAGAAAGGAATCCAGTTTTAGGAGCTTTTACATGCTTTAATTTCCAGATCTGTAACCTACAGCACAGGATGAGGGATTAAAATTATGTATGATTTTCTGTACTTGAGTCTCTGATATGACTTTTATGTATTGACATCTGGAACGAAAAGGATTAGTTGTATAATTTAATCCTATCAAAGACAGTTGTAGTTTTCCTTTTCTACACTGCTAAATGCACAGAAGCTTCATGCAATAGCATATGACTATCTAACTGCAATTACATGACACGGAAGGGATGATGACTTAGGACATATGATATAAACAGCTTTGCAAACCATCAGTAGATTATTTCAACTTGAGGCCATAATTCGCTTTTCAGTACATGACCTTTTGTATGTTTTACTCAGTAAGGAGTATTTTAAGGCTGTCTTCTTGGCCTTGCAGAATAACCTTCAATGCAAAAGGGGTTTACAGATATCTCATAAAAATCTCCTGGAATCTTTTTACCTATTTTTCTCTTAATGCAGGAGTATAATAAATATTAAGAGTAAAGAAGAATATACTGATACTATAAGTAAAGATGAGAAGCAATTACTTGTCTTTCTCTATCAACAATACAGAAGACAAAAATACTATCTTGAAATAAATTCTTAAGGTGGTAAAACTGATGAGATGCATCCCACCTTGCCTAGTACCTTTAGAGAGCCTCTGCATCTTTCTCCAGGTTCCTCCCTGGGGCTGACTCTTAACTGAGTAACACTTCATGTTGCTAACATTCTTCATTATAACCTTGCAATGCCATAAGATATTCATATGTTATCCCAAGAATTACCTTTTGCTTCCTTACCTCATAAAATCATTAATATTTGTACACATCAAATACCTAAAGATTCATTGGACAATAAACCAGTAGTTCATGCACAATACACAGTACTAAATATTATTAGGATTTCTTATTGTAGCTAGCAATAAAAGCTGCTCTTTACAGCTGACATTAGTAAACCTACTGGGTTTTGTGTTTGTTTGTATTGTTTATGTTTTCCTGAACAACGAACAAGGGGATCTTTCAATCTTTTCTGTTAGATACAGGCATATGATAAATGGGATGAAGTAGCATGTGGACAAGAGTGCTTAATTTTTATATTTTAGGCCTAAGTTGTATTTGAGTATTTGAACGCTCTGAACACTGTGGGAGATGTAAGTAAGCATATAAGATTACAAATTAATCTTACTTACACAGTAAGAGAAAGATTTTATGTCAAGAAGTAAGAATGACAGAAATAATAAAAACATTTATTAGCTTATTACATGTATTAGTTGCACTGTAATACATGAAACACTCAGCCAGTACAAAAATAGAAGTAAGCAATGCCCAAGAAAAAAGTAAGTTTTCACATAACCATTACGAAACTAATGCAGATGTTTTGGATGCTCTTCAGGGTAAAAAATACCTATTCATGAGTGTAACAGTAATCATGTAATTATTGGGAGGATTAATTAGTTAATTTTTAGTTTTTTAATTAATTAGTAAGTTTTGAAAAATCTACAGCAAATAGGACATCTGTGCTTTATGACTTTTTTCTTCTCTGAAAAAAACCCCAGCCTTCGGTTTGAAATAACTTTTAATAGCTTTGTCTGAAAGGGGGAAATCTTGGGGGCTTAATATTTCTTTTTTATTGTTTTGAAATCACTTTTTGCTTTGTTAAATGCCAAAATTGGGGAAAATTTTAAAAACAACGTAAAAGTTTCAAATGAAAAGTTTCTACTAAAATTTTATTAACACTTTAATTTGTTTTCATTCTTTTCTTTCAGTGGCACAAACAATGAATTTTAGCTCTTGGATCACATACAACAGTGCTTTGAGGTTGTTTTTTTTTCTGTTCAGGCAGTGAATTGAAAAAGAAATAAAAGCAATTATTTGCAGTTCTACTACTCTACTACCAATCATAAAATCGTTTATTTGAAAAGCTACCTGTTTGTCAGCTACATATCCAATACAAAACAGAGAAAACCAGAAAGCAATAGTGGTAATTTATCTACCTTTACAGTTTTACCATGAAAATTGTACTTCTCTATAAAAACATTTTTAGACCAAGCTTGAAATGACACAAACGTACATTTCCTATTCTATAAGAGTGTATGCATGTATAGCTTTCTCCATCTGTCATTTCTGTTTAACAGAGAGTCATGATATTTACATTTCAACAAACCAAATGGCAAAATATCTATTATTCAACATAATACTGGATTTTGTAACTTCCTAAAAGTTTGAGGGTGTCTAACCAGATACTGTACTTGAGCTTCCCATATGCAGTGAAACACAACTGGAGATTATGAATTCAGACGAAAGGAGGGAGCACTTATGATGTGACACTATAACTTGAAAAAAAAAAAGAACATGAATTCCTTATTGCACTTTGTTCCTGTTACTCAAAGAAAAGAGATCAGGAGAACCTTTATGATAGAAAAGGTGTTTCTTTCATAGCAGGGCGATTTCTTCAGTGATAGAAATTACACTAAACACTAATTCTGCCTTTGAAATAAGCATTTTTCATCATAAATCAACAAATCACTGTGATAATAAACAAACTATACTGTGCTTGCTTTTTATGATAATGTTCTGTTAAACCTCCACTGCATTAGGTTTGCACATACCCATATATGCACACAAGTCTATTACAAAACGCTTCCCTGAGATCCCCACAAGCTACAAAGTGCTTGAGATGACATGGACTAGGGTCTAAACACGGGATATGCCTCTACAGAGCTGGTGCTCAAGAACAGGTGCTGAGCTCTGCACACCTCTGACTAGTAATAGCAATTATTTACATTAGCATCTCTGGAAAAACTGAAGAGGGATTCTCACTTCTCAGTTGTAATTCTTTGATGTAATTCAGGGTTATGGCAACAAGGCAAAAGCAAACTTTGTCCTATTCCTTGTAACTGCCCAATGTAATCAGAGTTTCACCTAACGGCAGAGAAATGTGGAAGTCCACAATAGAGAGAATGGAAGAGAATGTGTCCAGATCTCTCTTTTCTTGAGTAAGCTGGCCAGAAATTCTCAGAATTAACATATGTCCTAGTTAGAACAACTGGGACCAATTCATGGGTGTAACCCACATCTATGTATTCTATAGCCCTCCATGGCATTTCCCAGAAACTGTTATCAATAGAGCATTCACACCCTCTGCCCAGAGCAGCCTGGCTCCTCAGGCTATAACTAGGCGTTAAGAGGCCTGCGAGATAAGAAGATGTTCCTGTCCTCATGCCCTTTTGTGGACTCCCCCTCTCTGAGGGAAGAACGGAGCATCCCTGCCC
>JAWMRA010000041.1:22345712-22362088 GCA_035584735.1 Pseudotriccus pelzelni | reverse complement strand
AATTGTTATTCTGACTTATAATCTCTCTTTTGAGTTGAGGTCATTCCCCCTGCTGGTTAACTTTTAAACCAGTACAACATATCAAAAAAAGGAGAGATGGCAGTCTGAAGCCTGGTTTTCTGGGTAACTGACTAAATTTCCAAATAAAGTGAACGCAGTCATTTCTCCCAGCACTCTGTCTGTCGAACTCACAGTCATTCTCCAATGTCACTTTAGCGGGCTAAAGAGACTAAAGACAAACAGTTTTTATAATTTCATGAAAACTGGCATGTGGATGGAAAAAAGACACCCTATTATTATACGTTGTGAAAACAGCTAATGAGATCACCCTTCCTTAGATATCAGACAGGTGGGAAATCAGAAATCAACGGTTATGCTGCACACAGTACTACTCTTTTTTAAAAAAGCTTTCCATGTTACATTACATTCTGCCCTAATTGCTATAACCAGAGGATGAATTAGAAGAATATGGTATGGAGTTTGGAAAGATTGATGTCCCATCTAAACATTTTCATTCAGCATAGCAGCTAAAATTAGATGACAAAACCCATTGTGAATAATATGAACAGTTTGCGGAGGATAATGAGAGCAGAGCAGAAGCTGCAAACAGACTTTGACCCTCGCAGAACTCTCATTGACTTTAGGACCTTTAGCTAAACAAGTGTTTTTAAGTTGTTTCTCCTAACAGAGCTGTATTTCTAGAAATGTCCCCACTGCCTGATGTTTCACCGTTCTGCTTTCTATTGCTTTAATGTGAATTAGATTGAACAGATCTTTTTTTAAAAATTCACATAGTGTATGTCAAATGTCTAGACTTGAGGCTATTTTCTATTGTATCATATAGCAGTCCTTTCGAGTGACTGAGCAATGCTAAATACATAACTGCGAGGAAACTAAAAGATCTGACATTGTGATCATTTGGTTTCTTATGATCTTGCCTCAATAGAATATAATTCAATTTAGATTTTTTTTTTGCTATTTATGAACAATGAAACTATAGCAAGATAATGTTTTTGGTTGGTAAACAACGCTACAGCCTCCTTATGAAACAAGTATGACTTCATTGAAACATAATTCTTTTAATTTGGACAGCAATAATTTTGTGCAAGGTGGCAGACTGCCTTAGCAGCATAACTTATAACTGAATAACCTGTTCTGAAATCTGTCCTCAAGGTGAAGTATTGTTAATCAAGAAATAAAATATATTTTTTAACTTTGTGATGAAGCTAAATAATTAATAAATCTAATGTCTCTCTATGACATGTATCTTTTGGGAGTATGTAGCATAATGACACTAAATTTAGGACCATTTTGAATTGTAAAAAAAAAAATTGCAAAAAAAAAATCATGGGTAAAGTTTCGCTTTTGTAGACAAACTAGAAGACATTTTATTTCATCTTTTCTCTCTGCTGGAAGCTAGGACTCAACACTCACTACAATAATGCCACCAGGAACACCACAAAAAAAATTATTTCCTCTCTAAGTTGAAAAAGTAGCTTGCTATAAATTACTGCTTTTTCATTGCTGTTTATGCAATTAGAAAGCAATCATTAACATGAAAGAAGGTTTCTATTTCCTGCTCTGAACTCTGGTACAGGGGCTATTAGCAATTACTGCCATAAAAAGTGCCCTTACAGGCAACTCTCCAGAGATTCTCAGTTTTGAAGAGTTACCAGCTTCATGCCAGTCTGCTTGACCTCAGGCTTCATTCTTCTCCAAGAGCTGGCTGGACCAAGGAAGGGATTTGCAATGCAAGATAATAACTTTATTCTACGTACTAACTTCTGAAAAATGCTCTATATTCATCTGTGCCAGTGAATGACACATTGTTTCTACTAACTATATTTTTTTACACATGTTCATCTCTTTCATATAGGATTCCTATAAAGCTGCTGAAACTTCAAATGGTGTAAGTTTTGCTGGAACAGAAACCAGTTATTAAAAATGTGTTAGATACAATTCCAGTTGTTCTCAGTCAGAGCTGTATTACCCCTCTTTGGGCACTCTCCACCCTCCAGAGCACAGGCAATCCAGTAACAAAACAGTTTAGAAAGAATTTGCAATATAAGAGAGATGGGACTAATTAGGCAAGGAGCCATTGATCGTTGTGAGACTTTTGCAGGAGCAGAGGAAGGTGGCTGGCATCCAAACCCTACATTTCCTGGAATACAAAGAAAAAGGAGTACCTAAACTGGTAATGTTTGGATGCAGATTTAAAGATTGCCATGCTGCGAGTACGTTATAGGGAAAGGAAAACAAAACAGTTAAGTAAAAAACAAGACTACTTTTTTATTTTGTTTGTGGAGTGAAATGGGAGCATTTGATGACACTGGAGATTCTGCACGTGATTAGGCATGTGGCTACAGTGACATGGAATAAGTCTGGCAAGAGGCATCCTTGTCAAAGACTTCCCAAACTGCTTCAGCACAACCAGGAGTCTGAACTCCAGTAGTTAATCAGTTTTCTGCATTAATTCACTGTTTGTTTATTTTTCTAAGGATATGATATTAAAAACACTTGGAAGTCCAGAGTAGTTTCCCTTTGACTTAGAAAACTGGCTTACACTTTCAGTCTCAGGAACATTCTGCCTAATGTAAAGTATCTAAGACTCCTAACTTAAGGACCACAGTCATCCCAGACTGCCTTTTATAGTCAATGGATACCTGCCCACATCACTCAGATTGTAGGTAGAATAGATTGCTCTCTGGAGTTGTTCTCCCTCTGTTGACTCCATGAAGTCAGGGGAAGTAAGCTTTTCATTAGGTAGCACAAATGCTTAAAGATAAATTGGTTGAAATTTGGCTCATTATATATATGTATTTCATATATCCAATATATTTTTGTCTAAAAGAGATATTTGTTTGAAGATACTATATGAGACAAAACATGAATTCAAAATGAGAAATATGTATTTATGTAAAGTTAAAAGTTTTTATTTACCATTTCATTAATGGGTGGCATATTACTAATTTGAAAAGGAATTCCCAGAGCCTAATATGACTAATACATAGTTTAGGAGAATGAATCTTTTATATAGTATCCTGTACATCAAGAAAACAAATATAATTACTACATCAGTATTTGTTGGTGTAGAGCTGATAAAGTACCAATATTTGAGATCAAATCAGCTGCTTCTTTGGAAGAATGTGAGGTTTTCTTGAGATGATTCCAAGTACTGACTTAATGTCACCTCAAGAAAAAAGGAAACCACAGTGCTGACGGCTCTGCCTTCTTATTTCATCCTCTAAACCTGTAACAAAAACATAAAAAACATTTTCCACAGAAATAAGGGTCCTTTTCTAGGTTAATGATAGCTATGCTAATTCTCAAGTTGACTTCAGAATTTAAAAGAAATGGTGCACATTGTGCACTTTCCCCCACAGTATGTCTTAATCCTTGACCAGTGAGAGATCATTTGTTAATGTCCAGAGCAATGTCTGTTTAATGTCCGTTTCTCCGTATAGAAAGGATGCCAAATAGAGTGACCTGAGCCTATTTTAGCAAACCCCCAGAAAGATGGCTTTTTGTCTTAGGAAAATTATCAAAAGCCTCACACTTTTCCTGTCTGGCCATAGCACAAAAAACAGCTAGACTTAGACAAGACAAATCTATGGATGCAAGGAAACTGAAGACTACTACTATATATATTTGGGCTGATTGCAAGTTTGACCAAAGCATTTTTTTTTTAATTATTATTTGCAAGGTAGAATCAAACATTTTCCTCTGTGAGACACATTCTTAATCTCATGACCCAGTTCTTCACTGGGGCTCTGAGTAGCACTCTAGAAATCCTTACAGACTTCTGCTACTTAGAAGGTTTCAGGAATGTTTCCTTCATTTAAAAAAAAACTTTCAAAACAGAACACCAAAAACCCAAACCTCTTTTGCTCAGACTGAGTACCACTTAGACCTTCAAGCAAGCAATATATGGCAAGAGGCAAATCAGTAGAATATCCTGCTAGTGGTAACCAGAGTGGGTTTTGAAATAAAATTTTGTATTTTGAAGAGGTAATCTTGGTTCTATAAATAAATTTAAAAAGTCCTTTCCACTGGTTGACCAAATAATAGATAAATACATGGCGTTTTCTTTAATGGAAGGTGCTCTTACTATTCCCTAAGGGGAAAAATAGCATATATTCAAAAACCAATTATCTCCATATGATTTTATGCACTTGGTACTGAGTGTACAAAAAATTAATATAAGAATGAAGAAACTGTGAAATTATCTTCTAGTCTAAAGAAGAAGCAAAGGAAAAAGTTAGATGTATGACTGAATCTTGAGGTTAAGGCTTACAAGGTGGTTTTAAATATCTGTAGTGATCTTTTCTCAAAAGGAATAACAACTGACTTAATACTAAAGGAATTAAGAAGAGGGGATGTACAGTACATTCAGCTTATAAGGAAAATTTGTTGTTTCAAACATTCTAAATATTTCTAAAAATAATTAAGAAAAAATTAAATGCATTAATGCAAACATACATCATAACTGTTATCTTCTTTAATCCTTAGAGAGTTCTTAGTGCCTCATGACTTTGGAAAGAATTAGAAGCAGCTCATATTAGAGTCCATTGTGCATTCCCCTTAGAACCACTTTCTTCTTTTCCTACAATTACTAGGATTTATTTTCTTTGCTTGAAAATAGGATTTTTGTCTAATTTGAGTCCCTGTTATTTAATTCCTATTTGAAGTCATAATCCTCCATGTCACATCACACCAATCTCTTTTGTAGCCAATTCTGATTTCACAGGCAGGATTTTGACTTAGGAAGAACTGAATACTTAAGTACACTTTACATACCAGAATTCAGTCTTTAGAAACATACAAAGGAAGGAATGCTGCAGCCAGACAATTTAAAGGCACTAAACTCAAAGTACAATCTGTGAAAGTCTGAGCTCCTGTTCACACTTTTCAGTAGTATATTAATTAAGAACTTAATAGAGTATACTGTTTTCTTTCCAAGATACCTCTTCTGAGAGATGCCTCTCTGATACACAGGCTGTCCAAAAAAATTTAAGGTGAGGTGATCATTTTTCCAAGCAGTCAATGGTGTCAGTAGAGACATTCCCCTCCTATGCAGGGAAAACCCTTTGTAGTTTTTCCAGAATAGAAGTCTTGCAACAAAGAAAAAAATCAACTGAAAGCAGTAACTGTTTTCTGTAAAGCTAAGCATATTAAAAATGTAAGAGCAGTTATTAATTACAAAAAGAATCTATAGCCGAAAAAGAAACCTCTTGATTTTCAAGAAAGGAAGTCCTGTATTCTTCTCTCAGTGCTGATCTGACAGGATCATAAACGCGGCTTTATTAATTGCTACAGGACTGCCTTTCTGTAGCATCAAATAAAAATCCCTAATCTTTCATGTGGGAAAAGAATATTCACATCACTGAAAGCTCAATATCTGTAGTTGACCAACAGATTTCAATTTAATGGATTTATAGGACACCATGTACTGAACTGCCGAACTAGAAAAAAACCCAACAAAACACCAAACAACTTCAGGAAACATATAGAAATTATCCTTTATTTTATGTGACATTTTATTTCAAGTGACTTGATATAACGCGATCATCTTCACAAATTTTACCAGGTTAGGAATTGCACTCAAACACTTCTAAAACCTTTTCTCTCTGTACTTTCTAGTATTTCTTGTAGGAGCAGCTTACAGACTATAGTACTGAGAGTGTTCATCTTTTTAATGGGACCTTAATCAGAAGCAAATATACACTGAAGCAGAGCATATTATTAAAATACAGAACAGAGTTAACTCTCAAGCTTCAGTGTGTATTTGGTTTACTTTTGTTTGAGTTTCTTTGGCATATACCTGAAATAGGTTATCAGAGTGAAAGGTTTGCTTGTAAGATCTTCCCATATAAATGAACCTATGTAATTCACGCTTCTTTCGGAAACCTCTTACTACCAAATGGAAACACGCAAATCAGTGGGAGGAATACCTTCTGGTATCTTGTTGCAAATCTGTAAAGAAGACACAAGGTGGTTTAAAAATCTCGAAATATACAGACCGTTCCCTCTATTTATCGGTACTATCAGAGCGCCACGCAGAGCTCGGGAAATTACGTGCCCATCTACCCCGGAGATCCAGCGGTTCCGTGAACTCGGCAGCGGCTGGAGGCGGCAGAGCGGGGAGTGCGGTGGGGGGGGACGCGGGACTCAGCGCGGGGGGCGCGGGGGGCGCGCCCGCCCGGCCCCGCAGCGGCTTCCCGGCGGGAGCTCACTTTCCGTCATCCACGCGCCATCTAGCGTCGGGAAAAGGGGGGCGGCTTGGCACGGGAGCGGAACGGAGAGGAGGAGGAAAAGGCTCCCACGCCCGTCCCAGCTCTCGCCGTTCCCAAAGCTGGTAAGAGCTATTTGGATATTGCAGCCAGAACTCCGGAGTGACTCGGGGCGGGTTGTGAGGAGCATCGCCACGCTTCACTCCGAGGCATCTCATCCCCCCCTTCTTTTAGTGAACCGTTCCCCTTCCCTGGAAAGCAGCTAGCGCTCCCCAGAAATCCCCTCGGTACCTCACCTAAGCCGCCGCCGCCCCGATCCCTGCCCAAAACACCGCGAACTCCAAAGGGTCTGTACGCCGCTGCCGGCGGAGGGGTTGGACCGCACGATCCCGGCCCTGCAGAGACACACACCGACACGCACCGACACACGCGCGCACACACCGACACGCACCGACACACACGCATACACACCGACACACGCGCATACACCAACACACAGGCACTCGCACAAACACATACACACGCACACGTAGGCACAGCCGCGCTCCCCGCCTGCCCTGCCGCCGCCGGCGCAGCCGCCCGCAGCCCCTTTGTTCCGCCCGCGGAGCGATGCTCTGCCCGCCCGCGCTCCCCCGCTCCCCTCCGCCACCCGGCGCCGACCGCCCCTGCGCCCCTCGCCCGCGGGCGGCGGCGGGGTGGCATGGCCCGCCCGCCGCGGGGGAGGCAGCGGGAAGCCCCTTCCCCGCCCCCGGCCGCGCCAGGGCCTCGCCGCCGCCGCCCGCAGCCCGCGGCAGCCCCGCGGCAGGGCAGGGGCAGCGGCCGCAGCCGCAGCCGCGCCTGACAGCGGCCCCGCGCCGCAGGATCCGCGCCCCGCAAGGACGTGCTCCGCCGAGCTGCCAGGCGCGATTACGTTGTTTTTTCCCCCCACCCACCCCTTGAACTTGTTGCTTGGCGCTCGGCGGTGGCGGAGGGGGGTGGGGGTGGGGGAGAGCCTTATTATCGATGTCCCTTTGGATGCGATCAAGCTTTCTCAGGAGCAACTACTTCCTCGCCGTTCCCGGCGGGGCGCGGAGATCTAGCGGCAGAGCCCGTTATTTCCAAAAGTCTCTATGCAACTGAGCGCTCTCGCCAGACTTTCACAGGTAGGTGCCTCAGGCTGAGCACGTCCAGAGGGATGCGAGAACTGAGCCGAGGGGAATGGGCGAGAGGAAGGAGGTGGGGGGACGAAGGGGGGGCATGATCCACCGCCAGCCGCTACGGCACTGCGCGCCCCTGCCCCGCGCCCGCCTCCGCGGCCCCCCGCCCGCCCCGGCCTCCGCCGCCACCAGGGAGCCCCTGCCCCGCTCCCACTCCGCGGCCGATCTCTCCCGGCTTCGCCTTTCGCCGCCCGCTCGGGCGCTCCCGGGGATGCCCCGTGCACCCCACCTTCTGCGGTCGCCTCCAAAGCTCCCACTCCCACCCCCGCTACGACCGCCGAGGCTCTGCCCGGCCCCAATACCCCGTCCGGGGAAAAGCCCCACTCTGCCCTCTCCCTCCCTGTGGGGCTCTCGTCGTTCCCGGCGCCCCATCCCCTGCATCCTTCTGCCCTTCAAAGCATTTCCTGCACAGAAAACTTGCCTTAAAGTTTAATGCTGCCGCCCGGAGCTCCTCCCCCTGCCCCGCCGGCTCCCCCGGCCCCTAGCCGGGGTCTGGAGGAGTCCCCGGGGCGGCGATAAAGGTCAGGGAGAGGATTCATCCTGTCGCTGCTTCAAGGCTGCCGCCGGGAAGAGGGGGGGCCCTCCCGGCCCATCCCCTCCGCCCCGCCACGGCGAGCGGCGGCGGCGCCCCGCTGCAGCCCGCCCGGGAAGGGCTCCGCTGGCTGCCGCGGCCCGGCTCCGGCGGCGGGCGGGGAGCGAGCGGAGGAGGGGCGGAGGGACCAGCTGCATCGCGCGTGGAAGAAAATCTCCTTTCAGGTGGCTGCACAGCTGCACCACAGCTCCAGGGTCTAGTGCTTTGAAGACCCTTGCTTCTTGCATCCAGGGGCCTCGCATGGACACCTTGTATCCAAAGGATCTAGCTGTTAGAGTACCTGCTTTGAATACCTGGATTTCCAAGTGCTCTCTTTTATTGCTCTAATTGTCTGCCCAGTGCCTGGAAAGCATATTCTGGGGTGAAAAATGGGAGGAAATGAAAAGGAAGCAAACAGGTTTTTGGTGAATACTGAAAATCACAACAGTGTTGAGAAATTCACTTGCCTCAAAAATGTGTGAGCATTGGTATTTTTCTTTTCCCTCTCTGTTTTAGTGGCTGGACCAGAACTGTCTCTAGATTGACTCCTTTAGCTGTAATAGGCATTTGGAACCATGGCAGCAGGAGTAGCAGCTTGGTTACCCTTTGCCAGGGCAGCGGCTATAGGATGGATGCCAGTGGCCAGTGGTCCCATGCCAGCTGCTCCACGGCAGGAGAGAAAGCGAAGCCAGGACTCTCTAATTGTGCTGAATGTGAGTGGCATCCAGTTCCAGACGTGGCTGGACACCTTGGAGCGGTACCCTGACACTCTGTTGGGCAGTTCAGAGCGGGACTTCTTCTACCACCCTGAGACACAGCAGTACTTTTTTGATCGGGACCCTGACATTTTCCGCCACATTCTCAACTTCTACCGTACCGGAAAGCTTCATTATCCCCGCCAGGAATGCATTTCAGCTTACGATGAGGAGCTGGCCTTCTTTGGTATCATCCCAGAGATCATTGGTGACTGCTGTTATGAGGAGTACAAGGATCGCCGGCGTGAGAATGCTGAGCGCCTGCAGGATGATGCCGACCAGGATAATGTACCTGAGAGCTCCCTACCCTCAATGACAGCTCGTCAGAGGATGTGGAGGGCCTTTGAAAACCCCCACACTAGTACACTGGCTCTGGTCTTCTACTATGTCACTGGTTTCTTCATTGCCGTCTCTGTTATTGCCAATGTAGTGGAGACAGTGCCCTGTGGGGTAAGCCCGGGTCGCATCAAAGAGCTTCCCTGTGGAGAGCGATATGCAGTGGCTTTCTTCTGTCTGGATACTGCCTGTGTCATGATCTTCACAGTTGAGTATCTCCTACGTCTGCTGGCAGCCCCTAGTCGCTACAAATTTGTGCGCAGTGTTATGAGTATCATTGATGTGGTGGCCATCATGCCATATTACATTGGCCTGGTTATGACAGATAATGAGGATGTCAGTGGGGCTTTTGTGACATTAAGAGTCTTTCGTGTCTTCAGGATCTTTAAGTTTTCCCGCCACTCACAGGGTCTGCGCATCCTGGGGTATACCCTGAAAAGTTGTGCCTCGGAGTTAGGCTTCCTCCTCTTCTCACTCACTATGGCCATCATCATCTTTGCCACAGTCATGTACTATGCAGAGAAAGGTTCATCAGCCAGCAAGTTCACCAGCATTCCTGCAGCCTTCTGGTACACCATTGTCACCATGACAACACTGGGGTAAGTGCAGCTGGTGTTTGGTTACAGCCAACATTTCAACAAGTGTATTGGCACGAACGGAAAATACTCAATTTAAAAAGATGTTGATAGAAAGAAATGCAAGGGTAAGTTTTTATTACAGAACTTTATGAATACAACTTGTCACTTCTTTCTAAGTGTTTTACATATGTAAAGGAGTTAATGGCATTGCTGAAATTAAAATAACCCGAGCCCCAAAACTGCAGATAAACTGAAAAAGCAAACAACAAAACAAAGGAAAAAAAATAAATCTTGAAATTCTTTAGTCTTGGACAATGAAATTGGAATACTTTATGAATATCTGTGAGTTATCTGTGGATTTTAATGTATTAATGTATTTGCTGGTAGGACTTGATACCACGTTGCTGAAGTAATAATAATTATAAGGAGAACCCAAGTGCAAGCACTTAATTTGATCAGTATGTGGATCTGCCATTTTGTTTGAAGTGATGTATTGACGTAGACTTGGATATTGAGTTCGGTATTACAAAGTGATTTGTTTTCATGAGAATTATAACTTATCTTCCTGTTCCTCATTGCATGTAAGACACTGAACACATTTCCTTTGATTTTCATGGACCTGCAACTTTTAAGTGACAAGTATGCTACAGTCTGGAAAATGATCTGAGGAAGTGTGAGGCATATGACAGATCAAGCACGTGTCTTTAAACATAATTCTAATGCCAGGATAAATTTTTTCCGAGAATTAGGGGTTAAAAAGGGTCATTGTTGACATTAGAATCCAATGCAGTTTAATGGGAAAAGGAGAGAGAGGATTATTTTATGAAGTCTCTGATACCAGAGTCTGATTGTATCAGCTGATTCTGTACAAGTTATAAAATGCAATTGTCTGTAATTATAACAGGCACTTAGAAAGTTGACAAATTTGAGATGATAATTTTTTCCCTGTTCTTAATTTTGAGGTGTATAGTATCATCTATGAAACTGAAATTTCTTGCTTCCTTGGAAACTGTCTGGTTATTTAATAATTGCAGATAGTAAATGACAAACTTTTCACTTTCATGCAAGCAAAGCCCATCATTTAGTTAGCATTTTGCCACATTTTGTTGGGACTGTTGAGATTTCTGAAACATGTATAACCCTTAAATTTAACAAAATGAAAGTGCATTATTAAACTATTAGGAAAAAGTTGATTTATTTTGTGCAATTGTAATTTAGTTGGGAAATGCACATACAAAATATTGAAAAAGATAAAGGGACTGTCTTATGGCACCATTTTTTATGCAAGGCTTTTATCTTCAGCATGCTATAACAAATGAAGATAAATATAGTGCATTGTAAATATTTCATACTTCTTGTAAGGGCAAGTTATGCTAAAAAGGAGTGACAAGAGCTTTGGGGATTTTAATCTGCTTTTTACATTCCTGGGGTTTTTTTTTGTTTTCATTTTCTTCTGATAGTGGCAAATGGGAAGTTACACATGCTAACTAGTTCCACAGTCCTGTGTTTTCTGATGGTGATACTTTTTGAGATATATTTTTAATTAGAACTGTGATGATTTCAAGAAAGTAGATCTTAAAAAATTACTGATATTTAGAATGACTAATCTTATTATAAAAGAACAGAATCTGGTCTGTGGTTTTTTGTAATAAAGGTATTTTCTAAGTAGGTTGTTTCCACTTCTATGGACAATGTGAAAAGTACTTGTCCATGGTACTGAACATAATCTTTTCTTGGTTTGTGCCCAGTTTGCAACTGATAATGACACAAGTAGAGTATCTATTTGGCATTAATATGATTTGTTTCTTTTTTGACATATACATATGAATATTATTCTGTTGTTTTGGGTTTTGAAGTATTATTCTAAGTAAAATCTTCAGAAGTACTGGTGAGATTTGAGCAGGATTTAAAATCCTTTGAATAGAGCCTAAGAACCTATTTTCAAGTACCCGACCACACAATATTTTTGTTCTAAGGGTTACAAAATGTGTTAAAAAGAATCCACTCATGCTTAAATCCTTTTTCAAGGTAGTTTGCACAGAGAAAGTTGCAGGTTGTACAGAGATCCAAAGTCTCACCCTCAGAAGTTCAGATATGAGAACATCACCAATTGCTATGAAATCTTTAATCAGTGCATTAGCTAGATGATGTCCTTTAATTAACATCATAATAACCATATAAAGTTTATGTATAAATATATAATATAATAAAATATATATGAATAATTTAAATAAAATTAGCATAATAAAAGCTTTGAAGGCTTTTTAGTTGATGGAATAATTACACAAAAGGAGAGGGAAATTACAAGGAAAAGCATCAAGGGTCAGTGAAAACTGACTGTAATTAATACTGCTGCCTTTGCTGTGTGCTAGAGCTTATTGCCTGCACTAATACAGAACTCCTTTTTAACTTTAGTTTTAACTGAATCAGGGGTATATAAATGGACTCAATAGGAACAACTTTTCTCTTTTAGGAAGAAAACTTGAAGTCTTTGTGTTTTAAATGACAGTAGCACAGAGGTTATGTGAAATCTTACAAAAATACATGGAAGCTATTAACAAATAATAGATTAACATAAAGTTGAGGTTTTGAGTCTTGGTGTCATTCTCATATTTTGCCAGATAGCAAGGGTATTGAATAAGCAAACTTTGGAATTTGGGGAGTTATTACCTTGGAAGCAGAGCTATATTTCTCAGTTCTGCATGATTGCTGAGCAATTAAAGTGTCTTTAAAAAACATAGATTACATTTTCCTCTTCAGAGTGCTAGTGACTTCAAATATTACTACATTTTTGCCTCCAAGGATATCCCAGCTATTAACTGCTCTTGACTGCTGTCAAGTAATACATGAACATAGAGATGTTATATGAAATAAATGAAAAAAAAATGAAAGAGAGGGAAGAAAGAAGAAAAGGAAGAGAGAAGGAGAAAGCGAGAAAAAAAGAGAGAGAAGAGAGAGAAAGATGAGTCTAGAATAACAGCATGCACTCTGCCAGAAACTGAGCTATCTGATTTTAAATTTCAAACTAGTGTTTTATCAGGATTAACTGTAGCAAAAGCAAAAGTAAGGTGCAAACAAGAGGGAAAAAGAGAATAAAATTGAAAGTGGTCACAAAGCATTTTATGGAGATTCAAGATAACAATTAAAAGCATAGAAGTTAGGGGGAGAATCAAGGTAGTGTAGAACTTTGCAGAGAAAAAAGTTCAAGGCAGTTGAATTGAGACTGGCAGAATTCCGTGGGGGCTTGTGAACATCTACACCCATAATGACAGTTATGTCACCTTCTGCTGTCACCTTATTACATGGTAATCTAATAAATTTCCTTCTGCCCTGTCAGTAGCCAGCAAATGGGCTGGAATAGCTGGTAAGATTTTGGTGGTGTAAAGGTAATGTTTGTTCCCAAGTCAGTCAGAGCTGTAGTGTGTACTTTATAAAGATATTATATTTTATTTAAGGAACATAGTGCTCTTCTGTGACTAGTTCTAAAGCAATCTCACTGCTATAGTAAAATTCTATATTTATAGGCTTTACACTGGGTAGCTTTGTAAAGTCATACAGTGCTCTGCAGATGAGGACAATACTTTATGAAGGGAAGCCTAAACACAAGACTCATTTATTTGCTTTGATTATATAAACTAGAGATTTGTCTTCCAGCAAAGATAAAGCAACTAGGTGTTTTCCTTATTTGTTGATATAGCCCATATGGTATGTGGGGTGCGACCTAAGATGTATCAAATTCCCTGAAGACTTATGATCAAACATGACTAGATGTGACAACAGAAAGTCTCAAACAGTGAACAGGGGAATAGGGCCATTTCCTTTTCCTGCACATTCTGTTCTTTCCCATCTTCACTCCTTTTCCATTCTTTTTGCATCACTACAGGTATGTTCTATCTATTTCTTTTCTCAATTTCTTTTTTTTCAAACTACCACTTTCCATAGTTTTCCTGTTTGGGATTTGTCTACTGACTTGGCACCTTTCCTCCCGTCTTCAAGACAAGGTTAATATTCTTAATAAGGACTCGTCTGGCTTAATTTTTTCTTCTTCTGCCTCTGCTGCTTTGTTCCAGATTCCTCATTCATCCTTCACCACTAGATCAAATCTTTCATTCATCGTAATTTTCATTTATTTGACCTGAACTTTTCTAGAACATGTTTTTTGTCCTGACCTTTGTTTGATAGATTTTTTCCTTATGAGCATCACAAAATTTCAACATCATCACTTTTTTCTCAAATGCCACACATTACATTATTTTCCTTTTCTCACTACTGTAGCATTGTGAGTGCCTTGTCTCTGCATTCTAGTTTGAAATAATTCATCTCTTCAGAACTTATATTAAAAAAATGAGCTCAATAAAATCTGACAAGAGAGCGCAAAATTCAAAATCTTTGTTTTGTGAATGATTTCATTAAAAGTTCAAATATGCTTTACAAGGGTAAAGATTAGCTAAGTTGGAATATTCTGTATCTTGTATTGGCTCATTCATTCATTTTTGTTTGATATTTTTAACTCCGTTTCAAATAGAATTTTTCTATTTTTGTCTTCTTATACGCAACCTAGTGAATTTTGTATTTTACAAATGTATTTGATGTCTCAATCTGTTTTCTCTTCACAGCAGAGACATTTCACCTGAATAGTTAGAATGCTGTATAGCAGATGAGGGGCAAAGTGTAGTGTGATTACCTTCAAAGCACATTGCTAGATGTTCAAAAAGGGCTCCAGGGGGAATCTGTAATACTAAAGGTCATTTTGATGGCAGCAAAAAAAAAATTATTTGTTCTCTAATAAAAAGATTACTCAAACTGCATTGGGCTGTTGTTGGCTTGACAGAGAACAGAGTCATTGTATTCTTATTTAGTTCCACTGGGGACCAGCTTTTGTGTTCAAAAAAATCCTGAAGATCTCTTACAGGAAAAAGAGTTAGCTTATTTCACTCATTTTTCTTGAGCATGAATTTCCTTAGTTCAGTTATGAAGAGCATGAAGGTGATGCTTAAGAAAAAGATTTTTCTGCTCAGAATCTAGTATATTTGCTTCTTTGCTAGAAACAGATGGAATTTTGTTTTCTTGTTGTTACTCGGAGACAAGAATAATTGCATTAGTGTGGGCCAGGATATAGCAAAGAAATAGGCTTAGAACAGCAGAAAAAATCATCTCAGAGAATAATTATGGCTGGTGCTTGATCTATTAATTGGGGCCTATCATTCAACTAATCATCAGTGAATACTGTCATTTTAGTAAAATCCTTAAGTGATCAAGACTAAGAAGTTCAAACTGAGTGATGGCAATCTGTACGTGACTCACATCATCGTGCCTCTGTCTCAGAAGAAAAATTTGCAATATAAAAGCCATATAAATCTATGAATACCATATTAGAATACTGTGTTATTTTGCTACTGTGCAAAAAAAAATCTGGAAATGAAAACTGTACTACTCCTTTACTTGATTTTTATGATTTTATAGTCCATTGACAGAAGTTCATAATTTGCATCATGGTGAGCTAATGAGAGAATAATCTGGTTCAGGAAGAGTTAAGTAGGTGGATTGTTCCGGAGAAGGAGTATAAAGTAGAAATACAGAAAAAAAGTTTAGATTCAGCCTTAACAGGTTTCATCAGTTACCTGACAACAGAACTGACAGAGTGATGGAAAAGATTCTTTATATTTCTGTACCTATCATTTGTTGGGCAATAGATAAGAGCACAGATTTTCATGGAAGACATGGTCTTATAGTCTTTAAAATGCCTTTTTCTTTTTTTTTTTCCTGAATTGTTTATGTAGTGGAGGAAGGATTATTAAATTTATAGGCAGTGCTTTGAAATTATAGGCCTATGCTACCTTTTCTGGAACAGTAATACTTACCATGCTTGGGCTTCAAACCCTATCACAGTTAGTTGCCTGATTTCTATCACTATTTCTTACATTTTTTTTTCTGAAGCATGTGATTTTAATCTTGCAGTGCCTCTAGTAATATTTGTAATCCCCTTGTTAAGCAGAAATGGTGTGGCATTTGTTTTGATGAAAAAAAATCCATTTTCATCAAAGTACACAAGAAATTTATATTATTTCCACGGCACAGACTTAAATACATGTGAATTGAGATGAAAATGCTTTTTACTAGAGCACCTGATATGCAACAGGTCTAAGTGTTCTGTAGAGAACTACTGGATACAAATATTTACTCAGGTATTTGGTGTATTGAAGGCTCAGATTTAAACATGAACACGTATGAAGATCATGTTATCAATACATTAAAAAAAATAAACTCCAGCAGCATTCAGCTCTATTATAAGTCAAATGAGATTGTACTCGTTTTCTCATAGCAGCATAGACACAGTTTATGCATTATTAGATCTATCTTAATGTACCCAGTTATCAGTACGGAGTTCCTGCTATCATCAGTTCAGATTCTAGCATTAAGTGCATTGACAAAAGCTAACAAAACAATGAAAGACTGCTATCTATCTAAATATTAAAGATACAAAGATATTATTCATATAAGAAATTGTCTTTTTGTGTATTTAGAAAAGCAGTTTCCTTTCTTATATTCCACTGTGCAATATTGTTACCTACTTATCTGCAGGTTTCCATCCTGAAGGTGAAAGCATTTACTGTGTAAATACATTTTACTGTAGGGAGCCCCTGGTGGCCTAGTGGTTAGATTGCGGGACCTTCACCGCCAAGGCCAAGGGTTCGATTCCCAGCCAGGGA
>JAWMRA010000041.1:22324500-22345612 GCA_035584735.1 Pseudotriccus pelzelni | reverse complement strand
TCACCTAAAAAATCCAATGCGCAGGCTGGAAGGTATAAAGACCTTCCCCGGATCTTCGTTCGCGAAGACTGGCCATTACATTACATTACATTACATTACATATTTTACTGTGTAAATTACAGTTTGATCCTTCACAGTTACAGAAAATATGAGATTGCCAAAAAAGCTACAGAAATGTTACTAATATGAACAAAGTCAAGTTTTTCATATTTAAAATATTTGGGGAAAGTATTTTGCATTTCATCCCTGTTATTTCAGTTTCGTCTGTTGTTACTGGTTTCTTTGATCTGGTTGGCTTAAAGGTGAAGTCAAGTCTTATGCATACAGAGATCTCCTGTGCTTATTTGTTTATAGGAGCCAAACATTGCAAGGAAGATTTTTTAAAGTCATTTAGGTATCTGGAGATGCAGATAGGCAGTCAACTTGAATTCTTAAAAGAGGCCTAGGTGCTTAGAAACACAAAGCAGAACAGTTGAAAGAAAGTAAGCTGTAAAACAAGGTATCTAGTCACTGTAGAAACATAGTCTTATGTGCACAGGTATAACTACCAGCAAAAGTACAGAACACTGTACACAGAGTTTGGGTATGTCCAAGAGTCAGACTTAAATGTTCCTATCAGACTCAAATGAATCCCACTAGCATTCAGGTCTCGTTAAAATACAATATGCCCTATTTTCACATAGTGTTGAAAGGAGATAAAAGCGTTGTATATATGGTATTCTTAGGAAAGAGGAATGCATAATTCAAGAAAAAAAAAGAAGGGTAACTAAAAGAGTAATGTAATGCATCCAAGGGATCTATTTTTTTATCCTAATTCTCTTTCTCTGTGGTTTTCAAACCAAGAGTTCAGCATAAAAAGATATGTAAGAAATGGAAGCTATGACATGCAGATATTGTTAAATTTATTAAAAAGATTTTAGAAACTGTGTGCAAAATTATTAAACCGTGTCGGTAGGTAATTCCATTTTTTGAAAGAAACATGCAATCTGAGGATTTATTGGTTTCAGTAGGTCTCATATTTGGCTTATATGGAGTAAATTTGTTAAGAGGCCGATGTGTGGTAAGAAAAGGTAAACTGTAATTCTCAATTTTGACCACTGCAAATTCATCCCCTTCTCTGGTGTGCTGGCAAGCATTTTTATTTTGTGTCTATTTGATTTATTAATGTATATTGTTTGTAGACTTGTGTAGGAGGTTTGAGAATACTTTCCTGCATTTGGATTTTCTTTTTGGGCAGCAATATGAGCTTTGTAAGCACAGTCTATTGCTCTGCTAGTTGATTTTTGCCTAATTTGTGTTCCTAAATGAAGCATATTTAAAGCACATTTCCCTGCTTTTTCCTGATTCTTTGTAAAAACAATGATTTCTTGAGGTAAACATCTTGTATTACAGTTCTTTCTTTTTGATGAGGCATTGTGATTTGCGAGTTGCTTCTTAACCAGATGTTGCTTAGCTCAGCTTTGTACTTAATACCACTTGCACTAAATCTTCATATCAAAAAATAACATATGAAGCAGCACTCCCAATATTAAGAACACTTTTATTTTTTTAATATGATCTAATATAACATGAATGTTAAAACAAAATGTTACAAAATATGTATCTGTATAAATAAATTTAGCTCTTTGGTCATTGAAGTCTCAGTGTCCTTAGCTAAAACTTCTTATGGTGTAACAGCCAGTGTAAACTTCTAGGAATTTATTTAATTACTCTGAGTACTTTGGTAAATTATAGTAAAGTAAGTATATTTCACTACAGTTTTAAATCACTTTGGATTAAGAATTAACTGTGAACCTCCCTAACAGTACCTATAATGATCTAATTTTTTGATAATACATTAATATGCTTTGATTAATTATTATTTTGGAAAAAATATTTTGAGGCCAAACCTCAACTTTTTTTCAAGTGTGTATCCAGAGACATGATTTTTTTATGAATTGTACTGGCAGATTCTCAAAGTATTTTGGCTGATAGACAGGGAACAGTCTTTCAAGTTATCACTTGCAAGCTTGGCCATCCAGGCATTCCTGTAAATGACTGAGAGTCAGACTGTGAGGTTGTGAAGGAAGTAATTTAAGACAGTGTAATAGCTTACAGTTTGAAAATGTCTGTTGCGTCCTAGCTCATTACTTCTTTCAGTAAGATGAACCAAAAGAGTTTTCTGTATTACAGCACATGTAATGTGAGTAGGATCCTTAGCTTTTCATTGTTGTTACTGTTTATATCCCCATTTCTTTTATAACCCTAAAGAGGAGTTTTATTACTATTTTAGTGGCCTTACTTTCAGTTTCTTCAACTTTAATCTCTTTCACTTGCAGCCAGTTAACAATTCCCTGAGCATCCTTATCAGCTATGGACAGTGACTACTGCACTGTGCAGAGTTGCTTAGGAACAAAATTCATGCTCTTTGACATGGTGCATTACAGCTGCAACATGCTGGTCCCCAACTCTCCTGCTTCCCACAGAGAAATGAAAAGCAAGGAGGTTGAAGATGCTTTTGAAATCTGATTGTGAAGAGACAATATACTTGTTTGATTTAGGGTGTCTAATCACTTCATTGTTGGTAGATAGTGGGTTAAGAATTGTGGTCTTTCTATTGAAGACACAGCAGTATCAAAAAATCTTTAGTAACAACTCTTTTTAACAGCAACTTTGTAATTTAAATACCACAATATCTTGTATCACTTACAGAAATTAAGCTTTTTAGATTTGCTAAGCTTTTTGGTTGGCTTTTTTATTGATGCATTTGTTTGCAGTCAAATCCAAGCTGAGACATGGATATCAAGGACTAGAGACAAGAGAACTAGACAAACAGAGTAAGCACACCTATTCTCACACATATAACAAGAGTTACAGGTGCAGCTGTTTCTTGTGTTTATTTTATATGTATTTATATAAAAAGAAACTTTGAATATTGCAAACTCTATGGCATTTGGGAATTTAGGTAGTATTTACCGTTTTAGCACCTGGATGGAAAGCTTGAAAGAGTACAAATTGAAGCTTCCTCACAGACAGATAGTGTAGAGTAAATCTATGCTCAGACTGGCTTAATGTTTTGACATGCTCAGTATTAGTTATTTTCCATGTGAAAGGGAAGCTTAAATTTTATCTGATTCACTTGAGAACACAGTCATCAATCGGTCGTATGTTAATATGTGTTAGATGTGCTGAGTTTTAGAGGTAAATATTATAAAAGAAGCTCCTTTCAAAAAATCCCCAGGTAATACGTGATATGTGTGCTGTTCTTCTTGGACCATGTTTTACTTCTGTTACCTCTCTCCCTTCGTCCAATCTCAGTCAGTTCCTTGCAGAAATAGTAGGTGCTGCAAGTCTGCGATCATTATCATTCCTTTAGCTTATAGTTTCTTTTCTTTGAAGGCCCAAACTTTTGAAATTTAATGCATTAAAACATGGGAAAAGCAATGTTGCTGGTCAAGCTCGTAAGCCCTTCAGCATGGTTCAACCTCTTGCCATCTGAGCAGAACCATGACAGCCTCTCTTTTCTGGGGACAGGCACAGCAGATGATGCTGACTAGTTGTGTCTGGGACACACAACCATTGATTTTAAAATACAGACACCTTTGTGCAGTAGTGCACACGTAAGATAAAACCCTAGTTGTGGGATAGGGAGATAGGAATCTGTTTTGTTTCAGGTCTCTAGAGAAAGGGCCTGGAGCGAACTGCCCAAATCCCTTTGGATGCAACTGCCTTCTGGTAAGTGTTTGCCCAGAGCATGATGTACATGAGTACAGCATGATGTCTGTCAGGCATGGAGTGGATTTACAGTGGGTTTGGCCATGCAATAAGAAAGAGGTTTTGGCTCTTAGAACACTTTTCCAGAAGGTACGTGAGCCTTCCCTATTACTCTGTGTAGTCACCATATTTTGTGTTCACTGCTTGCTACGTCTTTGCAAATAAATTAGGTAAATACAGAGCAAAGTGCCAGATGATGTGGAATGCTGGACAGGAAAATGGTTTGAAATGTGGATTTGGATCCACATAAGTGGATTTGAAAGATACTTATATCAAAAAACTGAAAAATGATTGGTTTATCTCTTTAGGCTCAGTGCTGTATCTTCTGGTTTACTGTATTTTCTGATACCTGTTTTCCAGCTCACTAGCTATACTCAGGAGTTCCTTTGTTTTCAAAGCAAACAAATCCAAATGCAGCAGAAAATTTTCCTTAAATAAGCCTTTCATGTTGTCTGTATACAGTTCTTTTCCCAGTCTCTATGTTTGTGTGGAATGATATAGCTACCAGATTTAAAGATTGTATCTTAGGAGTGTGTTTTTTAAAAAGACAATCAGGGCATACAACTCTTTTAAAGAAGACAAGTAGGACATACTGTACAATAGAATTATTATAGAAGAATCTGGAGGTGGACTTCCAACTTATTTCTCTGCCAGTTGCTTACTATCTCTGGGAGGTATTTATAAGCCTTAACTTACTCCTCCAAAAGTTAAATCCTTCTGAACTAGTCATCCTTATCTCACTTAGGAGTTAATGAAGAGAAACAGGCATCTGGATATGCTGCTTCCTCTGCACTGAGTATAAATGAAAATCATTATAATTAGTGAAGACTTTAAATACCAAGTCAAAAAGGATGATGTAAATCCCAACATCCATGGGTAGCTGGTTTGGACTAGTCTTCTTGTTCCCAGTTACATAACTGTGAAAGACCCATAACATATTTCTTTCAAAGATCATAACAGAGTACATGCTTGGCATTTGATGACAATTCCCACTTTATCAAAAAGGCAATGTGTCTGCTACATTTAAACTCAAAATATTCTTGTTTTGTGTAACTCTCAGAGCCACGTCAGTGCTTTTGCCAATTTTTTGGCCTTTTCCAAAAAAAACACAACAGAAAATTTGAATTTAGAAAGGAAAGGAGTTGTAATGTTTCCACTGGCTTAGAGGAAGCCAAAAAATTGAAAGAAAAATTTAAGTAAAAGAAAATTTAAGTAATAATCTACTGTAATTTTCTTCAGGAAAGAAGTCTGTCTTCAAATATCAATGCTCTTGAATTAAGATATGGAGTGCTTGAATACCTTGACTTAAAAGGGTTGTAAACTATCCCTGTTCTTCTGAATGGGAAACCTAAAGAACATGTCACATGATGGTCTTGTTAGCTGTTTCACCACTGTCCATTGTTAAAGCGTCCCAATGAAGATGTATCAGACATATTTCCCCAAGCCATTGTTCTAGTGTCTTCCAGGAGGTGTCAGAGCCCTAGACTACAGTTAGGCATTGCCAATGCATAGCTGTGAAGCAGAGTGAAAATTGTAGAGACACACTAAAAATAATTAGAGCAGGCACGCTCTACTCACTGCAGTAGTCTTTTTCATATTTAATTCCATTTAAAAAATACCATTTCCTTTAAAACTGCTTCCAGACTGGAGCACTACAGAAGCTTGATGGCCATGACAGGGGATTATGGACAAAACTGCTTCAGAGTTTGTCTGTCTTATTTTCCTTCTCAACTTCGTTCACTTCTCTGTAAATCATTCAATCTCTCTGGTGAGGAAATTCTGTAATTTGGTGTGAAATCCTGTTATCAACAATAATTTGGTTTAACTCATTTTAGTTTGTCTTCATGATCTGCTTTTCCAGAGTAGCAAATTTCAAATTTGCCAACTAATATGGATCTATACAAGTGTGAAATAGCAACATTTCCTTCAGTATGTTTCTCTTTTGTGTAAGATTTCATGAAATTATGTTCGTTTATGCATTAAGTGTCATATTAAGTGACATATTTTGGGGAAAGAGATGAATGAAGTACAGAAGAAATAATATTCCTATTTTTTCCCCACTCAGCTGGCCAGCTTTATCATAAACTCCCAAACAAGTTCTAGAGCAAAAGTGCTAGCTTGCACAACTGCAGAAAATTTGCTTCTCCTTTGAGGGGAAACAGTGGTTATTTAATAATTTGGGGTAATTAATTTTGATTAATTATATTTTTTAAATTGGGGTTCTTCCTGTTTGCTGTTCAAGCAAATGCTTTTTAAAATTTTGAAGAGTGATGATATTGATGGGAAAGAAGCTCTTTCTTACTTCTGAGTTGTCCTTGGAACAAGTCCTGGTACAAAGACAAGTTTCTTTGCATACTTCTGAGATTTGAGGTTATATTTTTAATGTATCTAAACCAAACCCTTTTCCAATGTCTTAAAAGAAATCGAGAATGGGAACCTGTGAAACAGGTCTGCAGAGAAACTGTTTACCTAACTAGGTTACTAGAGAAAAATAAATACAGACAGTGTTGAAAGCTGAATTGCTAGTCCTGCAAGAGAGCAGCCTGATAGTGGCTAATGGTCTGAGCCAGAGTAGAATGGTGAGATGTGCAATGAGAGAGTGAAGGTGCAGGATTCTTTCTGAAGCTTGGCAAGAATGGCACAACAACAAATGACTTAATCAAATAGATATTTTAATAAGATAAAGAGGAATATAGGTAGCTAGTAAATCTTATATCCCTTCAGATGCTGGGATCCATGCACTCATGTAGCTTTGGATGGGTTGGATGGATTTTTCCACAGCATCCTGTATCAGTTCTGCGCATGCAGAGAAGATATTTCTTTTTGGTCCTTCATTGTATTGCATAATTTATATATATATATATATATATAACACATATATTTTTATATATATATACATATATACACACACACACTTTTTTTTTTTTTTTTTGACAATAAAACTACTTTACCCATAAAGGATGTTCTCATGAGAACTTCTTGCTGCACTTTTAGATGAAGGCAAGCTCATACAGGTGGCATAATCACCGGTACTGAGTTGCCTGCAGACTCCTCTATTACAATGATCTGGCCATGTTTATCCTGCAGATGAGATATTTGTGCAACACAGCACTGTCTGAAGTCAGGAATGGACATTCAGCACAGGTCTGTTATGCTTGCTTAATTTCACTGTTATTGGTATCACTAACTCTCCAGCATACTGTGATCTTCTAGTCAGTTTCTCTACAACAGGTTTGTGGTGTGTGAGGTGGAAGGAAAATATACCTCTTCACAAGCTTTTGTTACCATAGTATAAGAATTGGTGACTTATTTGCTGATTTCGGTTACTGAATTTGATCAGAGAATTATAAAAAGAGCCAAGAACTTTTGCAGTCAGACTAAGGGAAACATCACTCCTAATTTAAAAAAGTGGAGAAAGGAAGATCCAGTGAACTACATACTCGTGTGCTTCACCTCTGTGGCTGGGGAGACCATACGCTGGGCAGATCTTCATGGAGGCAGTGTTAAGGTGGTAATTTGAGACAGCCATCACGACTTTAAGAAGGGCAGATTGTGTCTGACCAGTCTGGTGGCCTTCCATGATGAAGTGACTGCAATGATTGACAAGGGAAGACCGACCAAATGTCATCTAGCTAGACTCCTGTAAGCCCTTCAGCATGGTCCCACATGACATCCTTATCTCCAGATTGGCCAGACATGAATTTGAATGGGGAATTGGGTGTTCTCATGGGTGAAAAGCTGGACACAAGCCAACAGTGTGTGCTCACAGCCCAGAAAGCCAGCCACATCCTGGGATGCATCAAAAGGAGTGTGGCCTACTCCCCAGAGAAACTTGTTACTGTGAGGCACTAGAGCAGGTTGTACAGAGAAGTTGTGGATGCCCCGTCTCTGGAGGTTTTCAAGGCCAGGGTGGATGCGTCTATGAGCAACCTGTTCTAGTGGAATGTGTCCCTGCCCATGATGACATAGGGTTGAAATTATATGGTCTTTAAGGTCCCTTCTAACCCCAAACATTCTATGATTTTAAGATAACATCAAGGTAAGTTGAATATGTTCAATTAAATATCTAGAACTTTTTCTCAAAGAAGCCTCATATTTCTTCTAAAAGTTTCACAATAAAACATCGAGAGCTCTTGCACTGTGAGGTCATAGAAGATTTCTTCAAGAATCTTTGAACTTTTGCACTTTTTTTCTTATGTGAGACTTTGATAAAAGCAAAATGTAGTTGGAAAATATAATTTATGAATTTCCTGTTTCCAAAAAGCTATTAATGAGAACCATCTACTCTTTATTTATTTTTTTTTTTTTAGAAATGTTGAACAAAAACTCAAAATGACACATTTGGCTTGTTTGATTTGAATTGCTTTTGGGATTTCAGTTCAAAGCAATTTTGACTTCATACATGTGTGGAATGGAGAATATTTTAAAAGAACAATGCTACAAGAGCACAGTTTCATCTAATGGTGAAAGGCTGTAATCCAGACATTACTGATATGTTCTTTTTTGACTTAAAAAAAAATTAGAAAAATTACTGGCAAAATATCCACCAGTGGCAGATTGCTGAAGGCAAAACAGGTGAAGTATCACTGTATTCTTGCCTTTGCTTATGTCCTACCTATGTCATTTGCTCCTGGCCAGTGATAGGCCATTAGTTTTATACTAATTCATCTCATTCATCCCACCTTCTCATCTTCTTATTTAATGGAAATGATATAACTGCGGATTGGATCAGCCTTAGATTAGGGAAATCAGCTTTTATACTTATTTTCCTAGATACTTTTAAAGAGCTATGGACAATGGATACAGTACAAAAGGTTCAGAGGCTACAAGAATATCATAGAGCTTGAATGCTGTGCAAATAGGAAAACAGATACTTTTAACTCACAGATAGTTCTTGTGGGTCTTATTTTGTTCAGCTATTTATATAATCAAAGGTCTCAATCTACAGGGTGATGAGAACTTTTTTCAGCTTCAAAATACTTAACAAGTATTTCAGTATAAGGTGAATAAATGCTGCAGCATCTGGGAGTACCTGAATGCCTTGCAGGTTTTAGTGGTATTCACTTGATCAAAAGCCCATGGAAATGAACTAAAGACTTGAATTCACCTGAGAGCACTTTGCATCAAGCTTTTGTATAAAAAACTGGAGGAAGATATTGACCAGGTCAACAATTACTTTAATGAATTATCTCAAACTCTTAAGGATTTAATCCAAAATCCAGAGGAGTGTTAACAGGGATTCCTTCAACACGTGTATTGCTCTCAGTACCTTATCGAGAGATAGAGTGGAAAAAAAAAAAGGATAGAGTTTAATTATATTTATTGCAGCATAGTTTCATTGTCAGGAAAACAGTAAGATAGTACATTCTAACTTCTGATGTAACAGGTTTATCTGTCCACAGTTTATCAAGAGGAAACTCTTAATGGGAAGTAAATGATACAGCCATTTCCTCTGCTAACATGGATGTTGAGTCATAAATGGGATCCCTCCCTAAGTATTTCACAGAAGTTGTTCATAGTCAACACTGGAGTAGGGAATTTGCTCAGAGCTTTCTACAGCTAAAAGGGGAACAAGTTGGCATTCTTTTCCTTAGCTTGTCAAAGTCTTGTTAACTCACAAAAGCTTTCAGGCAACCTTGAAAGTGTATCACGCAGTAATATCATCTGAGAACATGACAGCCAGAGCCTGATGTATCTAATTTTGGACTGGTATAACTGCTATTTAGAGCAATAAAGATTTTGTCTGTTGGTTGATCTGTTTACTCAAATAGTCAGTGAAAAATGTGCCATATATCTCCTTGTTATTCTGTTGGCATAAAGGACATTTGAAGACATAGTTCTGCATAGGCTTTGGGATTCTCCTGCTAACTGTATTATGATAAGGTCATATATTGTACTTGGCACTGGTGAGGCTGCACTGTGTCCAGTTCTGGGCTCCTCACTGCAGCAAAGACGTTGAGGTGCTGGAGTGAGTTCAGAAGAGCAACAAGGCTGGTGAAGGATCTGGAGAGTAAGTCATATGAGGAGCAGCTGAAGGAGCTGGGGTTGATTAGCTTGAAGAATAGGAGACTTGGGGAGATATTATTGCTCTCTACAATTACTTGAAAGGACATGGTAGCCAAGTGGAGGCTGGCCACTTCTCCCAGGTCGCAAATGATAGGATGAGAGGAAACAGCTGTGCTAGGGACAGTTTTGATGGGATATTAGAAAAAATTACGTACTGCAAGGGCTTTCAAGCATTGTAGTAGACTGCCCAGAGAAGTGGTTGTGTTACCAATCCTGGAGTTAAAGACTTGTAGATGTGGCACTTGGGAACATGATTTAGTGGTGAACATGACAATGCTGGGTTTACAGTTGGACTCAGTGATCTTGGTGGTATTTTCCAACCTGTGATTCTATATATGAAATGGGCATAAAGAGAAAATATTCAGTTCCCTAACAAGAATCTGTGAAACCATCAATTAAAATGAATGGCTAGCAGCACAATGGTTATTAAAAGGACTTCTATGCTTGCTTGCCTTTCCACATTAAAATCCATCACTCCTAGTGATCATCACACTTTCTTAGGTTCCTCTAATACATGATGACCATTAGCTAAATAATTTGTTTAATGAAAAACAAATAAACTTGCAGTTGTTTTTTTTCTGATGTAAGATACGAATGCCTGTACTCTGAAAATCCTGTAAGAAGGTGAGAGAGAATAGATTATATTCTTGGGGTTTATTCTGTTTAAGAGAACATTGCAGTTTTGTTGGCATGGATGCACTGCATGAGTGACTTTATGCATATTCACAACTGTTTATTGGAAGGAATTGAAGTAATCATGTATCAGGTGTAAATGAGTTCTGTGAATAATGGGTCTCTTTATCCTTATTACCTGATATGTGTTGTTGACTAAAAAAGTTTGTTTGATGACATTTACTCTTCCAGGAATATTACAATCATCTGATGTCTGACTTCCTTTTCTGCCTGAGAAATTTGTTTTTCCTTATAAAATATGCTGATTTTCCTTATAAATAATGCTGATTTTTCTCTGTTCCTCTTGAATCATATACTTGAAGAAAAAGACAACTGAATTTAGGAGTGTCTAAATATTAGTGTAGGTGAGATGCTCAAATATATGTGTCTGCTTTCGGGTGAGCTAAATCTCTCTCCAGACTCAATTACTGCGTGGGAGCTTCAACGCTAACTCACATGCGAAAACCTACATGCACACACAAAAGTGTCTTCACTTGCTACTTGAATCCCATTCCAGGACAACAAAATGAACTTGTCATGATGCCAGAGATGTGAATTACTTTTCTTTATTCTTTTTTCCCCCTCTTCAGATTTAGGGGTCCTCTTCTGTGTGAAGATCTAATGTAGTTTAACTGTTCCTTATTCCATTTTCAAGCTCCTTTCTACAAGATGCTTTTGTCCACTCAAAGAGAATGACAAGAACTTGCTCAGGAGAAAGGGCTCAGAATATATTGAACAAATCACCTTAGAAAAATCTGTATACTCATATTCTCTTGAGGCCATTATGGTTATATTACAGTAGCCTCTGTACATGTCTTTAAAGAGTCTCAGGTAGATACTTTTCTGCTAATTGATTAAAAAGAGGGGAAACATAGAAAACTCACATAATTTAAATCTTCTGTCCTTGATAGTACATTTATAATACAGCTGAAATTTTATTCCAATATGTAAAATATTTCTAGAAAAAAAGACCTGTGCATGAATATTTTGAAACTGTACCACAAATTAGTGACATTAAATGCGAGAAACTACAGTGAATTAAACTAAAGAAATATGCATTGTGAACACTATGTCTTAAGATAGAAAAGGCCACAAGAAACTACAGGGAACATTGTACTTGCTGTATTTAAAAAATATTTTGTCTTTTTAAATGCAGAAGTTATTTAATGCTGGTTTCTTTTCATTTGTGACAGTCTTATTGATCCAGTAAAAAAGAGAAACATTTTTCAGCTGTGCATTATTTTTTAAGCAGCAATGTAGGTAAATGGATGGAAAAGTTAATTTCTACCAGCATTTGGGTTTGGAGGCAAAGCATTTTCTTCAACAGGCTTTAGATCAGTATTTTAGTTATGTCGTACAGTATATAGTGTAATATTTCTACATATTAATCCCATTCCAGTGGCAGCTGGAGTGTCAGATTTTTCCCACCCAAATGAAATCCAAGGTAAAGGTTTTTACCTGCTTTTCTATTCAGAAAGGAAAGCAGCACTCTTATGATGACTAGTGGAAAAGTTGATGAAAACTGAAAACACTTGTAGAATTTTTGATTTTTTAAAATGTTAAATGTGTCATGGAAAGGTTTACTTGCTTTATGTAATCCACTCCAAAATGTGTGTCTTAGCTGTCAGGTTTGAACATATCAATGTGTAAAAGATGCAATTGCTCTTCAGGGATGAGGTGAACTCTAACAGTTAGATGCTGTGCAAGCTTCTGAGAGCAGACACCGTGACGATTTTGTAGGCATCTCATTAACGAACTGTAGTGCTGCAGCATGCTCTGCTTTACTTATTTATTGAAGAGATAATGGGAAATAACTGGTTTCTTTGTGAAGTCATAAATAATATGACAGAAGGATATTAAATGCACTGAGATGTGACAGAGAAGCTAAAAACTTGTGGGGTTTAGTATTTTATGGTGCCAGTTCTCCTTTACTAGTACATGTGTAACCAAGAGATACGTTTTAGCTGGTTTTGTGAACAATTAGCAATTTAGTGTGTTAGCTACTGAAAGGTAGATGTCTTAAATCATAAAGAGTATATGACTTTTGCTATTTTATAGTATCATTCAGAAGTTACTGAAGAATAAATCTTCCTCCTCTTTTTTTCTTTCATTTTTTTTTTCCTTTAGGTATTTTCCCTTTTTTTTTTTTTTTCTAATAACAGAGAGAGTTTTTCTCTATTTTTAAATTCCCAGTGTGAAATACTGGTTCCACAAAGCATGAACATTTTTGACATTCATTATGTGCATCTTTTGTTCTCGGTGGGAGTCTTGTCCTGAAACTGTACGCAAATATACGCAGAAGGTCCACTGTGGCTTCTCAGTACTTTGCACTCTTGATTACAACAACAGGTAGCTTTTTTTTCCCTCTGTATGTATCTGTATGTCTGTCTGAACTTAAGAGAGAGAAAATTGTGCTTTATTCTGAAATTCAGACATAGCATCCAGATTGAGGCAGCACTGCCCTCTTTTGTGGTCCTTTCTGTTGTTACTAAGAGATTTCTCAGGCAGTATGTTGAGAATTTCCTCAGAGAAGTATCAATCTTATTGGAATATATCTCTTGGGAATATTTCTGAGTATTATGACCCCATAGTTCTTTACCCTAGGTTTGCCTCTACAGTTAGCATGAAGCTGGTATAGGAGACAGGGCTCCGCAGCAACGCAGCCAGTTCTACTTAGGTTTCTATATCCTGTCCATCTTCATGGTAGCCAGGCACCTGTATTGGAGCAATAGGAGTTTCTTCTGGGTTGGTAGTTTAGACATGTTGCAACAGGCAAGTGCTGAGGTCACAGATTTGTGGATCTCAGCCACTGTACCAGCGTGAGTTCTGTCTGTGCAAAGAATTTTATAGTTTTATAGCGTCCATTACCACTTCATCCAAAGATTAAGCTCCTCTTCTGAAACATGACCTTTCTATTGGAGGAGTTCCAAGCATTTCCATATGGGGTCCCGTGGCTTCTTGTTGTTGTTTGCTTATCCCACTTACATCACTTTTATAGCAGTGTAAATCTGTTGTTTCAGAAGCTACTTCTAGTTTGCAGCAATGTGAAAGTGGAGGGAGGGCTGATCTTCCATGCTTACCCTTTGCACTGCCAGCAAATTACATTTTTAATTCATTTGAAGTAGGAAGTAGTAGGAAGTTGGAAGCAGGTGAAGCAATTCTATTGTGGCTCAAATTATGTGTATATAAACATTTAAAGTTAGAAACAATGTTCATCAACTATTCCAACTGCTCTGCAACATTTATTATTGTAACTTAAAATTTCTCTTCTGGGCAAACAGCGCTGTAATGACTTAAGAAATTGAAGTGTTCATTTTTCATTGAGCAATGGAGTGATGACTTCGAAAAAGTAGAGTTTCACCTGCAATTGTTCAAGTAACTGAGAAAACACAGGATGAAATATCACATAGTTCTGGAAAAACAAATTAGGGCCAGTCTTTCTCATAAATTTTAGGAAACTACAGAATACTTGATCTTGAAATAAGGCAGATAAGACACACTCATGTTGTGATCATATCTGTCCATTTCTACTAGCTGTTTCATAAGGACTGTTCTTATAACTAACCTTCCCTTGTTTGCACATTTTGGATCGCCCTTCAGGGGAAAAAGAAAATCCCAAATTAATAATTCTTTTGAAATGTCTGTTCTGAAAGAGAACAAGTTATGGACTTGTAGCATGAAATATTCTACTTTTTGAAAAGTTGCCAAGAACTTTCATCTGAATCTATAATGTATATAGTAAATTGAAAACTCTAGGATGCAACCTGGGGGTCTAATTTCGATACTGTATATCATTTTAACTCTCTTTTTTGAACCATTTGGGAGGTTTCTGAGGCACAGAGCCTTTAAAGCATTTATTTCTATCACCAATCCATTCATCTAAGCAGCCTCATGTGAACAATCAAGAATAATAAAGGGGAGACTCTTCCTTAGAGTTTCAAGCAAAATAAGTAATAGATTGGATCACTGTCATATTTTGCTAGAAGTGTCTTGGTAGAATAATTTTGCACTCATTAATTTCCATGTTTAATAGTATTATAAGCTACTTTGACAAAATTTCCAAATGCTGTATTTCAGAAAGAATGCAGATAACATAGTGTGGTAATTTCTACGTTAATTTTTATTGAGAATAATACTGGTTATATATTAAAATACCCTAAAGCACCTGTATTCTTCAAAAGTAGTAGATGTTTATTAATTATGTCAAGTATTAGGTGTATTTTTAATATATATTTTGCCTCTTCCTTCTTCGGACATGGTAGTTATAGGCTCAGATAGCCCATGTTCACATTATTGTGTAGCTTAATCTAACTCCCTCTGAGCAGTTATAAGTTTTGAATAAGTGAATTTTAAAAAGAGAATAAAACATTATTTTGTATGGCAGATTTTACTGTTGCATAAAAGACATAAAGTACAGAACATGTCTCTAGCATTTGCTTGTTCAAGTGCTTTGGAGGGCTTTTTCTTTCTTTTCCGTGTATATTATGTATTAAAAATGCAGTAAACACTTTTCATTCATGAATCACTTCGTCAGGAGAATTGTAAATTACAAGTGTTAATTTTGAAAGTCAATAAAAATACCGTTACCTTAATATTTTCTCAGTTAGGTATAAAACACCGCTCAAGCAAAAAGAGTCTAGGATTGTTACTAGATTGTTCAGCTATCTAGTGGGACCATTCTGTTCTGTATGCAGTCTTGGGAAAAAATCTGATTGTCAAGCGATGTATCCTTGTGAGTCCCTCTTTTTTGCCTACTGCAACTTTTTCCCACTGCATAAATATTTAATTGAAAAGGGCCCTAATTACAAAGTCTTCCTCCTTCCTTTTCTAGTGCAGAACTGTTCTGTCGAAGGAGCCTGATACCCTCTGCTCTGATGGGAGGAGAACATGGATCACAGGGATTCACAGGATCTTAACCTAAAGGGTGTTCTCAGTTTATATTCCCAAATGGTGACATATCTTCCTACCCATAAGAGATATTCGTTCTTTGCAAAACAACTAACACTCTTTCCATTTTTTTCCTGAAAAGCTTGTGGTTCTCAATGCAACTATTTTTAGAAGACTATGCTATTACCTACCTGTTTTTTTCTAAAAAAAAAAAACACAAAACCTCAAACTAAAACCAAATCCAAAAATCCATGCTCTGAAGTGTCTCAAAGTTAGTTTAGTGCCTATTTGAATTTTTCTTCTCCACACACTCTACATGAGTTTTTAGCAGTTTTTGCGTCTTATTTTTGTCTGCTACAGAAACACAGTCTTTGAATGCTTTATTTTTCCTCACCATGTTTCAGTAAACTTCTTTCATATGTAAGGACTGAAAATGTAAGGGTCTCTGTTCCCATATTCTGACTGAGACAGTAGCTAAACAGTAGCAGCTTTACCTTGAACATCACTCTTTTCTTTTGAAATTGGCAGGGAGCCCAGAAGTTTTCTTGATCAAAGGTATATTCAAAATTTTTTAACCTACTTTCATGCTAATTTGTTCCTGTTATCACAAAATAAATCAAAATCTTTTCCATTGTTTAAAACTAAAAGATAACATTTTTACAAAATCATTTTAGAGCATTTTGAGTATAAATTAGCTATTAATGACAGAAAAATAACTACAGTTAAATTTGTGTCCTCTAGGCAAATGATAAGTAAATTAGTGGCTGATGCAAAACCAGTTATGTATCCTGTTGACTTCAGAGCATTATGGATTATGTCTCAATGAAGAATCTTTATAAGAGAACGACCTTAGGAGAGAGGGAAAAAACAGATATCCTTAAGTGTAAATTGCATCGCAGTTCTGTCTTCAGCCACAGTATTTATCAAAATTTGTGGGAAAAAATAAATCTTGAAAATGCTTGATAAAATTGTATCTCATGATCTACATTTCTCTTTAAAATTCTGAATTTTGTAGTCTAAAACATGCATTTCCACAAATGCTTTTTTTCACAAGTAGTTTGCGTATATGTCTTCCTCCTTTTGTATCCAGATTATTGCTTTCTGGAATTCTGTGTAAAATCAAAAGTAAGTTGTTCATGGAAAATCAATTCTGGAAAACTGAAGAGGGAAAAGCCTTACCAGATGGTATAATGTTCCCAAATGTGGAGGAGAAAGGACTGAGTAATTTCAGAACAAGAATCCAAGACCCGGAAAGTGTAGTTGAAAATGGAGGTACCTGAAGAAGCATTTGTTATTAGAACGTAGAATATCCAAGGGAATTTTGAATATTGCTGATTCTCTTTCCGTGCTAGTGTGAACTGAGGAGGAGAACAGGCTCAGTGCAGAGAAGTGGGGCAAGGAGCAAAAGGGCAGGTCTCAGCAGGTGGGTACCCTTTGCACTGTGGGTCAAGTTCCTGTTGCTTTGTGTGTGAGCCTGTGTTTAGTCTTGGGAGGACATGAAGAACTGTTTTAGTTTGATATGCATGAGGAAAATTCCCCTTTTCAATGGATTTCTAATCAATGAACAATCCCAAGAAAAATTTGCTTTCCAGGAGCCACTCGTCAGGGTTGAGTTTCAGGGTGGAAAAAGGAAAAAGAAAAACGATTATTTGCAGAGTATATAATTTTTAGTCTAGTTAAGTGAGGGGAAAGTACTAAAAAGTAACATTGCTTTGGGAAGATAGAACAACGGGAGCCTAAGGTATCTCTTTGTTTTTAGCAGATTGATGCCATTAAATATTTGCAAGGGTTGTTTCAATGCTCAGCCTTTCAAACCACTGTATTTAAGCTATGAAAAAAATAACAATGCCTTCCTTATTGAATGTTCTGCAAGAAGCCTGGAGAATTATTCTGTGAAATTTTGTAGTTCTTAACTTACTCATCAATCATATGACTTCAACAGTATTCATCAGATTAGGAAACCTTAGAAATGCATTAGAGGGAATAAATCTGATGAAGAATCTGTTTACGGAAATTGTGCTAATAGAGAAGAACAAGAACGTATATAATATGGTTATATATAAAATTACATGTCAGCTAAATGGTAGGTCAAGCTACAATGTGTATGTCAAAAATTTAAGGTTAATTTTTAAAATTATTTTATTTAAACATAGCGACTTAGAGCATTTTGCATGGTTCTAAAATTTTCAGCTCTGTCACTATAAAATTGAATGGAAAAGACTTGCATCCAGAAAAACTTATGATAGTTTTAGATTTTTTGATTATGAATTCTTTTGTGCTTCATTAACTCTTACTTTCATCCTGTTTTAATAGAGTTTATAGTACTTAGGCATCTTTTTCTTAAGATTCTTGGAAACTAGAAAGTCACTGAACTCTGCAGAATATCACATAATAGATGTCTAAAAACTTGATTTTACTCAAGGGGATACCTAGGCAAATTCATTGAACAGAAATTCACTTACGTTTGTAAGTACATAGAAAAGCAATCTACTTCATAAAATCTATGAACTGAAAACAGATGGAAGATGAGACACTATTAAGGGAAAGCACCAAATATGTTTGTTCTGCTTTTACTCTTTTCTGTGCAGTAATGGCTACAAGATCCTGGCCTAGATATATCTTTAATCTGACACAATGTATGAATTCCTAAGTCTTTATGTCACATCAAAAGCAATGGAGCATGAGATTGCTATGTTTTGTGTAGATGCATCAAACTTGTGTGCTACAGGCATGGAGATTCCAAAATTAAAATAATGCTCCTGGTTTTACTTCACCAGAAGTCCTAAGACTTTCTAACAAAGTATTTTGCATTCAACACATAGTCATCGCATTGTCTCATCATAAACATCACTTTTGCCAAGAAGTTTCCAGTTAGCAATGTATATGTTGAACAGACAAACTGGTTAGGTGGATGTTAAAATGGAAAATGTTTCTAAGTTCTCAACCATTATTTCCAGTGATTTCTTTGAAAATCTTAATACTGAATAAAATTGCAGAAACTCTTTAAAATTGCATAGCTTCTACAGGATACAGACACTGTGCATGTAACTTTTTTTGTCAATAAGGCTATAAGTGCTCAAGGACAACACTGCTTGAACAGGGAGGCTGGAGCAGATGACCCTTCCAACCTTATCCATTCTCTGATTCTGTGATAAAACCTGAAAGTTAATGTTTTCAGCTACAAATTCAGCAATTTTAAATATCTGTTTAAAAGACTTCTAAGAATTTGAAGACAATAACTTCTTAGAAAGCTTTCCTTTAACATTTTAGTACAGTTGTTAAACTAGGTAGTGAATAAAGTAACATTTCATTGCAGGAGTTTATTTATATAATCATAATTTTCTAGTTAGAGGAATACATCACATGGATACAAAAGTTTGTTTTAAAGACCCTCATGAATTAACAGACCTATAAGTGAGTCTTCTGATTCTTTTGAAGTCCTGTCTCTTTAATCAGTCAGAAATTGGGGAAAATTTATTGCAAATACAACATAAAATCAATATGTATATTTATGCTACTTTAAGACTTTTTTAAAATGAGCAAAACAGTTTAGAACACTCATACTGTGAGTGGGTGTTGGGTTCATTAACTTTGCTTTGCTTCAGAGACTTAAGAATCTTTGGGATACGATAATACTCAAATGCCACAAAATGCCATTTAAATTTTAAAAGCTAAATGTTTTGAGAGGTTTCTATGAAGACAGCACCTTTATTAAGAAAACTTCAAGTTTGCTTAGCCATTTTTGGGACTAATTGTGGTGCTCTTATCAGCTCTGTTGTCATTTTTCATGTAGTAAGGAAGTCCAGCAAAATATCACTGGCAATTGTAAAAAGCCGTTCCCTTGGCCCTGACCCCATGCAATAATAGAGTATGTGTGAATAAGAGGGCTTTGATTTGCTGTGTGTATTCAATAAGATGTTTCTTACTGAGTTGCAACAGATGAGGTAGATGCAGTTGATTTAAAAGTAAAAAATCTTGTGTAATTTATGAATTCACAGCAGAAAAAAAAATTACTTACATCCAATGTAGAAGGAACAATACTATAATTACTAACCCTTTGCTGGTAATTTAATACCTGTTGAGAGCATCCCATAAGGGAAGGACTGTGCAGTGCATTACATTGCAATGTAGTGTGGTGGAGTGATTCTCCCTGGAGGTGTTTAAGGAAAGACTGGATGTGGCACTTAGTGCCATGGTCTAGTTGAAGTGGTGGTATTAGGTCATAGATTGGACTCAATGATCTCAGAGGTATCTTCCAATCTAATTGTTTCTTTGATTCTGTGACTTTGTGACTTGGGAGTGCTTGTTGACAAGAAGCTTAACATAACCCAGCAATGTGCACTTACAGCCCAGAAAGCCAACTGCACCCTGGGCTGCATCAAAAGAAATGTGGGCAGCAGGGCGAGGAAGATGGTTGCGCCCCTCTACACAGCCCTCATGAGACCCCACCTGGGGTGCTGCATCCTGGCCTGAGACCCTCTTCAGCATAAGAAGGACATGGACCTGCTGGAACAAGTCCTGGAGAGGACCCGAGGGCTGGAGCAGCTCCCTTATGAAGGCAGGCTGAGGGAGTTCTTTAGGCAGGGGGAGAGAAGGCTCCAGGGAGACCTTACAGCAGCTTTCCACTGCCTAAAGGGGGCATACAAGAAGGCTGGAGAGGGACATTTTTACAAGGGCATGCAGTGATAGGACAAGAGGGAATGGCTTTAAGCTGAAAGAGAGTAGGTTTAGATTCAGTATTAAGAAGAAATTTGTTAGTGAGGTGCTGGAACAGGTTGCCCAGAGAAACTAAGGATGCCTCATCTCTGAAAGTCTTGAACACCAGGTTGGATGGCGTTTTGAGCAACCTGGTGTAGTGGAAGGTGTTGCTGCCTACGGCAGGGGGGTTGGAACTAGATGATCATTAAGGTTTCTTCCAAACCAAAGCATTCTGTTATTTTGTGATGCTGGACCCAAGCCTTTTCAGCTAATTCTTATATCTCTATTAGTCATTTTTCTTTTTTCCATGGAAATAACTGCTAAAAATGTAGTATGTTTGTCCTTGTTAAACGTAAGCTCTACAGTATCACTCAGTGAGTCGCAATAGCTATACTGTATTTCTGTGCTTTGGAATAAGTGTAACAGAACAAGTAATGCCTTAATTCTTTATCTGAAATAGCTCTAGAACAAAGGCAGTTCTACTTCAAAAGAATGTCTGATCTTGTTTACACATTGAAAAAAGTCCTAGAACCTTCAAAATATTTTCTAAATAATGTAATTTCAGAGAATGACACAGGATAATGACATCATCTTCCTATTTTTAAAAAAGAGGCTAAAGAGGACTATTCACCTTCCTTGTTTTTTTATTTGTGTTTGATCGTCTTGAGAAAGAGGTAAAGACATATTTTTGAAAAAAATCTATCCTTAAAAGTCCAGTACTGCACAGGACTCATAGAAGTGCCTTCAAACCAAGCTAGGGAATCGAATAATTTGGCATCAAATGGTAAAAATTTGCATTTTATCCTGTCCTAGTCACATTGAACTCAATGTTATAACTTCCACTGAACCTTGATTTTATTTGGTGCATGAAGATAAGGACATGCAAAAATCATTGCAAGGCTAAGCACATAGAAATGGTCTATCTGGACTTCAGCAAAGCCTTTGACACCACCTCCCACAGCATACTCCTGGAAAAGCTGCAGCCCATGGCTTGGACAGGGGCACTCTGTGCTGGGTTAGGAACTGGCTGGATGGC
>JAWMRA010000041.1:22158966-22323422 GCA_035584735.1 Pseudotriccus pelzelni | reverse complement strand
AGAGGCTGAGGGAGCTGGGGTTGTTTAGTCTGGAGAAGAGAAGGCTCAGGGGAGACCTCATCACTCTCTACAACTACTAAAAAGGAGGTTGTAGCCAGGTGGGCATCAGTCTCTTCTCCCAGGCAATCAGCAGTAGGACAAGAGGGCATGGTCTTAAGCTCTGCCAGGGGAGGAGGTTTAGATTGCATATTAGGAAGAAATTTTTTACAGAGAGGGTACTCAGGCATTGGAATTGGCTGCCCAGGGAGGTGGTGGATTCTCCATCCCTGGAGGTGTTTAAGAGAGACTGGATGTGGCACTTAGTCTGGTAACTGTCGTGGTAGTGAATCAATGGTTGGACTTGGTGATCTCAGAGGTCCTTTCCCACCCATCTGATTCTATGATTCTATGAAAAGTTTAGGAACTAATAATCTGATTTTAGAAGAGATTGAATACATAATTTTAGTGAAATAAATGACAGAATATGAAACCAATAAAAGTATTGGTTTCAGTAAAATATCAGGAATGGGAAAAGTCCCCTTTTCATATGGGATATATAAAATTTAGTGACAGTTGTGAACATACTTTGCATTTTTGTGACTGATAAAATTAAGGTTCAAAGTTAAATATATTCAAGACAATACAGTACAGGAAGATTAAACCTATTTTATATTAATTACTGATTTTTTCAGTCACACTTTAAAATGGAGAGATGAAATTTAGAGAAATACAGTTCTTCATGCAATGTAGTGATTGGATAGTCTTACTAAAAATTGATTACTTTTGCATGGTGTGGAGAGAATTTGGAATAAATTTTAAACTTAATCGTAAAAATATATTTCAGAATAGATAGACTAGAAAAGACTAGGCAAAACAGTGTTGCTACTTCTTGTGAACTCACACATTTGGAAATCCCAAAGACTTGGTTTGTGAAAACAAAAAGACATGAAACAAATACATTGGTTTTGGTAATGTCCCGAATTGAATTTGAGCAAGCATAAGTTAATGCAGTGACATTTGTAATCACCTAGATGCCTCCCATGACATAACTTATTATACATTTAAATTAGAGTCTTAATCATGGCAATATTGGTAGTCAGAGTATTTTTTTCCCAATTATTACATTGTTCTTTAGAACAAACAAACAAACAAACAAAACTGGGGGGAGGGAGGTTGTCTGGGGGAACTGTTCAAAGTTCTATATAAACTTGTACCAAAGGTTATAGAAATTAACTTGCAGAGAAAAGTTTTATTTATTTATTTATGGAGCATGACCTAGATGAAACAGTGCACCTCACTGGGTCCAGTAGTAACTGCTGGCCATGATCCTACAAAACTATGTTTTACTAAACAGTGGTTGGTGTGCCTCTGCCCCTTCAGGCTCTCCCAGATTGTTTGATTTATCTGTCTTCACGGTTAGAATCAAAGCTCATCACATACAAATGTAGAATGAGCCAACAATACTGAAAGATGGTGAAAACACTGAACACCTGCTGCCTGTCTTCAAAACTTAGGAAAAGGGCAGGAAGTTGCTTAATGCTTACAAGTCACAGTGATAGATTCCCAATACAGAAAAAAGAGAATGAGAAGTAAGCAAAGCAATTTTTTTCTATAAAACTTCTTCAATTTTTAAATTGGCTTTGAAACTATTTTATTTGGTTCTCATTACTCATAGGAATTTAAACTTTTTCTATAAGGGGAAAATAGGTTATGGAAAGTAGAAGATCTTTCTCATTGGCCATATATAGGTTACATAGTAATATATGCCCAGAGCTAAACATGTCCCACATGGTTGTAAGCAAAAGCTTATATTAATACTTTGAAGTTGAGAGTGTGAGTATCTAAAGCACCTCTGGACCTGCTTCACGCTTGAGTTTAAGTAAAATACTCCCACATAACTAAAAAAAAAAAAACAACAAAAAAGGAAAAATAAAAAGGTAATTTTAACCTTCAATTTATCATGTAAAATTAAATGGTAGATTTAAGACATAAAAAGTTGCATCTACAGTACAGTTAAGAGTTTATAATACATCTTTTAAACTGCAAATAAAAAAATAAAAGCTCAATAAAAAACTGAGAAAGAAGAGATTTGAGAAAGCTGAAGATTCAAACCAGAGCCAAAAATATATTCAACTAATAAACGAATTAAGTACTTTGATGTTAAATATGTGGTGCATTCTGTCGCATTTATAATTTAGTGTGGTTACAAGCCTGTAAACTTATTCATATTTTAATTTTTAGACAGGAGAGAGCATTTTTATGTTCTGTGTTAGAACTCCTTTGGCATGAGCACAGCTTGTACTGAGGTCTTACATATAGTGAATTATTTCAGCACTGAGTAGCAAAATAGGCATAAATAAAGGCTGTGAAACAGAAGAAGACATTGAGAAACTAGTTTTTGAATTAAGGGTAATATGAAAAGCAGGCAACAAAGTTCTCAGTTGTGATTACATCTGATTATTATTTTATCTCCTACAAATTCATTTCTAAGACAGAAGTGAATACTTTGTTTTGCATTAATGAAGGAATAGTATTGTCCAACTCATAAGGAAAAACATTGTTATCAGGAAAGGATAAAATGTTAACGTATCTGTGAAACGCCATTACAACAATTCTGTAAGCATATCAAGACCATAGTATTAAAGATTTGGTGACATAAAGTTGTTTTTACATGTCTCCCATCTTTTTACTTTGAAAAAAGGTACATTAATGTAGTCTTTGTAAGGGAATTAATTATTAATTAGTTTTATTTGAGCTAGAGCTCAAAATCGGATTTGAAGAGCCAAAGCAGAATCTAGGCTTGGTTATGCACATCATGACACTTGTTTCACAGCCCAATTTAAAATAGCAAAGTTGGGCTAATAAAGAAATGATTCTGCAAATTCCTTTTTGCATTAAATTAACCGTAATATTTTTTTATGATCAGATAAGACCATTGTGATCATCAGACCTCATGTCTGACACAAGGTAAAGGACTATTCTGAATTAGTTCTAGTTTAAATCTGGGAGCACAGTGCTTCCTATTCCATTTGAATAGCCATCAGTGAAGAGTCCATCACAGATCACAGAGTTCATCTGTTGACAGGTGCGTGACATTTCTGGTATGAATGGAGTTCTTACCAAATTTTAAGTTAGATGTCTGTCTCCAGCTGAGCAAGTTTTCCAGCAGAGAGTGATAGGCTCTTCAGAGCACAGTTCATTTATCTAAGATGAAAAAAGTAGTATGATAGAAATGTTCACAGCTCTCTGTTGACGGTAGAGAGAGTCAAGGCAAGTATTCATACTGTAGATGTCTGCATCTGAAAAGAAGAAATCTGAATCCCATGCAACTTTTCTGTCATCAATTTTGAATATTTGGAAGTTGTCTTATTTCCACTGAGCTCTGGGGAAGAGCTAATGTAAGAGTAAGAAGACAGTAAGAAGAACTAATGACAAATAAGTCATTAGTTAATAGAGTCTCTTTGAGAAGTTAAATGGCCAATGTGCTCCTGGAGTTTTTTGCTATGAAGGATGTTTTTTAAAGCCCAGTCACTCTTGTAGCTATTCCAAGAATTCACCTTCAGTTTCAGCATTAATCCTGAGTTATGCGCAGCAGAACTGTATGCAGTATTTTCTTTTTACAGAGACAAAATTCCAAGTAATGTAACCTGTGTAATTGTGATTCCTAGGTATGTATTAAAGAATCACACTTTTTGTCCACAGCAATAAGCTGTGAGGTATTCAGCTGATTGTTCTCTACTATAAGTTTTTTTTAATTTCAAGCAATTAAGACAAGAAGTAAGTGAAAGCAGAATAAGAGTATTCGTACAGCTGAACTGACCCTGTGAAAACTGAGGTTTCATGAGACTTAAGGAACTGTGGAAACATGCTGTCAGTGGCATTGAATATTTGCATTGTGCCTTAAAAATGTCTGCTCTAGGTTTAGTTGAGCTTTACAGAAGTTTCAAGTAGACAGTTGAAAAACATCTGTATGTCACAAAGCTGTCAAATTTGAGATGATGAAAGAAAGGAATATCATATGCTCTGAGAAACATCATCCTTGTTCATCAAAAAAATTGTGTGCATTTCATGTTGTGTGCAAGACTGAGCAAACCAGATAGTCTTTATCTTAATCTGATACACCCTGGAGTAAGGGCTCAGCAAGGACCTTGACAGGCTTAAGAGGTAGGCCTGTGTGAACTTCATAAAGTTCAAGACCAAGTGCAGGTCCTGCAGCTGAGTTGGGGCAATCCAAAACACAAGTACAGGCTGGGCGGAGAATGGATCGAGACCCGGGGAGAAGAATTTGGGGATGTTTGTGAATGAAAAGATCAACATGACCTGGGAATGTGCACTTATGACCCAGAAAGCAAACTGCATCCTGGGCTGCATCAAAAGAGGTATGGCCAGCAGGTCTGGGGAGATGATTCTTCCCCTCTGCTCTTAGGAGACCCCACCTGGAGTACTGCATCCAGCGCTGGGGATATTGACCTGTTGGAGCGAGTCCAGAGGAGATCCACCAAGATCATAGGGATGGAGCACCTCTCCTATGAAGAAAGGCTGAGAAAGCTAGTGCTGTTCAGCCTGGAGAAGACTTCAGAGAGGCCTTAGAGCAGCCTTTCTAAAGGGGGCCTGCAAGAAGGCTGGAGAGGGACTTTTCACAAGGGCATGTAGTGATAGGAAGAGGGGAGATGGCCTTAAGGTGAAGATGGATGGATTTAGATTAGACACAAGGAAGAAATTCTTTACAATAAGGATGGTGAGGCACTGGAACAGGTTGCCCAGACAAATTATGGATGCCTCATCCCTGGAGTTATTCAAGACCAGGCTGGACGGGGCGTTGAGTAACCTGGTCTACTGGAAGATGTCCCTGCCCATGGCAGGGATATTAGAACTACGTGAGCTTTACAGTCCCTTCCAATCCTGACCGTTCTATGATTCTATGACTGTGAGGTTTTTCACAGTGGTAATTTTCTTGAGTAGAAAATGCAGAATGTAGTTAACTGCTTCAGAGGTAAATGTACACTTGCTTCTATTTCTTTTAACAGGGCAAATACCCCTGTTAAAGGATGTTTTAATGAGTTGATACAGCATTTTATTTCTTATTTCTAAACACAGTGATCACAGTAAGATTATACCCACTACTAAAGGAAAAGAATGAATCACAGAATCACTGAATATGCCAAATTGGAAGGGACCCACAAGGATCATCAAGTCCAACTCTTGACCCTGCACAGGACCATCTGCAAGAGTCACACCATGTGCCTGAGAATATCATCCAAACACTTCTTGAACTCTGTCAGGCTTGGTGCTGTGACCACTTCCCTGGGGATCCTGTTCCAGTGCCCAACCACTCTCTGCATGAAGAATCTTTTGCTAATATCCAACCTAAACCTAAACCTTTCCTGACGCAATGTTTTGTCACAGGTCACCCCAGGAAAGAGATCAGTGCCTTCCCCTCCTCTTCCCCTCATGAGGAAGTTGTAATTGCAATGAGGTCTCCCATCAGTCTCCTCTTTTCTAGGCTGAACAGATCAAGTGACCTCAGCCGCTCCTCTCAAGTCCCTTCACCATCTTTGTTGCCCTCCTTTGGGCACTCTCTAATGGCTTAATATCTTTCCTATATTGCAGTGCCCAAAACTGCACACAATATTCGAGGTGAGGCCACACCAGCGCAGAGCAGAGCGGGACAATCACCTCCCAACTGGCTGGCGATGCTTTGCCTGATCCACCCTGATACATCAAAAGAATAATACTAATTTATTAATAGAAAAAAATTGATTAACAGATATGTTTGGGAATTGCATGGATAGAGGTATGTGTTGGAGTATTTAGTAAAAAATAAATTGCTTGTTCCTGTGCCTATTGAAATTGATGTCAAATGTCCTTAGAGCTTACTGAAAGGAGGATTATGGCCAGTATCTGATCTAATGGAAAGATGTTAATAGGAAAGAGGCTTAGGTAAACTTAAACACTGCAACATTGCAATGTGGAAATGTGTGTTAGTGAAAACAGGGGTAATTATGTATATATATATACCCCCAAATATATTAATCCCAAATCCTATTTTTAAGGAAAAATTTTTGTATATTTAAAGATTGATACAAATAATGGATAATTTAAAGAGGACACGTAGACCAGAATCACAAGAGATTAATCACATAAATCACTCAGGCTATTAAAGGTTAATACATTTTTTGGCACTCCAAGATTATAACAAATGGAGTTTTGCTACATTCTGTTCCTGTACCAGTGAATTCAGCTTCCCCTGACATACTCTCAACTTTCTTTTAGGCATCATGGGAGCCTCTGATAGGAGTTTGGCATTAGGTATGTGTTTCCCCCATCTTCTCATTTTCTTTACTTCCTGCCTTTCTATGCAGCTTTCATTTGAGCTTTTGTTTTCAGTGGTCACTGACTCTTCTCTTCTAAGGTTTTCAAGGTTTTTCAAGTTAAATAGATAGTCCAGTGCATTTGCTGTTTTCTTAGTTATGGAATTTCAGGTTTTGAGGTGGATTTCATTCTTTGGAAGTTATTTTTTTATTTATTTAAGTGCTTGTTATCATGGATTGGTACTCATAACTCTGTCACCTGCGGAAACCCCTCCGAAATCACCTCAGCTGGAGCTCCTAAATGCAGGTGAGTTCCTAGCAGATATTTTTGTTCTGGATGAGCTGTGTTTCTTGTCTGTGAAGTAAATTGTTAAGAAAAATCTCTCTTTGAGGAATAAATGTCACATGAAAATTCATCTCTACTGGTGTGGTAATTTTAAAAATAATAATAACAGGTATGTATGTATACATATGACTGCTTCTGTAGAACCGTATGACAGGATGGCCATCTTGGCTGACCTTGTTGATCATGTACTGAGAAATGTAAGGACTAACAGCTGCACACCTCAGAAAACTGAAGCAAGGGCATGCTTTAGATTTCACTGCTAGGTAAGAGATGAAAGCTCATCCTTACATCCCTTCCTCTTCTAAAAATTTGGACTAGACTTGTCATTGAGCTCCACAGTGAACGATCATGTCACCTCATCACCCTATTGTCGTACATTTTCACGGAATTTAAATGGTCGCAATACCCATATCTACGCAGTTCCACTGTCAGTTCTGAGACTCAACTCCTATTTGAAAGACTGTCCATAAACTGCTTGTAATTCAAGATCTGTGACTGAATACCAGATTAACAGCCTTATTGTGGGACACCAATATTGATGGTTGTTTCTTACCTTTCAGCTAGCATGTCATAGTCAAACATTTTGCTGAATCAGCAGCAATATGCTGCTTAAATAAACTGAAAGGGTATTGTGTACAGCTGTGCTTGAAAGGCTGAGCATCAGTCCTGAAGACACCATTTGCCTTTAACCTGAATCTGTAATTGTTAACTAGGTAAAGTTTTAGCATGTAAGCATGAGATAATCTTACAGATGCTCATCTAGATCAGCTCTGCTCTTTCCATTATTTCACCTACAGGCAAGCTGTTTCCTGTCCTTGGCAAAGAATTGTTTTCGAGTGCCAAAGTAGGGAAATTACAAAGTTACGATATATCCAGCACTAACAATTCAGTTTCACTTGCTATTTTTCCTCAGGCAGACTCTATTGAAAGGGAAAAATTCAGTAACAACTGTTTTGTGAAGTAGTGGTAATCAGCTCAAGGCTATCCAGAGCATATTGTCAGAAATATTATCCATTGTACATAATGCGCCACTCCATTCTGAATGTCAGGGTACAAGAAGATCTTTAACAGAAATGACATTGACACAATGCAGTGCTTTGCCCCTAGTCATGTGGCATCCCTTCACTTCATAGTGGAAAGTAGCTGTTCATATACAGCTGTCATGCAACAACAGAGTGAAGTAGTGACTGTTACTCTTTGGTGAATTTAGGCACTTCATGCTTTGCAATGGCTTAAAGTTACAGGTCTGAGGAGACAGCATTTTGTGTCTGTTTTATGGTGCATGTAATTAAAGATTTCACTGGATAAATGGCTTTCCCAAACAAATGCGCATTTTTCCAGCTTTTTAAATAAATGAAAGTGAGACATTTTTTGGCATGAGGAACACCTGCTCACAGATGTCAATTACTCTTTTTCTGCCTTTAAAAAATGAATTATTCTAAATTGAATAGCCATTTAATGTAGTATTAATTAATTTTCCATTGCTTTACACTGGAGAACAGATCAGGAAAAGGGTTTTTTTGTTCATTGACATCTGGTTAAACAAAGCTGAGTGGAACCTTCTGACATTATCAATGGAAAGATCTGAAAGGAAAGCTGTTCCGTACAATAGCCTCCTTCATGTATTTCTGCAACTGTTCTGTTCTGGCTTGTTACAAAATAATACAGCTTGTGCTGGTTATTTTTTATCTTTAAAAACAAGCTGTAGTTAGAGTACATGAGCTATTTTTCATTGGTTTTAGAGCCAACTGTAATCCATTTTCTTATGTTTACATGATTTCTGAAGCCTTTCTGGACTAAGCTGGTCTTGCCTCTTTGAACTGCTAGTTTGCCCACTGAATCAGTCTTATACTTCTTTATGAACTCAGCCACAGTGAGTCATAATTTATTTCCATGAAGATCCAGTTACCACCACCACAAATGTGTCTGTGCCTTCTAGATGAGCAGCAGTTCTTAATTTTGTTCTGCAGGTTGTTTTCCTTAGGAAAAGAAACCCAACAAACTACTCAGTAACTATGGAATACAAACCTTCTGATCACTGCATAGTACGGAATGAACCCGAGGCTGTGTTTTTCCTCAACTAGTGTATTCCTAGTAGGAGTTTCTGCTTTCCTTTACACCCTAGTTTATGCCTAATCATTCACTTACTGCAACCTTCTGTGATGGGAGCTGCATCCGAGAAGGCAGCCAAGGTCAAGGGCCCAAGCTCGGCTAAAGTTGAAGCTCCTGATTGTGATGCTATCTCCTTCTCACACAGAGACACATGCACACGTTCCTTATGCAAAACAGCATTGTATTATGAATTTTTTCTTAAAATGAATATACTTTAAGCAGTTAAATACCTAGTGCCAGTATTAATGTTACTAATTAGAATAAACCCAATATAAAATATTGGTAGGTTTTTGGTCTTGTAAAACACAGGTGAGAATAAACCCCCCTCCCTGGTTTTGGCCTGCTTATACACTGGAATACTGCACTTCCCTGAATTAATTTTCAGTAAATTTACAAATTTGAGTGTTTCTTGAAATATTTTTAGACCTGTTTTAATTGGTATGTTGAGCATGAAAATTCAAATTTTTTTTGCTATATGTTATTTTCATCTCAGAGCTCATAAATTTATATCACAGAAATTACTACAGGAACTTAAATATTTGAGTAAATTTAATTTAATCAAAGATTTAGTTTATCTGTCAGTACGTCCACTAATTGATAAACATTGAGCTGTTGTAGCATAATGAAAAAACAAAATCAAATATTAAAAAAACAGCATGACCATGAAATTACATTTGTTAAGTCCTTTCATAAACCAGTCCCTAAAAGATTAAAATCCCTGGACACTGCTAATGTCTGTAATGACAAAAATGCAAATAGCATTGATATAATTTTTTAATAATGAAAATTCCCTGTTTAAGACAGGTTGTCAGCTCAAATATTTCTGTCTTCAGCAAGTGAAATAAATCAGATTTTCTATTTACCTTGCACCAGGTACAGAACTGAGTAAAATAACTGCAGCCCTTTATTCTCCATATTAACAGTGAATGTTACATGCAGTATCTGCTTTACATTCAGAGCCTGTAAAGAACCACTAAGCCAACTTGCTGTAAGAGGGGAGCTGCGGCATTCACACATTGTCGTATTGCTCATGATCAGAATTTATACTGCTGTCACTTCTTTGCTTTGGTGATACACCACATAAACTGGGAACTGTACCTTTATCCCTTTCCTGTTTTATATCAAAGATAGAAAAAAAGCACCCCATTTGTATGCACTGACCAAAGCTTTCTGTCATAATCAATGAGTCCAAAACATCTACTTCAAGAAGCATGAAGAGATGTTTCTTGATGCAAGACATAAAAAAGCCCTCTTCTACTCTGGGCATCTCAACTGTTTAGATATCTTTCCATTGGCCTCTGTTTCTTTGATACTCAGGCAAGCAAGAGTAGTTTCCATGCTTTGGGTGAAGTTCCTCCCAAGGCAAGTTTTCCACTTTACTAAATAGGTGCTCATAACAGTTAGAGTACTATTCAGAACATGAACAGCACTCTCAGCAGCAGTCCTTTTTAAAGTATTAAGCTCTGAAAGCTAGTTCAACTTCATTATCAATTCCCTAGATTCAACGTAAGTACTTGTTTTCTTTTCTGCTGCTTGACCATAGCTATTGCCTTAGTCAGCATCCAGGTACACTGCAGGTTCTGCAGGCTTGACCAACCTTTTCATTGAATCAATGGAATGAAGCAAATACCACGAAAGATCTAGATGATCTTTGATAGACAAACTATCTCTGGCACAGTCAGGCACCTACTTTTTAGGCACTGTAAGGCTGACTTTTGTGTAGAGATCTTGCCTATGAGGGAAGGTATTGGCGGTTAAATTCTTGTGGCTGTTGACAGGTATACACAGAGCTGGGTGTTCAGTTGACTTAGGATTCCGTTGCTTGAACATGGACCTGTAGTGCCATTTTATACAACCTATGACATCTCTCCTGGTAGCCATCTGCTCCTCCTACAGGATGCGTTGTAGCCATCTGCTTCTCCTACAGAATGCATGTCTCTTTTGGGATTATGCTGTAGCTTTCATCTACATGTAGAAGCTCTGCAGGGCTCTTTCAAATGTCACTAGATATCTGAACCTTGTCTGTTTTAGGTGAATAGCATCTCCCAGCAGGCATCACTGGCCTCACTAATTGACTACAGTGGGATTTTAAACACCAATTCGCAAGTGTACGTGCACATATGAAGTTAGATATTAGTTTTAAATCTGATTCAAATCTAATGGATTACAGTAGTCCTAAGGCAGCTCAAGACAGGACATGAGAGAGGACAGAGAGCTCCTTTTAGTTTTCTGAAGGCAGGTGTGTACTGACTCCGTGTGTGACACCCTGGGGTTTCCAAGGCTTCCACACAGTTCTAACAGACAGATGTCTATGACCTACAGGAGGCCCATTCTTTTTTTTGGAAGAGCAGATGGACAGGTCAGATGCCCTAGGCCATCTTACACAGAACTACATGCCTATATTTAGACAACTGAATCATATTCGGAGAGTCTATAAAGAAAACTACAGCACCAGCTGAACTTGGGAATAAGAATAACCAGAGCAGAAAATACAGAATGTGTGAAGTTCACAGTAAGGCTAATGTGAAGAAAAGTGTATTAAGTGTGTACTGAAAATGTGGGGGTTTGAACTGGAAATGCAATTTCCATCTAAACCAAAGACTGCTTTTTTAATGTAACGTGTTCTTTGTACTTATTTCTAAGTCTTCCATTTCAAAGTCAAGTGCACTAGCCTATTCCACAATATATGGCATAAAGTACTCACTACTGAGTTACTTAGGAGTAGTTAAGTTTAATTTAAACTATTTTCAACATTGGCAGTGTGTTAACATAGTGAAGTAAAACTTTTTGCCTCATTGCCTGTAAATTATGAAAACTACCAATTATGAAAAGTGGAGATTTATTGTATCTGCTTTTGTAGAATTTTTTGAAAGTTGCCAACCTCAATTTCATTAGAAAAGGCCTATGCATGAATATTCTTTTATAGCCTTTGGGAATCCTTTGTGGAAAACATTGCTCTTGAAATTCTGCTGGGAGTATTGTGACATGAAGGTCCTGGAATATGGAAAGAAACATATTATTTCTCCTGTAGATAATATATTTAACCTCTAGTGTTATAGTTATAATATTTTGTTCACTTTTAAGAAACAATTTTGGGAAAGAAAAAAAAAAAAGTGGTTTTACACTGTTCCAGTGTAAACTTGTGAATCAGCAACTTTGGAAACAACAATGTTAACAGTTTATCTGAGAAGATATATTTTTCCAAAAGCAATAACAAAAAAGCTAGTCACATTAATACATATCCTGGAGAAAATTAAATGAGTCTTCATGATTTATTACAAATAAAAAACCCACCATATGAAATCTAGATAGTAAACAAAACATAGGAGAACAAAATGATGCAATAAAGAATTTTTAAAAATTAAATTCCTATCAATGGTTGACAATGGCTGAAAATATATACAAGCTATTTGGATGTAGGTGTTGGTATAATTCCCTTAGTAACATCACAGTTCTATAGGAAGAAATTCTGTAATGTAGAATAATTTTTTTTCATGTGATTCTCAAATATGAGTATCTCTTTGCAGAAAACATTTATTTTCTTCTTTTATAGAAGTTTTCTTTGAAAAAAAGAATCTTGCCACATGCTGAACTTGCTAAATTTATCTAGTTGTCATCATGACTTCCCATAAATCTACCTGTTCTTAAGTTTCCTTCAGCAGTGTAAGCATTATGTTTGGGACTTCCTAAATGAAAATTTTTACAAGGAACAGTGTCATTGCCATGCCCTCTAAGGGTCTAATCCGCAACACACCAGAAATAGTCCCACTGACATGATCAGGCATTGTTTGCGGCCTGAAAGAAACTCCACTAGGAGTATCCTTGTTAATAACAGGCAGAGAATTAAGTCTGATTTTCCAAAATAGGTGGGGGGTGTGTGTTTGTTTTATTTTGTTTGTTTTTCTAGAAAAAAATAAAATTTTGGCTTTCACTTCAGATGAACCAAATCACCAAACTCATGAAAAAATGGCACAGTGACTCCAGACTGAAGAGAATTGAAATGAACTTGTGAATAATGAGTGTGCTGTATTGGTTCTTAAGTCTTCAGTCCTCAAAATTTTCAAATCCTTAAATCCTCAGGCATCAATTTTCTATTCAATATTTTATGTTGAAAGAAGGATTCCATTTGAATCTCCTATCTTAAGGTAAACTTGCTCTGTCTCCAGTGGAAAATAACTATAAATGGGCTTGATTACTATTATCAAAGTTCAAAATTAGAAGCATTACCATTTGTATTTCAGCACTTCATAAGCTTATTTTCCATGGTGACATCCCGTCTGAAACTGACATTTCCTGACATTATTTATTGCTTGTTTGTAGTGGGATTTCTGTACTGGCAGTAATGATAGCACATTTCTTTCCTTTGGCTAACTAGAAGTTTGCATTTTATTTTAGTTGATCAGCACTGGAAAATAAGTACATACTCATACTACATTTTTGTTATGTGGAGAATGGTATGAATTGATTTTTATGCAGATGTTAATTCTTGCATATGAAGGTATTTGCATTTCTTTTTCAAAGCTGTTTTGGAAACTTGAATCAAAATGGAAAGATTCAGAGAAGAAATTTTCACACTGGTTAAAATCTAAGCAGCACAGAAGTCAGTGGGAGTTCTGCTTCAGTGGGGCTTGGATTAAATCCTATTAGCATATAATATTCCTTCTATCCTTTTCCATAAAAATGACTAAAAATGAAACAACAGTCTCCTGGCCTTGGCCTGCAAACCAATAGCATATTTGCAATCAATAATTGATGTTTATAGTAAATTAGCACTATTAGTTTAGTAAAAGTGTGGTTCAGCTATGGGTTCTCTATACTAATTTTTTCCTATTGTGGATGAATTTTTATTACTACATCTACATTAATCATTTGGTTAAGAACCATACAATTTCACAGCCTCTTCTTTAAAAAGCTTGGGACCACACTAAGCAAGAGAGGTAGACAATGGGGGTAAAGATGCAATACCTCTATTTTGTGGAGGAAAGTCTGGATCCTGGAAAGTGATTTGCTTGCTCTTGCTAGCAGAATTTGTGGTGGGCCTGGGAATTGAATATGGAGCTCTGGTGGTGTTCCTTGGAGGTTAGCCTCTTCTTGTCTGACTGCACACAGGTGCAACTCTTGGTTCCACTTGGTCTGGCCTTTTGAACTGACCATGGCTTCTTAAAACTGACAATAATTCCAAGGTTACAAACCCCTGTTCAATCTTTAGTAAACACCAACAGAAAAGAACAGTGTAGCTCGATGGAGGGTCTGGAACACAAGTCTTATCAGGATTGGCTGAGGGAGCTGGGGTTGTTTAGTCTGGAGAAAAGGAAGCTGAGGGGAAACTTTATCACTCTCCACAACTACCTGAAAGGAGATTGTAGTAAAGTAGGGTAGGGGTTGGTCTCTTTTTCCAGGTAACAAGTGATAGGACAAGAAGAAAGAGCCTCAAGTTTTGCCAGGGGAGGTTTGGACTGGGTATAAGAAAACACTTCTTTAACAAAGGAGTTGCTAAGCATTGGAACAGGCTGCCTAGAGAAGTGCTTGAGTTTCTGTCCCTGGATGTATTTAAAAGACATGTAGATGTGGCACTTAGAGGCATGGTTTAATAGTAGACTTAGAGGTGTCAGTTTGATGGTTGATCTCAACGATCTTAGAGGTATTTTACAAAATTTTTACATCAGACTAAAGCATCCTTTATTAATTAGAAAAAAAAAAACAAACCATAACTTGAGAAATTTGTAACAAAAAAATAGAAAATTGTATATGATTACCGTGAGTGACAAAAGAGACTAGCAGTATTTTTTTCAATATTTTACTTCAGCTACAAAAATCAGACAGTGTCATCACCCTGTTTGGCACTATTTGATCTTTTTCACTCATTGCTTATTCGTGGTGTCTAAAGAGGGGTCTCCTTTGCCCCTACATTCCCTGAAATGCAGAAAAGGGTCTTCTAGTTGTTGGAAAAAACCTGACATACAAGGGTCAAATTTTATATTACATTTGCAGTTCATTTTTAAGCTTTAAAACTTGTTGATTCCAGTAGACATCAGGGGTAGGAGCACTTTGTTCTGACTCTACAGATACCACCTTACATGAATACTTTATGTAATATGCATAATCTCAGTGAAGCCATTTCAGATGAAAAGAAATGAAGGAAAACATTCCTGAGAAAACAGGTTTTGACATTAATGATTTTTTTTTCATGTGTGTAAATTTTAATGACATGGAAGATGGAAGTGGGATTTTTCCTCTGTTTTATTTATGAAACAGGCTCAGCTACTTGTTTTCCCCAGCTGAGAAACACAACTCTTATTTCTGCAAAGCTTACAAAATACTGCTTTTTCATGTAGCATATGGGTAACATAAGTGCTTCTGGAGCAAAGTCACCTAAGGACTACTCCAAATGATCAAACACTGCAAATAAGGCATGTTTATATGAAGAATATTGCTTTAATTGCTGTTTTGTACACTAGTTCTACACAAATGGTTGAAGAAATCCTTCCCTTTTCTTTATGCACAAATGAGATTTATGTTTTCAAGTGTGAACTGCTGAGGATACCAAAACTTGAGCAATCACACGACTGATTGAGGCCAAGAGAAATATGAAAGATTTGGGACGGATTTCCTTTTACAAGGCTGTTCATAAAGAACAGTTGAATAAATGATTTTGTCAAAAAATTTTGAGAATCTTTTCAACAAAAGCATTTAATATGTCCAGAACTTCTCTAAAAATATTTCTAAAGAATAATGACAGATATCTCTCAGAGGAAGGATCATGTATTTTTTCATTTTTCAGTTGTTTGTAGATTAGCTTCAATATGTGTCTTTTCTGAGCCTTGAATATCTGTCTTCTCTGTGCAAGAATATCTGGTTTTACCCATTTTATCATGTCTGTTGCAGCTTTGAGTAGGAGGTGCAGTCTATTTTTCATAGTTTGTTTTGAAATGCACATCTTGTTTTTGTGTTGTCTTTAAAATTCCCATGCCTACTTCTCTTTAGATGAAAGAAAGCTGTTCATTTCTGCAATAAGATATGATATAGGATGTATTTGGGGATGATAATTGTACATTTTGTAAAGCCTTGAAAGGCAGAAAACTGAAGGTCATTTTTTTTCAATAAAGATATTCTGGCTGCTCCAAAGTGATTAAAACAATTCTCTTGAATCTTGAATAGATGTTTTCTTTCGATCATGAACTGAACTGATGTGGGAAAAAATCATATCCAGGTTCTGCCTGATGAGTTCCCACTTTTGTGTATGTCTGCATATCCAAAGTGAATCAAGCCTTTTTTGTTTTCAAAAGTGCCAGATATCTCTCAGAAACACCCCATGGGGCATGTCTGGAAGGAACTACATTCCCCAGACTCTTCATGGCTAGGAATGACTATTTATCAGAAAACATTTGCCTGAAACTCTAGTGTTTGACAGGGTCCCGAGAGTCTAAAGATGTTCTCTGGAGGCTTAGCTTTTCTTCATAGGTTTCTATCATGAGCATATACTATGGATACACAAGAGTCTTTGACCCAAGGAGCTTCTAACAGAAATGTAGATGTAAATCACATGACTATCTTGCTTTGGAATAGACAAAAAAATTGTCAAATCTGAGATATCTCCAATGAAACACTTCAAATTCAACAAATTGCTGTTTCATTAATGAAACTGTTCTGGTTTTTCTCACTTATTCTTCTAACTGCCACACTCATGATATAATCATCACCCCTTTGTGCTATTTGTTATTCTGTGATGATCTTTGTCCTAGGGACTGCAGCTGCTGACGCCACCTGTGCTTATGCAAATTGCCAGTGCAGCTGATGAAACCTTTCAAAGATGTGCTTTACTCTGCTTCCTTTTACCCATTTAAAAAAGAGGGTTAAATTGCACAAACACCAGTTTTAGACTACACTCTACCTGTCTTGGTCCATGCATGCTATAAAACAACAGTTGCATGGACAGTGGGAACCTAATACTGAAATTTATGATGAAATCCTAACTCCAAATCAAGGCAATGGAAATCCAGAGTGATTAAAGTTACGAAAGTGTGCAAGTAAGCCCAGAGCTGAAACCTGAAGTCTGAGCAGATTCCTAGTGTAGAAAAATACCGATCTCTTACTTTGCAAAGTGTAAGAAATTGAACACAAAATCTTTGTAACCAGAAATATCAGGAAAATTTAATATCAGCTAGTGCTGTTAGCCTTGTCTAAATTGCCCAACTCAGCCCAGGTGTAAACAGCTTCAGTTGTCACTGAAGTTAACAGGAGTTGCCTCCACTTATAGGAGTGGATTAGATAAAGCAATATTACTACTCCCACTGCCCCATTTCTTTTGGTTTGGTGTTTTTTTTTCTCCTAGCTGAAAGAGCAATAAAACAGACTTCTAAAGAATGGTAAAGATAAAGGCAATGCTATTCAGATGTAAATATGATGAAAGATAAAAATATATTTTTATTATAGGAAAAGATAGCGGAGCCACACAAATCATTGAAATTCATATCACAGTGCAGTTACTGTTTCTATAAATTCATGAATAATTCACCCAAGAAAAATCTATGAACTTCAGAAGAACTTCACTATGAGAAATCCAGCATTTTAGTTGACCAGTGGCTCTTTGGTTTCTAAACATTACTTAATGCATCAAAGGACCCACTTAGATTGTGTCTCATTTACCTCCATGCCAGTGTTTGATGTTTCACTTCTTATGTAGACGAGTCTTGTTTTTTATGTTTAGCCAAAAAGTCAAAAGTATACACTGAAGGCAGAAAGAGCCTTTAATTTTAGAGGGACTATTAACTTTCAGTTTATGTTTCTAAATTAAGTGGTTAAATATGTCAGTGTTTCAATCCCCTTTTAACAGTATGGAGTCTCAGAATGCTGCTTGATTCTAGCTGAGGGATATCTAAGAATTGGCTTTTGCATCTAATGCACTGAAGATTTCCATTCCACATGCAGACAGTACAAATAGTATTCAAGTATTCCTCTTTTATTACTATTAAGAGTACTAGGTGGTGGAGGTTTTTTCCTTGTTTGTTTGTTTGTTTAATGCCAAATTTCTCTCTCGGAAAGATGCGGTGTAAATCTGTTAGGAATTAGGTAGGGACAAACACCACTTTCCTAAACTGGATGAGTCAGGCTCTAATTCATATCACCTAATACTGGAAATTTAACTGATGAGTCCAAATTAAGGAAGTAGTTGCCTTACAATTTGTCCATAGTCAGTGGAGAAGGACAGAAAGTGCTTGGGATGCTTAGTACTTCTGTCTCTCTTTGGAGTGAAGTGAGATGGTAAAATGTCTAGGCTTCTAATTTACATATGCCTAGAATAAATGAACAATGCTTAGTATTCAGTGGTTGATGGAGAGATTGATGGTGGATACAAGACTAAGTGTACAAACTGAAATGGAGCTAGGACTGTATCAAAAAACATTTTTGCTTGTTTAAAGGTAAAAAAGAATGTAAGGAATTATATTTCCCTCTGTTAATTCAGCTGGAGTTCTGTATTTAGCAGATCATCTGCAGGCATCATGCTGCACCTGTTATGAAGACAGCACTAGTGTTTACAAGGATTTAAAAAAAACCTCAGCTGTCCATCACTTGGTCCATTTACATTTTATCATCTTTGCTTTCCGTACTGATGCTTGTTAGCTGTTAACTGCCATAAATGGTTGTTGGGCTATATACTGGATTCCTCCCTCCCTTTTAGAAATTCTACCTTTTAGCTTCAATGGCACAAGTCTTCCTTTTAAAGCTATTTGAAGTAAATTTATAATTTAATTTTTTTCCCAAATTACTGTGGGTAATTTGACATCCATACACATATTTAATTAACATGGTTTTAAAGTTTGGTGTTTTAGAAAGTGAAGCTTTTTGAAGCACAAGAGTACGAATTCAGAATGTTAAAAACTACTATGCTATATCACTCAGGAAACTTCTGGTAGCATAAAAGATTCACATTCAATGCAGATGAAAACAAATTCGAAAATATCACAGTGTGTTGATATAACTCTATATAAACAGAAAGTGTAAGCTTGATTAGAACATTTCTCATTTAAAGTATGATACCGAGTTTGCTGGTGGAGTTCTTGAACTATTATTTTATAATTATAGTTCTTGAACTATAGTTCTTAAAATACTATTTTATACAGTAATAAAATTAAATATATTGCATTGTCATATTTGATAATGAGACTTTGTTAGTGGTTCACTTTCAATCCTCTCTTTTCAGAAAACCAAAATAGATAGAAGCAAAATTAAATTATTTTTATAAGCATTCAAGCTGGCATTCTTCTTTGCCTACTCTATGACATTGAAGCAATTTGGGTTTAGAAGAATCCACATGCACATATCTATTCTGTTTGCTTTTGTGTGTGAATGTATACACATAAATGTATGAATGAATAAGTTTATATCTGAAATAAATATTCATTGGTTAACATGATTTGCACTTTGACTCTACCTTACTCATCACATTAATGAACCTTTTCATCACAGAGTCCCCTGATCTTACATGGCAAGAGGAAGATCACAAGATTAGATTCATAAGGTGAAAATGTTGTAGTTCAGGAAAAACATGTTCAATGTATATGTGACTGTCTGTAATACAGAATTCTGATACCTGATTTAACAGTGAGAGTATATCTTCAGGTTCTGCTTTTAAATGCATGAATGCATTTGCCATATCTGAAAGTTATTTTCTTCTTTTTCTACTATATCTCATTTGTTATCACTTGTAAAAATATCTGCCTCCTCCTTACTACTTTCACTAAATCTGATAAGAAATATTTTCGATCTCCATAAATCAAGGTCCTTGTTGAGAATCAGGATACTCTCCTAGTCAAGGGAAGTGGGGATTTAGCACTGTTGTTTTACTTATCACTTGGAGACAGACCTCTGTTCTACCAGCTCAAATGCAAGATTGACAAAAGCTGTAAGGCACGTTATTAAAGCAGATGTGTTATTTTATGGCCACAGACTTTATATTTATAATACAGATTGGAAGAGACAAAAATTTTCACTTTATTACAATGGTTATGCAGGTCTCAGTTGAAACTGCACATTAAACCTTATCCTATAATATTTACTAATTAGTTGGCATTAAAAAGCATATGTTTTAATATTAATTTTAATGTCATAATAATGAGCAAAGGACCATAACTCTCAAAAGGAAACACTGATTAAGAAACAAGATAACAAATTGTGCAACAGTTCTAATTAAAATATACCTTAGATGAATATGCAAGGTGCTATCAATGCAGAGAGCCCCTAATGTACTGAAGGTGTGCATTAATCAGCCCCTTCACACATTTGATTTAGATTGATACTTTTCATTTTTAAATCAACATTTTTATGTTTAAATAGGAATGTCCCTCATAAGTTATAAATTGGCCCAGGAGACCCTTTTGTAAATGTGCAACATTTTGAAAGAGTAGTTTGTTTAAATACCTAATGCTATTAACACAGTATGCACGGACTTTTTTTTCCTCCTCTTCCTCTTGTTATATAGTTAGATGTCTTCATTTTTTTGTTGTGAGGACATATTTTGTTGTCAAGTCAGCATTTATTTGCCCTGTAAATAGCATGTCAAATCAACTTTATACTATCAAAATTTAACCAGGCCCTGCTTATGTCATGCACTGCAGGAAGGTATTAATCAAACTGGGGGAGCATAACTGACTGTGGCCTGTGGCTTTCAGAAGTCAGAGGAAAAAGGAAAATCTGTTCATTACCCATCTCACTTGATCTATCATAAAGCTTAGCTAATGAATTTAAAGTATTCTGACAGACGTTGCTGACATAGTTCTTTCACACGTCATATTTTTGGGAGAGCATTTTAAGTATACTGGCCATTTTTTGCTGTTCAATAAACCCATCAGAGGCTTTTTGCCATATTTTGTCAAAATGTGCTTTGCTTAGAGTATGTATTTTCCATGGGAAACATCCCTTCCAGATTGCAAAGACATTGTTTAATAATAATTCAGAGAGATGTGTGGGGAGGCACCATTCCAACCTGCTTGAGATATTGCTCATTTGCTTTGATCATTTGCCTTTGATCATTTGCAAATTTAGACCCTGTTACTGCTAACGCTCATGGGTTTAATTCTCCTTTAGATAAAGGTTTGTAGCAGTAAGGTCTTGAAGGTTTTTTCCTCTTTCCATCAAAGACTGAAGGCTCCGATGTGCTTGGATGAGAAATTCTAGATAAATACAAAAGATACAGGGCTTTTCCCCCATGAATTCCATTAGAAATTTCCTTTTTTCTGCTCTTCCTCTTCCTTCCTCTTAACACTACTAGGCAATATGCCCAGGCTCTCTCCTACCACCACACACAGTCTGAGTATATACTTCTCTTGCAATCAGATATAGCTGTATGTGTCCATTCACATAATCCAAAATATGAGTTTTGCAAGTCTGGAATTAAGAGAGATACGTAGGAGGAGGTGTCTGAGTGCCAATTTCGCACTTTCCATAAATTAACATTCAAATAGGCACTTTTAAATTGTGCTGAAACTCTGAGTAAAATCACAGGTTATTGTCTAACAGAAATAAAAAAGAGATGATAGTGCCTTACATAGCTGAGAACAAGCTGTAACCACCAGATATCATTCTAAATTCTCAACAGTTTGTGCCTTCTCAGAGGGTATTTCTGGGAAAAAAACCCAAACAAACAAAACAAACAAAAACCCCCAACAAAACAAACAAAAAACCCGCAAAGCTTTAAGACTGTTATGTTTGTTGTCATTTCAAGGTGGTAACATGCAAGTACGAAAAGCCTAGGAAGAACTTGGGACATCCCGATCTTATGTTCTGTCCTAGGTGCGTAAAAGAACAATAGGAGTTATCCCAAACCCTGTGCAGAATAAGGGCAGTATGCATACCTTTCAGGTTCATGAGAGACCATGCTGAGGCTTTAAGTCAAGTCACTGGGATTATTTTTGAGTAAATCAGAGGGATACACCCTTGCAAACCTTAAGTTGAGAAAACTACATGAAACATATAATTTTAGTTTCCTCTCTACCACTCTACCAGCTGAACAGACACTAGAGTAAGAAACCAATTCATACTTCTTTGCCATGCTAAGGAGAAACAAATTAAACCAGCTTCAGAAATGACATGTGCTTCTGACACTTCCTGGCAATTCTTTTGAAGATTTACAGTTAGAAGTTTAAATATGTTTTGTCTGCTGTGTTGCTCTTTGAAAGACAGCCACCACAAGGGAAGCCTGACTGGAAAGCATGTAGTGACTGCTCCCGTTCAAAGTGATCGCTGCTGCTTGTGCCTGCAAAGCCCTGCTGCAAGCAGGAAGGTTGTCTGCTGACTTCTTTCCTTAACCACTGCAGAAAATCCAATTTGACATCCCAAGAAAGTGGAAGTAGCAATTAGCTCAGAGCATCTACTCAAGGCTCTGTCAGTTTGCAACCTGTGCTGCCTCACAAGTCAGAGGAATATGAGTGGTGAGGCAGTTTGCGTATTTTGGCGGTCACATTCAAACCAATAGGCTTGTTCTGGAGGAAGAAGAATATCAGCTTGAAAGGTGGTAGTTACATTTATCATCTTAAACAATATTAGGCTTTTGAAAATCTACTATTTTAAGACCAAATTCTGAAATATGCAATTCAGATATTATTTTCATTTTAATACATGTATGTGAAGGATTTAAATCCATCAGAGGTATAGACACAAGTCTCATTTCTTCCTAAAGCAAACACCTTTGAAAAATGCTAGATATTGCCTTGAATCAATATATAAGAAATGTTAATAAGACTGGTGTTCAACAATTTTTTATCTAAAGATATCCGAAAAGAAGATGGAAATATGTGGGAACTGGGCTGAGGATAGTTAGAGATCTGTCATGATATGTGTGCCATTGGACACCAGAAGAATCGTGCAAGTGGACAGCAAAAAGACTCCTTCTGACCAGTGCTATTGAGAAAAGAGAAAACTTCTGAGACTGCAAAACACACTAATGTACTGAGTGATTTCTGACAGGCCTTTTTTGCAAAGCAAACAGCATTTAACAATATGGGAAAACTCAGATTCGGGTGTTAGCCGAAGTTTCAATTTGTGTCAGAGATAAAAATCATTAAGTGCTCTGAAAGCTGACAACATACCTTTAAATAAAGCAAGACAACTTAAAAGCTTGTTAAGCAATTTTAGAATTCTGTTGATAAAGGTCAACCCATCCAGTTCATAGTCAGTAACTCCACAGTAACGTTTTTACAAAATATATCATGTCCTTATACTTTGAGTTTTACATTTTTGCAAATGTAAATAGGCAAGACTTCTGAGAATATATAAAAAAAAAAAAAAAAAAAAGGAAAAAGAAAAAAAATTACTTTTCTGTGGAAAATATCGTGTTTATGGCAGGTGTTAAGTTTATATATCTATCCTAAAATTTTTTGTGTTTGGTACCACTTGAAATATACAAGCCTCTATTCTGGTTACAGATAACAAACTGTTTCTTATGTATTACTTTGTCTTCGTGTCTTTATCCTTCTGTTACAAAGCCCATCACGTCCATGTTCCTCTAGACACACCAGATAAGCATTTAATTTTCCATTTGCAACGCTAAAGTCTCTTCTGTGTAAGTTTGAACCATCTAAACTTGTGTAAACTAAAACTGATTACTGTAACTAGAAAACAGAATATTGATTTAGAGATGCACATAATTACATTTCCTCTCTAAACATTTTGGAAATATTAATTGCACACTGGTAAGGATCAATATTGTACCCCTTAAATAAGATAGATAGGATGAAATGTTGTTTGACAAGCTCGTGAGAAGGAGGGCAAAATGTCTGTAAAAGATATATTAAAAGCCAGACCATTTGGTTATTCCATGTGTTGATTTTAAAGAGTTCTTCCATTAGATTTTTTTCAGGAATAAAACTTAGATAGATCATGATTTTAAAGGAAACTCTCTTGCTGTGGATTTACACTTTACTCTCCCAGTATATAACCTTTATTTAATAACTGTGTATCTGTGGCTGACTATATCATGGAAAAGAAAGTCATTATTCTGTTCTGTTGATCAGCTTTGCTAAAAGGAGGTAGTGGGAATTAAGTGTTCGGTGAGCATAACGATTTGAAGTTTTGTAAGGTGTTTTGGATGAGTTCTTTTGAAGTTCTGTAAGGTGTTTTCTCTCTCTACTGAAGCAAATTAAGGTCTTCAGAGAAGCGCCACGCACCACTTAGTTTTAACCTAGCGGTCTATGTCATTCAAAATTTATGGTGATTTCAGTAAAAAGTTCACTGTTCATTCAAACCAGCAAAAACAGAAAAAAATGTGGGTGCTCCTGACATGAGAAGAGGATTGAGACTTGGGAAATAACTAAGGTAGGGCACTGACAGTTCAGTTCAGAAGTTGTAGTACTTACAGAGCAATGGAAATCCTCTTGGCACACATTTTGAGCAGTTTTGGCACTGTTTAGCTAGAGTACTCAATCAGAAATAGTCATGATGAACAAAGCTATGGAGCATCCTTGCAGATCTCTGTAAAAATATTCCTGAAAATTAATGATGCTGGAAATAGTCATTTTGGTGCCTGTTGTTATCCTCAGGCATCAGAATGCTAATAAAAGCCACCTCCTTGATTAGTGTATTTTGCTGTGAGTTAAGACCAAATTCCACCTCTTTATGGGATTCCTGAAGCCCCATTTAAGTTTTTAAAAGTTTGAATTGTGTAAAGTAAATACGTATGCATTGACAGTGAGAGACATTAATTTCTATTTGCTGGGAAATAGGCCTGTTTGCTTGCTGAGTAAGGCAGGATGTGTGAAAAAGAGGGAGCTTGTTCCTTCTGGATCATCTGCTGTCCTCCTGACCCCAGGGAAAGTAGGAATGTTTAGGAGAGAAGAAGTAGGAAACAGTTTTACCGGCAATCCAACCACCAGGGAATCTGTCACGCTAAGAGTATCACCTGCTGGTGAGATGTTTTGCACTCCTCTGTGCCACCTGGTACGTTCAGAGGGAGAGAAGTAGATGAAATAAGCTAGACCACTAAGTGCAAAACCGTAAAATGTTGTTCTCATTTCAAACATGTGCAAAGCATCAGAGAACTAGGCTTTATTTTAAGGAACTGAAGGAATACTATATGAAAAGACTGTGTCATTAAATCTGGTAATAATTATACACTGGAAAAGTAAATTGTATTTCTCTAGCAATTTTCTTCATTTCATTTCCATTGTACATACTTCAAACAATGAAGCCTAATTTACTGCGGTGTGTGAAATGACATGCACTATGCTGTACACCATCTATCTGCACACATCAGATTTCATTCACTAGCAGTAAAATAAATAGTGGTTTTTTAATTATATTGGCTGACCATACCCTTCCCCTTCTTTTGAAAAGCATGGCACTATCCAATGCCCAGCTGCAAGTTTCAGTTTTTAGTTTACCACTGTGCTGATGGAAAGTATTTTCAGTTATACTGAGAAAAAAAAACATATTCAAGTTATGTTCTCAAATTACAGAGTAGATCACATGTTAATAATTGCATTATATGCTTTTCTATGAATTTTTGAGTGGGAATATTTTTAGAGGGAGTACATAGAGGTCATTTGCTTAACAATATTTGCTTTCATAGTAGATCAAACAGCCTATTCTTTTCATTGTATTCTAAAAGCATTGGCATGGGGCAGAGAGCCTCCTGCACTTTACACAGTGTTAAGATTAGCTAGTGCAGATGTGGACTCAGTTATTGCCAAGAAGTGGGTCTTTGGAAAGCTTTGAGGCTGATAGCTAAGCTTTCTGTGCACATCCTAATGCATTGTATCCACATACAATTATACAAATGCAACAAGCATGACTGTGAGCAGCCTTGGCAGGACATGAGATATACCCTTAATACAATAAAAATATGACAAAATTTTTCTTGAACATTGTGGTCACAGAGCAATATCTCTGTCCATTTTGTGCACTGTTCTCTGTCCAGTCAGCATTTTCACTAGACAAATTCGTTTACTATGAATGCTGGGTTGAAGACCAAAATAATGCGTTTCCCATTGCTTAAATTTTCTTGTTCCTTGAAATAAACTTGGGATATATCTCCTTTCCTATGTAGAAATGAATCCTTTCAAAAGGATTTCAAGGATCTCAAAAAGATTCCGAGTGTACGTCTCAATATGTGAACTGAGGAATTAAAAGACATAATTTCCTGCCTGCTCCCTGGTTCCATTTAAGCTGTAGATGACACGTGGCACTGAATTCAATAGGCGGAATGTCTAAACTTCCATCAGTATCAGACTCAACATCAAATAGCACTTCACTCTTATTTGTTGCTGAATGGGCTAAAACATAATTGCAAAGTACTCTTCTAATTAGTTATCCTTAAAATTTTGCCTTTAACATGTTACGTTTGGCAGCTATGTGAAGTGTAAAAAATGTAAAAAGTGGATAGTGTCTGGGGAAACAGCTGCTTTTTTCTAATCCTAAAAAGAAACAAATGCTTGTGAGGGTCAAACGTTTAAAGTGTGTGCTTCACTGAATGCAATTATTAATCATTTCCCTTCAGGAAAAATATTAAATTAAGTGTTAAAGTACAGATCTGAACAGTGTTAAGTGCCCAGAGCTACTGAGTTCATAGTTTCAGCTATATTTCAGTGTGAGATAATTGACCTTCCACCATGCAAATGTAGAGCTGGCACTGACTGATACAAAATGACTCATCCTGTCTCAGTATTTTATCTCCTTGCATTTATTTATTTATTTCTGTGTCCATCCTCAGTTGCCATGAAGGTCTATGTGGGTGTGGTTCGGACTGGATCCTTAGCTTTCTCCATTTTTAGTAAGCACACAGTTTGCAGGATGATTTCCCCTAAAATGACAGCTTCCTAGTAAAGACAGAAGGAAATCAAGGCAAATAATATGGTGAAGGATTTTTTTTTTTTAATGATTTAACTGCCTTCTAAGCCCATGGAATTTACTGAGATATAAAACTGTATTTGTAAGCTATAGTTAAGATGATTTTCATAGGTAAACAAACACAATCCCCAAACTGTCTTAATCAGCCACAAAACCAAAAGAAAAAGATGATAACATAGGCCTTTTTCACTGTGCTTGTGACACTGAAAAAGACCTGTAATATTCATCCTAGTGTTTTATTATTAAAGTGCTTTCTGTAATTGAATTTTAATAAGTTGACTGACGTCACTAATTACAGATTATGGCTTTTCCGAAGCAATACCCAATTGCAGATGCCTTCTCAAAGTATCATAGTGATAACAGCTAAACCAGAAAAGATACTGCTGGTTTGCTGATCAGAAGAAGCACACATGAAAAGCATTTACAGCTGAAAGGAAGCATGGCTGGGGCACTTGGTAGGATCTAAAAACAGTAGTGCCAATTATTTCTACCTTAAATGTAGTGTCTTTGCATGTGTGTATGTATGAATTGGTGTACATAAACACTCGTACATCCCTATTGCTGTCCTCTCTCTAAGTACACATGTATGTGTTTATCTTTGGCCAGCTACTCTGAGAAATAGAGCTGCTCTGTTACTATCAAAATATGCTATCATGAATTTGCAGAGTTTTGTATCTGACAGCATTTCATGTTGCTAAAGAAGAGTGTTGCTAAAGAACAGTGATTTTGAAAAGTGTGATTAGGAAGGAAAGACTGCTCTGGTGGGAAGATTATGTCCTGTGTGATCAGAGCTTACGGGTTGATTCATTACCCTTTCACAAGACACTTAGTTTTAGACAAGTCAGTTATTCTTATAAAATGGAAAAAAAAATGCTTTATGCAAAAAAATCCTTCCCAGCTTGCAAGAAAATTATAAAAATGTCTAATTTTTTCCATGTGCAATTTTTTTTGTAAATTGAAAAGCTTCATTCTAAATATTGATGTGGATTTACTATATACATAAAGCTCCAGTATATTCCAAGCCAAATTAAAAATATGAAAAGCATTTTTTGCCTTCAAAAAGCTCTCCGTGGTGCTTTGAAAGGTAACCAATGGGAAGAGAGAGACATAGGAACTAGAAACAATTCAGGATCTTTTTTTCTTCAGGTTAGAGTTGATATTTCAAAGCCATTTTTGTTATCTAGGTCTCAGCTGCCTAAGTGAAAACAGAGATTCTTATGTAATTAGTTATACAATACAGAAAGTGGCATCTGAAGGGACTGATCACAATTATTTATATTCACCTGCTGCCACATCTCCTTCCATACAACATCCTGCCCAAAGGAAATGTGGGATGTATTGTCCTGACCTCAAGTCTTAAAGAGAGCAGGAGCTTCTACATGTGTCGGTGACATCAGTATTCAGGTTGTAGAATCTCCTTCTCTGATGTAATTGTATGATGTAGGAGACTTTCTACAAATAACCTCCTTTAACTCAGTGACTTGAAAAACCATTTTTTTTTACGTAAGGGGGCTGCACTCGTAAGTAGCACAGTTTTATGTTCTGGACTTATTTTTGCTCTCTGGTACTTACTCTGTTCTAGACATAAGGAAACAGTCCAGTGAAACCCAAATCAAATCCAGTATATTCATGTAGAAAGTTCCAGATTTGATCACTGGCATTTGCATATGAGGTGATATTTTGCTGAGAAATAATCATGAACATATGCAAACATTTTAACGTTCTTGAATGTTAAATGTGGATGGCCTCTGTAGAAGAATCATAGAACCACAGAATTACAGAACACCAGATTGGAAGGTACCTCGGGGATCATCTGGCCCAACCTTTATTAACAAAAGCATGGTCTAGACAAGATGGCCCAGCACCCTGCCTGACTGAATCTTAAAAGTGTCAAGTGTTGGAGAATCCACTACTTCCCTGGGGAGATTATTCCAATGCCTGATTGTTTCCATTGTGAAAAATTTTCCTACTCTGTCCATTCATAATCTCCTCAGGACTGACTTACACCCATTACTACTTATCTGTTTCCTTTGACTCCTTGTAAAAAGGGAGTCTCCACTTTCTTTGTAGCCACCCTTTAAATACCGTAACATGGTGCTAAGGTCTCCCCTAAGTCTTCATTTCTCAAGGCTGAACAAACCCAGTTCTCTCAACCTTTCCTTATCTGGCAGGCTTCTCAGTCCTTTTATCTCCTCTGTGGCCCTTCTCTGGACCCCCTCCAGCCTGTCTACATCTTTCTTTTGTATAGTGAGGACCAAAACTAAGCACAGTATTATTTAATATAAATAATTTAATTTAATATTTATTTAATATAAATAAATATTAATTATATAAACAGAAACCCGTTGGTTTCTTTACTGCAGTATCACACTCTTCACTCATACTGAGCTTGTTGTCCATAAGGGTGTTTTCTCTAAATTTCTATCTTCCTTTTGTTCCCCAGCTACTGACATAATTTTGAGGTTTTTGTAGGACAGTTACAAGCCTTTGGTAACTTTATATATGTAATTCAAACATATTCTTACAGGTTTGAACTTTGTTCAGGTAACAGTACCAATGTTTTAAGAGAAGATTCTTTTAGATTTCCAGATTATTTTCAGCTGACTATTTCTGTTAGGGCAAAATTAGAACCCTGCACCACTTCATATCTGCCAAAATTTGTTAATCCCATAGCAAAGCTGTTCTATACGTTACTAAGTGATCTTATGAAGTGACAGTAAAACCATAATTCAGTGTTTCAAAACATGATGAGAATTCCAGCATTTCCATCAGTGCTGTGTGTAGTTCAGAGACAAACAAATGTATTTCCATGAATACAAGTTTTAGTTGTAAGTTCATGGCATCTGTTATCTTCAGGCTTTGGCAAACATTTGTTGCAACATTCATACCATTTCTTGCATTACACCTACCCTTATTCTCTTTTCTGGGATTTTGCAGAAGACACAGCTCCTGAGGGAAAAATGGGAGCAAGCTCTAAGTTTTGGAGCACATGGCTGTTCCTGAGTATGTTGCTCCAAAGTCTATACCCCTTGAGGAAATGATCAGCTGGAAACTGCACAACTTCTCCTCAGCTTGTTTTAGCTTCTGGAGTACATATGTTTATGGTTTTTTCCTACTCTATTTTATGTTAAGGCAGTCAAGATATATTTATTGTTCTCTGAGGTTATATCAAAATCTGTCTGACTAAAATACTGAGTTTCTGGCTATTTAAGTTCCACTTCTGAAAAATGGAAGTGCAAAATTTGTTATAATGTGTATTTGGAGAGCTCATAGAAGAAGTTAGTCCTATTTAATTTTACTCACACATCTCACCTTGAGTTCAGACTCTGTGTCCTTGCCTTGAAAGACCCTCAAAGTTTTGCCCCAAGCTATCTCTCTAGCCTTATTCCCTATTGCATGCCTCTTCTTTACGCCACCAACACCTGTCTTCATTTGTCTTCAGTCACTCTCTCCAGGCTTTTTTCCATGCCTCTGCATTCCAGCTTGCACTTCTTTGCCAAGTCACAGTCCTACTTTCATTAAAGTGCATTAGCCAAAATAAAAGTGAGTATGAAAAGAAACAAATGAAAAACCCATCCAAATCCCAGACTGAAGTGGTAAGCCAGTGTAGCGTTTCCTTGAGTCAAAACTGCTTGCCCAGGAACATAACCAGGCAGATAAAACTGCAGGACTTGGGAGATGATCCTTCTCACAAAAAGAAATTGGAGCAAAATTGTTTAAAGTCTGCTACAATGCTTAATCAGTATCACACCAGTAGGTAATTTTAGCATTCATCTGAGTGTTTCATGTGGCTGTCTTTTAAATATTATTTCCATGACCCATACATAAAGGTATCAGTGCAGCCTGCTGAAATTATTATTCAATGAGAACAGTAATTCTCACCTACCTTTAGCAATGGCTCATTAACACAGAGCTAATTAGGGCTAGATTCTGACATGAGGAAAATAGACAAAGTAATAAAAACTTCACCAAGAAAATACAGGATTTTTATGTAGCTAACATCTGCCCAATTGGATCCAGTGTCTGATCTTGGCTTAGGGGAGAGGTGTTTCAATTTGTTGGAGTTCTTCCTAAACTTAGTAGAAAGAAAAAAAAAGTCAAAACAAGCAAAAACATTCACTACCCACAACTTTATGAGCTGCTCAGTTTGAGATTTTTGCTTGAGATTGGATATGGTCTCTATGCACTCCTTGCCCCTTTCTACCAGGGAACAGACCAGCAGTGGTGACAAAAGGAGCAGCTCTCTGCCTACCCCAACCCTATGAACATAACTAGGGTGTGTTCCACCCACTGCAAATGCTACCCAGGCACACTGCAGGACTCACAAACTACTCTTTAAATGTTTGATTTGTTTATTAATTATTTACGTATAAAAGTATCATGGCATTTAAAAACATGCTTCGCTGAAAATCTGTCCTAAACTTTATTCGTTCTGAGATGTGAAAGTGGAGGCATAATGCATAACTTTTAAAAGATTAAAAAACTTTTGTTGGATTTCACTCAAGAAGACCCTCTCCCTTGCATCCTAATACTGCAAAGTAGGTTGGCACTAAACAGAAAAAGCACTGCACCAGAAAGTTTGCTTCCTAATCCTTTGACAGGCCTCCTATTTTTTTCTCCTGTGTTCTAGAAAATAGACCAAAAAAAACCACAAACCCTCAAACAATGTAAGTGCTAAACTTAGCACTGTCAGACAGTACAAGATCAGAGCTATGTGTTGTAGTCTGGACCTGGAACTGCTGTCAAAGATCTTCTAACTAACTCCCTGCTTAGCAGCATGAAAAGATTCAAGAAGAAAGTAGTTTGTTTTTCTGTTTGCTTTTTAAAGTTGATTAATCTAGTGGGCATTAAATCTTTCATTATGAAGTTTCATTTCAGGATAAAATGTCTAGTTTCAGTCTTGAAAAAACCACCACTTTTAGTCTTTAAAAAAAATCCCTTGACTCTACTAGATTTGGATTGTATATGTTACCTTTTAACAATACGCAGGGAAGTCCCCTAGGAATTGTAATGTTGTTTGCCAGTATTCCCTGAGGAATTTACAGGAATGCTCATAGCTATTTCTGCCTCATCAATTATTTTCCTCCTAGATTAAATTTTACTTATCTGTATAAAGATTTCTTCTTCCTTTCATGCTATTATCCATTTTCTCATTTGTTCTTATTTCCATGGTTCCATCAAATGATCACGGTGAAAGCAACAGCTGTGCTGAAAGCAGCAGGGCTGAGGGATCGAATTAAGTTCTTGACCAGATTTCGCACTAAAAATGGGCGGTAAGGAAAAAGGAGGCTGTCAGAAAAAGGATAAACAGGAATTTTGCATTTCAAAACTGACCTGTTTTGTGAAGACCCACCATTATTGTCTACACATATATAGAAGAATCTAAATAATTGACATCACCTTCTGGATTGGCTTCAAGGGTGTTTAGGAATGCCACGCTTCTTTTAATTTCCCCCTAGTGCCAGCAATTTTTTTTTGATCATTCAGTTTGAGTCTAGCTGAAGTCAACTGACAGAGAACAATTTCTGCTAGCAAAAGAAAGACTTCAGCATTTCAGATGTTGAATTCAAATGAAAGCTTTCTAGCAGAGAAGTTCATGTTTCAAGGGAGGCTTAAATGCTGTCTGTAGTGCTGACCAGATGAACAGAAATGTACAGCTGAAGTGTCAAGGATCCTGGATATGGGTTGTTGATCAAGGTTTAATCATTACATACATTCATTGTTTTAGTATTAGTGTGCAGAGAAAACGGATTCCATGTTAGAGCTGTTCTTCATGATAGGTGAATTCCCTCACTGTTTTAATTTCTGCCTGTTGCTTCTTGCCCTGTAGTTGGGCACCACTGAGAAGAATCTGCCTCCATGTTCTAAACTTCTACCTCTACCAGGTATTTGTAAGATGCCTCTGATCTTTAACCTCTCCAGTCTGAACAATACCATCTCTCTCAGCCTCGTCACATAGTTTGCATGCTCCAGTATTTTCATCATCTCTGTGGCTCATCGCTGGATTTGCTGCACTATGCTCAAGTCCTGCTTGTGCCAGGAAGCTCAGGACTGGACTTAGCGTTCCAGATGTGGCATCTCTAGTGCTGAAGAGGAGTAAAAGGATTACACTCTCAACCTGCAGGCAGTGTGATGCTGTTCCTGATGCAGCCCTGGAGAGACTGTTGGCCCTCCTTGCCAAGGAGGCACATTGCAGGCTCGTTGCAGGCTCTTCATTCACTAGGACCGCCAGCGTCTTCTCTGCAAAGCTGCTTCCCAGCCAGTCGGCCCCCAGCTTGTACCAATACATGCCGTTATTCCTTCCCAGGTGTCTGTTTCTTCAGGTTGCTGACATCCCTTTGAGTGTCAGCATAACCATGTGGTTCATCAACCATTCCCCTCAGTTTTTTATCATCTGCAAACTTGCTGAGGGTGCACTCTGTCCTATGGTCCAGGTCATCAAGGAAGATGATGAAACATAGTGGCCCCAGTATTAGCCACTGGAGTACACCATTAATGCCTGGTCTTCATCTGGACTTCATGCTCCTCATCACAACTCTTTGAGTCCAACAGTTTATCCAGTTTTCAAGCCACCTCACCAATCACTTATCTAGCATATATTTCATCAGTTTGTCTAGAAGGATTTTATGGGATACAGCACTTTAAGCCTTACCGAGGTCAAGACAAAATCAAACCCCTGTCCTTGTATGCACTAACCCAGTCATCTCATTGCAGAAGTCTTTCTGGTCAGTCAAGGATGCCTCAGAAGTCCAAACTTGCAATTCCTATTCACCTTCTTGTCCTTCATATGTTTGGAAGTGGTTTCCTGGATTTACTTACTCCATCACCTTTGCAGGGATCAAGGTGAGGCTGACTGACCTGTAGCTATGCTGATCGCATTTCTGCCACTCCCTAAAGGGAGTGGTATTTGCTGTCTTTCAGTGCTCAGAAGTCTCCAGCATTTGCCATGACCTTTCAAAAATTACTGTTAGTGATCCTGCAATGACACTAGCTCTCCCTCTTACACCTCACCCCTCCTGGGTGCATCCCAACAGCTTCTGTGGATTTTACTTTGTTTAAATATTTCCTGAGGACATCCTCCTCCACTGAGAGTAAGTCTTCTTTGCTGCAGACTTCCTGTCTGTTCTCAGGGACTTGGAATTCCTGAAGTCTTACCTATTTTGCTTCAGTAGAGATTGAAGCAAGGAAGGCCTTGAGGCATTGGCCTTTTCCATGACCTTTGTCAGCCTGACCCATTCAGCAGTTTCTCTTTTTTTCCCTAGTCTTATTTTTGCTTCTAGTGTACCTGTAGATGCCTTGTGATGCCTGTTTGATTTTCTCTTTTATATTTCTGGCTTCCTTTACATAAAAATCCCAAAACAGAAAAAAAAAAAAAGAAAAAGAAAAAAAAAGTGGTATGCATAAAATAAAATACAAAATGCTCTATTGAACCTTGTATTAACTGTTTTATGTGTGATTTAATATTACTGTACTGGCTGTACTGTGGATAATCACTAATATCTATTAAAATGTAGTTCTTTGCCCAGCTATAATTTAGCACTGCATGCAAAGACTTCCTCAAGTTATTTTGTTATCCTACACAGCTCAATTCTTCCTTACATTAGGTAGTGTGAATAATAACATTATATTGTTGTACTGCAAGCACATAGTTTGACTCGCTAGCATCCAGAATGTCAGGCATAGACTCTCACACAGCTTCTTAAAACAAAAGAAGGACTTTACTGATGCTAATATAACATTTTGTCTGCTTGGCTGATATATTTAAGCAAGCAAATCACACATTTTGGCATCACCACTCAGAACTATAAGGTTCTTGTTAGAAACATTATGAATTTTATCTCAGTCACAGCTTTCACAGTCCGTACCATGTTCCAGTGTCCTCAATCTACTTTGCACATGCCCATCATTCTTTACACCATTTATTCATTCCTCATCTTCTGCCTCTGATTTTTTACCCATATTTTCTACTCAGTATGGTCTGTCTCTCTCTTTTCATCTCCACCTTTTTTCTCTTCTTTTTCTGTGTTGACCCTTCATTTTCAGAGATAAGACCATTTAGGCAGAGCTCATCTCAAATGCACATACTTTCTTTCCCTATAGAAAAGTAGCTACAGAGATAAACAACATAGGATTTCAACATAAATGTTTACATTTCTGTAAACTTAAAGCATCTTTATTGACCAGTGTTCTGTGTACACAGTCATTAGTGATATTTTACTTTGTTATAGTTCCCTTGAAATCAAGGGAAAAGGCTGTTGGGGTGCTGTTTTATGTTCCTATTCCTTAGAGTTTGCTGTGCTTATATAGAATTTTTCAGTGAAGTGTAATGGTGTCAATTCAAATGCAATTTCAGCTGGAAATTTATTCTGATTGACTAGTTTTGCTGGCAAATGGTGGTTTGCTGTCTTTTCAGTCCTTTCAATGATGAAGTTTTTTATGGCACCAGAACACTACTGGTTTTTCTTTGTGGTTTGTTTTTTTTTTTTTTCAGTGGGGAAAACTTATTTTCTCTGTAGTTCACTGAAACATTTGAGTCACATATTAATAAAATTTCATGAAATAGGATATTCTTTTCTCCCGTCTTCCTATACTCGTATTGTGCCTTACACAAGTATGTTGACTGTTAATTTTGTATTATACTCAGTTTTGCACAGAAGTTAATTTCGGCACAAAAAACAAGAGATGAAAGATGAAGCTCTGTGTCCAGTTTATTTGTTCTCAGAAGATGACACAGTGTTCAGAAGGTTTTCAAGAAATGGTTGATAGAATAGAAACAATTATGTCATCTTTCCTAGAATGGCTGAACTTGTAGTTACAAGGCTGAGAAGTTGGGGTTGGCTTGTGATTTGGTGTGAATCAACATAAATTCTCCTCAGTAAAAACTATGCTGAGGTAAGGATCATCCTTTTTATTGGGTGGCAGGATACTAATGAGTTGCTACATCAGATTGCACTATTTAAGAAAAATAAAATAAAATATCAGCTGCATGAAGAGTTTCAATAGCATTTGCACTAACTAGTACCTTTCAAAAGTCACTACCAAGGTGATGTGCCAAATGAGACTATAACACCCATTTATAAATTAATCTGAACACATAGAATATGCCAGGACAAAATAAATTAATATAAGTCGATACATTTTCACCTTGACATAATGCTACAGGAAGGAAATAAAACAAAGTTAATCTTAAAATTAATTCAGCCCAGCCTACCAATTAATCAAGTGTAGCACCAAATAGGCTTTTGGCCTCACACAGACTATCCTCTTTCTTATCTAATTCTAGAGATAAATGTCCAATCACACACCTTTGATATCCAACAAGAGGATTAAAGGCAGAACCTTGAATTTGGATCTAGATTTAAATGCAGTACTCTGTTTAGAAGAAAGATCAAGGTAACTGAAGGTCCTTTTTGGTACTCATTTTGTGCCTTTCTACTGCCTTGTTGCAGTAACCTCAAATCCCATTACATTAACTGCTTCATTTCCATTTCATTAACTGCTTCATTCCCTTCTCTATGGCAGTACAGACATTTAGAGCTGGGCCCAGATTTTGTTGTAAAAGCGAAAAAATTACCTTGATTCTGAGTTCCCCATCTTCCCAAAGTAGGAACCCATCCTCGTGCCTCAGTATCCCTTCTATCCTACTGCATATATAAACTCCCTTAAAGCAAAACCCCAGTCCAGTTTCTCGTACCTTTTCCCAACCTTTTTGGTACACTTTCTGTCACATTCTCTTTGCTCCCTTTCTCCCCATTTCCTTGCAATTTCGTAAAACTTCAGAAATCAGCTTGACCTTGTTATTGTACAGGCTGAGTGTTTTCTGTGAAGCAGGACAGCATCAAGAGAAGGGAGTAAGGTGAGAGACATCAGTCAAAAGGTAATGCTTAAGCCATCAAACTGTAGCCATTTTTACTGTAAAAGCACTGAGCAGATGCAAACTGTAAATACGAGGAGCAAGTTCATTGCACATTGCACATTGTAAGAAATTTTCAAGTGGGAGAAAACTGCATGGATCCATAAAAGACTCAATTTGTCAATGTTGAAACACATTCTCCTGAGGTAGTACCTTGCTAATTTTTAGCAAGTCAGAGGACTGTGTGACTTGCTGTGCATAAACTCATTCACTTCCATAGCACCTCAGTTTTGAATGGCTAATAGAAGAGTGTACTTTTACAGGAAAGCAAAAGTATGAACATTTAAACTTTGAACCTGAATGTGGTCTCCCCTGTGGTGTGTAGGTCTTGTAGTTTTTCATTATTAAGATAAGGTGAAGAGTATCAAAAATACTTGGTTTAAGAGCCTGATTTCAATATCAAGAAAATAATAATAAAAAAGGTGAAATAATTAATAAAAAGTATTTTAAGTTCATTCTTTTATTTTTGCTTTAATGCTAGGCCTAGAGCCATCCTTATTCATTCTTTCATCTGCAGCTGCATTTTATGACAGAAATAAGAAAGGAAGCTGTTTAAACCCTATCCCTAAAAATGACCAAATCAGTTTTATCTAATGCCTCAAAGCTTTATATTTATAGCTAAAACATCCAACCCTTCAATTTTTAATTTTTATTCAATTTACCAAGCATTTTACAGAACGCCACAGAACCCAGAAGGCTTTCCAGCTGACCACCTAAAGAGATGTAACACTGTTTCCATAAGTAGTGTCACACCATACAATATGTTGAAATACTGCTCATATATTAAGAATCTAAAGAGGACTTTGGCCAAAAGTGGAAAGGAAAAATGCAGGCCTTATGTGTGCATTCAAAAAGAAATAAACTGAACCCAGAAATAGTTATTTTCTCTACCTAGTAATTATACAAACACATCTTTTATTTATAAATATGTTCTATGCTTGACTCCTTGGAGTGCTGCATAAATGCTCAGAATAAAAATGTTGGAAAGAGGCCAGATGGAAAACCAAAATGCCCATCAGAAGTGGAGCAAACAATAATGGTGCATTCTAAACTAATATTGCTCTTCCAGTCAAAAACTGAATTCACACTCAGGAGTACAGTTCTTCTTTATAGACCTCTTCGGATTTTCACAGTTTCGTTTATAACAAGCTGTCTGCTATTGTATCACAGAAGGCAAATTCTCAGGACCAGGTTATATTACAAGATTTATATCAACTTTTTCTTGTTACTAAAGGTAAACTGAGTATACGTAAATTAGGGGTTGGGAATAAATTATCCAGGAATTCCAGGTAGGAAGTCATCACTGTTTTGGGAGTCCTTGTTTGGAGCCATGAGGATTGTTTGGTTTTTTTAACTAGCTGGGAATGAAGGTGAGAAAACTTGGGAGGGATGGAGACAGCTTTCCTTACCACAGTGGGACACTTCACTGCTATGTAAGTCATCAGGATCATTAAATTAGGCTGTACATTTTCATCCATAGCTGATATCTTAACTGGTGCTTCAGCCATTGCATAAGCCCCTTTCAAGTAAGCTTCTAAACTCAGTGCAATTCTTCAGGATTGTATTTGTTAACAAGCATTGGCCTGAGTGACTCATAGACTGCTCATGGCTCCTTCCTCTAGAAAGAGAGGGTGAACCCAAAGAACTGCTTTTCCTGCTGTAGAGGTTTTGAACTAGCTTGGTCAAATCTCTGTTTAGATTTTTCTAAGGAGATTATATCATGTAGGATCTATTTGCTGACAGTGATGTAAGTATTCCTCTCTAGCTTTTTAAAGGTACTGTACATAGGTCTGCAGTATGTAGCCAGCTTTTAAGAGTAGTTGGTATGCTCTGCTCAGCACCATGTGGCCTTACAATCATCTTACTGTGCCATAAAGGTGTGAACCCAGAAAATACTCCAAGTTGAGAGTCAGGGCTAGGCTTGCTGGATACCCATAGCATGGCAAACAGCTTCAGCTGACTGTAATTAAATGGAAGCGATAATGGTGGAGAGGAAATATGTGTAGCCAAGTCAGGTCAGTAATGCTTCCATCCTCTCAGCATCTTCAACCATGAATTGTGTTCCTCACAGCCTAGCATCTAGAGGAAGCATTCCCTTCCTATATTTAAAAAACTACAGTGGGAGGAATATCTAAAGGAATGTGGGAGACAAGAGCTCCTCCCTGCTCACCTGATCTGAAACAGGGCCTTGAACAAAGATGGTCCAAGCAGAAGGTAGGTGCCATTGCCTCCACAAGCTGTGGTTTCTTGCTTGGTGGAACCATTCCTATTTTTTTAAATATTAAAGAGTGAAGGACTGGCTTATGGCTCATCTGTAGAGCATTTCTCCAGGGACTGGTGGCCCAAGTTCAAACCTCTATGTCAATCGTTAGATAATTACTTAGACAAAACAGAACTGATCTCCAGGAAGATAAACTTAAGTGCTTCCTTAAAGAACAGAAAGTCAGAGGGGAGAGGATATACAGAAAAAGGCAGGAAATTGGAGTATAAGACTGCAGCAAAGCAGTTCTGCTGAGGTTTAATGTGACTGTGCCGAAGCCAAGCCAAGCGCCATTGCTGAGCAGGGTCTGTCTCCCTGCCCCTGCCCCTCCTGCATGGACAGCAAAGGTGTTGCTGCTCCTCTGCGTGAGTGGGGAGACTGCAGTGTCTACACTGGGGTGGCAACAGGAACACACGCAGCAGCACTGACTGGGTCTTGATAGCAACTGTTACAGCTGGACAAGAGAATGGACAATCCAAGCACATTCTTGAGTCCAGTCCTTAAGAGCAGATATCAGTAAAGGTTAGTGGGACTGAGATTTTAATGGCACTGATCTACAAAGACAAAAGAAGCCCCCCCACCCCGATGTCCTTTAAGCTAAGGTAACTGGTTTTCTTAGAGAGTTTAAGCTTTAACTGCTATTCTAGCAAGAGCCAGGATGACTTTGTAAAAGCCTTGTTAAACTGGTTTGCTTTTACTTATTAGCAGCATTTTATGATTATTAAAAAGTTCCTGTGCTCAAATGCTTTTAGTAAGGAGCAACAAAACAAAAATCCTAAAATTCTTTTAAGGATCAATAATTACAATTAAATTGAATTTAGTTATAGTAATTATTAAAGCTTCGGATTATTAAACTCAAAGAATTAAATGGCATAGGCAGTTACAATTTCTGACAGAAAATATTGAATGTTTTTTCTATCACTTTATGTTTTAGCTAGATTGTCAAAGTGTTGGCTGTTATTTGGAGTTGTCTTAAACGTCCTAAATTCTAAGTTCACACCTCTTTTCTTTGAAATCTAGGTTATTCACCATTATCAAGTTTGGCTGTCATAATAACTATATGACCTTCTGTAAGTCTTTAAGCATCAAGGCATGATTAAATGCATCTTTCAGTTGGTAATGTTGGTTTAAAGCACCACTAAAACACGATGTCCATAACAGTTTCTTTAAAATACTGAAACTGAATTAATCAAAGGAGGTGATTTTTTTTATGTACTCAAAAAATGGCAGAACAAAATTTTATGTAGGCTAAGATTACCTCCTGTATGATGTAGTTAGTTAAATTAAACCTAATGAACTGTGGGCCAATATTTGAAAATAGTGTAACAAGTGTTTTCCCATCAGAAGATTGCTCATATTAATTAAATTAGTATCTCTTTTTTTTTTAACTATACGTATCCTGGAATAATTTCTAGGTATTAGAGAAACATTTTGCCATATTGGAGTCTGTGCATCACGTTCAGAGATTAATCTGTAAAAAGAGGTGGTTATTCACTTAGATGAATTCATTTAAGATGAAAATTCTGACGAAATGCTACACTTTTGGGAGGTACAGTTTCTCATTATATTTCATCTTAAATATTTCTGTATCAGTTATGTGCTACTGCCTTTTGAAAAAGATTTGCAGACAAAAAACCAGGTTACACTGTTTCATGGATTTATCACTATTCAGTAAGAAGTAGAATGGCCTATGAATTTTTTTCTGTATGTCCTGTACTATGTTCATTGTGTAGTATTTAAGCAGTCCAAGACTACTCTGAGTTATCTATCATTTATAACATAAATGCAGATCATTGGTTTTCAAATCCTCCAACAAGAGTGGCAATTGTTTTTTGTTATTCCATATCTCTTTGTAGGATGTTGATTTGTATGGTTGACTATGTCAGTTCACATCTTGAGTTTTGCCCTGAGACATTAGCTTTCATGCAGACAAGTTTTACCCTTTTTCCTCTTACTTTTTATACCATTTTTCTTGCTTTACCTTTTTTAGAAAATGTGTTTTGCCTGTGAAACAAAGTAATCTACTACGGCCCCAAACTGCTGAGTAATCTAATCATATGCCATAGTTTATACATACATTTGCGTATATATACTGCAATGAAATGTTTTAAAAATGCCTAAGGTAAGGCTAGAATCAGACTGTACTGTGCGCCTTGTGGATAGTTAACTTTATTATAATGGGAGATGCAGTCAAAATGGAGGCAGAATTGGTTCCATATTAGCTAGGCTGCATAGGGCTAGATAAATCTGATGCTTTTTTAGGTACTCAGCTGGCTGGAGAAAGTCCACTAAGAAATCCCACAGCTACTCTTGGTAAAAGCAAGAGTTAACTCTGCCTCCGAAATCTTGGTGCATATGAGAACACAGAAATGGAAAGTGTTGAAGGGATTTAGTAGGTTCTACTATAACAGTTGAGGAATTAAATAAGAATGCTTACATAAAAATAGAAACCACAGGATGATAAAAACTGTATACCTTCATAACTATTTCCACTTTGATCCAATATGATTTCTAAATTACTGTGAAGTCTTAAGAGATCTAGATAATGCAAAGTGGAAAGATTATGAAACTGTCTAGCATGGGTCTGGGACAGGTTACAGAAATAATGACTCCAACATTTTCATCATGTTTCCATAAAATGTACCTTTATAGTAGTATGACTGGATTTTTTAATTAAGTTTAGCCATTAGATACTGGAAAAAAAATTCCTCATAATGCTGTATTTCTTAACATTCAGCAGCAATTTCTGAAACGTGCAGAATCCCAGGACCAACATACGAAACATGACTGTACATCTGCATACTTTACTACAATAATTGTCTCTATAAACTTGAACATTTTTTCACAAAAAGCCCAGCTTGCCTAACTACTGATGATAATTCTAAGTTCACATTAGGGGCTATGATTTTGCATATTTCTGCTTTCAAGAGCATATCTTTGGTATTTATTGTATGCAGAAAATAACATATATTTCGGGAAAAATATAAAAATTAGATTTAGGGCTAATGATACACTTCAGAAAGTCAGCACACCAGTGCTGAAATAATCCAGTGACCTAGCATACAAACTGCATGCCAAACAAACAAAAAAAGAAAAACTCCAGGTCAAAGTTGTAGAAAGACCATAACGTAAAACCAATTAAACTAAGCATTGGTTATTCTTTTAACCTCTTTAGCAGATCTAAAATCAGAATTCTTTTCATTTTCATAGCTTTTCTCTTCATAACAAAACAAAGAACACAAAAGGCTCCTAAACAGTTTAATTAGAGTCAGTGTCTCTCCGTCATTCTCAAGATACAATTGAGTTTCGGGCTTTAATATCCCTAGCAATCTTGAAGTAAATCTTCACATGTCTTAAAATAGAAATTGAGATAGAACTTTCCATCAAAGCCACATCCATACAAGCAGGCACAGCTTTGTCAACAGAACTGGCATGTCATTCATGGTACATGAATTGGTACATGATTTATGCCTGTAACTCGTTTGAAGTTTAGCTTCTCAGCCTGTAGGCCAGAATTCCATGAAAGGAAATGTGAATAAGCTTAGTAATATACAATTTCATGGCACACTTAAGCATTTACCTTCAGGTTTTGGCTTGAGATTAATCTCAGTTAGGATCATAGATATGGGTGTAGATATTTTATGTAAATCATGAAAGTTTTCCATCACTGAAGAAGGGAAAAGGCATCTTATTAAGGTGCATACTCTTTACCCTCCGGAAGTATCTGTTTCTCTCCCTTGATTAGAAAGTTAGCATAAATGAGTGAAGTTTATAAAGTAACTAATTTGAGGATGACTAAAATTAAGTGAAATAGATCCAGCCTTTAGGGTCTCATAACCTATCCCGCTATGTATCAGTAGGCTTTACTTTGCATTTGATCCCAAGAAGGACACATCGTCTTCTCTTCTGCTTACCAACCAGTGTTTTGGGCTTTCTGAATTACTAAATATTGAACTTAGGAAATCACAATGAGAAAATTAAAACTGTGAAGACAGTAAAAGAAATCAAAATGTAGACACAGTCAATGTAAGTCTAGATGTTTTAATTTTATTTCAGTGCTCTGAGAAAAAAGATTGAGAATGCAAGAGTCAGAGGCCAGTGGAGGCAAGAATTCTTTACTTGTTCATTGTTTTGTAATGTACCTACGATCGTGATTTTACTCTAACATGGAAACAGCTACTTTAAAGTACAATATGAAAACAGATTTCAGTGCAGGACTTTCTATTTCAAAAGGTTTAAATCCGTGAAGAAGGGTTTATTGCATGGTACAGGTTATTTTAGGATTTTTCCCTGAGTCCTCTGAAATGCAGAGTTATTACTGATATTGACTATCTTTGTTTTGTATTGCAAGGTAGCAGTTCTTCTAAGAATGGAAAAAAAAAAATCTCCAGCATAATTCCCATGTTCATTTCCGTAGCTTCACACATCTCAAGGAGTTTGATTTCCTGATTTTGAACAAATTTTCTGTAGCTTATAAGTCATATTCCTTATTCTCAGTAAAACACAGCACATGAATCCATGTTAGTGTTGCCTAAAAGTTTCTAGATTGAAAACAGCTCAATTACTTCAGTGCCACACAAGCAAATAACTTATCTGACATGCACTTCAAGGCCAGGTAACTTGATACCTCTTTATGGTGCAGAAGCATACCATCATTTCTTACCAGATGCAAGCATAGTGCCAGGCTGCATGGAACTACATTCTTGTGTAGAGATCATCCAAATACACCTAAATAGCAGTGTTTTTTAAGATATGCAAGTAAATTTAGAAATGCAAGAAAATTTAACTTGCATCCTCAATTAGACATCTGCATGGGGTTGAAATCCACGTGCTAGTAACCATCTTATGGATATATAAAATTCTGTGATCGTTTTTGAGCATGGATAATTGAATCACTTTTCTTTTAAAGCATCAGAGCACAAAAAAAATGGAGATAGTCTGTATGCATTGACAAATGCCTTGGTTCTGGTCATCCAAGGAATAAGGCTTGGATTGCCAGGCTTGAGGATTTTCTCATCCTTTTATATCTGGCTTGAGAAAGAACTGAGAGGTCCCTTAGCATAGCAGAATACAGTATTTCTAAGCTAAAGAGTGCATACCTGGAATGTCCATCTTTTGAGACATTATCACATATCTTTTGTTGTTAAGTACAACGAAACTCAAACCAAATGTACTTCTTCTCAAATACCTCATTCTCTCCCCCCCCTTCCTTGACTAGCGTTAGCTGATCGGTATTTTGATAAACAGGAGGACTTTTTAATAATTTTTTCACATTAAAAGGCATTTTAGAGACTGAAAAGGTGATATAATCATAGTTGTAATATTACATATCTCTGCAGAAAATGGTTTGTGTCTTCCACTTTAATCTGTGGAGAAAATTTGTCAGTTTAAGTGAACAGCTTATTTATAGCTGAAAGTAAAGCTGAAATAAATGGCTAGGAAATTGTAATAGTCACTTAGAGAAAGTAAGACAGACCCTTCTAAATGGAAAATACTTAGTTCCAATAATATTCACAAGGTTCAGCACCATAAGGTGCTTTACCAGGGGCTAAAGCAGTCAAACCACCTCTGTTTCATCATAAACTGGATCATTGGTGGAGTGATCAAAATGCATGATATAAATGTAGATTTAGGCATCTTCTAGCATTCATTATTTCTGGTTAAAGAGTTTTCCTTGGGGTCTTGCTGAGTTTTGTAGAACTTTAGCAGAAGAATACAGGCAAAACTACAGCGGGAATTAGTAATAATATATAATTTCTCTGATTATATAAATATGGACTCAAAATGGATCTGAAGATCACTTCAAGTGAAATCTAGCTGATATCCGGGGTACTGACCCTTGTAGTTCTAACTTGAAGTGTTGCTCTGAAAACACTGATGTGAATGCTACACAAGGAAGGCAGTTGTAGGTACTCATAAAAATACATCTCTTTGGACAGCTAAAGGTGTTAAACAGTTCTGTAAGAAATGAGTAGCCATGTATATTGTTCATCAATAATCTGTTATTTTTTTCCTTTTTTTTTGGTCTTACACAGATAATGAAATTTGTACCCTGTTCTGTCTTAGCGTTACAATTATTAATCAAGTGTAAATTCCTGGAAAATAGTGTCCAATCAGACTCTACAGCAAAACTCTGTTGATGTTTGTGAATCAGAATTTTGTGCTGAAACACATGCAGAGCCATGTCTTAGCACAAGGAAGGAATACAGAATGTAGACCAAAGCCATCTGTTGTATGTTTACATGTTCCCTCGTGCTCTAGAATCCAACAACATGGTGTGACTCAAATAAATGATAAACTGAGGTTAGCAAATATTTAGTTTATTAGTACAACAAAAAATGCATTAAAAACCATAACTTTCTTATTAGTGAAAGCACTAAGCTATAAATGGTGCACACTTGTGTCAAACACCTAGTCTAGTGCTTTTAATATCAGAAGTTATATGAAATTGCACTCTCATCTTAAACATAGTAGTTCTTTTTATGGGCATCATTTTTAAATGTGAACCAGTGTATCTCTTTCAGTCTGCAACTATAGCTTGAAGAAAGAGATCTTCATATAATGAATTAGCAACTCTATGAAGTTAATAATTCATTAAATGTGAAATTATACATGCAGTGTTGCTGTTTTCAATTTCTGTAGCTATTTTTACACATACAGTTACCACAAATTTATGTGGTTAACTAACTGTGAACTGGGTATGGTTCTTCACACTGAAGAACCGTACTTTGTGAGTAGTTGGCCTGGTGAGACATACTGTCTTGACAGCCCCAAAGTCTAGCTGGCCTGAAAACCTCATGAGCTGAACATTGTGGCGAGTCATCAGCTCTCCGGGCTCAGATCTGCCATGAGCTTCAGCTGCAAACTGCTTTGACTGCTCACTGAAGCCAGTAGATCTGTGCAGGCATGTGCCATCCCACCAGGCTCTGGCCATGCCTGCCACCACAATCACAACGTAATTATTGACGCTGCAAATCTGGCCTTTCAGAAGGTCTCAAGAGGCCCTCAAAATGCATTGAAATTAGTGAGACTACGGTAGCAAATAAATCCCAGCTGTGACATTTTCTGAGGTGTTTCAAATTACAGATGAGGATTTTTCTGTGTAATTTCTACTTTTTCCTCTATCAGGATGTAGGTGTTTTCAGGCAATCAAGAAAATGTTTTAGGTATTTAAAAGTGCATAGTGTCTCACTGCAATTTAACAGTCAATATATGAAAGCTAGCTGAAAATGTGATTATCATTTGAAGAATAATCTGAGTTTGGCCTCCTTTAAAGGAAAGAGAGAATGCAGTCACTATTCTAATGTCTCTTAAATTTAATACTTTTGCAAAGTATACAGAAAATGCCTGTGAATAAAGCCAATTTAAAACCTAGAATTTATTCTACTGTTTCCACATTTGTTTAAAAAGTGTTAGTTTTTTACAAACAGAAATTCCAGTGGCAACTTGCTTGTTTTCCAAAGCATGGACATATTTCCTTAATGAGTACCAAAGATGGAATTATTCAGGAATAGAACAGATTTTAAATCATTCTTCTAATGACAAATAAAAGTTTAAAGGAACTATGGAACAGCTGAAGGTTATCTCCAACCATCCTTATCTCTGATAAAGTGATTAAATCTCTGACATAAACTTTTAAATCTCCTTGAAACTTTAGACTGGAATAAACACCAGGCTACATAAAAAACCCTTAGTGCTTATTGTCAGACAATTAATACATATTGACTTCAGTTAATAATTACATTCTACTCATGTATTTCTGATTTATTATCACAAAAAGTGTTTAGAAAAAAGGGATTCCTTTTAGTTTATTGCCCAAACTGCAAAATAGAAAAAAATAAAAAATCATCTTTACTGAAATACTTATATGAAAATAATTGGAGTTTCACTGATTTTAAGTAAGGTTCATACCATCATTAACTAATTTTTTAAAAAGGGAAATGTTCAAGTTAATGTATTTTTCATCTATTTTACAGGCAGCTGTTTTCGAATTAATTTTTACTTTAAAAAACTTTATCTTTAAAAAATAACTTTCAAATCCAACATAATTAAACCAAGAGCAGAAAAAATAAAAAGTAATTCCAATAAAATATTTTTGTTCGTTAATGTATTGTTAAAAGATATTTATAGTCAGCAGCTAATATAGGTTTGAAAGACTTTGCTCAATTTCACTCACAACCTACCTGAGGGACAATTTAGAAAATACAGTTCCTTACCTACAAATGAAGAAATTAAATACAGAACAGACAAATTTGATGATACACGGGTTGACATAATCTGAGCTACAACAGTTGATCATGTTTAAATTTTCAGAATTCAGAACCCAAAAAAATGCAAACGATCCACACAAAACTAAAACAAAGACAAACAAAAACCCACTAAAAAAAGCCAGCAATCAAACAAAAAGCACAGGCCCAACCCTAGCATTTACAGTTCTCGATTTGGTCTTGCCAAAAAGAAGTGAGGGGGGAGGTAAGTGCACACTGACATCTGAAAAATGGCCAATTTATTTTCTCTCTTACCCATTATGAAAATTTCCAAGTCAGTATCTTCAGCAGAGCAGAAGTACCTACTCCTTTCAAGTGTGGCAGCTAGAAAAACTGGTGAATTGTTCAAAGGCACTCCACTTGCCTTATATTTTGTCTTAATTAATTTATCCAGTGAGCAAAATGCTTTTATGCTTGGTGGCCAAGCCTTTGCTGTGTAGGGGGAGCAGTGCAAGCAGCAATCAGACCTATCTGTCCCAGCTGTGGCGTTGTGCAAACCTCTTCCAGCTTTTTCACGCTTACATGGCAACAGCCTTTAATGGTGCATAACTGTGCCCTCCTTGGGATTATTCACCCATCACTTCAAAAAACACACATAGAATCGTCATTAAGATTTGCTTTATTTGTCCCAGTAATTATTGACTCTGTTCCCCTTTATGATGATGTAAATCACTTTTATGAAGGGAATTACATTAGTGTAAAAGAGCTTGGAGAGGAGGAAAATCAGAGTTCTTCCATTTCTTGAAAATGAACAATATTATTTCTCTCTAAATGAGTAGGAAGGCTTTTGTGCATTGATCCAAACTTCTGTAGGTCTCACCTTTCAATATTACTGTAAATATTTAAAAAAAAAAAAAGGAAGACAATACAGTCCTAATCTGATGTAGAGCTGCCCATCCAAAGCAGGTGCTGTCCCACAAATGATCCTTTTCTTCAAGGCGTTATGGTTTAACCCCTTTGGGCATGAGGCAGCCCTGTTGGAGAGATGCTCAAGATCATTTTCCATCCTAAATATATAAATCATGTATGTGTAAAAGACTATATCATGGGTAAAACAGATGAATCCAGCTGAACCCATACCCATGATGTACGGATTTGTTTATTCAGGTTTTATGTACAGTTGCTACATTTCGGGATTGGTGAACAGCTGGAAATGCAGCAGGTTGCTGCAGCCATATGGAGAGAGAACAATTTCATGTTTTTTGTGTCACACACAGGGTTCAGCTTAGATGCAGTGCTAGATGAGACATTTGAACTTTAGGGGCAGTAAGAATGGAGTCTGGAACTGAGGTCTGGCCCCTTTAAGCATATACCGTTAAATGGTATTGTCCATTTCATCAGCAACTTGTGGCTATTTTCAGTAACCTTGTCTGGGCTATTCATGTGAATAACATGAGAGGCTGACACCCTAACTTGATTAGTTTGCACCTTCAAGGTAATTAGCTCCTTATGTTCCTTTGCTAGAGGCAATCTGCGTTATATTCCTGGCAGTTACACAGTTGTCTTCCCTGCTGTCCATGCCCCCTTTTAGGTTACTTGGAAAGGTAGATTGTGTTCTAGAATTATTGCTGCTCTGCTTTGTAGAGAAATAGGTTGATGAAAGTATACTTTTCGGGGAAAGAGGGCGGGGAACAAGAGGTACCTGAAGTACAAGTAAGAACAGCTGTGAGTCTCTTTGCTCATGGTTGCAGTTTTGAGATTCTCTTTTTATCTGAGATTTACTTCTCATTTAAAATGGCTGAGGAACAGTATAAAATTACAGGTTGGCAAATATTAGAACTCAGTTTTAGGACCTAAGGATTTAGTAGGTTAGGGCATTGATTCCACTTGGGTTTTGACCTTGATAAAAAAATTACAAATCCACTTACATAGCAGCATGTTTATTCTGCTATATTTTAAAGAGTTTTTTACTTTATGTCCTTCAGATATAGAATGTTATAATGTGGTGCTGAGAACATTTAAAATAGTTGTTGTTCTGTAGTTGCTGTGATGAAGAAGTAGAAAACTCTTGTTACAACACAAGTTGCTGGAAGAGGGCAACTTCATTTTGCTTTCAGAGTGAGCAATATGGGTAGGTCACCTATGGATTCATAAAGGAAGCATTAGAACTATTGTAACAGTCATTGGGTTACAATGTCTCAAAAATTACATTACGAAGCAAATTAGGTGGTGTTTTCTAAAATGCTGTGATTTAATAAGATATCTCAAAGTGAGGTCATTCGCACTGGGAATCATAATGCTAGTACATTAAAGGGAAGGTCACTTTTATGTAATGTTACTCATATAAATTCCTCAAAAATTACTATTATGGAAAGGCCTTTTGTGGATCTTAGCACTGTATGACCTTTATTTGTGTTAGCATTATAACTAAAAATCCATTAATATATGAGAGCATAAAAAGGTCATCTTCTATCCTTTTATTTTATTTTTTAAGGGTTTGGAGGTTTACCACATATTGCCATACTGTAGACTCACTGTAAAAAATGTCTTACATGTAAAATGTCTTACAGAATATTTTCTTCATGAGATTGCCTTTCATAGCACAGTCAGGTTAAAAAATGGAATTTCTAGATTTGTTTTTGGAATGAAAATATTTTTTAAGGAAAAACATTCAATTCCCTGCTTGATTGTTATCCCATATTATTCGAAATGGTCATAGTGCACCCATTCCTGTAAACTATTTTGAAAAGACCTTAAATCCTTGCAGTAATATTGGGTTTTTTTAATGGAGCCTGTTATAAAAAAAAACATGAAAGCATAACTGTTTTTTAAGGAATGACTTAAGGTTTTTTTCCCCCTCAAGATTACTTTGTTGATATGACTAAATAAGCATAGATGTTCTTCAAAATGCTGTAATAAGAGTGGAAGGGCAAAAGCAATTTTAAACTATAATTCTCATACAAATTTTCTAGAATTTTTGGAGTATATGTCTGTGAATTTTCACAGAGAACAAAAAGTCCAGAACATCATAAAATGTTTTGACAGCAGACTTTTAAATGGGAAGTCTTCTAGGAAAATTACTCAAGACACACATCTAAACATTGTGAAGATCAAGCCTAAATTGCTGCATGTTTTTCACAGTTTTTCATGAATGCAAAAATACCTTTTTTTAATCTTGAGTGAAAAAATGGTGTGCACCCACAGTGTAGATTTCTGGTTTTTGCCTCTTGAATGGTATGACATCCTCTGAACTCTAAATGACAGTCATTGTTGTGGTATTATTACTATGCGTGCCCTGCCAAGTGTCAGGCAGCACGTAAAAAACATGAGGACCGATCATTAGTGGTGCCATTGAAACAGAAGTGCTGCTGCAGTCACTGGGTTTCCAAAATTTAACTCTATCTGGGAATCTGGCCCTTAATTCCTAGTATTTGGGGAACTCATGCTCTCCAACTAAAAAGATCACAACAGATGAGAGGGACAAATAGTCTTACATCATAGAGGAAATTAAGCATTACATCACAATTTACCACATGGCTTACTTAACAGTCCTGCAAGCTCACTGGAAAAAATCATGGTGGATTTTAAGATGTTTTTTCAAGGATACATTTTTCTCCTCATGGCAAGACGTACTGTTTTAGATTTACTTAAATTGGGGTTTTTTTAGACATGTGCAATTTTTCTGGTTTTTTCAGTCTTTTCCCCACTTTTTCTTTAAGTCTCACTCAATTCCTTGTGTTTCTATCTCTTCCTGTGCCCACCACTGTCTCTTTCCTCATAACACCAGAGATGAACTACAAGGGTGAGTCAGGGTAGGAAGTATGCCAAGGCTGTCAATGCACAGCCAGAAGAGCTGAGTGCTTCTCAAATAGGGTACAAAGAGCTGGCTGTGTCTCATGTCTGATATAAGCTATTTTAACACTTAATTTTCTTCTTCTTTTCATGAGAAAAGATGTGTCAATAGTTTATTACATTATTTAATCATTAGGCATCATTCCAGATGACCATGTCTTTTTTTTTTTACCTCAAACATAGTCAGTACAACTTTCTGCTGTAAATAGAGGGTATAAATTGGTGGTTATAGCTATTTTCCTTCACAGCAGAGCAAATAATAAGGCATAAGTCTTTTTCACCCCTGTCCTCTTACTGGAACAATAATAAGATGAGCCTTCGGGCTTCTGAGGTTATAAATCATCTAAATAAGAACCAAGACCCATGTTTTTTCTAATTTATCATATTGTCATTTGTTATAGATACCCCTTCATGTAAACTCTCCTAGCACTATATGTTTCTCATCTTCCTAAGGCAGCTCTCTCAATCGCTCTTATGCATCTTGCATTTCTGCATTCACTCCTGGCTATTCTCACATCTACTTCCCCAACTTTGTCATTCCCACCACCCCCTCTCACCTCCTGTCTGCTGCTCCAGTGTTTCCTTTCTGCAAGTCCCACCTCCATATTCAGGTTGAATAGTATCTTAGAATATTTTCAGATACTAAAATTGTGCTACAATTCATTTCTTGGCCAATGACAAATTCAACCTTTACTGTCTCACCTAACACTTAAGCCAGTATTAAATTCTTAATAATTGATGCGGATTACCTGTCACAATCTTTTACTCATCTCTGTTCTTTGTACTCCTTTTTTCTTCTACAGATAATTTTTCTTTTTTCCCTTTTTTTTTTTGTTTTTGTTATAGCATAAAATTTACTTAAATCATTTATTTAAAATCTGATTGTGTAAACATCTGAAGATTTAATTTAGAAGGTTTCAAGGTGATTGCTTCATTTCATTTCAGGTTACTGATAAACTGAGCTCCTCCTTTTCTTATTGGAGCATTTCTAGAAAAATACTAAGTGTTTGTCTGGTGAATGCACAACCTTCCAATTTTGATTCTTGTAACAAGCTATATCAGATCATCATTCATTTTTTACATTGATGAAAAATGGATATATAATATGATTAAATAACTTCATAAATGAGCTTGAATTTCAAAAGAAACCTGAAATATGGGACACTAAGAAAATTGATAGGTTTTATATTTGTTAATGTTGTTTTTACTAAGGAGTATTAAGAATACCTTGAAATTTTCAACTTTTTGAACAGTGACAGTTCTTTCTAGATGCAAGATGAAAACCTGAAAAAGAAGTAAAATTAAAGTCTCTCTCTATGAGAATAAACAGCACAATCCCTAATGTAAAAAATTATTTCCTAAATATGAGATATCATTAATTTGACTTTTTGAAATATTTCACAAATGGTAATCCATACACTATGTAATCTAAAACCTTTATATCCTCTACTTTACTAGAAATCATTAAAAATCATTGGAAGTAGCTCAGTATTAAAGTAGAATTTTTAAAATTCAAATATGTTCTCCATAGTGTGTTGTACATTGAGAGCAAATGTTTTCAAATTTTAGTGTTTGTTCTAATATAAGAAAAAAATGCATAAATGCTGCAGAACTAGGACAAATATGGGTCTATAAATAGCAATCAGTCTCAGTGAAGCACAGCAACTTAATCTCCATTTGCAGCTATTCTGAGCACAAAGTTAGGTTGAAGGACATGAAACTTGTTTTGGTTCCCACTGTCTTCCCATCACTGTTGTCACTCCAAACATTGCCCTGTTCTCTGCTTGCCTTGTGCTTCTCTAATCCCTCAAATTTCTCTCTATATATTTTTCTCATTCTTGACATCTCAGGTTCCTACTTTCCTTCCTCTGATGCTCAACAGAGTAGAGTTCTCCTTGAATTTTCATCCTTCTCATCTCCTGAGAACCAGATCTGTTGTCCTTAGGCTCCTTGAAAGAAGCACAGAGAAAAACACTTTTTTAAAGGGTAGGAATGTCTTTTAAACTTGCTGAATTTTTCTGCATAAAATGAAATTGTTTAAGCTAGAAGAACTGCTGTTACTCTTTCCTAATCCTGTCAAACCAGGTAGAGCTTCTTTATGTCATATAGGAACAAAACATATAGGAGTATAATTGAATGTAGGACACAGAGTATAGGAATATAGTAAATATAATAAGATAGCACATAGGAGCATAAATTAAACTATGATGTGGAGCTGTTAGGTAGGCATGTTGCCCTTGATCAACAGAGCTTTCAAATCAAGTTTCAGTCTACTACAGTCCTCTGGTGCTGAGTCAAATAATTTTTCAGACAAACTAGCAGAGAGTAGAAGGAAAAGGGGCTTCCTCGGAGTTGCTTTTAGTGTCTTTCTAAACCATTTTCTTGAAAGGTAGCAGAGCTTATTCTCAAAATAGAATTGGCAAGAGTCCTCAGCTTAGACCTCATAAACACTCTGATATCTCTCAGAGCTTAATACCCCCTAGAATATGATTTAAGTCTTCTCTCTGAGGCAGTTGGTCTTAGGATGTATGAACCAGTCTCCGGGGGATTTAGGATGCTGCATTATTATTTTCCACAGTCACCTACGCAGCACCCTGAGGTAAGATGCTGATATGTCTAATGTCATACAGGAAGGCAGTATCAGAGCTAGGATTCAGATTGTTTCCCAGTCATATTTCTGATTCCTTCAGGCACAGGGGGCTGTCAGTCTCAAAGACTGTTACTCAAAGTGGCCAGAGCTCCACCAGTCACTCAGCAAGAGATTGCTGTATGAATCCTGTCAGAGGCAGATAAGAAACCAAGCAGTGTTAATGGGATCATTGGTAACCCGCAGCTCTGTGGTGCTGGTTGCTGCCTGGGAAGGCATGGAAAGGAAGGCAGTGGGAGTGGTTTCTCAGTATTTTGTAAAATCTGCCTGGGTACAAATTCTGTGCTGCATCTTGAACTGATGTTCTTTTCTGAGGTTTTCAAGTCTGAGCACACTGACTAGTTTGGTACACAAGTGGGTGTGATTAGACTGACTGACTGCAGGTTGTCCTTCACACAGAGCTTGGCAGTCCCTGGAGCATGCAAGGATTTGAGGAACCCCTGCATTCATCTATCCAGTGAAGGGCAGACATAACTAACACTGCAGAAAACCAACCGCCTTTGTTCCAGGGAGCAAACTTGTACTTGGTTCCCTGTTACATGCATCTAGAGCTTCAGATACCAACCTTATCTGCATCATAGATAAGTCCTGGAGTACAAGATCAACCTGGTTTGTTATCTTGGAGTCCGTGCTACTGCACACAGGGAGTGAAAGTGATTATTAGAGCAGGAAGGCATTATCCTTCCCAAGACACCACTACTTCATCTTAATCTGCTGCTCTCTGTATTGTTGTTTTGCTGCTGTTTTTTACTGCACCTCCTTTAGGACTCTGCTGCTGGGTGGCCAGCAGTACAAGAAAGCAGACCTGCAGGAAGTAACAGCACCAAGAATTAGAAAGCTGGCAGAGAATAAGGATTTCACAAAGGCAATTGCAGGGTTGGACAGTGAGGCTAAAAGAACTCAACAGCTACAAAGGTTTATAAAAGAGAAGTGCTGGGGAGCCAATGTCCCAGAACAAGCTGGTTGATTTAGATCTGAAGGAAAGACATTAATTTATAACAGGAGATAGGCTCAGTTCTTGCATTTTTTTCATGTAGGATCCTGGTTAGATACCACTTTGCTCTGATCAAAGTAAGTTTCTTGTACCTACTATCTCTTGCAGCCGTTTACCCAGAACCTTTTTGTAAGGAGAAAAAATGGGCTGAGCAGCAAATGCGCCTCACCAGTGTAGAAGTTAATGTTGCCATATTCTTAGTTTAACAGAGTAGTGAAGCATTTTCGAAGGCTTAATTATTAATTTCTTAGTAGTAGAATTAATCAGGTTTTTTCCTTCTATATGTATGTTCTTCAGCTTTATGTGATTTTCCTGTAAGGAAACAGGCTCTAATTTGTATGCTGCTTCTGAAGCATGACCTTGGTGTCTCTTGTGTATTGATTAAAACAGTAGAGATACCTGAGTGTTGAGCTCTAGTAGGTCATTTCAGTATTATGTCCATTTTAAACAGCTTTAATTTGGCTTTTATATAAATATCACGTTGCCAAATAGGTTTTTTGTCTGTCAGTGCAGTTTAGCCATGCAGGGCAGTTTGCAATTAGCTCATATGCTGTTCTGGAGGTCTAAAGGCACAGCTGGCATACACAAACAACCTTTCTTTCTATCCTTGCCTTTGCCTGGTCTGTCTGACAGAAAAGTTGGCTCTCATGTTCTCTCTGCCACTCTCTCCTCCCCTTCCTTCTCAAGATCTGCTGTCTATGATAGGGACCTGAGGTTTTGCCTCCTTTCTGGTATACCATGTAGCAATGGCAGACAAAAAAATGAATTTTAGATAAAGATACAAAAGCTCATGAGCTCTTCTCTCTGAAATCTTTTGCTATAGCCCTTTTTTAAGGACAGAACTCCATACTACCCCAAGAAATGACGGTACCTTGTGGGTACAATAACCTTCAGTTTACCAAATAACCTTCAGTCATTTCCACCACATAATTCCTTTACTTTTAAGTATTATTTTTGCTGTTCTTAAAAAAATACACAGTAGCACAGTCAGAGAGACCGAATTTGTTTCTGTTTAACCAGTCAACCTGAGTTTTTGAAAGAAAGGATTATACATGATGAGAAATATCAGTCTGAGGTACAAAATTTTCTGTGCCCTTCTTACAGGCATTAATTTAATGATTTTGGGGTAGACACAGAGTTTCCCTCTAAACACACAAGGAGGTGTACAGCACGGTGAGTGACATCTGCAGTAAGGGAGCAGAGTGAGAACTGCTGTCCTTAGTGTGCTTTTTGTTGCTTGAAATGACTGCATTGAGGCTATTGTTTTGGTACATTATAAAACTGTGAAAGAGTAGGTTGAGAGAAGGAAGGGGGAAGAAACCTGCTTGTAAATGTCACTGTCCCCCAAATGTCCTAAATATACAAGGACATAGTAAAAGAACACTAATCCTGTGACTAGCCTTCCAGATTTTAGTGGGACCACTGATGCTCAAAATTAAACATGCCCTTAGGAGCATGTCTTCACAGTGTAATGCTAAGAAGCAGCATCTCCCATTGGCTGCTGACAGTCATCTCTTTCTCACCCTGCGTGCCTCCTGATCATGCAGAAAAATGCTTTCTGTGAAGCAGTGATGTAATTCAGTCTCATAAAAGAACAACCCTTGAGAAAACAGACACAATGATTTTACACCACACAGAAGGGATATAACAACCTCATCAGTCGACATTTTAACTTTCATTTACACCACCCTGTTTCAGCAACAGTGAGGATTTTAAGCTTTAAAAATAAACTAAAAGGATGCTATATCACATCATTAAAGCTGTCACTAAATCATTGCTAAAATCATGGTTTTGTTATGTGTTTTGAAAATACATGATGTAAAAAGGAATGAACAGTAGGTTAATAAAGAGAATAAAGAAAGACCTGACAAAGAGAAGGGAGAGTTATGTAAGGGAACCCTATGCACCCCCTGAAATGTCCGTGCATCTAAGATATCAATCTGTTGCAGACAGTATAGGCTGACCTTGTTCACTGGTAAAGCTGAAATGGAAAATTGAACTGCAGCTTTGGGATCATAGGGGCAGCCAAAGGCCATCCGCCACTCAGGGACTGCCGATGCATATTCCCTGCTGACCTCATCTAATCCACGGCTAGCTGCTTTCAGTCACCTAGATAGAATCTTTAGACTGCAGCAAAGGCCTTCTTCAGGGGAGCATCTTCCTGAGAAATTTTCTGCAAAATGTTGCTTTTTTTGGCCACATCGTGTAAGTTGTTTAAAATGATGCAAGGAAATGAAGCATTTTGAACACTGAACATATTTTCCCAATTTCTAAAAAAACGTGTATATCTATCTGACTGTGTACTATACTGAATTCCTGCTTAGGAATAAATATACCATTACAAGCAGACTTGAACCAAAAAGTCACAGGATAAGTGCTTGCTTTTCAGGTTTTCTTTAACATCCTGTGCTGATCTCATCACTGCTCACAATTTAGTATGGCATGAAAGCATTTAGCAGTGCTTTTCACAACACAACGAGATGGTCCAGATGTAGAAGACTGATTTTATTTTTATCTGGGTAAATGGCTCTTTAAGAATTCTCTGGTAACAGTCTTGTTTCCTAATGAGAGAGAGGATTCAATCAAATCAATTCAAAGGAATAAAACTGTGACATCACATCTGCCCTAAGTGTAGGCTATCTGTTTATCTAAACAACACACAGATTATATATGTACAACCATGCCATCAAAACAGAAATGCATGGCATCCAGCATTAGACACGTGTTGCTAGAGTTCCTGCCTCTGAGCACTGCAGCCTGTCAGAGATCTATCCCTTTGTGCGTCAGAAGGACTTGCATCTTCACAGACTGAAACCACATGCACACACATACATACACACTCCTGTTTTTCCCTCTTCCTATTTATACCTCTTAGACTCTTTGAAGTAAAAGGTCTGATCTTTTATTATATCAAGCTTGAATGTATCTCCTATATTTAGCAACCTGAAAAAAACTCTCTGCACAGGTGCATCCAAAATGATTCTGGCTTCTAGCTATTGTTATCTATCCTAGTTTTCTTCTGGATTGCATAGCATTTTGTTTCCTAGAGTCATTTGAATGCTGTCTTTTTATTTTGTTCTTATTTCAAGTAATTTTGGATGTTTCTTTGATGTTATAAACATGTTGATGCTTCATACACATTCTGATTAGAGTGAATGGTTTTTCATGTTGCAATGTACTCTAGAGCCTGGCACTTCATGTAATCCTTTACATATGTCTGTTGCAAGTGCAGTATTACTCTAAAATCAAAATAATGCCTGTGAATATTTTCATTAGGTGCTATACACCTATGAATTGAACTTTAATTATTCACATCTCCCCAGCATATGAAAGGAAAATGGGGACACCTCTGTACTTCTTGTAAAAAAATTCTGAGTTCTTTGAAGTATTTTGAAAGATATTTTTAAGTGAGAGCTCAGTTTCTGTCTGTCACAGGTATAAAAGGGAAGTGACTGAGTGTCTGTTGTGTAGACGTGATTTTGATCAGAAATTATTCCCCTCAAACATAGTTTCATTTTAATAAGAATACAGTTTCTTTTGATGAATATTAATAATATTTTATATCGTTAAATATTTTAACATTAAAAATACAGGAATAAAAATTTACCAGCAAATCAAAAGGGTTAAGTACTAGCTAGATAACAAATCTCAAATGAACTTGTAGAAGGAAACTTGATATTCTGAAAAGGTCAGCCTCATTTTAGTTAATATATAGTGAAAAAATATGTATTAGAAAGCTTTCAGATAACAGAGAAAGAAGAATATTGATAAATGATGAAATAAATAGTAAATTTTATAGAAAGTATAGAGACAAAATCCAAATATTGTCCTCAGGTGCACACATGTCTATCAATCCATAGGTAAAGTCCTTCCATGACTTCGAACTGTAGTGTTGATACAATTCCCCAGTGATCCTGTGCCCATTTGAAAACTACATGAAGTGTATTGATACAGAAACAGTACAGAGAAATTTCATTAAGTTTTTAAACAATTGAAAAGCAAAATATACATTAAAAGACCAAGGAAGCTCTATGTATTCTCTCTATAAAATAAAAACTCGAGTAAGATTGTCCATGGCGTGTATTGAGGTTGTGAGTAACAGGCAAAAGCTCTGTAATCAAACAGACAGAAATTATTTTTTCCAGTGGCTAGATTTCAAGCTGGAAAAAGCTTCATCTACATTTTTAGCAAATTCCAAGGATTTGAGATGGATGCTGCATCAAAAGTACCTTTAAAATCAGGAATAATCATTTGTTATGAACGATATGTCACTTGGACAAGAACTATCCTCAGGGAAGCCCTGAAATCTGTATTATGTAAGCGATAATAATTGCTCCGGTCCCTTTGGGTTTATGACCTATGAATTTAAAAACCGGCATCTTGGCCAAAATACCATCACAGAAATCAATTCCTAAGGCTAATACCTGAAAACCCTAGAACGTGATACTGAAGACCAGGTAGGGGTGAACTGTTCATATTGTTGGACATCAGTAAGGAAAGAAAAATATACTCTGGGTAGCTTAATTCCTTGATGCTGAAATCTCTTCATGTTTTGAGAAATCTTTTTTACTGTTTCATATACTGACAAGAAAAAGAAAAAAAAATTAATTTAACTTTTAAAAATATTTTTTCATGACAAATGGGAGGCACAGAATCAAAATCCTCTTCTCAGGGTGAATGGAGACAGAATAACATGACCCAGAGGGTCACACTTTGCTGAAAATATTCAAATTGGCATTTTTTAAAAACATCAGCAATATACAGCATGGAAACCAGATACAACCTTTGTCTTAGGTTAAACTTTTAACAAACTCTGCAGCTAGGATGTTTGAAACTCTTCCTCTCTGTGTGCTGTTATACACTAAAACATTTTTAGAACTTTGTATAAATGTATCTCAGAATATTTTGCAAAAATATTCTCATGACATTAGAGAGATATGTATAACTGTCAAATCATTTTACAGAAGGGGATACTAAGTGTGAGAGAAATTAAGTAATTTGCTTGATATCATGGAGAAGGGCAATGACAGATATGGGACTAAATAGTAGGGCCTGTGATACTGACGTGAATTGCTGCTGTTGGCTGAAAATCTTATGGATCTGGCCAGTATAAGGAAACTATGGCTCATCCTCTTCACAGATCTGGTTGTATGCTTGCTTTTCTGAATCACAGGGAAGCCAGAATCACAAGTCATTTGTTTCTTAACTTAGTCCAGAAATGCACACACTTGCCCCTTATTACATTTACTATTTTCTCTTCCAAGAGGAATCAGGCCAATTCAGAAGGTTACACTGTCTTTAGATAAATGTTCCACAACAAACGGTTTTATATATGGCCTCTGATTTCGTTAAGGAGGTTCTTTGGCAGCAGTCCCTAAATATTGAATTGAAAGCCACATAAAAATTGATAATCTCAAGTGAACCCAAATAATAAGGTCCTGTCTTGAAATTCTAGCACTAATATTGGAATAAATTGGCTTTAAAGTAGCATCACAAGTTCTTTTGTAATTGATGTGTCTCCCCTTTAGACTGCATGTCTTGCTTTGAAAATGAATGTTGAAAGATGAAGTAAGGTTTTTTTGTTAAGCAATTGAAATTGCTAAACATCAGAGAAAGACAATTATCTTAGGGTAAATGTTTCACTTTTAAAACAAAGCATTAAAAGTGGAATAAAAATGGTTTTTTAAAAAGTGAAAAATATATTAATTTTACTGTCTAAATACTGTCTTGACGGTTTTATAAATAGTAGTATGGGCTTTAGAATTGAACATTGAAAATGGTCACTGTAATGTTGATGTTGAAAGAGAAAGACTGTAATGATACTGCTAGAATAAGAAAAAACTTGTACAGCCTTTTTTACAATTGTTTTATTTTAAAAAAGTCTCATTTCATATACATAATTGAAGTAGCCATTGTAATGTTACTAATAATGTCAAGAGACACAGCAGGGATATAGAAGCTAAAAAATCTGGGAATTTTTCTCTGGCCAGTAAACCTATTTTGTATTCAGCTTCCTGACAGTTGTAATGACAGATGCCTGGTGTCAGCTGTAGCTTCTCTTACTGTACCTGCCAGCAGGAAGGAAGCTGTTCCAAAATTTACTAACAGCAGCATGATCAACATAACATCATAATGAAACTTGGGAGAATATTAGACTAATACATCAGACTAGGAGCCATCATTTGTTCTGTGGCTCTAAGCAGTATATGGCATTTTTCTAACCTTGCCGCAGAGAATACAGCAAGGAGCTTTGTTCCTCCAAGGATTGCTCATGTAACAGTGCAATCTTCCAATTTAAACCCTCACAAGCATGGCTAGAACAGCTTGTGGAATAAAGCACATTGATTAAATAATTCAAAGTACTGTAGAGGGAAATGATGTGTAATCCCTGTTCTTGTAATAACTCCACTTGAGATCAGGCAAGGTGGAGCACAGCAGCAGATGGAAATGCTTGATCTTTTAAGGACCAGTGCTGGGAGGTGCAGAGCTTCTCCTGAAGCTCTCACAGGAGTTACAATGCAAAAGCATCTCTCTGGAGCAAGCTCTCACTTACCAAATATAGATATACAGCATTTTTGTTCAGGACATTTATATTAGTCTTCTCTGCATTCTGTACATAGCTGAGTTCCTTTTTATGGCTTGTTCTCTGAGGGGGGTGTTCACACCACCTAACTTCTGGCATCTAACTTGGGGACCTAAATTAGGATTGCGGGCTCCATACTTAATGTCACTTCAACAGGCAATTTAGAGCTAGTCAGCCCTAAATATCTGCTATTTGAAAAAGGTAACAAGCAACTAGTGTAAACTGTAGTACAAAATCTTTATTATTGTGGGAGAGAGTGTATCAAAATACTGTACCTGGATGAACATACACATTTTAATCAAGGCGTAAAATCATAACTAGCAAATATTCAGCAAATACCGAAGGCAGCTCACTTTGCTAAAGGTAGATTGATGGAAACATATATGTGTAAATATATGTTTATTTGTGTGATATGACTGTGATATTTAAGGTTTCAGCACTTCCTGCTTAACTTGGAACCACCAATTTTATTTCAGAAAATGAAGTTTAAATCAGTTGGTAATATTGTCATTGCTTTTAGTAATTTTGCTGTCTTTTCAAGGCCACTTGTCTTCTTTTTAAACGTTTCATTACGTGTTTGGCTTTAAATGTGTCTTGTGCACACTTTTTAACAAAAAACCTCACTGAGGCCAATGAGAGCTGCCAAAGTGCAATGTCTTTAAAAAGTGATCCACCTCTATGCAAACCCTTAGGTTATGGGGGTTCACATTACAAGTCCAAATGCACATCTGCAGTTTATAATAAGCAGTGATAGTGAGTCTATGGCATGTGTGACAGAATTAGTACATGGGACTGTCCTCAACAGCAGAGAAGCAGAACCCTGGGGTCTATCTACTTCTGCCTGCCACATGGCAAGTGATAGAAAGGGGCTGGGGAGGCTCTGGGAAACAGCAATGGTGGGTTGAGGAATGAGAGGGAATTTGGAGGCCAAATGGGAAAGGCAATGGCACAAGAAACCAAAACAAATTAATCAAAGAACCAACAAAGCAAAGAAACAAGCAAAACAAAACAAAAACCCCACAATTTTATATAAGTTCTGTAAACTGGGAATATAAACAGTGTTATGTTAATATTCAGGTCCAAAAGTTCTTTTTACTCTAATTTCAACCTTCTTGCATGAATGGAAGAGGGTCAAATGTAGGTAACCTGTAGTTAGTAAGGAAATTTCCAGGTCAAACAGGAAGATATCTGGTGATTTTAAGTGGCCTGGATCCCATCCTTATTACTCAGATTTTTAAATGCCCAAATGAGGAGAATTATGAGGTACTATTCTCACACAGTCACAGATGACTGAGGTCAGAAAGGACCTCTGGAGGTCACTTGGTGCAAGCCACTTGTTCAAGCAAGGCCATTTGTCCAGGACCATGTCCAGATGGCTTTCTAACTTATCCGAAGATAAAAATACTGCAGTCTCTCTGGGTAAACTCTGCTGGTGCTTGTTCACCCTCACAGATAAAAAGTTCTTCCTGATGTTCAAAGAGAGGTTCCTGTGTTTTGGTCTCTGCCCATCACCTTTCATCCTGTCCCTGGGCACCACTGAAAGGAGCCTGGCTCTATCTTCTTTACTTCCTTTCTTCAGATATTTGTACATATTTATGAGAGTCCTGCCAAGACTTCTCCAGCCTAAACAGTCCCAGCTCTCTCAACCTTTCCTCATATGAGAGATATGTTCCAGTCCCTTAATCATCGTTGTGCCCCTTTAGAGGACTTTCTATGGTAGCTTCACACCTTCCTTGTCCTGGGGAGCCCAGGAATGCACACAGCACTCCAGGTGTGGCCTTGCCAGTGCTGAGTACAGATTCAGAAACATGCTGTGAAGATAGAAATCTGAAATAATATAACGATTATGAGGATTTCCAATATCCTGGTGACTGGAAAACAAAATAGATCATGCAAATAAACACAGAAAAAATCTAAGCTGAGGCAGTAAGTGCAGTCTTAATTATGTTGTTACATAACCCTCGTGTATTTGACTTTTAGAAGAGAACAGAATTCCTGTAAGGCGGTGCTTAGATTTCTCAAGTTTGAAAAATAAAGTACTGTTCAAACAAAATCCTGTGATGTGTAATCATATTGGCACACCCATGATTTATTCAGAAGACTTTGAAGGTGTTCAAGAACATGGGAAAGTTGTTGTTATGATTTCTAGTTTCTCTAAAGAATGCAGAAAGAGGAGTCCTGCCTCAGTATGGATCTTATTGCAACTATTACATTATGCTAAAGGCCCTACCACCCCTTCCTCCTCTATGCTTCTCTCCCAGACTGCTTCAACTTCTCATACCAGCTGTGTATTTGCTCTCTCAGGCTATTCCTCTTGATGCAAACAGTCAGCAGCTGCACCATTATCTTTCTACATCTCTGCTCTCCCGTCTTAAATGCTGAGGAACTGCTTAAGATCCCCTTTTTATTCAAAACTGCTTACAAAAAGACCTCAAACAACCTCTCCTTCTTATCATTCCTTCCTTCCTTGTTCATTCTCTCTTGTCTTTTGAATAGTAATCATTATGAAACAAAAGCATGCAGCTTGAAATCTGTTGACCTGTATTATGGCAGTTACACTGTGGATGAAAATAGTGTCAATATCTTCACTGACTACAGCTTTTAGAGACATAGTAACTTCCCATACTGTAATATAGAAATGGTTTCAAATATTAACATTTTTTAATTGTTTCTGTATTTCAGTAGTTACTTTTAGCTTGAATAGACAAAGGTGTGATGCATTTTTGGTCTCCATCTTAAATCCTAATTACTGTTTATTATTAGACTTCTACATTTCAGAAGTATTTCTCCTGATAAATCCCGTTTGACTTGGCTTATTTGGATATTTCAGTAATAGAAAGTTGTTAGTTTTGTAGGTCAAGAGGTGTTGAATGGGGAATTGAGTTTTTTAATGTATTTGAAATACCAAGCAGTAACAGCAGACTTTTGGTATTACTTGTATGCCTTTTGTATGCTCTAGCAATCTCAATACTTGATGTAAAAGCCCATCTGCATAAAACCCAAGCAAATGGACTTCAGGGGTTTTTTTTTGTATCTTAGAAATGCAAAAGACATTAAATTAAAAATAGGCCAAAGAAAAGTGGCCTCAAATCTTACTAGAAAACACTAAAATTTTTGTTGTAATTTTATTATTGTACTATTATCATTGTACCTGAAACGTGTATTTCTGCATGTAGCCGTATACATTTCTTATTTTAAATCTATACTGTGATATAATAAATTTAACAATATCCAGGATATCTGGACAGTCCTATGTCACAAATGCAGAGAACAACTTAAAATCATCTACATTCCAACAAACAATTACAAAAATTATTTGACATTTTGTGTATATATTCTCTTTCTAAAGGCAGATCATGACGTATATATTAAATAGCAAATGGAACTAGAGCATGCAGTATGTTTTCACTGTAAAATTTTACATCTCAGGAAACAACCTCATGGGAAATACTGTGTGATACACAGAATAGAAGTTGCATTCAGTCTTAATTGGTTTATTTCAAGGCTTCATAGATACTGACTTGTGATTCAGAGAGGGCACATGCATTTGTTTCCATTTGTTTTTATTTTTGAGTCACAGATGTTCATTTGTCTTCTAAAATGCAAACAGTTTTGTCACATCTGGATACCCAAAAACAAAGTATCCCTTAACGAAAGAAAGAAGAGTCAAAGTCAAAATGTGGTTTAATGCCAGTTTAATTATTTCAAATCTGTTCAGAAATGTAAGGGCAGGAACCATTGTGAAGTGCAAAATCAGGTGGATCCCACTGAAATCTATCCCAGTCGTTTTACAATACTGCCTTGCACAAACATTCATTATTTGCAATATACTTGAATAAGGATTGATCAAACACTTAGTAGCTCATAGATCTGTGTGGTCATCTGACTTATAAATTTGAATGAAAGGGAACTCTGTCCTTGCTACTAACAGAGAGGATATTATTTGTGGACTTGGAGATGAAAGTGGCTCATTAGATCATCATGAATGATGTCAAATATAGGAGGGAAGACTTGTGCCTAGAAATTTTGGAATCCAGATTCTGGTAATAAAGGTATGACTGCAGTGGGAAAATGTATTTTTCTTTTTATATTGCGTCAGTATTTTTTGATAGACTGGGGCAAGGAGGGTCAATATGGATTCTATTAATGAAATTAATGAAATAAGTTAATTTTTTTAAAATTTGCTTCCTTAGCTCAGTGTTCTGGTTTCTGCATTAGTTGCATAGTAATCTAGTGATCACTGAAAAAAGAATAGTAGTGAACTGTTCAGCTCTACATTTACATATATTAAGAACTTTGTGGATTAATTTTTTCTCAGGGATGTTTATTTCTAGAGAGAGGCTTCCCACTCAGTAGCTGTTGTGTAAATCTCCCTGGTTAATCACCACCTGACATTTTGCCGTGACAGGACTGATAGCTTTGCTCAGCTGATGTCTGTAACCTGCCTTCTCGGTGTCACTATGTTTGGACAACTTTTGCCACGAACAAAGATCTGAAGCAAGGATGTACACATCTGAAGAGTATAAACCGGTTATTTTTGGCTGTTACACACAACAGAGAATATGGACAAAAATAACTATTGATATGTTTACAACCCCCTGTAAAGCATGCAGCAAGTTTGTGCTGGCCAAGACAGCCTGATGGCAGGTGGGAAAGGGTCAGCCTCCATTGCTAATGCTCCGTGCTGCTGATGTGCCATCTTTATACCTTCTCATGACAGTGTTTTTGTTTTGGAATCACAGAGATGTCAGCTATCCCTGCCTCAACAAACTTACCTCTCTGCCTGTCATTTTACCCTTCTTCTCTAGCTTAGTGCTTCTTCACAGCTCTTTCTCACAACTTAGCATTTTTCTCAGAAGTCTGAGCCAAGATTACACAACCATGTTATACTGAAAGCAGTCCTTGATTTGCACACAGGTCTGAGAGGCACCCTAGGAGAGACGTTACACATCAGTGACAATGGGAGGTAGACACTACCTGGTGAGGAAAGTTCTGATTTTCAGTAGAAAGGGTGAAGAGCTGTTCATCCCTGGCCATGCTTACGTGACATTAAAAGGCATCACCTTTGCAATGGCTAAATTTTAAGGTGAAGCTTCAAACAGAGGGAGGAATGAAAATAAGAGTACCTCTCAGCTTCCCCTCAATGCACCGTACATTTCAGAGGCCTCCATTTTTCTACGAATTCACCTCAAAGAATTTATCTGTTACATATTTGAGCCTTCTCTTCCTAGGAGATTAGAAGACCATCTGCTCAGGTTTAGACAACACCGTAGTTAAAATGCTGGCATCCTTCCTGCTCTAGCACTTTCATGACTGTTGCAACCAAAGGAGGCGAATGAGAGATAGCACCTCCACGTGTGTGAGGTGAGGGAGGAATGCTGAACACCGAAAACATGGTAATGAGGAGGAGAATGTGTAGATGGAAAAGGGAAAGATTTAGCTGCCGTGGCAGAATATCAAGAGAGAAGCAAATGAAAATACTCTGTGCAAAACTGAAAGAAAAGGAATTCAAATACCATCAATAAAATGAGAAAGTGGAAAAATGAAATAGGTCTAAAGGAAATGAACTGTATGCTGTAGCTGTTTCAAGGCTTCTTTTTAGAGGGTCCAGAGGAATGAGAGTTCTTGCAGAGAACTGAAATGTCTGAAGAGGTCATAAATTCTGCCTAGAAATTAAATGAAAGAAAAAAAAAAAGGAAGATGTAGAATGTCCTGGTATAAAACAGTTGTACTATCATGCCAGAAGACTAGGTTTTTTATGTGTAGTATGACTCAAGATAAGGAAAGATAGGTGAAGATATGTACATAGAAGAACCCACAGATAGGTATCAGTGATTTAAATCATCGGTGAATATATAGCAGGTAAAATTCACGTCAGACAGGTTGGATGCCATCTGTCACGTTTAGGTTTCCATGGGAGGACTGGAAGTAAATATTGGCATCTTCCTGTTTAAAACTATCTATTTGAATATTCAGAAAAAGTGTTTCTTTATTATAATCACCATTTCAGTTTACATTTTTTTTGCATGTAGACAGCAGAAATACATCAGCATATCCTTAAGAAGCTTTGTGGCATAACAATAAAGGGTTGTGCTTTATTCTTGAAACTGATTTATTATGTTTCAAATCCTTCCTAAGGCAATTTCCTTTTTCTGAACAAAGAGTATGTTAATCTACTAGTCTCAAGCTCTGTTTCTTGCTCTGTGCACTAAACCTAATATTAAGGCTATCATTTTCCTTTAGTTCCAGGAGAAACAAAAAGAGAAAATAAAGAGGGGTTTTTAGATAAACTCAACCTTTATGCAGGAAAAAAAATGGGATAGATAGTGGGAACCACTTTAGTGGACTGATATCACAAATGCTTTATTAAATTCATTAAGCATTTAGACAAATTATTTTAATGTTCCTAGGTATGTGTAGTCAGAAAATATAAACTCAAAAAGACTGTGTTGCTGTAATAGGTTCCTAACCAGAAAAATCTTTCCCATTAGTAAATAATGCTTTGATTGATCTGTGAATGAGGTGATATGATGTGATGCATGAATTAAAACATATTTTTGAGGTAATTTTTGTTTTCATCCTGTGCTGTGTATTTTAATAGGAGTTGTGCACACAATTTGAAATAGAGTAAAACCAATTAAAATTATGAAGGGTTTTTTATGTTGCCTGTGTATTTTTGCACTGAATACCAGCCAATCCATAAGCCACACATACTGCATTTTGGTTCTCTGCCAACAACAAAAGCTATTAGAGCTTTTCGTTTACTCTTTCAGCTAAGCAACAATATATAACAGGATACTTTCTCTGCTACAGTAAACTCAGAAGTCCCCACTGAGTGCAATTATCGCAAGACAGAAGCTGTGGATAATTTGATTTAAAATTTCATGTTTTCATTTAAAAAGGAAAAAAACCCCACAACAACAAACTGCTACCAGGATAGGAATGTGTATTGAAAAAAATTGTTTCATGTTACTTTTCATGTATTTTTACTGTAAATCTGACACTTATCTATTCTGATCACCATAAGTACACACTCATGCCTAAAGAAGGCATGTCTTGCATTTTCTGGCTGAGCACCCAGTAATTTGGCTAATCTATTTATAGATATAGTATATTTTATATGTATATAATTATTTATATGTTATGTATTCATTAGGAACTGTAGTAGTAGGACAAGAAGTAATGGGCCCAGAATGAAAGAGGGGAAACTTAGGCTGGATATTAGGAAGAAATTCTTACTGTGAGGGTGGTGAGACACCGGAACAGGTTGCCCAGGAGGTTGTGGGTGCCCCAACCCTGCCAGTGTTCAAGGCCGGATTGGACAAAGCCATGACCAACCTCGTCTACTGGAAGGCTTTCCTGCCCTTCTGTCCCCTGTGGTAGAGGGGGACAAAACTAGGTGTTCTTTAAGATCCCTTCCCACCCTTAACATTCTACGACTCTGTGTTTCTATGTAAGAATAGTTTCCCAAAAAGGCCTCTGGGATTAAGACCAGTTGAAAGATGACAAGAGTGTTGCAAGGCTAAGTGTTATACATTAAGAAAAGTGGGTTTTAACCAATACCTAACACTCTGGTAATAGATCATTAGCTGATTTCTGTGTAGTGCTGTTTTCATAAATATGCTTTTTATAATATATAGTCTTTGTGAATCTGCTGCATGGTATGTACAAAGTCCATATTTGTTTTTTTTCTCTTTAGTATAAGGAACTGTCTTTAAAAATAAAAAAAAGCAACAATGGTTCCTTTTATTAGACAAGAAATTTCAATTTGTTTTAAACACAACTGATAGCAAAGCTTTGTACTGTCATTTTGTCACATTGTTTGAGTTTTAGTTAGTAAAATAAGCATTTGAAGAGGGTATTCATCAATTCAGGAACTAAAATTTTTGTTTAACAGTCATTCAAAACAGAAATTTTAGCTGGAAAGGTGGTAAAATAGGTGCTATAGTTGTAGGACGAATTCCCCAAAACCATGGAAAATTCAAGGTCTTCTGCAGTTATGGTCCAAACATTTTTTGACCTAACAAGCAAACTACAAAGCAAAAGCTGCACTGTGGTGTAATTGCTGAAAGAGTAGACATAAGTCAAATTCCATTCCTGTTTGGACCATAGTGTCACATTCAGCATAGAGGCTCAATATTTTCCGTGAGCTTGTGAATGATAACACTGTAGCGGTGTCAAGAACTTGTGGGTTCTTGATTGACTTAGAAGGTACAAAATGTAAAAAAAAAAAGACTAAAATTAAAGTGTATGTATATATATATATGTAATATTTTAAAGTCTAAAATTTAGCAGCTGTAACACAAAAAGGCATAGAACAACAAAGAAGGTGGTTCTTGTAATAATAAGATATTATGAAATAGAACTATAAGAGAGGAGAACATGTTAACACATCACAGAATTCAGTAAATTCATAAAGGTAAAGATCAACTCACATCTAAGTGGAAGAAAATTAGAACTATATGATTGACTACAAAATAAATACAAATCCAAGTATTTAATAATAAACATTATCTTTAATAGAAGCAAAATTAAAGAGTATATTCAAATTTCATCCCCAGTTTAGTACCCAGAAAAATAAATAGCAGTTTAAGCAAGTGATGTGCATGGAAGTTTTAGAAAACATATATCATTTTTATTTTCTGTGGTCAAGGTCCTGTGTGATGAGGTCTGAAAGATAACTGCTGTAAAAATACAGAGGATTTTTTTATTTTCTCATGGAACCTTTCATGCTGACTTTTTATAGAATCATAGGAAGGCTTGGGTTGGAAGGGACCTGAAAGATCATCTAGTTCCAGCCCTTCCACCACCACCACCATGGGCAGGGATGACACCCAGTAGGCCAAGTTGCTCAGGGCCCCATCCAACCTGGCCTTGAACACCTCCAGGGGCATCTACGACTTCTCTGGGCAAGCTGTTCCAGTGCGTTACTAACCCCTAAACAATCTCTTCTTAAAATCTAATCTAGACCTCTCCTCTTTTAGTTTAAAGCCATTCCCCCTTGTCCTGTCACTCCATGCCCTTGTAAAAACTGCCTCTCCAGCTCTCTTGTAGGCCCACTTAAGATACTCCACTGAATACTCCACCCTTCAAGTCCACACCTCTCCAATTTGGAGATAAGGATGTCATGTGGGACCATGTCAAAGGCTAGGTAGATGAAGTCTAGATCTTTGATTTTTCTTCAAGGTTATGGAAAAATTAGGACAGAAAATAGCAGGACAGGCTCTCTAAACATGATTATTGGGTTCCAGCTGAAGTATATTAGCACTCTTTGACAGATGACTTCTTGATGCCATATAAATATTAATGTTTATGCTGTTATGGAACCCCTATGTACTTTTGGTAGGCTGGGTCATACATGATAGTCTGGTCATACTTTTGAGAGTGGACAAGTTTATCCTACTGATTTCTTCATTCTTTTTCTTCAGATTAAAGGGCATTAGATTTGGGCAATTTCTTCCCACTAAAGGAGATTCAAGCTTCTGTCATCTCTTTTACATCTAACAGTATATTAGATTGCTAGGATTTGGTGTGGAGATGTCAGGTGAAATATGAGTAGCATCTTGATGATGCATAGTTTTACATCTTTCTGTTATATTAAATATTCTACTGACATCAGTCAAGACACTGATGAAAGCAAAGTGCTTTTTCATGTCTGAAAGAGATAAAAAGTGAGGAGATAATGATGGCATGTAAGTATTTTGGCAGTCTGCCTAATCAAGAACTTTTGCCAGACATTTGGACAATAAAAAATTAAATAAATTATGTTTTCCTTTATTTTCATATGTTTTGAGAAAATCTTACGGAAAGATAAACTCGAAAGTTCTTCTCATTAAATACCTTGTACTTTTCATATCTTTTCAGATATTAAATTTAGTAGCATAGCCCATAGTTTTGCTATCTTTAGACAAGACTAGTTAAATATTCTTATTGTGGGCTAAACTGAAGAGATAATTTGTGGAAAACTCAGTGACTACTTGTTATTGAGAATATTAGACAATAAAACTCCACAATTAACATATTGAATGATAATGTTGCCTTTGATCACTAAAGAACTAAGTAATCTCTCCTACTTGGAAGAAGACTTTCTTCCTTTTAAAATTGCTGCCTCAAATTTAATTTTTTGTTCCCTTCTGCATTACAGGATACAGGTACAGGCATGTTTCATGGTTAAGAGGATTATTCTGTAATATGTAAAATAATTGACTTTTACAGTAGTTTTCTTCAAATCCTTTTTAATAAAACAAGCACACAAAGAAATAAACAATCTAAAAAAAATAAAAAAAAAAACCCAACCAAAACCACAGAAACCTCAAACATCATCTTCTTAAACTTCAGGATCATTATTTTCTTAATTGCAAATAGTAAAATAAGGAACAAAGAGAGAGAATCTGGGCATCTGAAGGTCTTTCATAGCTCTTAGGATTCATGTGAGATTCTTTTGCCCATTGTCATGATTTAAGCCCAGACAGCAATTCAAGGAATTCATCAAAAGAATTGTGATCCAGTAATAGTAAAGGCATTTGTATGAAATGATCAGTGAAGCCTAAATACTTCATAGGACGTGGCCATACATACAGCAATAACCTAGTGAGGAGTCAGTATTAAATGCTGAAAGCCCACAGAAGACACAGATAGCAATTGTGTGAACACTAATATTCTTTCTCCTGAACTAAGATATCATACACTAGACAGTCCCATGATAATATTGGCTCTAAATTCCTACTATTTCTTCAAATTAATGCAAAAGTAAACTAAAAATACTTAAGCACCTCTAGACTTGCTACTGAAGTAGTAAATGGCTACATTCATGGAGTACTGAAATACAGAACTCTGATCTAGTTCATTACTAGAAAAAAGAATAGCTTAAGTCAAATCCTGACAAACTAAAGATGTTAAGCATTTTCATCCTGCTTCTTACTGCAGTTCAACTGTACCATAAAATCATAGCCACCACCTGCCAACTCATCCCACCCTATCGTAACTGCACAGCATGGGAGAACCGCAATTTCCAGCAACAGGCTATCATCTGCTTCACTCAACGAAGCACACACTGGTGTGCCATGTCCCTGGCTGGCTGCCAAACTGCTTCAGCACTCCACAACACTCCATGTCCAGCTCATAATTCAGCCTACTAGTATCAGGACACCATAATGGACATCATTGTGTGAAGAAGGATTTAGCACAGCTGTAGCATGATGCAGCTGACACTCTCATTGTGATACATTACCTTATAAAACCAGGAACATCCACAAGAGGAGAAATAGAATTGGCTGGACAGATGAAAGCACAGCCAGCTAACCTCTATTGTTCTCCAAACCTCTGTATCACATTAAGATATTAGATTTCAAAATGGACTTTGGAAGCTGAAAAACATAATGCAGCATTTCATAACAAAGCCCCACCATAACATTCTTATACCAAAGACTATCGTGCCTTATACCTGTGTAATACTGTTAAATTTACTCCATGCAGTAATGCCCAGCAGGTGTATCAATTTCAGCAAAATGTTCTGTCACATTATGCAGCCCTCAGCATGGGCTGCAATGTCAGGCTATATGGGAGAAGACAAAATCCAGGATGCACTGAGAAGTCCGTCTAGGTTCAACCTGGTTGATCTGATTCAACCTGATGATCTGATTAACTCAAAGTAGGGGGCCCACCAAAAGGTAAAGAAAAACCAACAAAACACACAGTTTTTAATTCTGCTATGTGTGAGGAGTGAAAATGGAGAGTTATCAGGTAAGGAAGACTGAAGTACACATGAGCCAGTTTATGGGCCAGAGTGGCTTAACTAAGCGATTGACACCCAGACAACTGAATGAGGTCATACAGCCCTGATATACCCAGATTCATCACCAGCCTCCCTTTGGCATGGGTCAGGGTTTTACACTCTGTTAAATCTATTACACCTTTAAAGAACAGGACTAGGTTTTTACTTTTGTCATCCAAGGAAGAGGGTGGGGTTTTCTACTTTTCTGAGAGTAAGGCTGAAACCTCCACGGGGCAGGTTGTTTGTGTTTCACACATACCCTTGTTTATTGGCATCAACAGATGGAAGCAGAGGTAGAGGAGGCCTCCTCCCAAAGAGTGGGAAAAAGTGAAAAATGTTATGGTGAATGCAGTCCTGCAGAGATTGACAGGAAACTGGTGATGGCTGTGGTGTTCTTAGCTGGAATCAAGGAGCAGAATGGAGCATGCCTCTCTTCTTAAGGAAGGACTGTGCAGACATGTGTTTGCTGTATCTTTTGACACATGGTGTGTGCCTCACTGGATTGAGTGAGTGTAAGGAGGAAGAGAAGGGCTGTCTGTACACTTGCCTTAGGCTCCCCAGTTAATCTCTACTTGGAGCAGAGGTGGCAACATCCTGTCTTTCTTCTCACACTATAAGACAATTCTTACCTTTCTTTTACATTTGTCTCCTATGATCTTCAGCTGCTCCAGATTCAGGGAATAGAATTGAATCTTATTTGGGTGGGCCAGCAGCATTTTCAGGTATCACCCCCCTAGACAGGTGCATATTGTAAAGCCTTCACGAGCCAGGTAGTCTGTACAAGAGTAAAAAGCACTTTTATTCCCTCAGTAAGTGCTCATTATAAAGCAGATAGATGAGTTTGGGCTCATTGAAACATCCAAACTAAGACTCAAGGATGTATTTAAAAGGGATACTTAAACTGGTCACTATGGGATGTAAGCCGAGGCTTTGAATTAAGGGAGTCTTTAATAAACAAAGAAATTATGTTATAAAATCCTGTCCTTTAACTAACATATACATCAAAATATTCTACTTTAAATTAGGACACAGACTGGGTGTCCCAGAATGTTAGCAATATCTGTTGTAATATTGCATTCTTCTACAAATTTAGTGCCTCCTAAATTTGCATTGTGGCTATCCTTTCTTGCACAATCTCTCAATAAGTGAGGTTTGTAGGAAGTTTATCAATACTCTGAATGAAGAAAATGTCCTACTAAAAGTTCTGGGTTGTATCTTAAAATAACAGTTTCTAAAAGTACCAAAATCATCATTCTCCCTTCTGACTCCTCCTAATATTTTCGACAGTTTAACATTTAGAAAGCATAATCTCACCTTTCAAAATGCAATTATGAATTTGTAGAAGTTTAGGCCTTGTGCCTATTTTGGGTAAGAACTTAGACTAAATGGTGTAATTATAGCTGTCTCTGTATGTTTTGTAAGCAGTAAACATTAGTCTAAGATGAATGATGTTCAGTGTTGAAATTTAAAGGAATTAGGCAATCAGTCATCCAGGAAATGACTGAAGGTGATACATACTTACCCAGACCCTGCAGTACAAGATTTTTGGACTTGCAAGCTGTTAAAACAAAAATAGTAAAAAAAATAGTAATAAACTGTGTCTCTTGTTGTTGCTGCTGCTTTAACTTTCAAAGAGTATTTAAACAGCTAAAATAACAACAGGACATTATATCCTCTCAATGATCTGAGTAATTACTCTTTTTATGTGTTACTTATGTTAAAGTATATGTAAAAACTACGACTGCTTTATCTGGACAGAATAAGGAAAAAGAGAAAGTGTTTGTAAAGGATTGTTTTGAAATGAAAGCATTGTATTTGAATGCTCTTAATCCTAACATTTCACCATACTGCCCTAGGCTATGAAAATCTAAAGCTGTAAGGAAAATGATTCCTCTGTTCTGTCAGGTGGCAATGATGGACGGGGAGTTGGTGGTTTCCACTAAACAAATGATCATGCAAAAATTGTGACCATTCCAGTTCTTTTAGGCATTTGCTGTCAAGCTGAAGTGAAAGAGATCTTGATAGCAAGACTCATTGAATATCTAGTTTGATTCCCTTATTTGGGAAGGGCAGAGGCATCTCTGTGCAATGGAAATCTTTGTGAAGGACAAGTAGGAGCAGGAATGCAAAATAAAACATAGGGGGAAAAAAAGAAAATAAACTAAAAAATTAAGTAGCAATTTTGTTAACCACACTTCATCCTTTCAAAGATGTCATATCTGATTGAGTAACAATTTATAATAATTCCTGTCATGCTCATGAAACATTTAGATATCAGAACATAGAAAATACTGTGAGATAATATTGTTCATCCTTGATACAAATGAAGAAATGATTTGATTGTCAGAAGTATAAATGTCTATTAAATATTGTGTTAGGTTAGGAAAATTAGGGAAATTTAAATAGCTACTGTTCTTGCTTCTTTAATGCAGTTGATTTGGCTTTAATCTTCAAGAAATTGAGTTTGTAATACTGAATATGCATTTTTGTAGAAAGCATATGACAGCAATGTCTGCAAACAGCCATTTAAGTAGTACACAGTGTTAACAGAAGGGGAAACAGAACAGAAAAAAAACACTGAAATGTTTTTCTTGCTTAATTTTTTTTAATGTACACCAAAATACTAAAACAATATGAATAAAAATCATTATATCCACAGTTTATTTTTTTATTTCAATGCACAATTTTTTTATTTTACGCACAACTTGTTTAAATTTTCTTCTGTAGGTGCCATAGGGATTTCTGCCAGAAATATACTATTTAATACAATAATAAATGAGTAGAAAAAAAGGAGAAGGAAAAGAATAATAGGGGAATGTTTACTCTTTAAAATACTCAAGGTAGCTAAAATTACAACTGAAGAGTTGCAGAAGAATTCCCAAACACTGAGTGACTAGACAGTAAAAGCAAAGATTCAATTAAGTGATGATAGGTGCAAAGTGATATTAACAAAACTGTTCCCAAGCATCTAAGAACAATTATATTGCGATGTGCTCTGAATTAACTTTTGCCACTCATAAAAGTGTCATCATGAAAAAATTTCTAAAAATATAACTCCGTGATTAGAAGTCACGAAAACCAAAATGGTATCATGTATTTATGTAGAATAGTGCTATGTATTTAGGTAGAATTTGAGAAGAAATATGTAACATCATACATACCTGTACTGCATCTTTATTGTGAATACTGCAAGTACCTGTATATCTCTAAGAGATGTTCATATAAAAATTAACATATAGTTTCACTTGAAGTCAGTATTACAGTTCATAAAAGATATCATTAAATTGGCTTGATATTTTGAGCTGGACACAGAAAGTCTTGGAGAAGTTCTGGGACCCAGCACAAAGAGGGCAGTACAAAACTACCTGGGAGGTCAACAAGTTTTATCAGGGGCAAGGAAAGGATTTTGAATAGTGAAAACAAAGTAGATTGTGGCTATTCATCTTGGAAAAAAGGCACAATAGTTATCTTTAAAATTGTGAATGGTATGATGGTGAAGCAGAAAGATTCCTCTAAGTTTCTTGCAACAGAGGAACTAGGGAAAAACTGAATTGAAATATCAGGCAACAGATCTGAACAGATTTTTTAAAAAAGCTGGTTTCATCCTATATGTAGTTTAAGTTGTTTGATTAGGAGATTGTTCATACACCTAAGTTGAAACAATAACTAAATTCATGGAGAATATGTCTTAGGTTGGATATTAATAGTTTAGATGCAATTTGTGGTTCAGGCTATTGCTACATATTGCTGGAATCTGAAAGGATACACCAGAAGGAAGAATACTCTATTCATAAGCCATTCTTATTGTCTCTCTGTTCTTTTACTTAAGCCTGTATTCTTGGCAGCTATCAGAGACAGGCTAATGGGCTAAAGGGCCTTCAATCTGTCCCATTATGACAATTCATATGCTCATCTTAGATCAGGTCTCCTTAGAGCAGTGTGTTACAAAAGGTGAAAGGTGCAACCATTAATTTATGTTTCATACTATAGATTTCCAAATTCTAGCACAGTAGAAGAACTAGTACACAGACAACAAAGTAAGAAATTTTTTTATAATTACATTATATGACTTGCTGCAGAACTGTTTAATATTAAGGATTTTCAGTTTACTCTTACAGAAGCAAAACACTTCTTGCTTTTCCAAAGTATCCATTGGTCCCACTCTGAATGACATGCAATTGTTCAGACCCAGCATAAAAAGCTGCATTTTAATGCAGTTTGAGTTGGCTATAAGATACTTGTGTTCTTATGTGGAAACTGTAACTTCTTAAGCCTGTCTCTATTCAGTGCAAATATTCCTTGCAGTTTTATTGGAGCAAGCCATTTCCCTTCTTACCTTTATAATTTTTAAACCCTGCTTTTCAACTATGTCGGCTTTAGCTGAGGACATTTGTTCTCTCAGTTAAGTGCTTGCATTCTAATTATAATTAGTCAAATTCCATTCAATCCCTTGTTAATTGAGAATATTAGAGTTCTAGCCATCTCAGCTGATCAGCCTCTAATTACCAGGATGTTTGTGCTTTTTGCCTTCTGACAACTGGCAGCAATGCTTTTTGTCAACCACCATGCTTGTTAGGAGAACTTTAACTGCATTTCCACTGCAAACACAAACACTAACCAAGTGTAAGGAGTTGGTAATCTGCAGTTTTATTGATAACCTTCACATATTTGCATGCTGGAGAGCCTGCCCGTGCTGCAGCCAGAGGTCTGGTAATGAAAGATCCCTAGCCCTTGCTGTACTCCCTGGGCAGGTAGGCAAAACAGATATTTTGTCTTGAAAACAGTTAAGTGCTGACACGTCATTTCCAAAGCAGACCATTATTGGACTGCCATATTTTGACAGAAAATGGAATGTGTGAACATTTCTTCCAATGCAGGGAAATGTTCTTCCGAGTGAGTCAAATCAACTCCAGTTGTCACAAAGCGGAACATAAACTGGGCACTCTTCATGGACAAGATAATAGATTTTCTTCATTAAGGCAGTTTGAACCTTCCATCCTCACCTCAGCTTGCACATCTTCTGCACACACTTATACAGCTGTGAATTCATGACGATAATAATGATCTACTATGCCCTGAGGGGAGGTTACCATTATACTTTCTATTTACCTCTTTCCTTGCACCCTCTTGGAAACTACCCAGAGTGAAAACACTTACCAGCTGTCAAAGAGGAAAAAGAATTTCAGAATCTGTAATTTTTTTCTCCTATAGTCACTTCAACAGCTGTCTACTTTATCTTCATTCTATATCTAGTTCAGGCATTTAGGGGTGGTGGAGATTTTTTGAAGGGAATTTTCATTTTCAAGCAGAGAGAAGACTGATGAGTATTTCCTCTTTCATCATATTTTCTAAATACACATTTACCCCTTTCCACCAGCCTGGCCCTAGGACATTCAATTACTTCCTTGCACCAATTAAAATTCTTTGTGATGACTCTCAACATGGATGGAAAGCATCTCACCAATTTTGCATGTTTATATCCAGCTTAGACATTATTTTTAGTCAAAAGAAAGGAGTATTCAGCAATGGATTTCTTTGCCAGTCTCTCTGTCCTGTTAATAATGACTGTATGTCCGGGTAACATTTCTCTCACCCACTGCAAGGAGTTTAGATGGCTTTGTTGTTGTAGATCATCCACATAGTGAATGTATAAATTTAGGTGGGACAGATCTCATCCTTCCTGAATAAAATTATTTAATTCTTTGTGGTCTGGGAAGCAGAAAGAAATTTAAGAAAATTAAATTAAATTAATTAAATTTCTTACTATGGGATCTTTTGCCTGTAGTAGACATACATATGATCCCTCATAAAGCTTGCCTGAAATGGGGAAACTTCATTTATGCTGCTAACACTGAAGTTTTTATTTTTACAAAATTGAATTTGTGTGCTGATGGATTTGTTTATTTGCTTAAGTTCCCACACCTTAATACTTTTTAATCAGTTTTTTGATTTTGGTGGTGCTGGAAGAGTTCAAAATTTTCTCAGTAAAATTCCCCAGAAAGTGATTTCTTTCAAAAGAAAATAATTCTGCTTCATAAGAACCTGCTCGTAATTTTTTACTACAGAACAGCAATGTAACTACATGCAGGTTACAGAGGCTCTGTCTTGTATTTTGTTTATAGGCCTAATATTAGATGTCTTAGCAATTCACTTTCATTTCCTGTTGCTTTGAGTGTTTGTTTCTTGCTACGTGTGTGATTGCAGTTCCTCTTGAAGGAAGTTCTGCCTCTATCAATATTGGTGGGAATTTAGCCACTTCAAAAAATCCATGACTTCATCTTAGATGATGTGTTTCACCACAGCTATGACATCGTGGAATGGAACACATCTCCATGGGAGTACTGGAAATGGAATAAGTAGCATTTTCTAGGTGAAGAGGGAGATGGTGTTCCCACATTAGAAGTTCATCATGTGTATAGCATGTTTGCAACAGCATTTTGAAAATTATTTGTGAATAAACAGAAATTTGGTTAAACACTTAAAAGTGAGCCATTTAGCTTCTCACAAGCAGATTGAGAGGTGACTTGGGAACCAGAGGATTAGTTCTCACAAAGAAACTATAGTGTTAAATATCTCTTTAACATGAAGAAAAACCCCTAATTGGAACTCACAACTGGAAGACAGGAAACTGAGTAGGAAACTGGGCCAGAATTTGCAACTGTGAGATTAACTAATTGCTGGAGGAAACTACGGGAACCCACTAGAGTCTCAGTGGCCAGATGTCTTCAGATCCAGTCTGGATTCTTTACAAGAGGTTTGGTTTCTTTTTGGCCGAACTCAATTTGTACTTCAGCAAAGCAGAAATCATTGGTTTCAGCATATACTGGTAGGTAAACATATGAAGGGATCTAATGGTCCTTTCTCAGTGTAAACTCAGTGGAAAGAATATGGCCATACAGTCATATTACAATTGGTTTAATATGGTTTTCCTCACCATTTGATGGAATTTGCTGAAACCACATAAAGCACTAACTTTAGAAGTTATAAGCTGATACCCGTACAGCAAATATTTTTAATTTCTAACACTTGATCGAATTTCCTCTTGCTGACTCTGCGAAGAATATCACATGGACCAAGACTAGTTCAATATTTAGGTCCTGTGTTTTCTATATAAATTTTATACAACCAGTGGTCATGTTATTCTTACTGCAAATGAGAATGAAGACACAAAGATTATGTATACATGTACAGTATATACATTTTTTTGAGAAAATATACTGATAATACATGTCTGTACTTGGTACTGAGACCATTTCTGTTGGGCTACCAAAATTCCAGAACGGATTTCAAAAATGAATCATCTTCACTTAAATGATAAAGGCACCATTAAATTAACAGAAAACATGCACAGAAAGAATATGAAGGGTCTTAGTCCATTCATGTTATGGAAAGGAATGATTTGATCATAGTTTGGAAGAGAAATTCAAAGAAATTTGATAGCAAGGAATATTTCAGTCCAGTAGAAAAAATTATAACAGATTACAATCTGAGAAGCGAAGACTCACAAATTTAAACACCTGGGGTTTGTATTTTTCATTTGTTTGCTTATTTGTCTTATTTTGGAATGCAAGGATGGGGGGCTGGTTGGAAATTCACCTGACACCTTGCAAGTGCTAAATCAAGCAACTCCTCAGAGATTTTTTGATTCTCACTGTGCTGATGGAGGCACAAAGCCATGGGAGATTGCACTTCAATCAAGATTTTTAGGTTCCAAATTGTAAAGGTGGTCATAAGTGAGGAGAGTTGATAGGGAGCCCGTCTGGTTATTATTTTAACTAAGTAGTGTTTTCTAGATAATTTTGCACAGGCATTGTTTCAAATAGTCTAGAAAATAACTTTAGAATGACTTAGCAAAGTATGTAGTGTATGTGTTATAATTTGAAATAATGAAATGAGATTCTCAGTATAAAAAATGCATGTATTTCAACCATACTACTGGAAATACTAGTAATAATAGCAAGATATAATTTAGGGTAGTTCTGTAGTTATATACAGCAGGATGTAGGACTAAATGTTCATTGTTTTCTTTTTGCCTGAGTATCTTTGAACTCATGAACAAGCAGCAATTTTTCTGTATTTCAGTATAGGACCATTTGATTAAAAAGAATAAAGCGCTATTGTAAAAATCAGATTAAATCCTAAATGTAGGATTTACTCTCTATATGGGTCTCCAGTTATATAATCCCAGTGGTTATTATCAAGGTGCACAGTTAGAAAATCAGCACAAAATTTAATTTTGAATAAGTTAATATTTTAAGAGTTTTTAAAGATCTTTAGTGTTCTTCTTTGTTTGGCTCTGAAATATTATATTGCTAACAATCATGTTATTAAGTGAATTGTCATAATGGTATTGTAATAAAGAAGATTCTACTATTGTAGCATTGCTAATGCTGCTCTTTATTCTTTACTAGCTGATGAATTCATTTATTCTTTCTTTGTTGCTGATTCAGTTTCTAGCACTTCTGCAGGTATCAAGGAGAAAAAGCTAAATTTTAGTGCCTGAGAGTTGCAAGAAGACTTAATACTTGACATCTGAAGTGGAAATATACAAAGAAAAATTGATTTCACTTTCTGTGTGACTGTACTTGAATACAACAAGCTGAACTGAGAACATTAATACTCAGTAACAAATCCAGAAAAAAGAACTAGGAAAATAGGCTACAAAAAAAGGCTTTGAATCCCCTTAAGCAGACGAAGGAACCTACATGTCCCTTAAAGGTTCCTTTAATGCAGAAATGATCACAGGAGTCCTACAAAATATAAAGAAATCTTAGATGGAAATTGACCTTCTGTAAAGGTATTACCTTGGAGATAAAGGTGTCATGGTCAGTGAAATTGCAACTCTGAAATTTGCCCTTAACTGCAACCTCTCTTACCAAGAGGAAACTTCAGGGAAAGGTCTTTTGGAAAAGTGTGTTTGAAATAGAAATATATCATAGCAGTCATCGACAAATATACTCTTCTGTGAGTTAAACAAAAAGTAGCAGAGACAGAAATGCAGATCCCATTTCACTACTGAACTTCCATTTGCCGATTATGTGCCCGGTGATGTCAGGCAGGCATCACATTCTCTCAATCTCTCCAAAATGGGGTAGCAGTCAAGTGCTGACTTCTCCCAGCTGCCATGACTCACCACTGCTCGGATTCCTCCTCACTGTTAACCTTAACAGTTAAGGGATCACTTCCCACAGCAGCGTCCTCTCTCTGACACCAGTAAAAGTGCTGTGACCCACTCCTAAATAGAGGAGAACACCCAAGATTTGTAGATGGCCATGGTCAAAAAAGAATGGCAAAAGCCAGGAGGGTCCAAAAAAGCTCACAAAGTTTTAATAGCAAACTGTGCACTTGGCATGGAATTTTATATATGTTTTGCATCTATCTTCTAATAGTAAAAGAAATAAAAGAAGTTTTCCCTGCCCTGGGGTAAGTTTTACTGCTTCTTGTGCAAATGAGTTAGCATGCACGGTCCGTTCACCTGGATCATTCTAGAAATGGGTCAGAGAGCTCTGAGGGTCTTTGGTGGTCTGGATCCCCCACTACTGGATTGACCCTTAGTTCACAGTTCATTCCTGCTTCTTGACAGCACCTCTGCACTTACGTTGTCCTTTGTGTGGTGCAGCCACCATGGATCAGAAGGGGGAACGGGCCTGGGAAAGGTGCTGCCCTATCTCCATATGGCCATGTCCTGTTTTGACTTGCCTGCTTGAATGGCTATCAGTGTTTGAGGCATAGCAACTCATTAACTCCTTTACTGCACAGGCTTCTACGCTGGCAAAATGTTGTATCTTCAGATTCTGCTGAATTATAATATTTTGCTATTTATCCTCTCTTTTAATCTCTAATAAACACTAGTTCTTATAATATATTTTCCTTTTTTAACATCTGATATTGATTTTGCACTCTGCTACCTGAGAAATATGCTAGAGATTTTATAGTACAGATAAATAGCATAACATATCTGTTACAGACCCAGATGCTCATGTTCATTGTCAGATCTCAAATGCGAAGCAGTAAAACCTCAGCAAAGGAGTGAGAGTTTGTTATTGTACAAAGGTTCAGTGTATTCTGTAATTGCATCAGGAAAGGTGAATAATGATACTGAATTAGCTTTGCAAAATGGTTCTGTACATTATTGTGTGTTATTAAATATTTTTATACAAAAATTTCTTTACCTAGAATGAACATGTTCACAGCTACATGTAGTGGATTCTCCAGCATTGGACACTTTTAAGATTAGCTGTACAGGGTCCTGGGCCATCTTTTATAGACTGTTCTTTTGCTAAGAAAGGCTGAACCAGAGGATCCTTGAGGTCCCTTCCAACCTGGTATTTTATGGTTCTTTGATTCAATATTTTAAACATATTGATATCATTTAAGTTCCACTAATTATTTAAGTGAAGGGAAAAGGGAACTAACAAATGTGATCAGTACATTTGGGATGAAGCAATGAGCTTTACATATAATAAGCTATATTATATAATGGTATTATTTGAACTCTTTCTATTTTAGAATACAATAATTCTGCAGTCCTTTTCCAAAGTCACGGTACTTTGACCTAGCTGCAAATCACAGAAGATTCTGAACTCAATCTGTACCCCACTGTCTTGTATACACTGTGTTGTATTCTGTCTTCTGTAATAATCTATGTACAAACTTTAAGAGCAAATATACCATTTTGTTTTTAGAGTACTTCACAGATTTATTCAGCTTTGAACCATTCTGCATTTCACTCTGTAAATCCCTTAGATATTGAGCAGGTATGGAGCATAGAAGTAAATGAATTATAACCTTTCATTTGTGGAGCCCAGTGTTTCATCTTTGTCATGCCACTGTTATATAGAAGATGTGGTTATTAATCTTCAAATAATTTATCAGATGTGTGTTACACATTAAAATACATTGAACTGCTGTATAATCACACTGTGGTTTCATTATTGCATGAATAGATGTTTTATTTCAATTCTGTTAACAGCTCCTGTAAAATCAGACATCATAATTTCTCTTTTTTAAGTACATGATTTGTAGAAGAAAAAAGGGTCAGTCCGACACTTCTGAAAGATAGTGCCAGGCTTTCAGTCAGGGTGTCTCATTAGTTGTCTGACTTGAGGAACAGATCTCACTGCTTCAGGCATTATTTACAGAGGTTTTAATCTATGTTTGGAACACAGTTCATAAAAGTGTTCCACAGACTTAAAATTAAATAAATTAAATAAAGCAGCACTAGATATTATATAAATAGCCAGAGGATAAAATAAAATGGTATAAAAATAAGGTGAACCGCTCACAAATAAGTGCACAGCATACAGAAATTTCTTGTATAATTAACATATTCATGGCAAAGACCAAATGCTTAATTATGTTTATAAATTGTAGCTCAGTATCTAATTCCACTTCTTTGCCACTATTGGAATTTCACAAGTTTGAGTTTGAATAATTATCTCCATAAACATATATAGTTGTAGTTGTTTTGGAGATTTTTTTTACTTATTGTATTTTATTTTAAAAATATTTATGAGTCTGGAGGGTAGAACGAGAAACAGGCAAACAACAGTATGACATAGTTTTGAAAATGTTAGAAAACTAAATTCTGTTCTCCATGTACTACAGAGGTCATTGACTTTCCTTTCACCTTAAGATGTTTTGGGTTAGACTTCTATTCAGAAAAAAATCAATTTGTTGAGTACAGCAACTATTCAGAGACTCCTGGTAACTATCTGATTTCATGTGAGTTCTATGTCATTTATTACCATATCCATAATATTATTTTCCAAGTAGTAAAGCTACGAATAGAAAGAGGGAAAAGCATACTAATAGAAATAGCTAGGAAAATTTTAATTATGTTATTCTAGATAAAAAAAGCAGATCCCTTTACTAATTTCGTTCTTCTATTTCATCTGAAGACAAACTGAATTCTCTCTCCCTAATCAGTACTGTTGAAGGATGAATACAGCACTTTAGTGCTCCACCATCTTTTGTCAATCTACCTGCCCATACTCCTGAAGAAAAACATCTTTATTTTCCTGTGACAGTCTGATTTAAAATGAGATAAAGGTATTTGATCTTGGCCGATGGACAAAGAAGTGCTATTTTTCTTGACTGGAATATAAATTATGACATACTAAAAGTGTGGAAGTGTTTCTTTGGGGGTCTTTGGGGGGGGGTGTTTTTTTAAAGAAAAGGAAGACAACAAAGTCAAGGGGAGAGGAAAGGAGGGAAAGGGAGGAGAGAATTATCTTGACATGAATTGAGACAACATTTTCTACAAGTCTCTGAAAATTTCTATTGAATTCACAGAATGCACAGAAAGTTTTTTTAGAAGTCTGAAAACGTTCTAGTGAAACATGAGACCATTTTCAGATATTTCTATCCAAAATTTGTAAAAAAAAGTTACAAGATTTTATATGGAGGTTATAAAAGAGAATAGTCCAAGTCTGGATGAGTTTAAAATATAAGCTATATAGTTACTTCTTCCTATGCCCAGGAACCAGGTTTAAAGAGGTCTAAGACGAATCTCAACCCTATGGTACTTTCATGCCTAAGGTTACCCTGCAGAAGCACGTGAAATGCAAAGATTGTGATGCAGACAAAACGTAGAAAAGGCAGCTGCCAGGGCACTCATATGGATACAGCAAGCCACAGATTCTTGCTCCTGGTGGCTGACAAGGGAGATTAAAATTCCCAACATTTTTACTTCATCCAGTAATATTTATGAAAAAGGCATCTTTTGCCAACTCTTGGATAACTATGGCCTTGTGATACAAATATCTATCTTATTTTAACACTGGCAAACAAAACCCAGTAGAAGCATTCCTTAAAGTCATGTTCTACCTACAATGAGGTAACTGAAATATGGAAAGTTCTAGTGAGTAAGTCTGAAATAAAATGTTTATGAAACCTGCTTCCTCTTTAAACCTGTCCTGAAGCCTTGCTTTCTAGCCACCAATGCCACTGACTGCTTGGATAGCAAAAACTTTCACACCACCTCCGCAGAAGCCCTGGAGAGACTTTCCTCTTGGGTCACTGCAGACTCCTGGGAGATCCTGTGCTGTGGGCCCCATGCGTGACAGTGAGCACTCCCAAAGCTTCTCATGGTTCTCAAGGAAATGAACAATCCCTTGCACGTTTTAGTTTTTTCTTGCTAACCTAGGACAAAGAAGATGGGTAGCTGTCTTCTACCTGCTGTTGGTTCTTTTAGAAAACACTTTGCATGACACATATATGGTAAACAGAGAATAAACAAATATGAGATCTCATCTACCTCATTTGCAAGTCCCATCCGACTAGAAATATTCCTGGGATTTGAAATGCAGAAAACTCTTTGGACCTGAGATAGTATAGGTTTCTTCATGCTTCTGAAATCTTTGTTGTGCCACCTGGATGATTGCAAAGAGAAACTTATGAAATTCCATGAACCTTATAGAATGTGTGATCTGATCAAAATGTCCAGGAGAGTGACTCTGCCCCAGCATAGAATAAATTAGGCAGCACACAAGCACATTCTTGGTTTGTTATGTATGCTTATTGACTCCTTCAACTGAAACTGTCCCCATTCCATTTTGGTTTCTGTTTTCAAGTGACACTTAGAATTAAGGCCATGGTTATCTCATTTGAGTTTAGATTTATTGTAACAGAGAAGAAAAGATTATGTCTCACTCCTACAGTGAAGCTCTGCAATTGTTGTATAATGTAAAAAGCAAAAGGTGAAATCATGTTCTTTAAGGATAATGGGAGTTTTCCATTTGTACCACAACAGTCAGAATTCACCCAGCAATGACTGTGGAAAGCAGAAGAGTCAGAGTCACACAAACATTATATGTGTTGGACCACATCACAGATGAGTATCATAAGGGTCTTTTTCCCCTGTAAGATTTGCATGGGCCACCTCTCCTTTCAGCTGTAACTGAAATGCTTTTGTAGCAGCAGCTGCAGCAATTAGTGAGGTGGAGGAGTAAAGCTGTAGAAAAGTATTTAATAAATTTCAAGTGTTTGCTGATGGCTTTGCTCTCCACAGAATGGCCTGTTTATTCTCAGGAAAAGGAGTCTGAATCATAGGGCTGTAAACATTCCTTTCAATTTTTTAACAGCCTTCTATGCTCTTTGTTGCAATTCAGAGCATGGATATCAATAAGCAAGCATGGTTTGGAAGCCCCTCAAAATACTGGACAGGCATTTGATCACTGATCGCAACCACGCTGCCTTACGACAGTGATTTTTCCCTACCTGCAGTGATAGCAGACAGCAAGATTTTCAGAAACATTCATATTTCTTCATCCACAAAAAGAATATCTACCCCTTCTACTTATTTATATCTAAATGTAGGTATTTTGAGTAGCTATTTCTATGTTCTGATGTTAGAAGGTTGCAAATGGAATATTAGTAACAGTGTGACAATTTTTTTTGATGTAAAAACTGTAAATCGGTCATTTTTATCTATATGTACCGCAGATCAACTAGCACACTTTCTCCCTCACTACATTCATCTGCCACTCTATTTCTCTATCACCTAACTTTCTGTCAAATCTCTAATGTTATGTGCTTTCAACCATGTTGAAGTTGAATGCTTCTTCACACTTACTGCTTATTTGCCTTCCACTCTGAGGTTTATTTTAATTTTTTGCCTCATGCACTCAGCAATACATTTTCCCAAATGGAATCAGAGAGCTTATATTAAGTATGTTTGTTGGCCAGTTACCTGACACAATTAGCTCTAATTAGCAGATATGTTTACTCATAAACATACTTTCTGGGTAGATCATAACTCACATGACTAGCAGCGCGTATCAGTAGGTCTCATAAATGTTTTACCTTTATATTCAGTGTCAGAATAGTTTACTAACATGTAAGAATAAATCACTCTCTTCTACTTCATCTTAACACTGAGTACAGCATTATGTACTGAAGTTTAGCAGCAAACTCAGGCTAGAGTTTCTGGTTCCCTGTTCACCTTTTGCAGATTTGCTACGCTGGAATTCAAGTTCTACCCTAAGAATAAAGATCTTAAACCTTATCATATCCTTCATATAATTTTATTTTAAGTATCATGATGAAGTGTTCCTTACTGGGTTTTGGATAATTAATCAGTATGTTCTAGGCAGAATATTAAGATCAAGAATAACCAGATTCATGTATAGCAGTCAGTAACAGTTAATGCACAATGAACTGCACAACACTTCGGTACAAATTGATCCTATTTCCTCCTAGTGTAGATCTGTCGGTCCTGGGATTTGGTATTCTGAGAAAATCCAGGAGTTCTAGATGTACTAGAAATTAATAGATTGCTTTTTTAATGGAAACACTACTATTTCAAAACTATGTTTATTGAGTTATATAAATCATTCGAATATTAAGGTACATGTTAAATATCTGACTTTTCTTCTATCCTATCACTGTATAGGTACTTCTTAGTAGACTTTTCACAAAAAACAGCCCAACCTAATTTCATAACTGTGACCCTGATGCAAAGACATGACATTGACATACACTCTTACCTTACAGTATATAAACAAGAAAGAAATATTTAGCACAGTACTAAATAATATTTTATCTTTGGATTCCATAAGAGAATCCTATTGGGACGTATGCCTGCTCTATCACTGCTGCAGGTTTGAAGCCACACTGTGATTTCCTTTTTCAAGGTCACTTGATCTCTGTAGCACAGGCACAGGTCATTGCAATCAGTGTGTGCAGCTGCTGAACCATGGAAACCCTCATTCATGGCTGTGACTTGTAGCCCTGCAACCACTCTTTTCACACAAGCTGAATCTTCAAATGGCCTCTTAAGCTCCCAGCTCAATCAAAGTTTTTGGGAATAGGCAGCTGTTAAAAACAGCAGACATCTGAGTAGAGGTGAGATGTTCTTCTACAATTTTCTGACTTGAACTAGAACGGACTTCTTAAAAATATAGTTCAAGCCAAATGTTCAGTAATTTACCTTTTAATTTCATTGATATGTCCAGTCTGGAGAGAACGATATATATTGACATTTAACATCTACTTACTTCCTTATTGATGGCAAGGCCAGTTGGCAGACATTATTCCCTTAAGAAATGCTAAGCAAATACTGCAAAATTTATTCATGAGCATTTATTTGAAATAAAAAAAAAAACAAAACAAACCACCAAACCACAAACTTGGCTGTGTCTGTGGCCCCAGTGGATTCACTTTCTGCAAATATTCTAGCAAACAAATTTAAGAGGAGGCATGTTCACTGAACGGCCCAGCTGAGCAGCTCATGCATATTCAAGAAGATATTTAAGCATATGCTTAACTTTGAACTTCAAATTGTATTGAGTCTCAGAAGGATTCAAGCATGTGCTTAAAATTCTGCTTGTGATAACTTACGTCAAGAAGTTTGCCATACTGTATCCTGAGGTAAGACCATATATGCATTGACAGCTATCCAAATCAGCTGATGCATGGTAATTTGGGCAATCAGATCACTTGAGGTCTTGGTAAAATCTTTGCATTAGTGTAAATTTGTCTCTTGAAGCTCTTTAGGGCAACTATTGCTTAAAACCTTGCCATCAAGCTATTAACGTGCTTTACCTTAATCTACTTCTAAAGTGTATGATTTTTCCTTGTAAATGAGGGATAAGAATGTCTCATAGTTTTGTAAGTAGAAAAGCAACTGAAGCATATCTATGTCAAACTGTATTTCAAAGCAGAAAAATCCTTGGATCTAGATTTTTTTCTGTTTAGCTCCACTGATACACAGTGGAGCCCAGATGGCATAGTCATCTAGGGATTCCTATTTCTTTTCTTTGGCAAGAAACAGAAAATCAGAGGAAATGTTCTTCCTTTAGTGCAAATAGGGTGCATTGGAGCTTAATGTTATAATATGGATTGAGAAAGTTGGTTAGGGACTAGACTGTGACTTCTGTTATTCTTATTGCCATTAAAAATACATTCCTTGGCCTTTAGCAACAGCTTAAAATCTCAAGAAAAGTTCTTGACACTTGCAAATGAAATTCATCTCTACATGCATAGATAGTGTTTTGTTTCCTACAAAACTACATGCTTCAAAGTAGTCAATTTAATAATTTTTTATAATGACCATCAAACTCATTTTTTCATTCAACAGCAGAAGTTACCTAAGACATTATCCAATTTATCTGTCTACGATGACGGTTTGAACTTAGCTATTCCCCATTTTGGATTATGTTTATGTTATATACCCTAATATAGTGTTCCGTCTTGACTTTGATAATTTGCTACAATATGAGGATGTTACCGTTAGTTTACAACTATTTAAAATTGCTAGACAACTTAATTCATATTCAGCTGTTGTAATAAGCCCTTGAAAATGATTTTTCCTTAATCGCTCAATTTATAGTTCCATTCCCTCTCTTTTGAATTTTCTTCTTGCGATAATCTCTTTTCCCTCAGTGGACTTTACAGAAACCAGAGAAGGAGAGAACATTTCTTAAATGAATGCAAGGAATAGGTTTCAAAACAAATGACACACAAAATGGATCTGACTCAGGTCAGTTAGAATCCCCAAGCATTCCAGGAATAAAGGTAATGAAATAATAATGATAATTTTTAAAAGTTGTTAATGTACATCACAATTGTTTCTACTGCAAAAACTAAATTAGTCAATAAAACTGTATTGTTTCCAATAATTAATTTAAATATGTTTCAAAGTTCTGCAGAAAAGACAGAAAAAGGCCCTTAGAAATCCATTCTCTCTACTTAAAAGTACAAATTGCAAAAATGAATTCAAAGGAAATCTGAAAATCTAGTTGCTCGTTAAACTGGTTTCTTTAGCTTCATGAACTATTTGCAAGTCCTTTGGCAGTTTCATTTAGTGGTGTTTTCACTTCTTTCTCCCATAATCATTTGAAAATGGAAATGGTAGATCATGTTGACAAATTGTCGATTACAGTTAAATGTTGCTAGCAAATGTCATTAAGTGCCCTAATTAAAACGATCACAGTTCTTTAAAAGGTAACAATATCTGCCCTTAGTGTATGCTAATATCTCTTAGTACTGAAAAAAAAAAAAAAAAACCACGAAAGTGTGAATCTGTATTTTAAGAACTCACTGTCATGACACATGTATTCATGAAATTCCATTGGAAAAAAAATTGAAACTATAGCAAGTAATTTGTAATAGATAAACCATATTGTACGTTGAATTGCAGTCACTTTCTTTAAACTGTTATGGTCAATATGGCTGACAAGTGGTCTCTTTGTGCCCTGTGCTGCATATCCGGCCAAGCAAACGTGGAAGGAGAGTCACTGTCTTGGGTGGGCATGGGAAACTATGTTCTGGATGAGAGGTCCACAGACTTCAGTGATTCTGCCTAACATGGTCCCACATAAGTGTCACCAATTTTTATTGGAACAATCTGTAAGCTTTTAAGGCAGAAAGATGACTTAGTGAAGAGAGAGTAACTTTCATTTCCCCACATCAACCCAAATTCTGTGGTAGACTTTGTTCTGGAAAAAGGGAAAAAAAAGAATGTTTAACTCACTACAAGTAATTTCTTGAATAGGACACATTAAGCTGAAATCTTGGTTGTAATATGACTGAAATATATGCATCATGACAGCACTGACATACTTTCTTTCTGAAGATAAATTGGTTTTTTTTTCTTACAGAAGCAGAAGTTCTAAGTCTATCAAGCACAGTTGCTAGCGGTCTTCCAGACCAGCTTGGTGATTTTTAGACACTTTTTTTTAGGCTGTCTGACGAGTTATTTCATTTTAGAGTTGATTTATGACATGCTTGAAATACACATTCTTTTTCTGTAATCCCTCCCCAAAAATAGGTAGAGGGTCTACCAGGGGAAAACACATTGGAAAGAATAATAAATTAAATTGCATTACCTACATACAGTGAAATATTTCTGAGGTTGATTTTATGTGGAAAGGATGATCCTTAGTTGAATGATGAATTAAGGTATAATTGAAGTAATTCATTAGTCATTTTTGTTATTTAAATGTTTACTTATATGATATTATGGGATTCTTAAAACACAATATATCACATACGCTAGCAAGAGATGTTACAATAACAAATTGGATAAGATAAGACTTGGACTTGATGATCTCAGAGGTCTTTTCCAACCCGTTGATTCTATGATTCTAAGATTTCACTGAATATTCTTAAGAAGGTGACAACAGTTTTACATATTCATGGTACAGACAGCACCTAAAAAAATCCTGGGAGGTGTAGCTTTCAGGTCCTGCTGAACTGATAAATCTTCACAATCAGGGGTTCCTGCCTTGCACTGACCCATATCCCAGCAACAGATATCCCTGCTTCTCTGGAAGGACTTTTCACTTCTGCTCTAGGATATTTGCTAAATCATATTGCACTCATGTAATTAAACTGAATGTAATTACTGGATGTATTTGAACTCTTATTTGGGTCAACATTTAGGCATATCTTAAAATTCAGTTTTGCTATATGGAACAAGCCTTAGGGAGCCTTGTAAGGAAAAACCCCTGAGGTGGTGTGTAAATTTGGGAGTTCTCTTTTGGGTAGAAGACAGAAAGGGAAAAGAAGTAGAGAAATTTTACTTGTTTGTTGCACATACTTGAAGAATAAACACCTAAATTCATTCAGTTTTACTCCCAGCTTGGTTTCATGTTGTTTTTATTTTGATAATTAGTTGCTGGCTACAGTCAATATGTATTGCCTTCTATTTGTGCAACTGGTATAATTACATAATTAGTGTAAATGGATGCAATCATCATGAGGATGTTTTGAATTCCATGAAACTTTATGGAAATCATGTTACATACAGTCAGTGACAGCTAAAATACTTCAGTGTGATAGTTTCTAACTTTTTTTGTAAAATTACATTGCATTTCTTTTGCATCATACCTCAAAACTGTGCCTGTATTGCAGGTCACAGTATGACAGTAAACTATGTAAGCTTTATGCCACATTATATCCATCAACTTCGAGAAGTATGAAATGAGCAGACTTCTCCCAACTGCCTCTAAAACAGGCATAAATACCGTAAACACCTCTTTAGTTTCTTCACAAGTCCCAACTTAGTCTTATATTAACATCTGCCTCTAATGAAACAGAAGAATAGAAGGATGGATATATGGATGAATGGATAGATAGATAGATAGATAGATAGATAGATAGATAGATAGATAGATAGATAGATAGATAGATAGATAGATGTTTGTGTGAAAGCATAGGACATTGGAAACTAGGACTAAATGTCTTCATTTGCTTAATGGAAACCCTGCATCTTCATTCAAAACAGTCCCATTGTACTTACTCAACAAATTTTGAATATTGCTGGTTTCCTGAAAAAGAAAAAGTCACAGCTATTATGTGCTATGCTAGGAAAGCTGGAGAAATTAAGGGTATCAGAATATCCTGAATTCCAAAGAATTCTGCCTGGCAGAAAAGAGTTTCATAAGCTGCCCTGCTGAGGACATCAGCTGAACCCCAGAGATAAGCAGCATTTTACTCATCTGCAAATATCTCTAGGAACAATAGTTTTCCTCATGGTAATTTCAAGAACCAGTCTGAGGACCTTAGAGTAAAAAAAAAATCTACAAATCCAGAACATGGTTCAAGACTTTTATTTGCCATCTCACTAGTCAGCTTTGCTGTGTGATAAAAAATGAAGTGATAGCAACACTTAGGGTCATTATTAGTGGATCACAAGAAAATTATACAGTTGGGAAAAACTGCAGATACTCTGAGGAGTTTCCTTGCTTTTTCTATTTCTTATAATTCTGATATTTGACAGTCTGTGAGGAACAATCAGATTTTCTAAGAAATTGTGCATCCAAGCTTCTAAAGGGGAGTTGAAATATGAAATTCTTTCCAAATTGTGACTGCCAATTAATATCTGACTAATGAGATGTTGCACTGCATCTATTATGTGGTGATTTCTATAACTCTATCGTAGTGAATGTCACTTCCTCATAAGGACCATCCAATGAGTCACACTACTACACACAAGAAATCTAGTTGACACAAGGAAATTGATACCTAGCATGTATATAGCCATTATAATGTTCACTTTCCCTAAGAATTTTCATCTATAAGGATATAGGAAAGGTTGAAAAACATTTATTGCTATTTATGAATAACTATTTCTAAACCTTGTAACACTGAAACAGATAAAAGATCTATATATCCATGGGAGTTTGTCTCATTAACTATCTTAAGTATTAAATAGCTGAGAAAAATATTTTCTTTTCCTTTTAAATTTTTCTGAGACTGTCTTTTTTTCTGATTTAATATGATTCCTGCATCAGTCATGCATGAGGATTACTTTTTAAGAATAGAATAATTAAGGGTGAGGTTCTATTACAGGTTGCAAGATTTTTTTTATATACTCTGGGGATAAAAAGAATTACGCACCTCATGTATATCATAGTTTAATTTCTGAACACTCTGTAATCTTTACCTCTTCATAATTTTGTTAGTATCATTAGTTGAGATGTGCAATTTTTTCAGTTTATCCTAGATAGGAATTAATTACACCGTTGAGGAATTATTATTATATATTTTTATTATGTGGAGTTCCTCAAACCTGAAACACACAACCCTGGAGATAAAAAAACGCGAATTTTTTTACCCCTTTATGTGTTCTCTGCATTTCAAAAGTGTCGGGATTAGTTCAGAGTTTATGTTGGGATGCTGTATAACATTAGCTAGGGTTGTCACTTCTGCAGTGAAGCTCAATCATTGCTCCCTGCTGTTCTCTCATTTCTTCTGAAAGAGTGGCAAAGGTAGCAAATATTATGAAGGGAATAATTCTGGCACACTCATCTTCGTTTATGGCTTGAATAGTCCAACTTTTTATATAGAGCTTTGTTAGATTATTTCAATGCGATTCCTACTACGTAGCTAATAGAGGGAATATAATGTAGACATCTGTAAGCACACTAAGCATGTGAACAAGCAGGGTTACATTTTACATCTCAGATAATATTTTAAAACTAGCTCAAAGGAGAGGTGTTTTATAGTCACCTTCTTTTCTCACATAACAGGTGTATAACTCCTACTCATTTCTAAGTTAAACCACCAAGAAAAGTAAAGGATAATTTTAAGTGGCAGAGGTCAGTACAAGAAAAATTCAGGTCTGTTTTCTTCTTATATCTCACAAGAAAATATCTTGATTGCTGTTTTATTTCTTGGATTTGTTCATTTTAGCTTTTATTTGCTGCAGACACCAGCCAGTGTCGTCACCCAGCCCTTCCCTGAGCTGCATTTTCCCTCTTTGACCTCTAAGGACCAGGAATGACACACAAACTCCTTCATCCTTCCCAGCACTGTCAGACTCTCCAGTCACCATCTTAACAGGGAGAAAAGGGACCACAGATCACCTCTGTCATGACTTTGGACTTTCTGTAAATACTGAAACCCAAAATGCAGGAAATATCTTGTTTGTTCATGTCTGCTATGATGCCAAGAAACCAACCAGCTACACTTGCCTTGAAAAAATGATGGCACACATAATTATTGATGTGTTTTAACTTTCAAGTGCTTCAGAATCATTAAAATTTTAGTCAGAATCAGCCTAAGCAAAGAATTATCTTAGTATTGCAATTCAGCCTCTTCCTCCCAATCTTTCCCTTAACCCATGTGTTTGAGGCCTGATCCTGCTCTGAGGTCCTATATGAGTGCATGGTGAGTCCTTTTGTGTCTGTTTGTTCTCAATTAGTCATCACTGTGTTCTTGTGCTCAGGAATCAGTCATTGTCCAAAAACAACTTGCAGGTGCAGATCTAATTTTCTATTTTCTTTGCTCAGCAGTACAAGGCTTTAAAACCAAGATTTTTAAAGGCACTGTGACATCTATCCCCCATGGATTTTGATGAGAGCAAAATGTCTAAATACCTGGAAAAATCTTGTTATAAATGACTAGCAAAATCCAATTTTCCGAAGTGACTTAAGCAGACTTAGGAACCTGAGAACTCAGATACACAATTAGTTTACTATTGCTCAACATGTTACCATTCATCAGCTTAGCTTGAACTTCAATCATTTCAGGCTAGACTAAACAACATTATATTTGCCACTGGCTAAGACTGAGTGCACAAACATTTAAAATTGTTCAGCTAATTCAGTATATCTTGTTAAATCATGGTAATATGACACTGTTCCCAGAGGAGTTTTCTATTTGAAAATCAGTGGAATTTGGAACTTTGATAGAATAATGAATTTCTATGGCAATATATTTTGTGCTGCATAAGCCTTGTAACATTGACAGTTCCTGTCTTTGCTCCAGCCCTTTGGCACAAGGTGGCAGAGTATCCCCTTCACTATGTTATGGCATCTGCTCATATGAGGCAGCTGTATTTGCACTGAGAGTATCAGCATCTGTAGCTCATTCCAAAATGTATTTTGTGCATTAAAATACATTAAAATCCATAATTATTTTGTGCAAGTACATCTTGGATATCTGAAGCTCTGTCTATCCTGAATAACAACTAATATGTATATAAGCCAGTTTTATATTAACTGCAGTAGCAACAATGACACTGGTGACACAGTTCACTGTGAGGCAACTACATCAGTATTTATCCAACTTCTCAAACAGAGGATTTTCATTCTGTAGTAGGTACAGTAAAAGTACTTCCCAAGACAGAAAGTTAAAAGTTGATGGAAAACCAAAAAATGGCCACGCTGAAGATCCATGTGGATCCATCTTACTTATACCTATGACTTGGAGCAGAGCATCAGAGTAGGGTCAACATGCTGAAGTATCTTTCATGGGATACCTTCAAAAATAGCAGCAGTCTGAGTGTCATAGACTTCTAGTTCCAAGTTTTTGTAGTCTTTGTAACATACTTCTAGCTGGAATTCACCTTCTTAGTTTTTGATCTGGTGTCACCTTCTGCACTGTCATGCAGATATGGATTTAATGGCATTCTGTCTGGAAAAAAATAAAACTGATTTTGTTTATTTTGACCTGTCTAGAAATTATATTTGATATTCTTCATCTCTTTACCTTTAACAGTCAGTTGCAACTGTCTTTCCTCAAGGTCACAGAGAAAGGCTGTGGTGGAGAAAAGGTCTGAATCTGTTTTCTTGATTTCTGTCTTGTGACATAGCCACAGATCCAGCCTTGTCTTGTATATATCAATTTAAACTATTTGGAATTCAGATGAGTTTGCCTTACTGCATTCCTAATTTGAATCAAGCTTGCTGACAGTGAATACTTCTTTGCTATTGCAGTATAGATAAGATACAATATTATGACAGAAATATTGCAGTGAAGGCACTTAAAAATTCCAGAACACCTCTCATATACCAGGATCCCAGGTGTTCCTGTTCATCTTATATATGTGCTTTACGCATATTTTTTATTTTGTGTTATCACACAGTAAACACTTTAAGTATGTGGGCTTTATTTCCAGGCTATTAACTGGTGGCTGTTTCTCCAGAGAATAACCTTGTCCTATTGATTACCAGTAACATCTTTCAGGTATGCTGCAGAATCTCTTGTGAATTATTGTCATATATTTAGTTGTCATGGGAAAATATGAGGATTATTACATTCCTCTGTTTTGTGCCAACATTCATCTAAATGTAACTTAGTTTCCATAAGTGAAGAACAGCTATTCTTTTGATTTGTTTGTTAGAACTTGTGACGATTTTTAAACCTTTCATGTTACGGGTAAAGGTAAGAAGTAGTTGTTGTCAGTCAGACCCTTGGTCCCTTAGATATAATTTACAACTTCACTCCTTTTCTGGTTCCTAGCATCTTCTGCTCTGAGTGACTTTAATCTGCAACTTTAGCATCAGTTCAAGGAGCCAACAGCTTCTTCCCCAGGAGAGGATTTGGCCACTAAACTTTATTCAAGTAACAACTGTTGTTTCCAAGATGGCTATTCCTACTCACTCATGTGTCTTTCTGTCTCTATAGATTTGCTCTTTATTGATAGACTGCGATGACCTGCAAATTCAGTAATGCACATAACATGTTAGGAGCAAAATTGTTCCTCTGTATGAAGTGTTATTTCATAAATCAGTGTCTTTTTAATATCCCTGATTTTTCATCAGCTGAAATAATTCTCATTGGTGGATCATTTCTCTTGCAGAGCAGTTTTACGTAAAGCCATTTCTTAGCAATTGGATTATAATGATGTTGCTTCAGATATAATTTCTCCATAAGTTTTATAGGCTTTTTTCTCGACTTTTAAGGAAGACAAACAACAACAATCAATGAAAGATTTTTGTTCTGTTTTGCTTTCAATAGTTTTTTTCATCGCACTGAAAAAAATAACATTTAAAGGAAAAAATATAATAAGCAAAATCCTCAGTCCTAATATAGATACACAAAGGCAAAATGCTGTGTAAAGGCTGGTGATAAAAATAAGATAATGGAAATTCTTAGAAGAAAAGGCACACAAGGATTTGCCCTCAATGCCCTAAAGTTTTGTCTGTTGCTAATAATAGTCAAAGGGAGGTTGGCCTGTTCAGTCTCAAGAAGACAATGAGAGAGGATAAAACTGTCTGAAGAAGGGTGCCAAGAGGATGGAGCCAGGCTCTTTTATGTGGTGGCAAGCAATCGTACAAGAGGCAATGGGTAGAAACTGATGCAGAGAAAGTTCCACCTGAATATGAGGAAGAATTTCTTTACCATGTGAGTGACCATGCACTTGTAGATTGCCCAGAGAGGTTATGGAGTCTCCCTCACTGGAGATATTCAAGAACTGTCTGGATGCAATCCTGTGCCGTGTGCTCTAGGACAACCCTGTTTGAGCAGGGAGGTTGGACCAGATGACCCACTGTGGTCCCTTCCAACCTTACCCATTCTGTGATTCTGTAATACTTCTAATTATGTCTTAGACATTGAAGCAGCAGCTGTAAATTTCAGTTAATTTGAACATATTGTCTTCCTTCATGTAGTCAGAAATGATGCACAGATACTTTTGTTAAACAGGTACACATGCTTCTTCCAAGAGTTATTTTTAAAAGTTAAAGTTTCATTCCAGGGCATTGTGGCAAAATTTTGAGTAGTTCCTGGCAGTATTTTGAATGAGCATTTGTGATTTATTTCTGTATAGAGGAAACATTAGTACTACTAGATATTATCAGCAAATATCAGACTCTTCATTACAAATGTTTTTAATACATGCTTGTTAAAGAGATAGGCTGGTTTACTCTAACAGTTTTTAAAGCTGAATCTACTTTTTTTCTTCCTTTCATCCATCTTTGAGTTTTGACATATGCAATATTTGCATGAAGGCTTCAAGAACTGAGATGACCTTGCGAAAGATCAGGAGGTGTGTCTTGAAGAATTACAGTTTCTTGAAAGATGATTTATGTGATTACCGTGCAAAAGAGTACTTGTTCTGTAGTGATTGATGACCACACTGGCAGTATTGACTGATCGTTAGAAGTATTTATATGGCAGATCCTTTAAGGTAGTGCAAGATGTGAAGGAAAGATTAAATGCATGTCAAGGAGACAACAGTTTCTATGTTTATGGAATTAGAGCTTGTAGTTCTTTCACAATACCTTTAATTATTTTCTTCATGTTTGCTTTTTTTTGCAGACACAAATGTACCATGAATGCTTTCAAAATGGCTTGTAGGCCCCATAAAATCTATAGTGCAGATGATGTAATTCACATATTTCAAAAGCAGTTAAGTTTAATTTTTGAAATTATAAATCCCTGCTTATAAAAATATTTTTAGGTATAAAGCATATTCATAAAGATGTACTAGAGAGATAAATATATTGTTGCTTATCTGTTTCTCAAGATTTGTAACACAAACAGACTTTAAAAGAATGAACATAGTTATGTTATTTGTGATTCTGGACATTGAAGTTTTCTACTGCACTATTTACTGTGTTGTGTAGATATATTAATGACTAAGTAACCTTTAGTAAATTATATGCTAGTATTTCAGCTATTTATAGTCATTAAAAATAGGTGGTCATTAAGGCAGTAATTTAAATACAAGCAGACCTGGAATTATTCTCAGTTTCACCACATCACATAGCTCTATTAAAGAGAGCAACTCAGTATTATTACTCTTAATTTATTTAGGTGCAAGTAAAAGCAAAGCCTCTTGGCTGACCTACTGAAGGCATATATACACATTCAAACCCTACCTAAATATATATTTATGTATAATGAAAGTTCCTATATAGTATGAGTAGAAAGACAACAGCTTGACAGAGTACAGTTAATATATTTAATTTATGATAAATCTATTAAATAGGAGCATGTTTAGTTGATTCAAGTTTCCTTTTCTTCTCTTTGTATTGCAGCATTATGAAAAATTTTGCTTACACTAAAGTCAAATTTTTGAAATGTTTTGAGCAATGAAGCAGGTTGTTCAGAGAGACTGTGTAGACTCCATCCACGGAGATATTCAAAAGCTGTCTGGACATAGTCCTGGGAAGCAGGCTATAGGTGGCCCTGTGTGAGCATGGGGATTAACCATCCAACCTCAGCTATTCTGTGGTTCAGTCCTTCATGACACCAGTTTCTGAAGAGTCTCCATGTAAAAATGCACTGTTACAGTTCTGATAATAGGTTGCATGTAGCAAAAAATGCAGAACAGTTAAGTGCTCATTAGGATATACTGATTTCATTGTTTTCATGTAGTGAAATAAAGAGTGAGCCACATTTCTCAGGTTTTATCTTAGCATGTTTCCATACACCAGAACAGCTAGCTATTTCAGCTCATCAGAGGAAAAATGCTAAAGCTACTTATAGTATAAAACTAAATTTATCACTCCTTTTCTTGATCTTACATTTTATGGGTGTTAATTATTAGTTCCTTTTAATTATACTTCATGGCCTTTGTCCTGGAGACCATCCAAAGAGCAGATCATCATGGTACGCAATTTAGTGAAACAGTTTCCAGGCATTATGCCATCCTTGAGACCATGTGAAATAATTGTTATTAAAACCAGAAAAATATTGGTATGCATATTCGGATTATAAATAATGGGAGAGAAATGGTTGACATTATTCCCTGGAGTGCTATTAATTTGGTTTGGCTTTTACTATAATTCCTAACAACTTCAAAATTAAGAGCACTGAGAACAGGAGTGTGTGAGTTCTGTTGCTCCGTTGTGCTGACAGAAAGCACAATGGTTTCTTATCTTTCTCAATCTATTTTAAGTTCATGTGTAGGTGGAAAAAAATCTCACCCCACTGCTTTGGAAGCAGCTGTGAGGCAGGATTTGTCCTCAGAACAACATTACTTCTCAGCCGAGTGATTCAAACAGTTGAGGTGAAGTAAAACTTGCACCAGTTCTCACACAGGTGAGTGACATCAGTGAGGGACTACTGGTAAAGCCAGGTAAACCCTTGAGCTGCTAGGCCATGCTGAAACGCTTGGATAACCACAGTTCCTTGGGCACAGCTACCACAACTACATTCTAACATTTGGTGTTGGAGGCAGATTGCAGATGCAATCGAATACGTACAAAGGCAATAATGTTTATGTAGTTACACACAGATATAACATAACTATAGGTTAATTTAAGACTTTTGGGAATCTTTTATGATTTTCCAACTATGTTTTTGTAAATATTTTAAAATCCTATTACTTGAAGGAGAAGCCACGTAGAGAATGAAAAAAACTGACTCACACACAGACTTGCTAAATGAATGATTTTAGTTTCCTGAGTTGTCCCACTGCTGGCTTTGTGCAAATTTGTGCTGTAAAGGAAAATGATCTGATACTTTTAATGTTGTTTTTACTCAGGTTAAAGTGCATTCAGTGTAACCTCTAGCTGGAACAACTAGATGTGACTCTCATAGGTTTTTCCCTCTTCTGATTTTGACACCTCATCTTTTTGCTTTGTTTGTCTCCTTCTGCCTATACTAATTCCTGCTTCTCTGTTTTTGAATCTTTATGCATAATTTCCAGGACAGAATGGTTTCCCAGCAATTTTTATCTGTAGTTAAAAAGTGATTCACATTATTTTACTCAGTTCAGTGGCAACCCATAAAGATTTCTGAATCTCTTTGCACCCGATAAATTTCACAGTGAATATAATGTGGATGTAGATCCATGCTACTAAGTAGCATCTTTCTAAACTGAAAACCATCTAATCAGAGTTAGTGCCAGGGTTTCAATATTACAAAGAACAGTTCTTATAAACTCAGGTCATTGTCCTAAGGGTTCATGGTAGTTTAAAGTAATAGTTTTTGCTTAATTATAATGATCCTTTCATGAACAGAATCTCATTTGTGTTAGTAGTCAAACGATTTTAATTTGGAAAGTTCATTGCAAATAAGTTGTGTTCTCTTGATTTGGGTAATTATACTCACTTAGTACATTAACGGCAAGGACTGCTCAGGCTTTTTAAAAACCTTTGAGCTCTCTGTAGAACAGTTATTGAAAGGAGTGGAGAGTATGCAATTCTCTTTGATCACTTTAATGAACCTCAGTGTTTTTATTGTCTATTCACTTATATGCAAAGTGTAGTGCAACTGTGTATTATCTACTAATTAGTTTTATTCAAGAAAAACTAACATAAAAGCAACCTATGTCATAATTAAAATTTTGAACAATATTGTTTCTAATGATTATCAAAGAGCAAGACAAATGCTTTTTTAATTGCTTTTAAATGCATATGACTCATTGCAGAGCTTTTGCTCTTGGGGGGTTTTTTTACCTTTATAAGGACTCAAGTTTTGTCAAAAGGGCGAGCTAGAGCATAGCCATTGTCACAGCCTCTGCCAGCTCACGGGCAGCAACAGAAAGGGGAAAACACTGTGAGAACAACATGAAATTTTTATGTCCTTGTTGGTCTCAGTTGCAAAATTTACATTTACATTTCCTTCAATGAATGTAGCAGCATTCTAATAAACCTCTCAGGCAACCTCTCAGGCAATGAATGGCCAGTGGCTACAAGTAAGGACCACAGCTATTGAACCATGTTATACTTAGATGGATCATATTTAGACAATCCTTTACCACGTTTATTTTGTATATTCATGGGACATGACATTGTAATATGCATGAGATAAAATGCTCTCATTATAATTCTGTTGCCAGTGCAGGTCCTTCATTTCCAGCAACAATTCAAGAGAGAGTGTAGGGAAGGAGATAGTACTGTATTACTTAAACTGTTTGTGGTGCAGTTCTGTATGTGAAAAGTCGTAAAATAATATAACAAACATGTCTCTGACACAATCAGATACTGAGGAGATGGGGGAAAAATAAACTTCCATCCAAAGAGTAAAGAGCCAGAGGCATAGTTAAAAAACACATATACAAGACAAAAGTATGTGAAATAGCTTCTTACGCAGATAGTTTTGCCTGTAAGTATCACACCTGTTTGGAAATTTTAAGAAATACAAAGAAAGGTCATAGGAATCGGTTTTATAAATTAGGAAAAAAACATGGAGGGAACCTAAATATCACCCAAGCTTTAGCTAGAATAAAAACGTGGAACAGAGAACAGAATTTTTAGATGACTAATAAATCTTACTTTACAGGTTATATTGGACTTCAGTTATAAATAAATGTGTATTTCTGCATATTTTAAAACAAAATCTGAAGTTTCCCTTTTAAGAGATCTGTTCCCATTCCCATTCCTAGCAGAATGGGATTTTTTATATGTTTTATAAATTAGTAGCATATAGTAACTGAGCTTTGGTTCTTAGAAGAAGCTGATTGACAATGAAGAGAAAAATTGAGAGTGATACTTAAGTGATCTCAGAAACAGGAGAGAGATGAGAAATTAGGATTAATTTTCCACTCCATATAGCTCTATCTTTTCATCACTGCATCCAGATCCTTAATGCCATTCAGCCCTTGAAAAGAGCCTTTCATTCTAATATAGGCAAGAGCATTACTGGTGCCACCTGATAACAACCTACATGGTAACAAGATCCTCCAACCAAAGGTGCAAAATGAAATAAAATTATTATCTTCAAACACTAAAGCTGCAAGGAGATAATGCCATTCAGCTTAGTATTAGTTTCTGCCCAGACTTCCCTTTAGACTTTAGACTGAAGCATGCAGTACAGTGGCTACTTCCCAGCTTCCTGCAGCCAGCAGTGCAGCAGATGCAGGGACGTGAGAAAGCCAAACACTGTCAGCTGAGTGGCTGTGTCCCACCACCAAGGTATTTTTCAGTAACCTAACATAAAGCATATGAGTGTTAAAGATATGTGATCCCTTTATGTGTTGCTTATTGATGTATTTCTGTTTCATGCTTATACACTGATAATTTCAGTACTTTCTTTGGCAAGTGATCTGAACAAGCTGAGGGCACAGATTTTAGTTAGACGTGTTACTCTCAGAAGCAATTGTTTTAGTCTTTGCACTAGCAGTAGTAGGAATAGTGTTGTAGTAGGAATAATGTCCCAACTTATCTATGGTCAAGCAAAAGCCTCTAATAAAGTTCTATTAAAGTTCTATGTAACTTTAGCAAGCACACTTTTTTCTTTTCATTTTCACATATGCAGCAACATGGCTTTACTGAAGACATCACTTCATTAACTGATGTCATGTCAGCAATTGTACCTGAAGGTTTTTGAAAGAGGGCATTAGATGGGTGTTAGAAGTGACACTTTGCTCTCATTAGCCCTGTGAGATTGCTGAATTGCAGAACAGATCATCTGCTGGTCAAGCTCCTGCCCCATAACCTTGAATTAGGGCCAAATGATCATACATTTATAGATTTTTATGTTGCCTCTTTTGGTGCCTCTACTAGCTCCCCTATATGGAAACAGATACGTTGCAGAGAAATCTGATCCTTTCATCACTACAGCTTTCTGTTCACATACAAAGGTCACTGCAATCAAGATTTTCTTCATCTCCATCCTACATCACCCATTCCTACAAATATTTGTGCAATGGGGTACTGTCCACTCAGGATAGTGGACAGTAGCAGATATGAGCAGTATCTCATCCATACCCCTCCCAAACCTGACACATAAATGTCAAAGGGAAAATGAGAAGCTAGAAGAGGTGGGAGACAGCAGCAGCTGGAGGAGGAAATGAGTTATGTGCCAGAATCAAAGCTAGCTGTACACTCTGGGCACAGCAGCAGCCATGCAGGATCAGAGTGCTTTATCTTCTCTGGCACTTCCAGCTCTCACTTGCTAGCTGCTGTTCCAAATTGCCTCAAGATTCACTGGAAAGTACTGAGGAACCCATAACCACAGTGCACACTCAGATTAGTGCAATCAGGTCTCAGGAGCCACCCTTGCTCTTAGTGCATTGTTGACAAACAAAGTTGTTACTGTATCAGGTCTAGTATGCCAACATGGCATAATTCTGGCATAATAACCTTCAGAAATTAGAAGAGGTAACAATTATACCCTTAAAAAGTCACTTTTTGAATTAACTAATTAATCACTCATTGCCCGTGGCACTAATAAATCATTAGTTGTGTAGTGGCTCATTATAAGGTGCAATATGTAGAAGGGCTCATTTATGCAATCCCTTGCTGAATGTTGATTAGGTTATTTATAGATAATACATGCTTGTTATGATCAATTATGACTTACATCTCTGTGAATATGTTTTTTAGTTGAAATGTAGCAAGGTAAAGAGGTTATTTAAAGTATCTGTACAGTCAAATATTGTAAAAGAATCCGTATCAATATCTCTTTCAATATTATATCCTCCAGAGAAAGGAATCTTTTGTCTTGCTACACTGAAATCTGTTCCCATTTGCTTTTTAGCTTTGTTTTTCAATTGCTGTTCTGTCTACTTGAGTTATTCATGCTACCTTAAGGAACTTTGCAATGTAAGAACTAAAGTAAAATACATATTGTAAACAGACTTTAATGCATGAATGCAGTTAAGTAGCACTATTCCCATTTTATATGCTAATGTTCTAAAGGTTTCAAAAATACGATAGGAAGTCAAAGTTATTGGATATATTAACCTGTGTTTTGAAAACACTGTCTAAATTTAAGAGAGATATAATTATCCCAAAGAAAGAGAAGAAGATAGGAAAAAAAATATTAGCAGAAATATTATGTGTCAGTGTTTGCCAGTTAGAGCTACTGAAGTATTTTTTAATTGTTGCTTTTTTATTTTTGCCTCAGGAACAGAATTTACAACTAAAGAATTTAAAACATGCATTTCTGTCTAAAATGAATATAAGTAAAATGTAAAAAAAACCCACCTCCATTCTTCTTTACCTTAAAAAGCCTGCAGTAGATTTAATCCCAATGCACATGCACAGAAATCCCCTATCCCAATGAATTAGATCATCTCTAAGGGCAGCATTTTGCACCTCTAGATTAGCTGCTATGGCTTCAGCCAAAATCCCAGTTCTGTTAGCTAGTTGCAGTGGAAAACCCTGTTTGATATATCCCAGCCTTGTGTGGTTGACTGACTTCCGCACTCAGGCTGCCACATAGAGAAAAGAAGGAGGCAATCTGAGGGGATTCCAGTTCTCATTCTGGAAGGAAAAAAAAAAAAAAAAAGAGGGAGCAGGGAGAACTCCAACCAGTTGTTCTCGCAGAAAGCAGGTTTGCAAATTGAGAAAGTATCCAGAAGCCAGATGTGAGTAAAAAATAATGGTACAGAAGTGGTATGGAGCACCTCTGAGCAGGGATACAGATCATAGAGAAACCAAGGACGATGTTTAATAAATCTGGGACTACTGCTTTTCATTCAGTCTTCTCTGTGCTCAGATCAGAACTGTGCTATCTTGAGATATCTGAGCCTCATTAGAGCTGTTTGGGACTTACTGATATCCGCCTGTCCTACAAAGGAGAAGAGGAGTTTATGGTACTCCTCATCAAGAGGCTAGAAGATAATGCATAGCTAAGAAAAGAATTCCCAGATAGAGTAGAAGAGTGTAGTAGCTTTGGATATTTGCTGTCCTAGGGGAGGTTTGCCACGATGATGTATAACTATGTAAAAACAGGTTATGTTCTTAAATACAACTGACAGACATTGAGGGTTCTTTGTCCCTTTCCCACCTAAGTGGGGGATAGCGCCTCCAGAAATAAGGAACAGGATGAGCTGCTTCTTCTCCAGAAGGGCAATATACCAGCATGGACACCCTGGAGAAGTCACTCTCAAAGAGTGAAAATTACCTTAGCAAGGAACACTGAGTCACCCAAATAGTTCTAAAAGACTGGGTAAGTGAGCCAGACAAGCGCTGTAGAAGAGTAAATCCCACTCTGGTAGCTACGTTCTCTCTCCTCAAAGTAGTGAGGGAACAAACTGCCATTCATAAATCAGCATTATTTTACAGGAAGTTCCTATATACCCTGTGACTCTGGTAATACACATTCACGACAGCTGTTGACATCTTCCTTTGCTGGTCACATAGGATAAAAGGCCTCATTTTCTGTGAATCAATATTCTACTCTTTATTTAGAGGCGTCAAAACCCTCCATACCGTAGAGGAATTGGCTGGAAATGCTATCAAGAGGTTGCTGAAGCTGGGGTCCAGTAAGGTATTAAAGACATGCTAAAACCTACCAGTGAATTTAATCATGACAATTAATCACAAGCTTATGATATACAAATGTTAAAATTACTGCTGTATCAGAACCTGAGATTGTTTCTGGATTATCCCAAAGAAGGGAAGATATAGTTTTGTTTTGATAACTATGCAGTAGTCAGCTTCAAACTCACACTTGCTTGTAGAAATGTTCCTGCGAGCATTTTTGTATGAGTTAATAAAAGAATGAAAATTTCAATGAATGATATATAAAATAACTAAATCAAAAGCACTATTTAAAAATCAAAGGAAAAATATTTCCTACTTCTGTTAAATTAAACTCAATTGGAACGTATTCAGTCACCTTCATAACTATTTAAAATGGTGATTGTGCAATACTTACGTGATCAAAGTTAATGCAATATTTATGCAATCAAAGTTAATGTTAAGATATATAATGATTTCACAAGATGAGCTGTGAATATAAATGACAAATTAACATAATTATTAAAGATCATAATATTTGCATGGAGAAAAACTGTTTTTTCAATAGTAATAGTTTGTCTCATTATCTCTAAGAGGATTCCATGTGTTATTTATTTTATGAGAAAGCTTCCATATGTCAGCTTATGATCTGACTTTTGACTGATTTTTTGGAAATAGCAGCAGTAAGAATGGGGTGGATTTATTTTTAATAGAATAATATTTAAAGACATGAACAATTTTTTCTTCAGTGGTTCCTTCTCAGATCCTGAGTCCAATGCACCTAGGCCATTAAACTGAACAGGAACACTTAATTGTCCTCTTGCCCACAAGTTTATATTCTGTTGATGCATTTTGTGAAGTTGCCTTGTCTGAGTAAAAAAAATGGAGTCAAAAAGCCTGAGGGAGCTGTATTCAACTTCCCCAGGGCCAAGGTCCATGGTGGATCTTCCTCTCCCTGTGCTCTGGGTAGACTCTTGCTCAGCTCCTGAGACAGCAACCATCAGGGAGGGCAATGCTCCTCCTGTCAGGGCCAGGCATGAAGGTCCCCTGTCACTTAGGAAACAGAGAAAAGATGTCGTTGTGCCCAGCTTGCCATTCCCACAGAAAAGGAGAGGCACTTTTCTGATGTTATTTTCTCCTCTTGCACTCACATGACAAGGAAATATAATCAGGCTTTGGTCAGTTTTGAAATACAAGTGAGGAAGAAGCCACAAAAGTGAAATCTCATTGAAGGCTAAATCAGCAAAAATTTTGTATTCCAAACTTGTATGTGAGATTTAGAATATCGGAAAAATAAGGGTTTGTTTTCCTTTGTAAGAAGATCAGAGACTGTTTATCCATTCTCAGTTAGTGACTATAAAGAACACTTTAATTTTCCCTCGTTATTTCTATTAATTATGCTCTAGCTTATTCTAATTGCCATTGGATTTGTCCGAAAAGCCTATTTCTCAAACATTCCAAATATCCTCCACCTGTATTAGAATTATTTAGATCTGAGGTCTCTCTAAACCTCACCAAATATCAAAGGGATGTTTACATGAGTTTTGGGGGCTTAACCACTGAGTACAACGAATAGCTTCGCTCAGGATTCCATGTCACAGACAGAAACAATTATTAGCTGTGAATATTTTTAATCAAGATTTGTGCAGAAGAGAGAATAAGTGACATGCCTCAAAAGTAGTGGCCATTGAAATGGGCTTTGAATTTTATGTTTAGTTAACGAATTCTTAACAGGTTAGTTTCCATGAAGGTGGACTCCTAATGTCGGCATATTTTAAGATACTTGGTAATGGTAAGGGTGAAATGGGCTTTTTAAATTCTGTGGAGTCGGTAGATGTGGTTTGTATGTCTACATAACCATATACACAGACACAACATAGTGTTTTCTCCTCATTTGTACCAGTAATACTACCAGCAAAGCTTCAGCACATGCATTTGTAATTCTACTTATGTATATTATAGTATTATACTGACACCAAGTCTATTGTGCTCAGACAAAAAAATAACAAGAGACTGTTCTGTAACTGTATAATTTATGAATACCGTAGTTATTTTAGGAGATTATCTTTGTCCTCATGCAAATTATTTATTTTGTGCCTACTTATAGTGTAACCTTTGAAATTAAATTGAAATTATGGAATGCCTTAAAGCCTCACTATCATGTACCAGCTGTCTCAGTCAGCTGGCTCATCAGTCAATACAGACTGCAAATCACAACTATATTTGATCTTGACTGGAAGGCTATTTTGGGAATTGTGCCAGTCAACACTGAACAAGTTGTACGGAAGAGATCATACCCTTTGTAACTGGTGAAGTGAAGAACTCAGAAATAATCTCAGCTACACAATGATTATTTCTGTTAAAAAAAAAAAGTGTCAGCCAAAAAGATTTTAAGGAAATTCCCATACCCAATCTGGAACCTACTTTTTCCCCCAAACATTCTGTCTTCCTGCTTTTCCCTTCCCCTTCCCCTCCCAATTTTTTATTTTCTTCCTCTAAAAAAATTACTGTCTTTCCCAACTGGCTTGAAACTCTTGCTGGGCAGCCACTGTCCTGGAGCATGCCCACTGGACACTGCTCTGGCTTTCTGGCTTGTCTCCTTCCTTTTTAGCCAAAGATCTTTGGCAATAAAATATTTATTTATTGTTTCACATCACTACAGGATTTTAATACCACATTGGAAGCTTTGAGAGTTTTAGATATTGTTTTTTTCTTTTGACTAATTTACTAAGCACACACTAAAATTCATTCATGTGTGGATCTCTGTCAAGGTCTGTTATCCTAGACTATCCGGTTTTTACTGGAGGAAATGTTTGGGGGAACTTCTTTTAAATGAAAATGTAAATCATACATGTGTTTTTTTCTACATATACACACCCCCATTAAATGGTTCCATTTATGCCTCTATGGCTAAAACACCCTTTTTATATAGCCTTGGAAATGACAATGTCACTTACCCTATCATACTGTGTTTTGTTGCTGGGCCACTTTATTGACCCCTATAAACATTGTAAACATCTCTGTGGCTTTAGGAGTGTTCAGATGCACAGTCACTCACACACATATATGCTCAGCTAGTTCCTTCACGCTTTCAGCAGACTTTTCCAATATGCACTTTCATGATTTCATCCTTAACCTAAAGGTACATCCCATAAGTACATGCTAACCTGCCTCAGTGTTTTCCTTCAAATCACAAATTCTGCCTTTCTTTTTCGCAATTCTTACACAACCCCTGACAAAACTGTTGTCACTCACACTGACAAATGCTACCTCGGTGTGCCTTTGCGGGCTCTGTCTGCCTGCACTTGCCGATGAGCTGTCTTAAATCTAAATTGCCTGCTGCTGTTCTTCTGTTTGCACAGTCCCTAGTGCAGTGCACATAGGAACTCTGCCTGTGCTTCTTTAAGGTTTTATACTTACAATAAACAACAATAATAACTGAAAAGTACCTAGTACTGAGATTATCTTGCTAATAAGGGAAACAGAAGGAGGTGTGATTGGAATAACATTGTTTTCTTCTTAAATACCTATGATAGTTCTTTCTTTTCTGAAGCAAATCTCATTTTACCTTGAAACAAATGAATTCTTTTTCTTCAGGAATTTGTTTATAGATAGGATTTACCACAAAAATGGCTTTACTTAAATACTTTTAGATTTTAATTCAAAACTTAGTGTAGTGTTTTGGGAAGAATGAAATATAACATAATACCTGGTCTTTGATCTCAGTTTTCTCTGGAAGAAAAAGAGGAGGAAAGGGGTAGAGCAGTATTCACTGTGGAGATGTGCGTGTCTTCCTCATTTCAAAAATATCATGCACTGAATCTCCACTCCACGTCTCTCTCTGAAAGCTGCATGTTCATGGCACTTACCCAAGCTGCTTTCCTCATTGCTGAACTTGAAATGCTCTCTCACCTTGGCATGGTTTCAACTATGTCAGTTAAATCAGAAAGAGGGAGAGTCAGGCCAACAACAAAAACACCTTTCCTGGAGAGATATGATGTTGACCCAGAAATAACACTGAGCAGCCAGAACATTGTTGCTACATTCAATTCAATTTTAACAGAGGGAGAATGATGTAGTAGTATCTGTGCACATTCAGTCATTGTTGTGTCTCCTGCTGTCACAGTGTGGGCTTACTAGAAGATTTAAACAACGGAAAAGAAAAGTAATGTGCAGCATATTAAGTGTTCTGCTTGCTACTCTGGAAAAAAGTATAGTGCAACATTTAATCACTGACAAGCATCATTCTTTTATTATTAGTAATCCATATGGAAAGTAGATTGCTTACAGTAGAATTTTTTCTGACTTATTTGAACTATGTATTTTAAGACATTTGGGTATACTAATAAAAACAATGCTTTGCTGTGCAAAAATGCAAATATTGAAGCACATTGTAGTCAAGGATTTTACAGCAAAGGTTCAGAATACATTCAGAAAGTAAAGACCATGCCTTTTTATTGAGGATTTACTTAAACAAAATTCTTCAAGTTGGCAATAAGTTTCTTTTGCGCTTTTTTTTTTTTTTACATTACTATTGTCACAGTTGTGTGAGGTGTCAACAGGCTTTTCATCATGCCTATTCTGTATACACAGAAATTACTCCAAATCCTAAATGTAGGAAATACAAATGAGGTAAGAAAATTATTCAGTTAGCAAAGACCCGTTTTGTTCTTTTGGATCCAAATGGTATTGGATAGCATTTCAAAAGCATTCATCTTTGGCCTAACTTTATTTTCAGTGGTATCAGCTCAGCTGATCACCCTACCCAAGGTGCAAATGAAGGAGAAAAATCACCAAGTCAAAGCTCAACACAGTTTAATTGGCTGTTTTGGTATTTGCATCTTGTAAAAAGCCATCAGCTCAAATTTTTATGCTAATCAAAAAGTGCATTTCCATTTGTTAAATTATTAACCTACGCTAAACTTACATTAAATCAATGAAAATTTACGGATTGAGCATCTATGTTGTCAGCAGTTAATGTAGAAAAAGATAAAACCATTAAGTTCATATAGAAGTCTGAGTGCAAATCATTTATGTAAATACATAATGGAATATTTTTGTTCTTCTCAGTCAATGGCCAGAAATAGCAAATGCCAAGTCCTTTAAAAAAATGGTCGCTGTTGCTCTGTTATTCACAAACTGTGTGACACACTTAAGATATAGTTGACAATGTTTGTGTGTTTACATCATGAACACATAGTTTTTCATTTTCACCTACACAGCAGCAAAAAGAGTTTCTTTAATTTTCTAAGCTGAAGTTCCATCTTTGATAGGACAGTAACACATTGTGTAATTGCTATGTGTATAAATTGAAAAACATGTTACTTTGGGATTTTCGTATCACCAGTTAAAATGAAGTGTGTGCCTGTTGTGTATGTTCATGAATTTTAATTTCAACCTGAACAGTAAGAATATATTTAATAGTCTGCTTCAATCATTCTGTGTGATTATGTATTACTAAAGATTTCAGAATTTGTCAAATACATTCATTAAACATGACACTTGCAAGGATGGAGTAGGGTTTTTCTTGTACTAGATCTCCATTGGGAACAGCATATTTCATGGTGAGTTTTTCTAGATGAAGCGATAGCAGTGCTGAGCTATTTAAAATATATTTCCCATTTTTCTACAGTGCTTATAATGATTGGGCACTATTGCAAATGTCACTTCCTATAAAACCAAACTTTTCATGAGAGGAAATTAAGTGATTCAGTATTGTTAGTAATATAATTTTAAGTCTTTAAGATGCTGATTCAAAAAGTCTTCCATTAAGAGTCTATTTAACATACATAACTATGATTTTGCTACATGAATTTCTAAATTGTCCAAGTTTGCTCTCTAGAACATTTAGTATTTCACCTTATTTGAAAAAAAAAAAGACAAAAAGGACATGTTTATATAGGCTACATTTACAGTATTTTACTTTGCCTCTCTCAAAATACATACGTCTATCATACATAGTGTATAATGAAAGTGAATATTAATATATGTTTTTTAAGCTGTGCGTATGTTGTGCCAGGTCCAATTCGTGAGTTGCAAAATATATTCACTGATTTCACTGATCAGTTTTTTCCTGTAGTACTAGAATATTCACAGTGCACAAATGTAGTGAAGCTTGTTGCATAATAATTAAGTTCATCATTTCAGAAATCACACCAAGCAGGGAGGGAAGACATACTCAGGTGGCTTCGTGATGTTCTGTATTCGTTCTGTGGAACAATAGTATTTGGGATATACAGCCTTCAAAAGATTGATTTTGCATCGTTGGCTGTCATACTATGTATTGCCACTTTTGTTTTCAGACCTTATCTGAGAGAAGGAAGATATATGAGTCAAATAAGCATGAATGATGAGAGAAGAAAATTCCACAGGAATACTTCCAGCAGATGACATATTGTCCTCAAAACTTGTGTTTAACTACCAGGCTAGGTTTGTGCATCTGTTTAGCATCCCAAAAATCTCAATACTTACTGGTGATCATACTGATTCTCTCTGGTAATCAACATGCCATTGAGAAATAACAGCCTAGCAAGGGCATGTGACTAATAGTACCAATTCATGGCTGTTTCAGAATGTGAATCCTTCTGTAATGGCTGTTAATTTGGGTATCTGGAGACCAAGAATGATATTTAAGAAAACACACTAAGTTTTTATGGCTTTTCCTATGGTACAGGCATCTCATAATTGTACAGGAAGGAAAAAAGACTCTAATTATTATTAACTAATGATAAGAACTAATCAAGTCATATATTAATTAGTTTCATTCCATTTCCCATGGTAGTATCTCCAGCTCATTTATATTTGATTTACATGAAGTATAAATGAACCTTAAGGGCTGTATTAATTAAATAATTGAGGAACTTGAAAAAATCAGAAACAACGAAACTACATTATGATTACCAGTAAGAAGTTACTTCTCAGTCTATTTCTAATTCATCTCATAATATTAAGTTTCTGTGCATTTGAGGCTAAGACACCAAAATGACAGTTATGCACAAAAATTCAAAAACTCTCCTATGATCTAATTTCTGAATTGTTTTGAATCCTACCAAAGAAGTTTTGAAGAACCTTCAGTTCCAGTGCTGGATACGTTTTTCAATTTACTGAACATCTTGTTCCTAATCCCCAGTGATATTTATACACTGGAAAATCCCCCTGGCTCTTTTACCAGCATAGTGCCATCAGAAGGATAGTCATGCTGTCTTCCCCTCCCAAGCCCTTCTCATACATAGAATATTCACCTAGTAACTGGGATATCTTGCCTCAAATCTTTGCTTAGCCCAGACAGGGAGAAGACCCAAACCATATTGCCCCACATCTGAGTTAGTCTCTACCCACTGGACTAAAAGGCAGTAGGAACCGGCACACTTCCAGTATTATTTAAAAATGCTATACATTTTATAATTAAATTTATTTTTGCAGTATTTTGAGAATGATCTAACCCAGCAACAATTCCAAGTGAGAGATAACCTAGTCTGTATTTCCACTGGGGCTGATGCCAAACAATTTGGCACTAAAACCAAAAGACGTGTAGACCCAGCCACAGAAATGTGGCTTCTTGGGAGTTTTGCCTGTAGTTATTTAAGTGCCAGAGCTAGAGCAGTGTTTTTAAGGTCCACTCTTTGCGCTTGGTTGTCAAAATGACATTTGGGATCAAGGCTGCTGTGCAAATCCTAGCCTTATAGCTCTAATCCTAAACTGAATCCATTTTTCCATGTCACTGTAAGTTGATTCCGTAGGTTTACAAAGAGCTGATAAAGGAAGCAACTGCAGTGTCAATATATGAAAGCCTTGTTTGTTCTCTTTAAACTGTTAAAAATCTCCCTGTGACAAAAGAAATTGTCAAAGTCAATTAGCACAGCTTTCTCTTTTTAAACCACCATGCCTGCTCCCTCTGGATTTAGGTGTTTGCAATAGGGATACACATAGAAAATTGCTGTATTCAACAAATTCCTTCGTAGTGCTGTGTACAATTCATTTCTCACTGGAATAAGACAAGACTCCTGGTAGTTGCCATCTCAGAAATGTAGCAGTTCCATAATATTTCGTCTTGCTCTTGAAGAAGAAGCATCCACAACCAAAGTTCTTGATGCATTCTTGGAGTCAAGATTTTCTGAAAGTTCTTTGTGCTAGTTTTCATCAGCCTTATAAGGTGACTAAAATTCTTCTGAAAATAAAAGGTGTATCTATGGTCCCACCTGAATTCAACTGTTATGAAATACTTTTATGAAATATGAAATATTTTAGAATATTTACATGTTTCAAGGGGAAAAATTTTAATTAGAATTGTGGGAGTTTGTTTATGTCAACCTTATAATGGAAACAAGTTAGCATTAAGAGAAAGTATGAATAACCAGTGACTTCCTAATATTTTTAAATATTGTGTAAGGATGTTTAAACCAGAGAAAAAAATTTGCTGAGTTAATGATAGTTTTGATTGGAAGTATGCAGCCACTTATGCCCTAAGCATATGGTGACATATTTCTAGAAGCGTTATGCAAACATCATCTTGTAGAATTGTGTCTGTGTGTATAATATTAAAAATTGCAGACCTGTAATCATTCTGTGGCCCTAAAATTTAAAGGCATGGTGCAGCGTGCATTCACACGACTTAATTTTATTTCCCTTATAAAGTGGTGGGAAGAGCGTGTGGAACACACCATTCTCTGTACTGTGGGCTTTTAATTTGGAAGGCTTGTCCCAAATTCTTCTAGTAAAAATAAAAAGAAACATGAGGATTTATGTATTGGTGTATACATTGATCCACATTTTGAGGGTTTTTTTCCAAATACACTTCCTCACACTGTTATGATGGATCTTAAGAGTATTATGAATATAGTAGCCCAACCATCAAACCTACATCATATAGCTGAGTGCAGTTTTGAATTAAGGTAAATTCTAATGATTTTTCTACAGTATAATTGTATTCACCACAGCCTTGACCAGCAACAGCTACATTTGCATTGTTCCTCTCCAAGTTATTTATGGCAGAAGTGTCATGAGAGGGCTGCAAGCTGACAGTCATGACTTTTTCATTCATGTCCTGCACAGTCCCTTTTGAGTGTCTTTTAAAACTGATGAAATACCTGGAGAGGCTAATTGTCCAGGCATTTTTAGAAGATGTGCAGCGGAGAGCAGAAGTCTCTGACAGCTGGGCCATCTGGTCAGAGACTAGAGACATGCTCATTCCAGTAATGTGAGAGTTTAAATTAAGCATATGAATTAAGACCCCTGATTAGATGTCTGGGTTATCCCATACAGACCATACAAAGAAAGAGTTGTCACTAAGAGCAGTATGTAACTATAAAGGTATTCAGTCAGGATTAGGTTTTGTGTACATTAAAATGATATGCATATCCTGCTGTGTCATAATTTGTGAACTGCCTTTCTTACAACACGAAGCAGCATTTTCACACATCTTGGAGAATCTTAATCTATTAGAATTAAGTGGTCTCTTGGGTCCCTTAAGCTCAGAGGCAAGTTGGTCTTTTACTTGAATATTTAAAGAATTTCTCCGCCTGCAAAGATCATAAATTTCCTGGTCATTCTGATAATATGTCTTTTTCTCCTGAAGCAGATAATTGTTGCTGGGTGTATTAATTTTTGTCTCCAGTTTTGAAGATGTATTTGGATGGTGTAAGTGTAAGAAAAAAAAAACCCAACGACTGTCTTTGTGGTGGGTTCTTAGTCATTTTCCACTGGTATTCAATGCTCAGATTTTTCTACATGCGAATTTTAATCAAAACACTGGATATCTCCTAAAAATTCATTTCAGCTTGTACTATTGGCAATTTTCAGTGTGTTGGCTAGTTACATTAGTCATATAGCCCTCTTGGAATCAGAGAATATAAAACAGGACCGCATAACTATCAACAGATTTGTTGTCATAATTTGTAATTACCTCAGAAATTAGGCTTAACTAGAAGAAGGAGTAAAATTCAGAATATAAAAACTGCATTAGCTTTAGTGATGCATATGTATTAAATAATTAATATTAATAATGTAAATATCTTCAATGAGTGTAGTAATAGCCATTTTGCATATACAATTTAAGCAATGTGATATCATGTCTAGAATATTAGGTTTCTAAAACATTACTGTTACTGGTACTACTTATCATTCAGCATATTTTATTATAAATATGTCATATTTATATATTGTGATTTCTTGTAATTTAATTTTGTAGATATAGTTATGCTTAGTGAAAATCTCCCCTTCATTTGCAGTTTCTTCCTTCAACTAACATAATTACTGTAAAACACAGGGGTTTATACTGCGAAAATTAATTTGAAAAACTTTATATACCAAAAAAAAGTGCTCAGAAGTATGTTCTTAACTAAGAGATAATGTCAATGGAAGCAAAAGTTGTCTTGGGTTATTTGTCTCCAGCTGCCACATTAATGCTGAGGCAGAGCCAAGGCATTTATTTTAAAAGTTGGAAACATTGATCTTATGACAGTGCTCTATTATGATGACTTCATTCCTATTATGTCAAGAAATTGATGAAGAGGTAACCATTTTATCAGATGAATTGCTCTGCAAGAGAGTGACAGATGTTCAGTTTAATAGTATTCATTTGCTTCATCCTAAATTGACCTTATTTATCCAATCAGGTGCTAGATTAAATTTTCAAGGAAGTCACACTATTTGCAAATGGAACTCTTAATCATAATGGTGAGTGAAAGAAAAATGATTGTTGAATAAGAGATGACAATATTGGTCATCTCATTCTTATTATAAAGACATTTGGCCTTATCACTGCAATATAAAATGAATGTTTTAAGGTTTAGCATTCATTTTATGTGTAATATGTAATTTACATGTCTAACTTCCACAACTGCACTGAATGTGTCAATTTTCTGGCACCAGTAGAACAGTCAGAAATATCAATATGGTAATTAGAGAAACAGATTATTTTAGATGAATGCTTGGCTTAAATCATTAACTTCCATAGCATAACTTTATGGCATTATGCAGTCAACAAATAGTTTAATGTTGCAGTGTGTTCTAGAGTTTACCAATATGAGACTACAATCTAGAAGCTGAGGTTATCCATAGAGGCAAAATATACTAATTCACTTTTTTTCTTTCTTCTTCTTCTCTTTTCTGTGGAAGGCACATGTTTTTAAATGAAGATAGCAGGTTTCACCAAAGTCCAATTCTTTCGCTTTTCAGCTGTATTCAGATTTAACCTCGAATGTTTTCTTCAAAGCCATGACATGGTGCCTTAGAAGCAGGAGCTGCTTGTTTGCAGTCCCACTGTGGCCAAAGGAAAAAGACTGGCTCCGTAAGTCCAAATAAAGAGAAAGCTAATAAAAATGTTCTCCATCTTGCTCAGGAAAAGTCTATTTCTACCCATAGATTACTGGGAAAACCTACAGAGTCTGTCTTCTTAAATAAAGCACCTAAAACAGAATTACTTAAGCCTTGGTTTTCATATATTTGAATTTTAATTTTTTTTCTTCATATTGCCACTTCACTATAAGAACTTCAGCTCCTACAATGAAGTTCGGAATCAGCAGCACTCCCAATAGCCCATACCAGGTTTTAACTTCAGAGGTGATGCTGTTCAGAAAACTTTGTAAAGTATAGCTGTTGCAATATTTTCGTCCTTTTAATCCCTAAGGGGGAAGAGTTAATCCAATACACTGAAACTTTAAAATTGCATTACATTGTCAGAAGCACGTTTCTATTTCCTCAAGGCATTCTTACCGAGATGTTAAGTTCACTGCGAAGTTTAACATTTAGCCACTTGTTCTACATGATAAATGGAGATGGAAGTGGTCATCAGGTCCTCAGAAACAGAATATTTGGAAAAGTACATTTTGAGTTCCTTTATTAAGGAGACTAAGGAAAGTAATCAATCTTTTTCTTCTTGGGTCAGTTAAAGCTATGGATTTTGTGAAGCTGCAAGAGTCTGTTTTCCTTTACTTGTATGAGGATGCCTTAAATCAATATTTATATTTAAGGACTCTTTTAGTTGCAATTTCTCTCATGCAGGTTTCACTTTGAAAAATGTAATGGTTTTGGCTTCTAGAAAAGAAATGATTTCAAGAAATGAAAAAGACAGCAAACACAAAGCATGCAAAGTAAAAATAAAAAGTGGGAGAAAAATCTCCAGAAAAAGGATAGATAAGTGGTTTTTAACACCTTGTTTTCTATGAAGAAAAATGAATATGAGTTTAAGTAACTTCACAATGCAGGGAAAAAAATCCAAAACAGCACTTATTCAAATAACATTAAAGCATAGAAACCCGTAGCATTTTTTGAGATATTGCTATGGGGGTTTTAGTACCATTTTAATGTAGTTAAAAGTGAACAGTGTGAAACCTTGTTTCCTTAGACCTCAAGCAGAGTTCAGTTACTCTAGTTCTATAATGCCTGAATTTAAAGACTGATCACAAGGCAAAGATGTTTTGTTGGAAACAAAAGTCTTTGGCAATTCAAATAACAAGAAAAAAGCTTCAAGGTGGAAGCTCTCATTCCCTTAAAAATTTAGGGATCCCTGCATCTGCAAACTGAGATGAGCCTTCCATATTCTCCCAGCAGCAAAAATTGAGGCAGCCTCTGGAAGCCACTGGAATCGCTGACCATCTGAAAGGCCTTCTGTTCCTTAAGTCTCCTGCTGTTTTCTGTCTGTTGACTCATCCTCCCCCTGTGGACAGCTGTGGGACACCTGTGACCTGCTGTCTTTAACTCCACTTCGTCCCCCTGCTGGTGCTACAAGGTGGACTTCGCTTCACTTGATGCCTTTGTCTCTACACATCACAAGCGTAGTATAGTAGCTATAGTGGTTGTAGTACCACAATTGCTGAGCTTGGGGTTTCTTTAAAGTCACTGAAAAGAAATGGGAACTTGCAGCTTTGCTCACAGAGCATTCTCCACTTTTTATCACATTAAGATCCATTTAGTATCATTTCAGTAAGGTAAAGATTACACGAGCCCACTTTTACAATCCTAACTAAAAAAAGGACATTAACTACAGTCTGTATTTCTCAAAATTAAAGCAGGGTCCATTTGAATATCATCTGTTTCTATTTGACATAGTAATCTGGAGATCAGCAGTAATTTGATCCCAAGAAAATGTTTCAGTCCCTACAAAAAAAATAGTTTTTAAAAAGGTTTTTTTGAAAAAGCCCAAATAAAGCTACTGTGAATATTGAGACTGCTGTGAAAACGGGCACTGCACTATGTAATCCAGATCTAAGGAAAAAAAAAAGTGCTAGAGTAAAGGGGAAAATTAAGGTGAAAAAACTACTATGCATTAGGTTGAAATTAATTTTTCATAGCACATGATTAGACTTGAATATCTGATCTTCTTCTATTAGTAAAATGAGGATGTGATTGATGGAAGGCGAACATTTCAATATGCACCCCCCAGATCTTGGCTAGATACTTTTCTGGGTTCTCAAAATTATCTTCTGCCCCAAAGCATGTTCATAAATGATTCAGTGTTGATATAAAAATGGCTGATTTCCACAGAGGCCCTAGCTGGCTTCTGAGGCCCTGGAATGACATTTTATTACATAAAACTTGTAACAGATTAATAACTCTGAAGAATTTAGGTCTTCTTCATTCTAAAATGAACACTGAAATGGAAAAATTATTCAGGGTTCAAATTATTGTATGTTTATCACAAAGTTTCATCAACTTATCCGTTGAACCTCAAGTAGTTAATAGGAAATAATTTGTTGAAAATCACAGCTACAGAACAATATCTGGATGCATTTGGAGAACCATCGTGTTGAAGGAAATATTTCTTATTATTGTGAATGTAGCAGTGATTAAAATAGTTTTCAGTCCTTTAATGGCAAAGGAGTCCTGGAACTTTATTTGTCTCATCTTTTCCAGACTTATGTTGACTGCTTACATGTTAGCATTAATAGCTCTCTCCCTGCTTAGTTTGGATGAAGATCTAGTGAACACTGTCCACCAGGGCTGATGTCATCCCCTTACTTCTCTCCATTAGTGCCTTTCTTTATATTTCAGGTGTTTTTCTTTCCTGGTGCCTCCAAGATTGCAGGGAGCAGTTTTATACTGGCAGCACGCCGTTAGCTGCAGAGTATAGCAAATTTTTGTAAATTACATGGTTTCTACAATGTACACTACAGAGCTTTTATCAAACTAACTATGGAGTTCCAGGAAAATAATCTGAATTCCAGAGTTCTATCACAACAGGCACTATTGAGATCAAGGGGAATTGTATCCTAGGATCAGGTAGAAACTGCAGACTAAACTTCATTTTTTTACACAGTCCATACAATATCACTGATGTCAAAGTGATTTTCAAAGGCAGTTAAAAAGAATTAACTTGATAATAAGTTCATAAAGAATAAGGGAAGGAACTACCAGTCGAACAGGAGAGAAACACTATGTTGGAAGAAAAAGAAGTACAGTGTAAGAAAATTGCAATGGGAAAGAGTAAAAAAAAAAAAAAAGGTAATAATATGGATACTAGAGAAGAATAGGGAAAGGTAAAAGATGGCAATTAACAGAAAACAAAAAGAAAGTAAATAACAAAACCAGACTTGGAAAATGCATCCTATGAAGAGGAACCTTTTTTATTTATCCAGTCATTGTATCTGCATACATCTGTATCTTGTATCATACATAGCATTACTTTATCTTAGACCTCTCTCTGTTGTTTAATTATAATCTCAGTAATTTCTCTTCATAGGGTCCTAGCTAGTACAGTTAGTTCTCTATTTGTAGCACAGATTAACCCTCTGTCAATATCTAGTGTCAGAAAAATTAGATTTCTACTTTCCAAAATGAATTTTCAACTATTTCCCCAGCATTATGAATTGTCCAATCTGTTGAGAGGCCATCCTCACTGAGAGATGCCATCCCAGTATTGGCCATGAAGTGGCCACTGAGATAGTTAAAATTCATGGAATAGTATATTGCATCAAATAATTTTGAAAGTGCTGTAGAAATATAATCCAGTTTGTATGGTTCACTTCCTTGTGAACAGAAAAGGCCAGAAGTGAGTAATCCATACTATTCACAATGACTTTGATAAAACCTTTGCGTGCTGCTGTACTCATCAATACTCTCTCTGTGTCACTACATGTCATAGCAAAAAAATAATTTTTTTCACAGGTGTTAGACTTTTATCTTACTGTGTCTATTTTTGTATTATTACATTGGCCAGGAGTGGTCTAGACCTACTGTGAAGAACCTGTGAGTAATATTAAAACCTTTAAAAAATGCCTAAAGAGCTCTCATACACACAAAGATGCAGTCATTATTAAAATATAAAATAAATAAAATTGAAAATAAATACTATTTCAAACTTTTTCTGTCTGAAATCTGTCATGCCTTCTGTTAGATCTTGTTAGAGAGCAGATTTATTGTCCTTCCACAGAAATTTTTAAATACACTTTCCTGTGTCTTATGATTCATATATATTAGGAACCCTTAAAATCCATCCAGCCACCTATCTGTGAGGCTGCAGGTATTGTGAGGGGCAACTGACTATGTCTCAGCTGCTCACCTAAAGTCTTGCTGTAGCCAATTTGAGAAAGAGGTATCTTTCAGTTGTGATACTTCTCATCCTAAAGAGATGATGTATCTCCTCTAAAATACGTGAGACAAATTGTGTCTGAAGAGTGTCTTTTTCTCTTCCTTGACTATAAAAAGAACCTAGCATGGCTAGTACTGGTGCAGACATCTACGCTGTGGATGTTTTAATCCAGATGCAAGGAATTTCATCACGTGTCACTATCTGCAACTGGCTTTACTATTATTATTATTATTTATATAACTTGGAGCCCCACTGTACTGTTATACAAAGAAACAATAGCAGAAACTCCCTGACTCAGAGAACAGATGAGAAAGAAAAGTAGAAGTTCTCATATTACTGGTAGGTGACTAAAACACAGAGTAACTAAACTCTTCTCAGTTAAGTTTCCTTCATGCAGGTGAACAGCATTTAGTGCAGGGTGGCCCCCTGACTGCAGTTCTTAGGGGCACTGCTGATTAAAGCAATGAAATTTAGAAAAGGCCCAGAGGGAATCTGCAAAAGACCCAATGACTGAGACCTTCTTTCCTAAGCCTAATCCAGTGCTTAATCACAAATCTCTTTCCCCAGGTATTTTTTTCTACTACAACTAATGAATTTTTAAGTGCTTGACTGATTCCTACAATAAACCACACATTCATTTTGCGAATGTGGTTGAGGACCAATGTGTTAAAGTGTTGTCTGGGGAAAGAGAAATTGTTCCTGATATTTTTCCGTAGAAAAAGAGGATTTTGTTACCCTACTTTTCAGATCACCAATCTTATGAAAATTAATATAATATTTACTTGCCACTTAATTTAAATTGAAATTATTTCCATTAAAAAAATCTATCTGTATTCAAAAGCAAGAATAGTTATTTTAGAATACAAAGAGAATTTGCAAATAATTCAGCATGGTAATAGTTGATATTAACTGAATAACAGAAAAGAACGAGTACTTTCAGCTTTGGACTTCTTCATTTATGTCATAAATGATCTGTAATTGTTCTCTCTAAAACATGTCTGTAATTTTCTCATGATTGCATCCTATTTATAAACCACATCCAACCACTAGCAATTTTCCCTTTCTTTGAAAATAGTCTAATTTTACAGACCACACCTTTTCATGATATAATGTATTAATAACATTCTTGAAGTTTTCAACTGCAGGTCTGCATAATCCTTCCTAAAGCATCCCAGAAGTAACAGGTTAATTACTTGGTAATTAATTCTATGTGTAGCAGGTATAAAACATTAGCAATTTCCCCTATAAGAGGAATACTGTTAATTTTTTTATGTTCATTAGCATTTCAAAACTAACTGAATCTTTGATATCTTCTCCCCTCTCCCTGCTCTTTCCCCAGTTATTTGTCGGTGGCAGACTTCTTAAAAGGAAGCAGAGGATTAGATTAAGAATGAATGCTATTTCGTTCACCTTTCTGAAAGGCTGGCCCTAAATCAAAAGAGAATAAAGGGGATCCAAAATAGCAAAAGAATCAAGCTGCAAATGGTAATCTGTGGAGTTTTTCCCCTAGCTGGTTTAAATGTAGTTGAGTGATGGTGAGAAAGAGTCTGGGATGGTGAAAGGCAGAGCTGGAAGGACAGGAACAGTTTTCACAAGATCAGGACAAGGCATCCAGTTATAAAACACTGTGCCACAAGAACTCGAGTCCTTCCCTCTTTAGAGAAAGAAATAATTTAGCTGGAGGGGAATTTTATAGCAAGTTTTCTTTCTAACTAATGTATGAGGTTTCCTTGGCACACTGACATTAAGTTCCCGTTGTAGTGGTTTGGCATGAAAAAGAGTAGTGTCATAGCAGTTTTTGCTGAGAAGCATCAAAGAGCAAAAGACACCTTGTATGAGTGAACAGAAGCACATGACAGCAAAACACTATGTAGTATTTTCTGAAAAAATACTGCAAATGTTGCCATTTAAAAAGAGGGGAACCCCAACCTGTCTTTAAGTTCAAAGCCAGTTACATGCATTATTACTTTAATATCCAGATGTTTTCCATTTTAATCAGATTTTGGTGTTTTGAGGCAATCTCTGTAGTGAAAGTCTGGAGAATTAAAATCTGAAACTGAGATGCTTAAAACCTCTGCCCAGTTACTTGCCTTAAGAATGACTGGAAACTTATTTTTTCAGATTTTAATTTTGTTTGTTGTGTACCAGAAAAAGAATTTTCTAGTTTCACGTCTTTTATACTTGGGGTTTGTACAAATTCTGAGAACTCAATTTTACAGAGTATTGCTCTACTGAAAAGATGTTGCAATGAATTTTAATAGCAAAATTATTAATTTTTTTTTACATACATGTTATGAAAAGTATTTCTTGAGCTTCAAAAAAGAACTGCCTGTTCTTGGCTTCAGCTGCTCTTAAGGACAGCAATAAAACCAACCTCTGAAATACACCAAAAGCTATCATGAAAAATTATAAAGAAATAAAAATATGTTTTCCCTTCTTTACCCTGTGTATCCAATAAGCTGGTATAGAAATATAGGCCTTGTGATACTTCTTGCATCTAACAGTGAACCAAAATATTTCAAAGTTGAACCCTCCTCAAGGGCAGTTCCTCAAGTACAGTGCTTGATAACAGAAGACATCTGTTTTTAAAGTCAGATGGGCTTACAACATCACTTGAAACTGATTTAGGATTCTGCTTGAAGAAAGGTACTGCCCTCAAATTTGACAAAGACTGAATTTGCAAAGGATCCAGAAAAATGTTTGAAAATTGTAGATACTTGGCTTAGTAAGAAATATTTGATTAGTGAATGAGAGAGGAGACACATTTGAAAATCAAGCTGTGGATGGAGAAGGGTCACTAAACAATTTTTACTTTATGGCAATTCTAAATCTATATGTGTTTGAGCTGATTCTTTTTTCTTTTTATGAGGTATCATATTTTCAGTAATAATATGTGCAGTAGCATAGGACCTTTCGTTCAAGAATCCTAAGTATGAAACAGATTAATTATGTTACACTTTAATAGCACAAAACTGAAATTTCTGAACAGAAAAGCAGAAATCTAGTAAATTGGAAACATTTCAAATGATTCAACACAGGAATACAGCTCAGAATCCTATATCTGAACCCTCTTGGATTTGAACATAGAGAACGATATTCATTTTCCTTCAGTTTTCTTTGCAGAGAACTGGAAGGTCTTTAAAAATATTTCTAGTGCTAATAACTTCTGAACAATCTTTCTGCTTCTTTTTATGGTTTGCTTAATTTATTATCTTGAAAATTATCCTCAAAGAAAAATGAGTTTTATTTAGGGAGCTGAACTTTGTTTAGCAAAATACAGCTTTGTACAACATCTCTTCTTTCCATGCTCTGTATAATAGTGCATTTCCAAAGGATTTTGTATACTTTGTACAGTTCCATACTTCAGAATGCAGGCACATAAACAACAGGTAATTGTTTTCCTAATGAATGTGATAGGTATGGAAATCCCTCTCACTTTTGCTTTTTATGTGTCATTAGGGCTGCTAGAAAAACTGACACACCATTACTCAGTCCCAGTTTCAATGGCAGTGTTATTTTTGTAGTTATGAATTCTTAAAACTCTGGAGCATATAAGAAATATTAACTGCACTCTTGCTGTATGATGCACCAGCACACACAGCTTGTAATGTAGTCATGAATGTAGTGCCTAGTACAGCCCTTTCTAATTCACAGTAATTAAGTTTTCACTTAAATTCAGTTACATTACAGCTACATCACTGCTGTCACTGTTACCTTCTATTGCTTCCTTTTTTCCCCATTTATCTTAATGACAGCCAGGGATCCTTTTGCAGACTTCTGTATTGGGCCCTTTGTGATAAGCACAATTTAACATGCTTCTCAACATCATGTAAGAATTCCTTCAGTATTTCAGCTACCAGGAAAATATCTGTATATGAGACAAATGTCTACACTAGCTCTGTAAGAATTAAAAATAAAAACGTAAATGCAATAAATAAACAATTACAGTATATGTTTGTGACTTTTCTCTCAGCAAAACATAGCAAAGCCCAGGGTGCATGCTGTTATTAGGTTTTTGAAGGACAATTCTTGTTCTGCCCTTGCTCAAATAACAGCCTTGCATGACAGCAAAACCACAGCAGCCGGTCTGTAAGCAAGAGCTTAATAATGTGTATTGTGCTGCGGTTTCTAATCTGCCATGGTCCAGATTAGTTTTAAGAACATATCAAAGTAAATTACAATAGCAGTCTTAGGAATGGGGTTTTTTTACTTGTTTCCACACTGTTAAATTGTTTTAATATGTTTCAGAAATCTGTTGACATAAAATAATTCAATTCATTATGATGCTTCTAACAATAGACTCTGAATTACCTTGTAACTTTCTATAGTTAAGCACGGGATATTATATAGTGAATACCTAGAACATTTATTTTACAGCTTAATAGGCAAAAACTTTGTATTACAGAGATACACACACTGCCTGTGCACCTTAGAGAGTTGCATGTATTAGAAATGATTAAAGAAAAGTAAATACATATTTTATATTGAAATGCTGAGCAATTTGTGGCAAACTGCAAAATATAAAATAAAACCTATAATGAAAGCTCTAGTCTAACTTGCACTTTTTGCTCCAATCAAATTGTACCATAATTTAAACAGAAAACTGTTGCAATGCATTCAGTGGAATTTCCATTAGATTCTTTTGCTGTCACTAGGGTTTTTATTTGGTAGGTAACTTCCAAGACAGTGCCTGCTGTAGTGTCCCAAGCTAAGAGCTTTGAAGAGAAGCCCAGCAACAAAAGATTCTCACTTGTACTGCACATATGTGGTAAAAGTAGAATTGGGACTTCCCTAGGCTGTAAAAATAACTGGAAGATGGCTAGGGATGGCAGAAGGCCAGTAAATTTTGCTTCCCTAGTCTCAGGGTGCTGGGGTGTGCCATGATGATAATTGAACTAGTACTAAAAAGAAACCTTTCAGATTTTCAGTATACCTAAATAGAACTCATTCACATCCAAATTAATAACACCAAGCAAAATACTGGTAAGAAAAATGCAAATCCACTGAAGATCTAAGGCTATTTTTGCATTTTTTGAGATTGGATATTTCTCTTTTAGCAGAATCTGCTGCTAAGGCTGCTGATTTTTAAGGAAAAAAAATGGGAAAACTTTTGAAAACATGAAAAAACAATTCTTCAAAAGCATGCTTGTTTTCTCCAGCAAATAAGAAAATATGAGCTGCTCTCACTTTCCTCCAGCCAAAAGCCTTTTAACATGGTGCTGTGCATGTTGGTGCATTTGAATCTGTATGCAGGGTGGGCAGGTCTGACATCAACCTCCCAGGAACAGAAGAGTCGTAGAATGGTTTGGATTAGCAAGGATCTTAAAGACCATCTAGTTTCAACTCCTCTGCCTTGGGCAGAGACACCTTCCACAAGATCAGGTTGCTCAGAGCCCCATCCAACATGGCCTTGAACACTTCCAGGGATGTGGAAGTGTTCCTTCCCTGGGCAACCTGTTCCAGTGCCTCACCACCCTCACAGTAACCAATTTCTTCCTAATAACTAATCTAAATCTACTCTCTTTCAGTTTAAAGCCATTCTGCCTTGTCCTGTCACTACAGGCCCTTGTAAAAAGTCTCTCTCCAGCTTTCTTTTTGGTCCCCTTTAGGTACTGGAAGACTGCTCTCAGGTCTCCCCAGAGCCTTCTCTTTTCCCAGCTGAGCAATCCCAGCTCTCTCAGCCTGTCTTCATAGGAGAGGTGTCCCATCCCTCAGATCATCTTTGTGGCCCTCCTCTGGACTTGATCCAACGGGTCTACATCCTTGTTATGTTGTGGGGTCCAGAACTCGACACAGTGCTCCAGGTGGGGTCTCAGTAGGGCAGAGTAGAGAGGCAGAATCACCTCCCTCCAACTGCTGGTCCCACTTCTTTTGATACAGCCCAGGACAGAGTTGACCAGCTAGGGATATGATTGGCAAGAAGGTAGAAAAGTCATTCTAAGCACCATTGCAGATCAGCTGAGAAAGACTCTAGACCTTAGAATTGGAAGAAGAATCCCAGTCAGCTCAAGTCAGAATTTCAAAACCTACTCTGCCATCTATTTCTGGAGGGCAGTTTCCAAGGGTGAGTTGAATGGGGGCATTACAAACCAGTCAGTCCCACATCTGTCTTCCCAGGATAGATATACAGGAATAGAAGACTGCCAGGATTAGAGCTCACCTGCTCCAGGCTGTGAATAGCTGCAAGACCTGTGCTGAGATTTGTGGCTGATTATGTGGTACACAGCAGTCTGGAGCTTGTTGAACCACACACTGAGCTCAAGGGTTTAATGTATAGCAGGAAACTTACTTTTCAAAGAAGTTATGGGGGGTAGTGTTTAAAAATGGGTAGAGAAGTCTCCTACACTGAGGGATAAGCACTGTTAGCAGACTAAGGTACTATAATTTCCAATTTGAAACTGAACAAGGCATCTTTTTTAATAGCTGGAGCATGGGAAGTCTGAGGGATGAGTGCAGGAAGGCTGCTATGTCACCTGAAGACAGCTGATACACTCTGAAGGTCCTCAAAAAGGCTGAATGGTTCCATGAGACAATTTTTGTCTCTTCAGGATCTTCAGATTCCTTTTACAGTCATTAAAATATTCTCTAGTATGCTGTATTTAGAGGAACGGAGGCTGTTTCAAAGGGACTAATTATCAAATATGCTGTTTTCCCTGAAGCCTGTTTCAGTTTGTGATGCTCTTTGGGGACCAGGAGAACCTACATGTGAGGTTTAAATATAACTGCAGCCACATTCTTCAGGTTCTTCTTTGGGGAGTGGATGGAACTGCTTCAGAGAGGCAGGTGTATTCTCTTAGGATGAAACAGAGCATTTGAAGGGGAATAAGTACTTCTGCTGCCCTCTAAGTGTATCACAGTTCTCTTTCTTTTGTTTTTAGGCTATTTTAGGCAGAGGAGCCACTAAGAAAGAAGTATTTAATCATAACAAAATTTGTGGAAAGACTTTATAGGAGGAGTATTCTTAATCAGATTTTATTTTGGTAACTAAGGCCGTGAATTTCAGGAAAATTAAAAGAAGAATTTTGACATTTATCCACACCATCTTATTATGATTTTAAGCATGTTTGTAATCAAGGTTACATAGATGCAAGGCAGGTAGTGGCCCCAGTACATTCTTTCATCAATTATAATATGTGAAGAGATAGGGAAAGAAGAAAGCATAATCTTGATGGACCAAATTTCACCATTTTCTTTGAGTTATTCTAGCTTATTCATGAATTATCATTTTCCAGACTAAAGCTGAATTTTTCTGTGTATGATGCATTGGCCTAAAATATGTTAATGAGGGAAATAATAGTGTGAATTTTAGCCCTGTGAAGAACATAAAGGAGAACTGAAATAAAATCTGTTGCTTTCAGAAAGGTATTCTAATCCAGCTTTTTGCTGTGCCTCAGAATCTTTATCATGTTCTGGATTATATAAGGCAATTAAGAAATTATCAGAAAGAACTGTGTGCTGAAGCCCTGTTATTTGGGTATTGAGAACAGCTTTATAATTAAATGCTTCTTGCACATTATCTATGCAGTGTCGATCCTGCTAAGGCTAACAATTCAGAACAGATTCTAGCAAAATGTTTAAATATATAATGGTCAAATGGATTCTGAAAAAGCAACCTAAAATCTTGGGGTTTTTTTCGACTCTAATGTTGAAGATACCTACATATTATTTTTTGATTTTAAGTTTTATAGAAAAAAAATGTAAAATGCATCTCAAACTACAAATTCATTTGGGTTTATTGTATGTACGTTTAATATATGTACATTTATGTTTTAATAATATAAATGAATAAGCTTATTCTTTTGAATATACAGTGAAGAGAGTTTAGATCATAATAACTTTATGGAAAGCTTTAATACAAAAACATCTTCTTATTGTGAGGCTCTGATGTGATTTATTGTTGTTTTGAAGGCCCTGAAACAAGTCATACTTCGGACTTTTTATCCTTCCTGACCGCTCTATCTCCTGGCAGGGCACTGCTCTCATTTCCACTGGAATATTTCATAATGATTGTTCAGTTCAAAAGAAGAGAAGCCCTTACAAAAGGATTTCATTTTAAGGAATAATACAGTCAAAATTAGGTTATCTACTCTATTAGGAAACTGTTCAAACAAAAGACAAATTTTGTCCACCTAGGACACACAGTGCAATCCTGGTCTTCCTGTGATCTGTGTAAATTAGGAGAAATTTCACTGCCACGGAAACTACACAAGTTTGCAAGTTGTTTCAAGATGAGACTTATTATGATGAACAGTTAATGCATTAAAGTTAATGATGACATTTCACTTGACATTTGGTGGTTCGTAGTTTCTCATTCAGGCTATTCCAGACAGTCCATATCAATGGATGTGGTAAAGGGTAAAGAAGACTCTAGAAATAGTGATACTTGTAAAGGTCATCATGATTTCTCTGTATATTGAAGAACATTTGTTTAAATGAAATGCAGTGTTATAGAATCTCCTTTGGACATTGGAACCTACATAATTTCTGATATACCATTTAGGTTATCCTTTCCAGTGGGATGAACACTTGGGCAAAACAGTTTGCCTTCCTAGGCTGAAAAGCACTAGCTACTTTTCTGCTTACATTTTTCTGTCTTCACATAAACCGTGACTTTCAACACTGTCTCATTGAGTTCTACCTTAAAGTTGAAAAAAAAAACCAACCAAACAAACAACCAAAACCAGTATCTCCTTCTTTTTGCAAAAAGCTACTTTCAAAGGCATCAAGCGTATTCTGAGCCTGAACAAGATCTTATGTTTGGAACCCCATGTAAACTAGTCTGGATACAAATCAATAGTCCATATCCTTTTTCTTATTATGTATCTGGAGATGTGACTGGTATACAGCAAAAATACAGGCATTCCTTGCCACATGGTAGGAGCTCTTCTGTATATGTGACAGCACAAGGTTATGTGACTAAATTTCTCTTTCCACAGTTTTTGTATGATGGGAGAGAAAGAAAAAGAGAAAGATGAAGTGCAGTGCACCAAAACAACCCATTCAGTTCTAGTGTGATAAAGGATATTCCATAACTAGTTTAGCAAGTGCCCTGGATGAGTTATTCTCAAGGGAAAGATGTAGCCTGCAGGACACAGAGTGGATAAACCAGAATTAATGTAGTGTTATTGCTGAAGTAATTTAGAGATTAAATCTGCTGATAATTCTGAGGGATGAATGTGTGTCTCCCCTTCTCTCCAGAGAAACCCACCTTGCAGACAGTAATGCAACAATCACATGAGAGTTAGCAAGATTCTGACTCAGTATTTACGTAAACTCAATTGATATTCCCAAGTGTCTCTTATTAAGTGAAAACTATACATACTCAGCCACAGGATGTGGGATCTCCTCTTCCAAATAAAAATCAGGTTTCCCTTTCCCTGACAAGGTTGCAGTGTAAACTTGTATTTCTTTTTCTTAGTTTTTCATGTCTTCTGTTATCTGGAATCTTTCTGTAAAAGCTGCTGACCGGAATTCAGTGATTAGTTAACAAACTTTAGCATATGACTTTCCATTGCTTCAGGGTCCATATTGCTGTGTGTAAAATAAAAGGTGAAATTCTTTTTCATTAATTATATCACTAGTAGGAAAGTTCTTAATCTGTTTAAGAAGAGCGAATAACATAGTGACTTTTCAGTCATGAAAAGGACTTATTTCAGGCAGAAGTTGAAACTAGGAAGAGTTGCATGTGTATGATTTTTTTATTTTGAAGTTGAAGGACCTTGTAAAAAGAGAAACAATTACACTGGCTGAAGGGATGCAGCAATTTTTCTAAAGTGAAATGTCAACACTATCAGTGATTGCTCTACACCAAGAGCAAAAACTTTCTTCTTATCTCCAGAAGATCTGGAATGGGTTTCCTTAACTTATTTTATGATTAAATGTTCCACTGATTGTTGCTTTCTGTTGAAGAAAGAAGCATGACTGGACGAGTTTGGTCGTTCTGCATGAACAGGATGATCACAATGGCACATTCACAGAACTGTTAATATTGGTGTAGAGACATAAGAATGGTTTAGCTCCTCCCCCAGGTTGCTACAGTAATTTTCTCTGATTGTGTAAGGAAGTATGATGAGGATTTCTTTTCCCTTTTTGCTGTTCCTCCTGCCAGAAGAGAACTGCATGCAACAGAGACTGCATGAGGCCTTTGCTTTCTTGTTGCTTTCACTTCTGATAATTACATGGTATGTGTGAGTGGAGGTGTGATGGACCTTTTCTTTAGGATGTTTTACTGGAATGAAAAGAAAATTACAGTTGTACACTACCTAATGTTTTCTAAGCTCTTCAGTCTTTAATGTCAGGCTGAGTCAATTATTGGACACTCATCTCTTCATCTGCTTATCTGCAGTATCTTTTTGGTTTGTCGACATTTAGACAGATTATGGGTAATTCTTCATGTGCTTTATCACATGACACCACAGGCTGTGACAAGCAAGTGATTCTATTGCTTCAAAATGTTCTTGCCAGTATTTCCAAACTGCTTTGGCACATATTCCCAGACCAACAGCTGTATTCCAGCTTTATTTTGAAGTGTTAGTTTTAAGCTTGCAATTTTTTTTGCTTCTGGTTTACTTCTATTTCTTTGCTTATTAGCATTTCGTAGAATATTGTAAATTTTATTATTCCCCACAGGCATTTTCCTTTTTGTTTATTTTGGAATTTTAGTCTAGGCAGGATGCAAAAAATAGTTTTGTATTACCTAATGACTTTATAGCATTAGTCTTGACCTTTCTATAATATTGACACTACTGTTGTTTTGTACTGTATTCTGCTTTGTGTACTGCTATATCTCTGAAGCTGTAGTACTCTTTCCTCAGGATTCTTCATGTTTGTTCTCATCTATTTCAGCAGAGAGAAAAACAACCATGAAACTTTTAGATATTTTTGCTATAAATCTGTTTAGATGAATGTTAAAACAGCATAGGTGTGGGATAAGTATCAAAGGAGATTTCTTGCTTATGATTTAGGATGTACAAAAAACTGTGGAAAATCAAGTTCATTAATACTTTGTGTGGATATCAGAAAAGAAGGCATTCAGGGGTTCACCAATGGTGCTAATATTGTCTATGCTTTCATAACATATGTTCACTAGGAATTTGATTTTTGTTAACTCTTACTGCAATAATTATAATATGAAAATTATTTACTGCCACTGCCAATAAACACTGTATTTTGAAAAAAAAGCCCTGTGCAAGAAGCCGTGGAACTATATTTTTCTGGGAAACACTGGAGAATTCTGTAGTATTTTTGATATTAAGTCCTGAGACTCCACTTTTCATTTAAATGCAATGCAGAAGATAAGTGCAACTGAAATAATTGTCAGATTAATGTGTAAAAATCTAAATTTTAGTGCAAGGTCCTGGTGTACATGGATGTATAGCAAATGCTATTTAGCAAAAGCTATTCCAGCTTAAAGGAAATCTGTCACAAAAAACGTACATTTTAAAATTCTTTCTAGGGTTAGATAACACACTCAAAAACTGTAAATTGCCCTTGCATGATATGATTGCTTCATTCTGTGTAATTACATTCCTGTGCTTTGGTGTTTGAAAAAGTAATTCCATTTAGTGACAGGTTAGATTGCACACAAATTCATGTTTCAAAATATAATAATTTTTAAAATTTTCTGACCAGCTAGGAATGGTGAAGAAAAATGTTGTGGTTTTGTAAGCTCATCCCAAGAACTGAGACTCCAAGCCAGTGCATGTAAAATATCTCTTTCAGGGCCTCACCTACGAAATTGGTCCCAGAAACAAAATAATTAGCCATTACTTCTATTTTTGAAAGATCCTATTTTTTAACAATTGACCCTGAATATCATGCTTTGTTTTTTTTTTAAACATTCTAAGACAGTATGCCTCTTTATTTCTCTCTGGTGACTGAAGTACTTATTGAGATTTATTTATGGCTTAACCACTGGCCCAAGCTGCTGGATTTGCTATCCAGGTCAGTAGAGTACCCCCACACATTCTTACAGCTTAGGGGTCAGGGTTCATGGTGTGCAAGGAATTCCACAAGGCTTCCTGAGAAGCATAAATACTATTTTAATGTATATACAGATAGTACAATAGTTATTGGTCACAGCTTAAGCAGGATGGATTGTTGCATTCATTTTAAGCCTTTTTCTTGGATGAGGTACCACATGTGCATGCAGAGGTATCACTTTCCTATGGATAGGCACAATGAACAAATGCCATTGGTTTACTTTATATTCAGCAGCCCATATTTTGACTTTGCTTTCTTTTTTAAATGTTTGTCTGGTTTATCATTTGTTTTATTAGATGACAGATGGATAACTTTTGTCTTCTCTCTTTCAGAATAAATATATTAATTTTTGTAAGAAAAAACTAATGATATTAGTTTGTGTGTTTAGGCCTGTTCATGACTTAGAGCAGATAGAATAAAAGTTAAATGTGGTTATATATTTAATTCAGATTTCCTTATAGCTTTCTTCTAAAACCTTAGGGCAGACTTTCAGAAAAAATACTTTGAGGACAAAATTGTTCTTCAATGATCTGAAATTTGTTTAGATTGAGAACCATTGAAAACATGGTATAGGCAAAAAATCTTTCAAACAAATTTCTTAAGTCTCCTAAAAGCTAGCACAACAAGTGCAAAATAAAGATCTTGCTGTTTCTGGGCAGGACAGTCTGCAGTCTAAAGCTTTTTGGCTTTTCAGAATTAAAAAAGTTAGATTTCTTTCACTTAAGGTGATGATGTCATGTATGTTCCTCCAAATATGCAGAAAGCCTTAGGTGGGACTTGTGCCAGTCTGTCTCTTGGTAATGATGACATCAGGCACAAACTCCCAGCAGCAAAAATATATTTCCAGTTATCTGGCACATTTCGGTTCTAGGTGTTCATCCTAGACCCTCGGTCTCATGGGTCCCCTATTGTAGAGCAATCTCCAGCTGTTCTCTTCTGGCTCAAGAGGACTTTCAAAAGGGTCTCCTATTTCCTGGCTTCCAAGCTACTGTAGGAGAAGTTCAAAAGGTTCCTGGCTCCTCATCCTAGTTTTGCTGTGTTGAAGTGGGCAAGTTTAGTATTTTCTACCACTTAATTCAGATGACCCAGTGTCCATTGTGCCAGCTGTCGTGAATGATAGAAAAGACTCTCATGCTTCAAAATTATCTGTGTGTGGACTTTTAAGGAAGAGAGCCTTAGGTACTCAAGTTCTATGACTGATCCCTGTCCCTTATTGAAAGCCTGATGGCAGAATCACTGCCCATAGCACACTCATGATGACTGATGCATTTAGGAGTGCCCAGCTGCTGTTGAGAGGGTCAGGCTCCTTCACCAAGCAGTAAGGAAGCAGGCCTGCCCAACTCATGGCCAGGGTCTCCAGGGCTGCCTCATCTGGGGCTGCTTCACCTCCTCACCCATCGTGCAGCACTAACCAGAGTAAGGACACCTGCACTTTCGGGTGGCAACAGTCAGTTTGCCTACATCTGTGGGCAACATTGACCTGTCCCAGCTCTCCCATATATCCCAGTTAACCACCCTGTCCTGCTCCTCCTTGGGGAGGGCTGTGCAGTGAAGAGTTCCCCAGCATTTCTGCCTGCTGGCAGTTCAGGCCCACAACACACTCCTGACATCGGGGAGGTCCATCAACCCGAACACTCTTCAGTGGCCACATGAGGTGAGAGAATGGCTTGTCAGGTGGTACCTGGCACACGAGCAAACAGCAACCGCACAGCAATGGCTGACTGTTAGCTTGACATTTTATACTTCATGTTAACTTAACTCTCATTTAAAACACAGAATCACACAAAATGCTGTTGGAAGATTTTAATTTCCAAGAGATTTTTGCCTTTTAAAATTAGCTTGCTTAGTGATCGGGGGCATTTTCAATGAGTACATGAGTATCTGTGCTCCTCTCCTCTTTGGCCACTCTTTGACCCTCAGGTAAAAGGTGAAGATCTTTTTCTGTGTGGTGGTATATATAAGAGTTTTAAAGCACTATTTTGACATGTCAGTGTAAAATCTAGGCATATTCCCCTTTGGCTCAGAGCTCAAATGAAGCAATAATAGGTCTCAGTTAAATCCTGATATTTCTATCTTTGCATTCAAATTATATTTTCATGGTATGTAAGACCCCAGCCACAGAGCCACAAGCTCAACTAGGATTATTACTTTTAGAAATATATACAAGACTCCAGAAGTTCGCCCACTGAATTTTTGCGGAGCCTTCAGTTCTTTAGTACCCTAAGTAAAGACAGAATGCTGCACACATTTTCTCAGGAGATATTTTTACTGATAAAATATAGGAGAAAATAAGGATCTTGGCAAAAGTTTAAAAGCGGTAACATACAACCAAGACAAAGCATTCCACCAGAGCACTGACTTAGCATATGCCAACCCACACAACTTAACAAAATCCAACCCACCAGTTTTAAGTTACCCAAAATATTAAGAAAAATGTAAAGAAACAAAGAGATTAAGATAAGAAAAAGGAGTAAAGACAAAGAAGAAGAGAAAGAAGAGAGGAGAATAAGAGACAAATAGAATATTAAATAGCTACCACCAAAAGAGTCCTATGGAAGTCCAGCTTCACGTGATGGAGGCAGGTGGCAAGTCCTGAGTGAAAAGACAAGATGAAAGCCACTTGTGCTGCTTTTATGTGATCTGGCACCCTGTGGCCACCCCTCCCAGGTGGGGCTGCTGGTTCACTGACCACTCTGTGGCTCCAGGCTGCTTGAGGGATGGTGTAGTCAAGCAGAGGCTGGGCTGGGGATTCCAGGGGGCATGGTGTGGGCAGACTCCCCAGCTGCCCTTTTGACTGGCAGCTGCTCCTGCAATGTGGGCTCTGGGGCTGCCATGGGGGATACGGCCTGGCCCTTCCTCTCATGCACATACACACTTGAGTTGGTTCCAACCCAGCAATTAAATAATCCTCTGTGAGATTCAAATCCAGTGTCTCACACTATGTAAATAGCATTTCATGCTATGGAGATATACACTAAGAATACTGTGTAAGTAATAGAAAATCAGTCTTCAGGAAATAGGAAATTCAGATGGTAAATTGGGAGTGGCCAGACAAAGTTTAGGAGTCAAATTAGCCCTTCTGTCTGGGGAAAAGGTAATTGAGATTGAGAAAGTCTGGGCGTTTACCTCAAGCAGCAATGTCTTTTACTGCCCTTAGGACAAGCTGCCCAATTATCACCAACACAAAAAACCCCCTGTGTTTACATAAGCTGGATGGAGGCTTTAGTTTATCAGGTGAATTCTCCTCAGACTGTTTGTTTTAAACAAACTGGGTCCAAGTCGGAACTCCTCTTTCCTGACAAGAGTTCTTATACCTCACCCCACCAAAAGCATGAACAGCTTCATCCAGCAGCTACAAGGCCTCTTCAAATGACTCTTTGCTGGCACAGGAAGCCACTATGGTGCGGAGCATAGGATCCGGCAGCAGGAAGACTTTCTGTGGAAGTGGGATGCACTCTGCTACAGAAGGAAACGGGAGTCAGACAGAGAATGCAGAAGAGAGTAGAACCATGGAAGAAAACAAGCAAGAGTGAGGAAAGGTCACAGGGAGATGCAGCAGTTCAGGGTGGATGAGGAAGTGAAGAAGCAGAGGCAGAGAAAACAGTGATAAGTAAGAGGAAAAGAGGAGAAGAAGGTCTACAGGAAGAGATGGAGGCATAGCAGAGTGAAAAATGAGATGAATGACTGCAGTTGGAGAGGCCAGGGCAGAAGCTCAAGGAGAGTTTGAGAGGAGGATGACAGCACCTGCAGTCATACCTGACAGCCCTGTTATTCCATTCTGTGTAGTCTGCTACTGCTACTGCTATTCCATTCTGTGTTGTAGCTTTTTTTTTTTTCTCTTTAGTGAGTACTAAAGATTAGAACTAGCAGGGGAAAAGTGTTCCCCCACAGTAAACATGTAACTCCTCCATCCAGCCATTGGCACGCTTTGCATCCTGTAGTGTTTTTCACTCTTACTTTCTCCCAAAGCACCATTTATTCCAGCCCTCCATCCCTGCAGACAAGCAGGGAGCATCACTGCATCAAGATCGGCACAGGAGTTCAGTCTGCCTCTTGCTAGAAGGGCTCCAGTTTGTGCCTCATAGCAGCAGCTTCTCCTTGAGAGCTACCCCATCTGCAAGCTGACCTTGGGAGAGATGCAGCTTCTCTGAGCTCTTAAACTGCAGGTCCTTTCCAGGATTTGCCTAACCACAAATTTATAACTGTCTTTGTTGTTCTGAATAAATGGTCACACACATGCACACTTGTCCAATTCATCTAAATTAATATTTAATGTCATACTAGCTTAAAGATGGATTACAGGCAACACCAAAACAGTATATTCCTACTTAAGTGAAATGGCAAAGGAATCCAATAATGAACTCCAGCCTCGTAGTGTAGTAGGAATCAAGTTTCTTTCTGAGTTGTCAGGTAGGATTTTTGAGGTTTGCCTTTGATGTGAAAGCTGATGGGCTGACACAGTAGTTTTTCCCTTCCTGATCATTGTGAGCTGACACCCACTTGTGCCTCAAGAACTGGTGACCTACTCAGCCACCTGGGATAGCAAAGCTAAGAAGCTCTTGGCAACTGTTTCCTCCCCACATTGCAGATCCCTTTTTCCCTCCTGGTTCTATTCGTTAATGGATTCAAACTGTTGTACAATGCATATGTAATAAGTGAATGCTCTTCTCCACTCCGTTCAGGATTCAGGGGATTTCTCCTAGTTTGTGCTCCTGCTGTGTTTTGCACATAGCACTTCTCATTGGTGTAATCCTCCTGCCTTAAATGGCTTTCCTGTGAGATCACACTGCTCTCAGAACTGTTACAAAACACTGCAAATTGCATACCATAAAAAGTCTTCATTGTACTACATATTTTCAAGCACACAAGATTCAGACTGGTTTTAACATTTTAGAGAAACCATGTACCATCTGGGCCAAGGATGACAGACTGCTTTGTCTGCTTCCCCCTTATTTATTCTCAGTTTTATGCAACACTTCTCTGGTGTTTCACAGACTGGGAAAACAATCATGATAAAAAATAAAATACTCAGAAGGTATGAAGTGCCAAGATTAGCTTTACTGTGGTGATTTTAATCTCTCCCCTTTAGCCCTGCAAGCGCATATTTATGAAGTTTACTAAAAAGCTTTGCTAATGCATAGCTTAAAATTAGGTTGCTCAGTGAGTCCTCAAGCCCTCTCATTGTGAATGAATAGCTAAACTTAATCCTCTGAAAACCAAGTAGTACAAAAGTCAACACCCATGTCAGGAATCTATAAAATTGCCTCTTCACACAATGCTTGATGTGTATTCAAGCCTTTACCTCCATTGACGCTCAAGACCTCGGACTTCAGGGTAAGTTGAGTACTTTACTAACACAGATTTGTGTTTAGATCAAATGTGACACACAAAGGTATCTACAGTCTGTCTATAGTTAAACTTACTCATTCAAAGCTTATCCCCCTCAGGAAAGGATTGCATCTTATTTTCTCTTGCCATAATGACTTTTCTCAAGAAATAGCAGAAGAAAGGTGGAAGATGTCACTGATGAGTAAGCCACATACATGCTGCTGTTTTCTGTGGCCAGGAGATATCAGGACCAAACATAAAATAAATACCAAATGTCAGTCAACATCAAAACTGCTTATTTCAGTGCTACTTGGCAAGCCCTTAACAGAAAGCAAAGCCTGAGTCTAGCCATAAAAAAATGAAAATTCCATATAAAAACCGAAGGATGCAAAACAGAAATATTTTAATATGAAAGTAGGATTGCTGGAACACTGAAAAATGAATGCTTTAGTATTCAATTATTAAAAAAAAAATAATAAAAATATGGTTTTGGCCTGATCACGTGTTGGTTGGAAACTCCCAACACAAATGCTGTAAATTCCTTTTTCCTGTTTAGGGGTAGAGTTGAGGCAGACATAGATCACAACTGGGAGCTGTTGAACATCAGTGTACACTTGTGACTTTGCATGGGTTTGGTAAATTCACAGTGTTATCAGTTTATCAGTTCTTGTAGACTCAACAGAGGCTATTAGTTCTTGGGAAACCTTCCCACACTACCTTCTCAGTATATATTTTTCCTCTCTCCAGCCTGCCATGTTTTTCTATCCAGACCTATAGATATATGTTGCATTCATTCACATACACATACCCAAAAATAACCACACAGAAGAGTAATTTATGATGTAAAATTTTAGTACAAAATTTTCAAGGTTTAAAGAGTCTTTCTTTTTTTCTCAGATACATTTATATATATATATGTATATGAAAGTATACAAACACAGAGAGACAACAAGAATGTGTGTGTGGGCAGTGTGTTTATATGTACAGTGTATTTTGTTTAAGTTTGAATATGCAATTTAAAGTGTCTAACATATTTTGTATGGCTTTAAAAGTAATTGTTTTGGTATTCCATCCACTCTTCAGCCTCACCCCAATGAATAATCAACAAGGGATTAAATTAAAATCCAAACATCTCCTGCATGTGCTGGAGGAAGTCAATGCCTCATTCTGCAAGATGTGGATGTGTCCTGTGTATGAACTTGGCACATTCAAAGCCTATGATTTGAATACTGATTTTTTTTTCCCATGGTGGGCTCTATCAAACTCCTACTAATGTCAGTGGCCACCTTTCCACTTACTTCCATAGCATTTTCAATAAATTTTTAATCTCTTTGATTTTAGTATGAATGTGAAGAAATCATAAACTGTAAACATTTATGTTTGACCAGTTCTTTGATATGAAGTGTTTTGTACCCATGGAGTTAATTTATTATTTACAGAATGATTTAAATTCAGAGCTACCATAAATGTTATTTTCTGATACATAGACACAGTTTGACTGCTGAATGGTACAAAAATGTATTCAGGAAACTGCAACTCTACTCTGGTCTTGCCAACTAAGTGTTTTCTGAAAATAAAAGGCTATTTCTTAACATGTGAAAAAAACTTTCAAAAAAAAAAACCCAGACATGTACTTATTAATTTATTCATTATGACTCCACTTAGAGATCTGGAAACAATTTTCAGATTTTTGAGCTTTTCATTTTTTAAAAAAGTTGTTACGCTAACTCAGATATAAGACTGAACATATATATCCATTTATATCTATTCAAATCTATTTAGTTAAAGCAATAACATATTTTTCGCAAGGCAAAACTATTTAGGATGTAAAGAATCTCAAGAAAAAAAGGTTCATCTTAATGTAAAATATAAAGAAATAGATTTAATCACCTGTTCAGTTGCATGCAAGACTCCAATCCTCTCTCCAACTGATATCACTGACACACAGAGCAATAAAAGTTAAACAAATGCATTTTAATGATTTATTCTCAAGCTCATATTCAGAGTTTCAGCCATGTGGCTGCCATTAATGTTAATAGGGGTTACACAGCCAAAGCCAATTTATTCAAGTTAAAAATATATTCCAGACCTAGAAACCTGTCATATGACAGAACATGCATTTTTGTTTAACTAATAAGGTTACAGTTTGCAGTGGCAATTCACTGTGTCTTAGTGTGAGCAAAAAGAAGAAGAAGGAAATATACATAACAAAACACTGTTATTGCAAAGAATGAATTTTCACCATTACTGAGGTTTTGGCTTGCGTAGAGTTAATTTTCTTCCTCTTACCTGGTAGAGTGCTGTTCTTTGAATTTAGGATGAGAATAATGTTGATAACATAGAATTACAGAATCACAGAATGGATAAGGTTGGAAGGGATCTACATTAAGTCAAGGAATTTTCAGCTTTTCACATCACCCCATTAGTGAGGAGGCTGAGGATACACAAGAAACTGGAAGGATGATCCAAAGATGGAGAGGTAACCCAAGCAGGACAAAGGGATGTTCCATAACATATGTTACCATGCTCAGTATAGAAACTAGGAGGAAATCTGGCTAGGGGCAGCTGCTCAGGAACCGGGCATCAGTCAGCGGGTGGTGAGCAATTGCGTTGTGTTTCACTTGTTATGATTATTCTAATTATTTTATCATTATTATTATTATTCCTTTTGTTGCTATCCTATTAAACTTTTACCATCCTATTAAAGTATTCTATCCTATTTGATTTTTTCTCAATCAAATTTTACTTTTTTTTTTTCCCCCCTAGTTCTCTCTCCCATCCCTCTGCAGGGTGTGGGGAATGAGTTTGAGATAGGGACAGAAATAGTAATTCTTGCAACAGAAATAATCTTTCTGCTTTGTTTTGATTTGCTCTTTCATACCGTAAAAGAGCACCTTGCTGAGGATGTCTAATATGCAGGAAGAATTGAATCAGCTTTGAGAAACAGTATGAGATCCCATCTTCTTCTTCCTTGAGTTGCTAAGACTGAATGGAGACCAGTTTGCCATTACAACACAACAGCTCAGAAAATGTAACAAAGACCCCAGCACCCAAGCTATGAGCTCATCAAAGGGTTTTACTTTAAAAATATACAAGGCTTCAACAATATCCACCCTCTGGACATGTTAGAAGAGCAAGCCCTCCGTTCTTTTAACACCTTAAGAGAGAGCGCAAAGGAGAAATGGTGCACACATATTCTCAGGGGGTACTTTACTGGTAAACTTTAGGAAATGAGAACTTGGCACAAGTTTAAAGGGTAACATTCAACCAAAATAAAGCATTCCACAAAGCATTGACTTAGCACATGCTAACCCATACAATTTAGCAAAATCCAACCCATTCAGTCTCAAGTTACCCAAAACATTAAGAAAGGAGGTTAAGAGAAGAAGAAACAAAGAAAGAGAAAAAAGATTATAGCTACCACCAGACAGTCCTGTGCAAGTTCACATTCCACTTCTTCAGGTGGGAAGTTTCAAACGCCATGGAGAGCACATGTTGCTGCTATTATGTGCTTTGGCCTCCCTGTGGCCACACCCCCTGCTCCAGGCAGCACTTACCTTGTGTCAGCCCATTTGGGACAGGCTTAGAGGCTCTGAGGTGTGGGGGTGCGGCAGTGGTCTCAGTGTCCAGGGACTGCCAGCTGCTCCGGGATCACGCCAGCAGGCTCACAGGCGCTGGGGTACGGAATAAGGCGTTACCTCACCTTCATGAAACTCGACCTGTCACTCCCCCCACAACACACACACACGTGAGTTGGTCTGAGCAAATAACTAATATAAGAATATAATAATCAAGTGTCTTACAAGTGTGAATCCAGGCAGCAGCTGCTGTGACTGGAAGGGAACTGGCCTAGACCATGCAGAGCATTGGAAGGGATGACTGGGTGCTGAGAAGATTCCCCAGCTGATCTTCCTTAGCACCTTCTCAGAGCTGGTGCGACAGGACTAGTGGATATGAGACGTGATGCTTCTTAAAAATTATGTTGCACAGAAACCTGAGGTTAATTCCTAGCAATGGTTCTGTGTGGTGCAGAAAGGGACAGGCAGAGCAGTGGAGAACATGTAGCTATTCATCACTCAGCAAAGGCCAGTTAGCAGCATAGAAAGAATTGTTGGCAGGTCTCCCTCAGGTGGAGGAGTTGGTACTGCAGAAGTTACTGATCAGTGTTACAAACAACAGATCTAATCTACTTGGGGGGAAGATGGGGCAAAAATATAGTCTTAGTGTTTTCCCTGCATTACATTTTGTCACGAAGTTTCATTTGTAACAAATACTATTTCCCCCCCTATCAAAGGGGGGAAAGTACTGTCTGTACCAAACACTTATTCCTGTGACTTTCTGTCCAAATTTTTAGGAATTTACTTAAAGTTTCAGCTTACTCTAACAACCTTCAAATATGTCTGTGTATGGATGTGCTTTCTAAAATATTGGTGCTTCAAACTCTAAAATATTCCAAAGCAGACAGAACAGAAGATGCATGATAATATGTTTCTGAGCTGATAATCTAACTAATCCAATTTAATCAACCCATAATATTTCCATAACATTAAACAATTAACACTGTAGTGTCAGTAGCCCTTTTTCTTAAAGGAAAGAGAAAATGGAATGTAATGTTCCATTAACCTCTTTTGGATATATTAAACTATGAAATTAACTGAAAAATGAATGAATTGTCTTGTAAAGTCAGCAAGAGCTTCTTATAGCGTCAATCATGCTTTAATTCATAAATCTCTTTACTATATCCTACAACTGGTTGAAAGTATTCACATGAATTTTAAGTAATACTAAGCATTAACCTTATAGGTTCTCTGTAGAAGATGATAGATTATAAATAGACTATAGAAGATTAAATGTGAGCTCATTTGATAGCTCTATAACCTTAAAAAAAAAAAAGCAAAGGCTTAACAGCTTTTCAGACTAATTAAAAAAAAAGAATATTTCTGACTTCCCTGAGTGTTTTTCCATTTCCTTCTTTTCTCCCCACTACCACACAAAAGTCTTATAATAATTTTTCCCTGAAAGTTATATCCAGACTTGTAAGCAAACCCTCTTTATATGTAGCAGAAATAAACAATTGCAACCTCAAACACTGAAAAATGGTTGACTACACTTGAAACATTAACCTGGTGACAATCAGTGAACATCATAGCTGAACAAGGACTCTCCATCAACTGTCTCCCTAGAAAAACCTTCCAAAAGATTGTGTTTTAAAGATAAATAGTATTTTAATTGATTCAGACATCTTCCAATCTTTAAACTGCTGATGGAAGACAATAGTGGCAGCTATCAGACGTACAACCTTGCGCTGATGAAAAAAATGTGCTCTAACTACAGTTTTCACCTGTGTGTTTATATAAAACGTCACTGCAGGCGTGATACCACAGGAAAAATCCCGTCCCTCCTGTCTGCATCCTCACCCACATTTCACATCAGTCTGCATTTTACCAGTTAGTGGTATAATTTCTTATGATTGCAGCTTATCCTGGCAGCATTCAGAGCATCTCATCAGTGTTCCAATAATGTTCACTGTTGCTTGCTTTGGTGTCTTCTGCAGGTGAATGTCTGAGATAAGTCATATCCTTATATGCCTGCAATAGAAAGAATCCATGTTCCTCCTTACTGGCAGTCCAACAATGAGCATCTTCTTATTTTGTGCATCTACTCAACATCTCCTGATAGAAATGTGCTATTAGTAGGTACAGTTACCAATATCTAACATGTATTTCAGAGGAAGGTTTAAGTCTCATCAAGTCTACTTGTAAGAAAAACTGAACTGTCCCTCTATTAGGTGAAATGGAATGTTTTACAGCACTCTTGTCACAGAACTCATGGCTTTCTGCTCACTCACTTGCTTTGGCACACAGCTGAGATCACCTGTCCGCAAGTCCACCAGAAGCTGGGGCCTATGATGGCCCAAAAAGGTCTTCTCAAAGCCAGACAGGGAGATTATTCCACTGCTGAGTCTTCACTGACTTTTTAGAAAATACTGCCAAGTTTAGACCTGTGTGGTAATTAAAGTAGTTAGTTACCCATAACTAATGATTTTAGGTCTTGCCATTACAGCTGTAAGATGACCACGACTGGGTGGTTTTTTTGTTTCACCCAAGTAATCTACAATGCAGAAGTTCCACAGGTTTTGAAGATAGATAAGAAGGATAAGAAATAGAAAGGCACTGAGTGGAATATTCCTCACCTCAGTATGGAGAAAGGCAAACATGCAGATATGTTAATTTTTTGTAATTCCTGAGAAGTAAATCTTCAGAAGTATAGCTTGTATCTTAGAACATAATCATTCACTCTCCTCTCCCTGTTTTAATGTCAGCATAAAAAAAATTGTTCAATAACACAGTAGGTGTTAAATGTAATAACATTCTGCACTAGAAAAACCTTTGACTATTAACTAAATTAAGAGGAAATTGATGGAAAAGGTCTAACTGCTCTGGATGATGATAAAGAATGCTATCTAGTTCTTTCCTCACATTTGGTTTAGGTAAATGAATGGCTGGGATCTGACCCAATTATTCTATTTCATTTCTGGAGATAACTTGGAACATGTCTGGCTATGAACAGATGCCAAAACACCCTAACTGAGACATTCATTTTTAATGCTCAACTTCTCTGTCGAGTAATTTGGTTTATATGATACAGAGATCAGTAATTATTAGACCTCAGTGAGAAGCTCTGTACTTTTCTTTGAAGTTCCCTTTGTGCCCCTTGTTGCATTTAGACCAATACTTATCTTACTAAGGCTGAAAACCTTCCTTTTAGATTGTTCTGTGGCATTCATTAACATCCACGACTGTACTGATTTTCAATTTATTTGTGTGAATAGGAGCCTTTCCACCAAGTTAAACCCTGCGAGATGTCTCCATCTGTCTGAGTTGCATCTAAGCATCCCACACTTTCTGCATCTGTGTGATGGAGAAACAAGATTGCTAGTCTCTTAATATGAAAACAGAAACTGACTGTTTATAGCACTCCATTTACCTTTACTTTGCCTCACATTGCCTCAAAGATTGTTCAGGGTCATCCATTTCAAAAATACACAAGAAACTATCCAGCTTCTACCTGATATGTTCCCCCAAAATTACAATAAGACGATCTGAATAAATACATGTTCATTACTTATAACTGTATTGTGAAAAGCTTCAAGTACCTCCAGACCTTTTTTTAAAAAAAGCTTTATCATCTCAAAGTTCCTTTAAGAAAACCTACTGGCTCCATATTTATGCCTCTAGCTGTCACTGGATTTACTCCACTTTAATGTGTAGGTGGTAGCTATACACTTGAAGCTGTGGGAATTTACAAGTGACCTCTCATGTATAATTTATGTTTACCATTTTACATGATAACCTTTAATATACTGAATGCATATTGATTTGACTACAAGATAAAATTTTAGTACAACAAATGCACTTTAGGAAGACAGCAAAATAGGCAAATGAGCAGATATGAAGAATACAGTAAACCTGGTGATTGATTCCACCTTCCTGAACAGTGCAGCATGACTAAACACTGAATGACTTTCTGTCTTCTTCCTTTAACCTTTGTTAACATTTCTACACTGTATGGATCCTTACCTGGGATCCCCCCGGCTGGTGTTTGGGGCCAGCGTGGCTGTCCCAGGAAAGCTGTGGACATGGGAGCACAGACTGCCTAGGGAGTCTAGGTACTTTCCAAGAGGACTGCAGGCTTTATTAGATTCTAATTTCACACAATCTCATAAATGTCCTTGCAAAGGAAAAGCTCAGTTTGTTGTGGTAAACTGTGTTTTAAAAATACATAAACAGAGTTGAAGTTAGGTAGCAAAACTGATTAGACAGTCCCAGTTACCCTCCAATGAAACTTTAGTGTGAACTTATCACCTTTTATTCCATATTTTGTGCTGTGACTTGGTCTACTAACCAAACAAACATCTTGCTTTTCCAGGAATTGTTTTCTTGTTCTTTATGTCCATAACTTTATAGCTTTTGTCTATGACAAAAATATCATTATGAGTATTTTTGGTTTTCTTTTCCCTATGTCTGGCTAATAACTTCATTTAGCCTTCAGTTATCACCTATAGAACTGAGAAGGGAGTTGCGATAGTGTTGTAAAGAAATAGTGGAATCCCAGAGTGAATCAATCTCTTTATTACAGAATGGAGCTTATTCGTATACTTCAGTGAAGAATTCGTGGAAGCAGAAAACTACCTGTTCTCCCTCAGGGCAGTGAGGCTCTGGTGCCTCATTCAGTATTGCTTATCACTCAAGGCATAGAACGACAAAAGAGTAAACAACAGCGAATAGGCTGCAGAAGGAATAAGCACATGAGAAACTATTGTATCTGCACTGTATTGAGATGTTTAGCAGAGCTTTTACTCAGTCTTTCTACTCAGAAGAGAAACCACTGCAAAAAAAATTAATACCAGAGACCCAAACTACTGTTTGTTTTCTGTTTGCAAGTAAAAATGAGCCCAACAGGCCAAAACAAGATGAAAAGGAAAGTACTAATGAGTATCAAAGTTGTACTGATATATGTATATTTATGCATATTTCTTTACTTATTTATTCCAAATTCATCCCATACATATATGTATACATATGCATATGTAAATATGCTTGTAATTAGGAGGGGTACTGCTCCACCTCCAATAAATCTTATGTTCCTAGGGGAACACGCATTTTTTTAACTCTGTTCCAGCAGATTCAGGAGAATGGGCTGACTTCTGTTTGGATGGATATGCAAATTCTCAGAAGGCACACATAGATATACGCAGAATACTTCCTAAAAACAGGCAGATCCATCCAAATGCTGCTTTGACTCAACTGGTGTCATTACAGCTGACTATAATAATCATGACTAAAACAGAGAGCTGTGAACCATAGACAGTCAATGCCCTTTAAGGTGACCCTGGAGCGTTCATCCCCAGTGTGGAACAATAATCAGCATTGCAGACGAGGATTTCACAATACTAGCTACAGATGGATCACCACCTTGGTGATATTCAACATGGTATCTCAGAATTGCTGACATTTTTGCCTAATTTGAGCTTCAAAGAGAAAGTAGGAAGGAAGTAGGCATATTATTTATACCAGAAAAACAAGGTTATGGAAGGGTAAAGAGACATCTTTTACCCACGCATTTTCAGAATACCTTCTTCTGTACAGATAGGGATAAGCAAGTTTAATGTCGTAGTTTTCAGAGACATGTTGACATAGATTGAGATAGAGAGAGAGAGTTTACTCAGCCATCAGAGCACTCCAGAAATACTAATAGAGCTCAAGGCAGTAACAACCAAGCACTCCTATCTTAGAGTTTTTGTTCCATTATACTGGCTATTTTCTTATTTCTGAATGTGGTTTTATGGATTATGTTTATGCCTGTGCCTGAAGTCTGTCAACGGCTCATCCTCATTAGTGTTTCTTGTGTTAGCCCACTGTAATGTCATGCGTGATGGCATTATTGTTTAATAAGCCACACAGTGTGAGTACCTTGCCTGCTGTGGAAGGATGGTAAACAATCTTGCATCAAATTTATCTAGCTGTGCCAAGCTTAGACAGTAACGTGTCTGGCCTCCTTTTATAGGGCACTGTCATTTTGGTTTTTGCAGTTTTGGAAAAATAAGCAGGGCTGATGAATAAATAGATGGAATGGAATATGAGAAATAGTTATTAGAACCCAGTCAGAAAACTTAAAAAGAAGTAAACTAATTTATCGAACCCTAAAATCCCTAAAATATTTCCAGACTTTATGTAGATTCTTTATTTTTAACCTATGAAGACCATATGGAAAATCAAAAAAAAAAAGTATCTGTAACTAATCAAGCCTATTACAATGACCAAGGCAACTAGAAATGAAAAATGTGGGGGTTTCTAGTGTATAGCTCTGCTATTTATACCTGTTTCTGTACAGTACATTTTCTCACCACTTTTTTAAAAAATCTATTTGGATGTAAATATATTTAAAAATCCATCTTGGGAACCCCTGCAGCAGCCAATTAGAAACATCAGACAAATGTTTTCTATCTGACAGCCTGTAAATTGGTAATACATTAATGCATACATACTTTAGATACAATACATGTAATACATATATACACATTTTAAATCTCCTCTCAGAAGAACATGAAACAAAACCACAGGTAAAGAGGCTGTGTAAAAGTTTGATTCCTGTTTGTGGGAATGCAATACTTTTACATTTAAACTCTCATAAAAAGGGGAGTTTTGGTGTACAGTGAAGAAATGGTGAAAAATGGCCCTTAAAGGAACCATTAATTGTTTAATCCTTAATAGTTGTCACTTTATAATTATGGTAGACAGCCATATGAGGTACAAAGTATGTAATAGCTGTGTCTAATTATATAGTGATGCAATTTCAGTATTAAAACTAAGTCTAAAGACTTCTTTTTGTGCTAACAATATCATGAAAAAAGTAAACCAAACTGAATATTTAGTAAAAGTTTAGTTTGGCCATGTGTATTGTAACATAGATGTACTTCTATTTTATATATGTTTTCAGATATTTGTTGCAAAGGTGTATATGATTTTAATAGGCAATGCTATAGCACTGGTAAATCTGCCTGTTTTTCTTCAAATGTTTAACTGAAAGAATTAAATTTGTTTTCTCTTCTCTTGCAGTAGGGAATCCACATGTCTTACTTAAGTCTTTAAGTGTGTCTCGCCTATTATATCCTTACAGAAGGATGATGCAGTTAATATTTAATCCAAGGGCTGATGAAGCTCAAGATCACTCAGGTTTGATGTTACCTGTGGTTATTTGATAGTGAGATGGTTTCACAGAAGAGCCCAGAGTGCCCATTCAGAAACACTGGATGAATTGATTATGGGACCCAGTACTTTACTGTCAGATCCAACCACTATGATATCAAATTAGCTTATATTTTAAATAGGAGGCTTGGGCTTTGTGTTTGTTTCATATTTTTCTGATTATTCATTCTGATTATTCAGATGGTTAGAAACATAGCTTTAACACTAGATTTACTCAAAGATCCCGTTGTGGTTTTGCCTTTATTATCCTTCTGTTTAAATAATTATTTATCCTTTCCAGTGTTTACACTATTCTGTCTTTAGTGGCACTGTGTTTCCCCTCAGCTGCTTTTCCCTGCCAGAAATAAGGAGGAACCATCTCCTGATTTGGAGGAGGCTCTGGAATCCTCTGACCATCCCAGTACTCCAGCTCTAGGTTTGTCTCTGAACTCATCTTTTTTGACATGTCACCAAAACTGCACACATTACCATGACCAAATCACCCATGACAGTGGCACATCCCATGTTCTACTGCTTTTATTTAAACCAGCCATTGACTAAATTTCAACACACAGACACACATGACAGCATTATTCAAATGCTTTTTGATGACAGAATATCTACTAGATCTTTTTTGCTCTTTAGTCACCTCCAGCTGGTAAAGTGCTAGATTTTGACAGAGATTTCTGTCTCTTCTCCTTAATTGTGTGTCTTGGCAAGTCACATTAATGTTTTCTATTTGTCCCAATATAGGTTTAGACATAGTGTCCCTACAATATTGTAGTTCTTTCCTTGACAGTACTTTTCAACTTTCCATATTTCTCAACTTTCTGTCCAGTCAGCTACAGTGCAGTAGTGTAGCATGTTCCACAAAAACAAAATTAAACCCAACAAAACCCCACAATCAGGAATTTGGTATATAAATCTTTCTTTTGAAAATTACTTAGTTCATTTCTGTAAAGGCACCAAAGATACCCAAATATGGATGAGCAATGACATTTTTTGAAATGTTGTGGCATTCACTGCTCTTCATTTGAAGACATATTAGGACTTGTTTTGCAAACAGTACCAATATCTTATAATGCATTGGATATGGCTTTCCAAATGCTAGAAGTTATCAGTAAAAACATTTATTCAGTTCTGCCTACACTTCTGACAGGGCAGAAACACAAATTTTCCATCCTGCCAAGCAATTCTGCATCACACCTGGACATTTCAGCTGACGTTGGTGTCACCTGCATCTTATTCTGAAAATCCTGGAGAAAGCATGCCAGGGACAGAGGACTACACTAGATGTAAAACACAGAAATCCATCTATTCTTTAGCCCCTGATATAGTGCCTTGAAGATTTTTCACTCACATATGAAGTGCATAAATACATAAAATGGGTGGATCTTAATTCAAAAAAGTGAAAATATCTGTGCACAAGTCACCACATGTTTATTTCTCATACTTGATCCAGGTCTGTTTCTACCAGTCTGGCCTGGGAAGTGTCCCAAACCAGCACTGCTGTTTCCAAACTCAGGAACAGTCATGTAACACCTAACAAATGCCTATTAGATTAAGCCAATTAGAAGCATCTTAAATGGTGATTGAAGTTAACAGGCTTGACTCAGCTCTTTCTAGGAAGTGTAAAAACCCATGTCTTTCTGTCTACCAGTTGTTAGATATCTACATTTCCCATCCAGCCCATTGTCATGGCTGCTAACAAGGAGGAGAGCTAACAAGCTCATCCGCTTCCAGCATTTTCCTACAGAGTGTCAAACTACACAACAAGAGTTTAAGATTCAATTTTTAAATTACACACAAGCTTGGAAAGAAGTGTGGCCCTAACCAACAAAGTCAACACACCTGTACTATGCATGAGACCCTAATGGCAGTCAGAAAGTTTGTTGAAGATAACAGGAAGTGGAGGGATGTCACTTCATCAAGCTCATTAGTTTCTTCTCTCCATCATGTCTGAGTTGTACAGCCAGCTGTGATTAAACTATTACAGTTACCTTACTACATATGTATGTGATTCAGAAGCATTGTGAGAATTGGACAGCAACTGTAAGAGGAAAAAGCAGCTTAAAGCTGAAACATTAAAGCTTAAAATATACACCGAGGGTGTCAGTAAGAAATATCTGACAGAATGGGTTTAGGTAATCTTTTATCATACACATCATAATATCAAATCACAGGCAATGAGGGAGAGATAAACAAGAAGAGAGCATTTCAATTTAGAAAAATGAAAAGTGCTGTAGTAAAAGTGTCCTGGACAAGGGTAATCTGCTCATTATTCAGTACCTTAAACTGAGAAGGGAGAAAGATCCTTAATGTAGAGCAGGATCTTAAGAAGGTATCTTGAGGATTTTTCAGTGAGTTTATTCTCTCGTTACAAACCTTTTTGTAAAGAATACATATGATTTCATTCTTATGTAGCCGTACAGTTAAGTTTCCCATTTCTTGGTGTGCAGCAATCATTAAAACAGCATTGCTGGGACACTGTCAAAAGTGCCCTTTGGGTGAATGGATTTCTCTAGTGTATCCCTGGGTAGCAGGGTGCACCTCCATTGAGTTGGTATAGAGGAATTTAAAAACAGAGCACCATCACCCAGGAAATTTCATTGTCATATAGAAGGAGAGAGTTGAGAAAAGTGCTTTCACTTCAGGCATCCCATTGAAAGTTCATGAAGTTAAGCTTCTAAGCTACTTATACTTCAAACAAGAAATGTGACCCTAATACTCACTAACACTGAGACTTGTAGGTCATGTAGGCTCATTTTAAAATGTCTATCCTATAAGTACCTTTTAACGAATTCATTTATGACATACCCACTCTAAATTTTCTGCTCCTTTCCATAAATTTCTCATTCAACAGGAGGGCTCTAAGTGAGTCATAAGTGAGGCATGCAGTAATTAACATTTCTTTAGACATATTTTTAAGGTGGTTATTATGGTTAAGATCTTACTTGAGCGAAATCTTATTCATCAGGTGCACTTTTTCTGTGAATTCAGTCATGTGAGTTTATTCATGTTTGCTTCTTTGAATGATGAAAAGCATTGCCAGGAAAAGTCAATACAACTATGAGACAGTTATCTGCTTCTATTCTGCTTGGAAATCATTTGTGAAATCATTAATTAAATGGGAAATTCTCTACTACAGTTTATTAGTCAGCCAGTAAGAAAAGAACTCTGCATTTATTTTCTGATTAAGTGAAAAATTTTTCCTCCTCTTTGTTTATGGAGTAAGAAAGTGTGTTTTCTTACAGCACAAGGAAATACAAAATTGTACAGCGCAGTGTAAATAGGGTTGCTTTCAAGAATGTACATGTACCTCAATACATTTGCATATGTGCAAATGATATCTGTAGAATTAATCATTCAGCAATAATGTTAACTTTTTTATAAAACCATGTTGACTATGCTACAGTGCGAAAATATTATTTAAAAAGCTTTACAGTCATGATAAACATCTTTTCTAAGCTATTTTTCAGAACTTGTATATGTCATTATATTAAGTTAACTTCTCCCATACTGCAAATGCAAAAAAAATCCATCTGTATGTAAGGAACAAAGTAACAGAAATGTATTTGTCTTACTTTTCTTCTTACTTTTTAAAAATCTATTTTATCTAACCCACACGGTTGATGTTAAGATTCTTTAAGCAATATTAATTAGTTAAGAAACTCAGGAAACATACTAGGATGTAGTTTATTTGTAAAACCAGTACAGATCACTCTGATTTACCAGGTTGTCTCAACACTTTGTGGTATACAGAAGACTTTATTTTGCCTGGCAGTGCAACCCTTGTGAGGTGGATATTCATAATGATTACACTACAGAAATAGCTGCACCTTTCCTCATGTCTTCTCTGCCCGCAATGCCCAGTGCCAGGAGAAAATGTTAATCTAATCAAAGTTTTGGAGGGGAGGTTAGGGAAATGATGATACCCTCACCATTGCATCTGTCCATAAACATAATGGCCCTTTCTCTCTCTCCTATGTCAGAATTGCTGCAAGTTAATATATTTGACTATGGCAAGGAACAGAAAGCTCTGTACTCTGTTACCAGTCTCCTCAGTTAGTTCCTTCACCTCGCAATTCTACCTTTTGGCAGGATGCAGTTCTGTTCCCCATGAGGTTAGGATGCACTTCACAAATATTCATATATGTTATTCAAAAATGATTCTGCATTTTGTAAAGCTTTTAAGTGGCAAAGTCCCTCTGCAGTTGGGAGTTGCACAGCAAACCAAAAAGGTGGTAAGCCAGTTCTGAGGTAGTGATATTTCCTGACAGGGAAATAATACATTCAAAATAGAGTTCAATTTTAAGTGTTCACTTGGCTCAGGACCACAAGTCATGGAATGCCATTGTGGTGTACTTTTTAAAACAATCATGTGCATTCTACTTGCTTACAAATGCATGCATTTTAATTTAATTGGACCATACAGTCCTGAGTAGACAGTGTTATGTATATATATGAAAGCTGTTTTCTTAAAAAGCCAGGAAACTGTTATTTTTAACCACTAATTGATGTTTTCCTCAATTGATAGATTTTAATGTAGTAAGAAGACTTCTTTCCTGCCAATCTGATGTCAGCTGAATCCATCGAGTAGTGTTTTCTGTTTGGATCCCACATCGCTCATTTGAACCTATTTTTTAATTATATTGGGATGTTAATTTGTGATAACTTGAAAATGTGTTTCCCCTGAAAAAAATTAGTTGCCAAAAGTAAATATGTCCAGTTTTATAAAGCTTATAATAAATCAAAAATCACTGAAGTCACATTAAAAGATAAATGCATTGTCACTGCATTTACATGAATTGTACAGAGAAATATTTTAGAACTATGAAGAATGGTAGTGACAATAAAGGTATGGTAAAATACAGGGAACTGTGTGGTGACTTTTAAATTGTGGAAGAGAGATTTCCCTTGCAAGCAAAATGAAGTCCAGCTTTTAATGACTCACCATCTATACTAGGGATAAGTTCTTAACAGTAAGGGCTGCACTATGTTTCATTTCTGCACAAGATAATTACAAGGACAGGAGTGTGATGACATAGCTCTGCGTTAATGACCATGTGTTTTGCAAACAAGTGAAGAACAAGGGACTGGGGCAAGAAGAGTGAATAAAAAGTCTGATGGAAATGGAGGTCTGAGTTCATCCTGTTTGCCTTGACTGAACTTTCTAAATTAGGAGGTTGGTAGCACTAGATTGCCTTTACAATCAATGGATGGGAGCAGACACCTTTGGAAGGCAATTCAAACCACTTCGATAAGTGATTTGGGACTTTCTTTCTCCATGTTGATATTGAGTTTGCCTAAACTTGCCTGAAAATGCCAAGAATCCAGGCCAGAATTCAAACTTCACCCAATACCCTTGTATAGTCATTGTATTGAAAGTATATTGTGTGCCTGGTAACAAATGAGTTCCAGCCTGGCTTGCAGAAGTGATCCAGTAAATACTAACGTAAAATAGATGCCACATGGCTTGATGCAACTGGTAGCAGTATGCAGTAGCCTATAACACAGAAGTGGTAGCACATGAAGAAGCTCATTTTTATTAAAAATTGGAGGTTAAAGGGAAAAGATAGGTTTTCTTTTGCATATTTCTTAGTGAGTTTCTTCTCCACATGGCTTGCTTAAAGAAATGCTTTCATTAACACCAATGATACTGTTGACAGAAATTATCATTTTATATTCTTTTTAGCAACAATCTGTGGATTAAGTTAATTATCCGTCCTTAGTCCAGGAAAGAGATGAAGGAGCCTTCTTTTTTTTTAAGTACTAATGTCAAATGTATATGTGTACCACAGACCAGCTGTGTGTGCGATGAAAAGTCTGCACTATGTGCACATGAATAGCCGTAGCTAAATGGAATTTCTTCTTTTTATCAAGGTGTCATTATATAAGTTTACTTTTAAAGTTTCTCAGAAAACTTTCTGAAATATGGAACTTTCCTAATTTCTGTGTATTAGAAGCTAATGTGCAGTAGAGCCATTAATCAAATTAACATTATCATGATTAGTCCACAGACTTGCAGTGTTTTGCTCAAAGTAGGAAAAAGAATATTAATTGCTAACAGCCCACAAAATGGATACGCAAAAAACACTTTTGAAATAAATAGAATGTGTTCTGTGAGCGAGAATCTGAAAGTATCCTTCATTTATCTTCTCCCATGACCCTATCAAAGATCTCCGCTTGAGCCATCCTACATACTTGCTGATAGCATAGAACCCAGTTGTCTGTGTAGTTCACTTCATTTGTTTGTTATTGGTGTATTTTTCCAGTGGCAATTGCAGGGCGCTCTGTTTAGGCACAAAGGCCGATGCTCCCTCTGCAAGGAACTGTGCGGCTGATTCATACTTGATTGGATTGCTGGGTCACAGAAAATGGATTAGTGTTAAAAAAGGAGACCAGACCCTTGTGAAATATATTTAAATTGAAAGAACATTTATTTTGTAATATCATTGTTGCTTTGGGTCCAATTTGAGAAAACAAATCTCTAAGAGTACTGTAAGGCCTTGAAGGCCCTGGAAAATCACTTTTCTGTGAGCTTCAAAAGAATTTAAGAAATTAGTTCCAACTACCCTGAAATGATCTACAGAAAGTTGTCATTAGGATAACTTATGTTTTGTGGAAATCCACCAATATTTGCCTAGCCAATAAAAAGTCTTTGAGGGAAAACATTAAAGGATTCTGCAAAACATTAAACTCTTGGCACAAAGGAAAGCAACAGATACTCATTTGTCAAGCTTCAGCTTTGCTCTACACTGAGCGTAATGAAGCATGCAACCTGCAGGAACAAGCCTAGAGATTGTGCCACAGAACTTTGAAGCTGTTCTTTCCATTTCACCAGCTGATGCACAGCTTCCATACACAAACTTTCCATTACTATCCAGCTGATGGTCCTTGTCATTTCTATGGACCACTACTCTAAAATTTTTAATGTCTTATGAAACATAAAGCCAGAAGAGATCTCAGATTACACAATCTGTCTGCCTATGTCATAAAAGCAAAATGAAGATTGCCTACATTCAGTTTTTTTCTTGAAGGCTTTGCCTAGCTTGTTCTTTGATTTTCCACACATTTCTGCTTCTGTAGTATTTTGCCCAAAGCAAGATTAATTTTTTAATTCAAATTTCCTTTAATGTTAGACCTTGCTCACAAAATAGCCTCAAATTCAAATACCAAATTAGCAGTGGGACAGACTTGGACATGCTATATATATTTAGAAAGTACAATTATATATCTTAAGAGTGAAAAGTTCTTCTGAAAGATAAAAGTGAAGTTGCTCTGTAGTCATTCTTCTTTGCAGGTTGACAGGTTGGAAAACTTTCTTACAAGTAAATTAGGCCTAAATTTTTTGGCCTGACTAAACTATCTAGCCTGAGATAAGAAAGAGAGAAAATGCAAGGTGATTTTACATCATGCTCATCCTGGATAGATGAAGACCAGATGAAGACTAGGCAATAATGTACAACCATAAGAATAGTTATTATATCAGATTTCACTACCAATTGCTCTCATTCCTTGAGACACCAAAGAATAAATTCCTATTCATTAGATCTTATCTGTTGTGCTAAGAATGGGAACATATACAGGAATAATAGAGCAAGTCTGTGCCCTGAGATCATACCTCTTAGCAAGGTAAAAAAATCTCATGAGACAAAGTCACTGTCTTCAGTGAATCACCAGAGCAGGAAAATTGGAAGAGGACTTTACCAACCCTGCAGAATCTGCCACTTTTCTTCCTACTTAGCTAAAAACTCTAGGTGCAAGAGGAGAAAAGGAGAAGTGTGACTGCAGAGTACTGCACATGAAATTATCGATATGTGTGACTATCCCTGTCTAAATAACACATTACCCCTTAGAAAAGTTTGGCCAAAAAGTTTATGGAATGCAAATGAATACTGCATCTTTCCCAGCTGTCATGAAAGAGAGTTGCCAACCAGTAACATTGGCCATTTGTAAGGAGTTGTCCTCCTTTTTCTAGGGTGGAAGCCTTATTTCCTCTTTCTTTTTATTTTTTTTTCTTCTTCTTTCACGTGCTCTATCCTCTTTTTTTAATTTCACATCTCCAGAGATCCTATTCCCATTATATAAAAACAATAGAGGTGTTCTCTGAGGGATTCCATTTTTTCTAGCCTTATATATTTGTGGATAAGCCATGAGAATGTGTCCTGATCTACCTAGTCTATAAATCAGCCTCAAGTGTTAAGCAGTGGTGGAATCCACTGGGCTTGAGGTCTCACAAGGTTTTCTCTTCCCTGTTGACCAGGGCAGCTCCGGCTGCATAATACTGCCATGGCACCACAAACCAGGCACACACATACACAAACCACCAAACACAGGTGGTTTTTCCTTGATCACATACACACAATTTCTACCTAGATTTGCTCTGTGCATCTTCTCTTTCACACTCAGAGAATCAGTAAGTTTTCTTATTACGAAGGCCAGTTTGGGGTAGACCACTGAAGAGTAAGCTGACAGAGAGAAGCAACTAGAAATACGAGTTACACATGTGAGTGTGTGCATATCCCAGAGGGAAATAAACAAACACTATTAATAAATATTTAATTTAGATGAACATTCTGCAGCAATATGTAGTAAAATTTGTGATGATAGCACTCCTTTAGTGGAATGATCCGAGCAGGATGATTTGAGGTAACGAATGGGAGAAAAAGTGTTTCATGCCTCTAGCCAGAGAGGCCTGCACATTGGAAGGCAGGTAATACTGTCATCTACAACATCTAGTACTTTAGACCCCTAAAAACTTTCACATAACAGTGAAATTAAACTAACACTGTTAGTTCAAGACAAGGAGAGAGTACCGAATTAGGAATTCTTAAAACTTGCCTTGGTGAGTCATATGTTTTAAAATTTTTAATTATACTCTCCTTTAAGTGGAATGTACTTATGAGAAGTACTCTGAATACTAGTTTAGAGATAGTTTGAACTTTTACACAATATACTCAAGAGAAATAATGGCTAGAACAGCTGGTGATGATTAATTTTTTATAGAGAAAAGTGGTACTGCGAATATATTGAGCTGAGAAAGTACTAGAAATGTTTGGCAAGAGGGCATATACCTAAGTTATTTTAGCTGGAAACAAAGGGGAAAAAATCAGTGTTTTGGAGTTGATGATGTTATTGCTCTCTCCTTCAGTTATAAATTATAGAATGAAAACTGATGGAAGCATGTTCCCTTTCTTTTATATCTTCCTTATCTGCAGCCAATACAATGATCTTGTTTGCTGTTAAGAAAACATGGCAATTCCTCCACTGTGCATTGCCTTCGAGTTCATCTAGCCCACCAACAGGATACCTTGCAGGATTAAGACACTCCTGCATGGAGGCTACAGCATAAAAAATACAAAAAGCTTGAGCATCTATCTCATTACATTTAATAGCATTCCTTAAAATACTTGTGGTAAAGCTACTTCCATATAAAGACATTATAGAAAAAACCTTTTTGGTGTTGTTTATTTTACTAGCTGGCAGAATTCCTGAGTTATCAGTCGAGCAGCTGGGAAAGAAGTACTGCTGTCTGAGGTTCAGGCTGGGGACTGCCTGTCTGGGAAGCTGCTGTGCAGACAAGTGTATGGGGTTCTTGGTGGAGCACAAGCTAAAACTGAGGCAGCAGGATGACATGGCTGCTAAGAAAGTCTGTATTATCCTAGATTGTATTAGGAACAGCATAGCCAGGAAGTTGAGGGAATTTTTTTGACCTTCCCTTTCTATTCAGCAACTACTCTGTCTTCAACATAGATGAAGGACCAAGGGGGTCTTAGTGCCCTGAGCTGGAGGACCATGACTGCAAGAATGATCAACTCCCGGTCGACCCTGAAATTGTGCGAGATCTGCTATTCCAGCTGTATCCCTACCAATCTATGAGACCTGATGGGATTCATCCCAGAATCCTCAAAGAGCTGGCTGATGTCACCAGAAAACCTCTCTCAATGATTTTTGAACTGCCTTGAGAATCTGGAGAGGTCACAGCCATCTGAAAGCTGGTGAACATTGTCCCAGTTTTCAAGAAGGGCAAGAAAGAGGACATCAGAAGCTATAGGCCTGTCAGTCTCACTTCAGTGCCTGGTTAAGTTATGGAGAAGATTATTCTGGGAATTACTGAAATACACCTGAAAGACAACACAGTCACTGTTCACAGCTGGCACAGCTTAATGAAAGGAAAGTCCTGCTTATCAAACCTGATTTCTTTTTATGACAAGATAACTCACCTATTTGATCAAGGGAAGCCGGTTGATGTAATCTTTTTGTATTTCAGTAAAGCTTTCAATGCAGTCTCTCACAGGATCCATCTGGACAAACTGTCCAGCACACAGATGGATAAACACATCATGTGGTGGGTGAGCAATTGGCTCACAGGTGGTGCACAGAGGATAATAGTGAATGGGGGAACATCAGACTGGTGACCTGTCACTAGTGGGTTCCACAGGGCTCCATCTTGGGCCATAGGTTCTTCAACATCTTCATAAATGACTTGAATGCAGGACTGCAAGGGATACTAAGCAAGTTTGCAGATGACACAAAACTCAAAGGCAGGGAGGCCCTGCAGAAGACCTCGACAAATTAGAGAACTGGGCAATCACCAACCACATGAAGTTCAACAAGGGAAAGAGCTGGATTCTGCACCTGGGATTGAGCAACCCCAGATGTACATACAGATTGGGGAATGAGATGCTGGAAAGCAGTACCTCAGAAAGGGACCTGGGTGTCCTGGTCGATGGCAAGTTGCAGATGAGTCAGCAGTGCCCTGGCAGCCAGGAGGGCCAACCATGTCCTGGGGGGCATCAGGCAAAGCATCACCAGCCGGTCGAGGGAGGGGATTGTCCCGCTCTGACCTGAGGAGGCCTCACCTTGAATGTTGTGGCAGTTTTGGGCACTGCAATATAAGAAAGATATTGAACTCAGAGAATGTCCAAAGGAGGGCAATGAAGATGGTGAAGGGCCTTGAGGGGGGAAGCCGTCTGAGGAGTGGCTGAGGTCACTTGGTCTGTTCAGCCTGAGGAAAAGGAGACTGAGGGGAGAGGGGAGACATCATTGCAGTCTACAACTTCCTCGTGAGAGGAAGAAGAGGGGCAGGCACTGACCTCTTCTCTGTGGCGACCAGTAACAGGACCAGAGGGAAGTTGTGCCAGGGGAGGTTTAGGTTGGATATTAGAAAAAGGTTCTTCACCCAGAGGCGAAAGTCAAGGAGGCACTGGAACCGGCTCCCCAGAGAAGTGGTCACAGCACCAAGTCTGACAGAGTTCAAGAAGCATTTGGACGCTGTTCTCAGGCACATGGTGGGACTCTTGAGGGTGGTCCTGTGTCAGGCCAGGAGCTGGACTTGATGATCCTTGTGGGTCCCTTTCTACTTAGCATATTCTATGATTCTAATCCTGTTATGATTATCATGAAATATTTATGTAGATTGGCATTGGGAAAAACTTTTAATATTTCAAAGGTTAACAATGGGCTAAAAAAGGGTACTTCCCCGAACACACTATGCAATATTGCTCCTGTCTTATTCAACTTGTTTATCAATGACCTGGACAAAGGGATAAAGTGTACCCTCAACAAGATTGCTGATGATACAAAACTGGGATACTGCTTGATACACCTGAAGGCCTTGCTACTGTTCAGTGGGACCTTGGTAGGCTGGAGAATTGGGCAGAGAGGAACCAAATGAGGTTTAACAGAGGCAAGTGTAGGGTCCTGCACCTGGGTAGGAATAATCCCAAGTACCAGCACAGGCTGGGGGCTGACCCAGTAGAGAGCAGCTCTGCTGAGAAGGACCTGGGAGTCTTGGTGGATGACAAGTTGTCCATGAGTCTGCAGTGTGGTCCTGCAGCCAGGAGGGCCAAAGGTATCCTGGGGTGCATTGGAAAAAGTGTGGCCAGCAGGCCGAGGGAGGTGATCCTCTCCTCTAGTCAGCCACATCCGGAGTGTGTTCAGTTCTGGGCTCCTCAGGACAAGAGAGACAAGGAGTTACTGAAGGTTCAGCAGAAAGCCACAAAGATGATTAGGGGTCTGGGGCATCTCTCCTATGAGGAGAGACTGAGGGAGTTGGCCCTGTTTAGTCGAGAAAAGAGAAGACTGAGGGGAGATTTCATCAATATGTATCTCAAAGGCAGGTGCCAGGGGATGGTGCCAGACTCTTCAGTGGAGCCCAATGACAGAATGAGAATGGCCATAAACTAAAACACAAGAAGTTCTACTTCCACATGAAGAACAACTTCTTTATATTGAGGGTGGCAGAGCACTGGAACAGGCTGCCCAGGGAGGTAGTGGCATCTCCCTCCCTGGAGACAGTCAAAACCCACATGGACATGTTCCTGTGTCACCTCCTCTAGGCGACCCTTGGCAGGGGGATTGAACTGGATGATCTCCAGAAGTCCCTTACAACCCTAATGATTCCATGACCTTTGTGATATTAGTCTGAAAAAGTACGATGTGATTGGCCAAATGAATGAACAACGAACAACCTGACCACATGCAGTGACGTAAATCCTTGGGAATAGGCTATAACACATCAGTACAGGCGTGTAAATTCTTAAATATTTATGGGACTGGATCATAGCTATGATCAGAATAAACCTATACATTTTATTAACCTAATCAACTAAATCCTATAAATCTCAATAGCCACACCCAAGTTTTCTGTTTTAAAGAAACAATAAAGCATGCTTTATCGGCAGCATGTTTGTTAGGGCCATAATGAAACCCCTGCTTTCTTGTTTGCAACTCTTTAAAAATTACTTCTTTCTCCATAAATTTTTTAAATAGCTTAGTTAATCTATAACATGCAGGACAGTTGCAAAGGAAAAAAATGAGATTATTATAATTATGTTCAAGGTTCAAACCCCTTGCAAAAGATTCCAGTATCTAATTTAAAAGACTCATTTTAGAGGTTTGTAAAACAACTATTCAAATCATTCAGTTTGAGCTTTAATGAACTTATAGGTTAGTATACGGTGAAGGAATTCACAAGAGCAATTATGTGGAAAGAAACTGCTCATGCCTGCTATCTGTTCTGTTTTGCAGAACCTTTTTTTTTCTTAGTCCAATCAATGTGAAATGGTTCTTTCTGGTTTAACATACTTCAGAGTTTTTTCAGTGTCCTCAGAGACTGAGGAATTCACAATCTTTCTTGAATCAGAATCCCTAAGACTGAATATACAAAGATATGCACAATGAAAGATTAACAATGATTTTTCTTGTTGTTTGCACAGAATCCATGTTCTAATGTTCACTGTATGACTCTAGAAAAGTAGGCTAATTGCTGGAGCACTTTAAAGTGCATTTTTATTAGTGAAGAATAGGAATACATTTTTCTTGTATTCTTCAACACTCACAATTCTATTTATAAATCAACACCTCCCTAAAAAAGACAAATTTATTTTTATAAAAATTAACTGTGAGGAAAAAAGTTTTAAAGATCACACTAAACATATTTTTTACCACAATAAAACATGAGTAACAAACATATCTTTCTCCTAAAAATAGATACAGTCTATTTTTTCTTGATGATTCTTCTGAGTTACTCATTACACAAAGGAGTGTTAGAAGGCACTGAATGCCTCAAATGGTATTAGTGACTTGACATTCATCAACATTTTTCAACCACAGAGCTGTCTGTAAATGTACTCATGTGGATTTTCTTCTCACAGTCAAGCAAAGAGGGACTGGCAAGGATACTGAGAAGACTCTGCTTGCCCTCTGCCCTCAACACCAAGCACATTGAGCTCAT
>JAWMRA010000041.1:22114214-22158866 GCA_035584735.1 Pseudotriccus pelzelni | reverse complement strand
TGCTCTGCACTGGTGCAGCCTCACCTTGAATATTGTGTGCAGTTTTGGGCACTGCAATATAAGAAAGATATTAAGCTATTGGACAGCAAAAAGGATGGCAATGAAGATGGTGAAGGGCCTTGAGGGGAAGCCGTATGAGGAGCGTCTGAGGCCACTTGTTCTGTTCATCCTGGAGAAGAGGAGACTGAGGGGAGACCTCATTGCAGTTACAACTTCCTCAGGAGGGAAAGAGGAGAGGCAGGCACTGATCTCTTCTCTGTGGTAACCAGTGACAGGACCCAAATGAAATGTTGTGTCAGGGGAGGTTTAAGTTAGATATTAGAAAAATCTTCTACACCCAGAGAGTTGTTGGGTGCTGGAACAGGCTCCCTAGGAAGTGGTCATAGCACCAAGCCTGACAGAGTTCAAAAAGCGTTTGGATGTTACTCTCAGGCACATAGTGCGATTCTTGGGAATGGTCCTGTTGGACTCAATAATCCTTATGGGTCCCTTCCAAGTCAGCAGATTCTGTGATTCTTTGATACTGTAGTGGGTTTGAGTATTGGATCCAATTTGGGGAAAGACACTGATAAACTGATGCAGGTTCAGCAGACCATCAGCAGTTGAGCAACCAATTTGCTCAAAGGACAGGAGCATTTGTCCTGTGAAGGGAAGCTGCTGAGGGAAAAGAGTTTCTTCAGCCTCCTAAATATAAAACTTAATAGCATTTTAATATGCTTAATAGCATAGTTTTTATACTTTACATTTGTAAAGTATAGTATACTATAGTATAGTATAATATTTTGTGATATTATATAGCAATACCCTGTAACTGTATGCAATAAATACCTTACCATAGTACCCAGTGTCAAATTATTTAACACATCACTTGGGCCTGATGAAACAAATTAAGCAATCAAAGAAACACAAGAAAAACAGCAAAGCGGTAAGTATTGATAGTAGAATGTGATGACCTTTATAAATGTTCTCAGCAAAAATTACTCAATCTGACACTCACTTCCTTCTGACTTCGTCAACATTCTCTCTTCATGTTAGTAGAAGGTGTAAAACATACATATGTATCCCAGAAGAAATACAGAGTAATAGGAATCACAGTCAAAATACTGAGTTGGCTGTCCCTCCTTTGTAAAGGCATGGTAAAGTGGTTGGACCTGGGCACCCTGAAAAACCCAGAAGTACAGTTCTTGATGTTGTATCTTAGCCTTCTTTCCTTCTTTTGCTGTTCCCCTTAATTATAAGTTTTTCACAGACAAGTGTCTTCCTTGCCTGCCTTCCAATCTAGCTTTTATCTACCTAAACTAGTAGAAGCACGACAAAGGCTGTAGTCTTTTGATCTACCTACTCACTGGCATATTTAGGCCAAACTATCCAAAAAACCTCATTAATTTTACATGCCTGCACTATTTCTTTTAGATAACTGGGTCTTACATTTTGATAATCTCCACCATATCTATCTATAATCAAAGCTGCAAAATAAAGTTTTAACTCCTAAGAATATTAGTCTTCCTGTGATTCAGGATGTCTCAGGAAAAGAACTCCATGATGAAAGGAAACTGTCACATGATTCACTCAAACTCTTAGAATCACCTGCAAAAAGTTTTTCACAGCCCTAGAATAGGAAATGTCCTTCAAGCTCTAATTGCTGTACTACTCTCAATCTAGACTTAAGACTTTTAAGTGTGCACTTAGACAAAATATTGTAAGGAGTGCTGTGGTGTTAAGAGCATGGAGGAGAATGCTTAATTAGTCTACAGTGGTGACCTGCCTACGTGCTGATACTGACATTCATTTTATCATCTCTTCGGTGGTAATCCATCATCATTTCAGTGGGCTTCCAAACACCTTCTAGTTTAGTAGAACTACAAAACATAGCAACAATTTTTGCAGACTCTGCAGTGACAAAAACCCTCTGGCAGGCTCTCTGATTGGAAGCTGAATAAATCTGCAGCTTTAAAGAAAAAAACACTACTGTGACATTCTGTTCCACACAACACTTCCACTCTCTCACATGTGCTTATCGATAGGATCATTTTATAGTGAAATTTTCTCTGGAAGGAACTAGAAAGGTACCAGCTGTTTCCTCCCTTCTAAGAATGTAAGAGTAATTTCATAACAGCAAATCCATCACTGAGTGGCAGAAAGTAAACAAACTTGGCAGCTCTGGACCTAATATTTGGACTGAAAGAGCAAAAAGTCTCTCTATATATCAAGAAATTTCTAAATATTTTCTTTAGAAAGAGTTCTCTGTCAAAACTGTTCTTTGCTACTTTGCATTTTCAAGAAAGATGGAGGGGGGTGGATGGGTGGTGTTTTGTTGGCTGGGGTTTTGTTTTATTTTAAATCTGATTCCATAGCTTGTATTGGCCAAGATTACTTTTACACTAAGACAGCATCTGAATTTCATTACTGGATTCACTCCAGTATATGTGTAGCTACATACTATGTCTTCCACAGAAAGTGTTCTGATAGGTCCATGTCCCCTTTGGTTTTATAATAAGGAGATTTGATATTTGAACAGTGTGACTTCCAGTAAAGGTGTTGGTTAAAATGCAGGAACTGGATTGCTCACTCCCTCAAACTATTTCTTGAAGTCTATAAAGTCTTCAGCTTATTGCAAGTTATAATAGTTCCACTGTTTTGTTCTTCACTTCTCTGAAAATAGGTTGTGACTACTCAACATGCACCTTTCCAATTGACTGTCTCCTTTCTTGCATAATCAGAAATAGCTTTTGCATTATATTAGCTATATTGGAAACAAAAACCTGAAAATGTCACAGAATCATAGAATAGTTGACTTTGGAAGGGGATTCTAGACATTGTCTAGTTTAACCTTCCCTTTTGAAAGCAGGGTCAGCCAGATGGAGCACGGTTGCTCCAGGTATTATCCAATCCAGTTTTCACTTTACACAGTGATGGAGGCACCACAATCATTTCATGTATGAAGAGGCTGAATTCTGTTCACCTTAGGCTTTGCCACCTTCTGGCTGGCAAAAAATGAACAAAACATTAATCCATTAAACTGATAAAAAATATGGAGAAAAAGCACAAACGGTTATGGAGGAATAAATTACATTTTCTGTATATTCATGGTAAATAAGTTTTTATTCAGTTGCAAAACAACTAAAAGAGTACCAATTCTGCCTCATACCCATGTGTATGCAGGGGTGCATGCTGACATGTGCACATGCACATATGTGCATGTTGATTTACCTTTCTATATGTATGCATTCAGATACGTATGGTTCATTTATAAGAATTTTTTAAAAATAAACACACTACAATTATATGAAAAAATGAAGTTTTAGATCTGCAGAAGATCATATGTGAGAGAATTTATGGTCATAGGAAAACCTCATTGATTAAGCTGATGTTCAGATGTTGCACGTTATGTGATTGGGAAGTAACCATTAATAGTGTCATTCATCCACTTGCCAATGAAAATGATCCAATAATAAATCCAGTCAACTATCCATTCTCTAAAGACTTCTTTCATTTCCTCCTCAAAAGTTTAAAGTTATTTTAATCTTTTGTATCAACAGGGAATGCCTAGATGTGTTTTCTAGCAGAGGCACACTGGTCCTACCAGTTGCCCCAAAACATTTTCAAGAGGGTTTCATCTTCAGTATTACATCTGTGACATTGGGCAGTAAAAACAAAGACATTGGGCAAATGAGGAGATACCTAAGCATAGATGGACTTTGTCGGTGAACCCAAACCATCTGAATTCTGCTAATTATGTAGTTGTCTCTCAATATAAATGCTGTAGCTCTGAACAATGGCAAAGTAAAAAAAAAAATCCCGTTTTAAAAAATACATTAATATGCAAATTATACTTGCCAGAAGCAGACTGCTAAAGTAATATCATATGGCAGAATTTGAAATTAGGTGTGTATGACTGTTAATGATATAAGAGTGCTCCTAATTTCATCTGACAACTAAATCTGTAAATGATAAAATCTTTTGGCTTAGTGATCACATCAGCCCTGAGGAGCTACCATTTAAAGGAGATTTTATATATTGCTTTCAACTGTTTCAAAAGCTGTTGACAGAAAGATAATGCATGGTCTGATATCCAAAGGCTCATCTGAAAATGTGATCAAGGTAACATTTTTGATCCGTTTTCACCTGGGTAGCACTATAAGAAATGTGGTTGATCAGAAAATGTAGGTAATGCAAGCTTAAATAGTGGCTTCACAAATTTTTTCTACTGAGCTACAAACTATATCTACTATCCCTATTCAAGGCTACTTAATGTGCTGCTAATACTTGCTTATCATAGTTAAGAATATTATGTTTGCTTTTAAACAGCAGGGCTCATTCAGCTCTTAAATAGATAGCAAGTACAAAAGTTCAGTGACATTTGAAACAAAATAGTTTGGGTTCTATTTGATAAAATTATTACCTAAAAGGTAGGATATAAAATTTTATATAATATAGACATAAACAGGGAATATTTTAATATCTGCTCATAACCTTTTGAAGTATTTATATAGAGTACTAGAGAAGCACCTTAAAGTATGGGGGGTTTTCCAGACCCTAAGCAGATAAATTCATGCCAACTATGATTTTCTAGTAACTTTTGTTTCATAACTAGTTCTGCTCTCATAGTAATAACAGGAAATGTTCCTTGACTTTACCTGCTAGTGAGAGGCTACACATCTCCACAGAGTCTGAATTGTTCAGGTTTTAATGCCATAGTGCACTGGACCAGACTAATGGTGCCTGACACTAAGGGATCTCTGTAGCCAATCTAACAAGGTATTTAAGGATTCTTTTTGTCAGAAGTCCTCCAGGAGTGCACACCAAAAGCAGAAATGGTGAGAAGGAAGAATACGTAATCTAATGCCTCTGCATGCTGGCGTTGCCCAGCTCAGGCATTGCACTCCAAAGTGTCTTACAGTAGAGGCACTTCGGAGACCCTCCAATGTGGCTTTTTTGACCAGTCTGAAGCCCAAAACATTTAATCCAAAGTAGGTCTTCGTGCTTTTTTTATATTTGGAAAATGCTGGCTGAATTTCCTGTCTCTGCATTCCCTGAATTGAATGCCATCAAAAACGATGAAACTGACTTCACAGTGAAGTATATGTATATATTTTGACAATGGAATTTTTTGCTTAAGTGTTAACCTTCAATTTACATATTTGGTTATTCTTAACAATAAATGGTAAATACCTAATGCAAAATGTTGCCGAAACAATTTTATTCTGTAGAAATATTTCTGTTGCAGCTTTCTTTGAGATAGACATCTCACCTTTTTTTCAGTCTGATCCAGTTTGCTCATACTTAATATCATTCAGCCCTGCATAAACTGTGAGAGAAGAAATACAGCAGAGAGAAATTTAATCTACCCGAGTACATGTTCCTTCTTTCTCAGTTACTCATATTCTTACTGCAAATCTTTGATTTAATTTCAGTTAGGTAGCAGCAGGTAGAAACTGGGAAATACTTCAGTCAAGGGAATTGTCTTTGATTTTGTCAGCTTTTGACCATATTTTACATTACTAAATCATACTGTACTTCGTGGTAAGTACTTGGTGACTTTGTGCATAGTAGTCTTTTTTTCAATGCCTCTGAAGCAATTGATCCCTGTGTAAAAAACCTGAACAAGCTAATGAAACCCATTCCTATGTCTAATCTGAAACGGTCCTGTATGTGTCATTCCACTTTTCAGAAATCAAATTTAAGTTACAAATACCTTAAATGTGTTTTCGTAATAATATTCTTTGCTTTTGAAGATTGATTGTTCAGCAGTATTTCAATTTTTCCCTTTGGGTACTTTCAGTCTACCCTGTGGAGTTCGAAAAGACTAGTAATACAGTGAGCTTTTTCAGTAAAATTTATTATCCTTTTTAGGCTACATATAAATATCTTAAATAAAAATTTTGGCATCAACATCAAAGCACTAAAATATGTCTTCTGTTCTCTCCAGCTTTTCCATATTTTTTGTGTTTGATGTTAATCTGAATGCGATATTCAAACTTAATAAATGAATGGCAAAGGGAAAAGTAAATGTCAATAAGCTTTGTTGAACACTTTTATTAAATGTAAAAAGTTATCTTAAAGTTAGTAGATGCTGTAAATCCTCTATGCCACCATTGCATAGTTCTATAAGTCATAAAAATATTTATAATTCTATATAGAACATGTGAAAGAATTGTTATTATAATACATTAATAAAAATCATTAATGTATTAATATTGCCCTTATCACTGAAAGCTCTTTCAGTTATCTCCTTCTGCCGGCCTTAAATTGTACATGCTGTGTGTGCACAATGAATAAACCTATCCTAAAAGAAAGGATGTTTTACTTTTTCTATTTTGTTAAAACATGCAATAATTGAAACATTTCCTACTTGGTTTTGATATTTTCAATTAAACTCTAGGAGTTCTATTAATGAAAGGACATGATTTCTCTGTGTTAAAGTTCTGCACAATACGCATAATCTGTGTATTAAGCTTTTTATCCATCATCTGTATAAAAGAAAACTAACCTGCCAGCAATGGCTCTTCCTAGGACTAGTATTCAGTTTTCCCTTCTAGGAGTTACTGATGCAGCAAACATGGATTGTGCTATCAGCCTCTTCAGTGAGATTGAGATCACTAGGAAAATGATTGCTGGGTCTGTAGTCTCCATCTTTATGGATCCTTTCCTGCATGGTTCATTTTCAAGTCATTTAATAGGGTGACATGTGCAGGGAATCAGCTACCCTATTCACAGTATCCAACTCCTCCAAATGTCAGGTGGGTCTGGCTTTAAGGGCATTAGAACCACCAGAGAAATGTTTCGTTTCACACTTTGGAAAGCTCTAAAAATAGTAACAGTTCAGTTACTCTCACTGCCTGCTATGAAGTCCTTGATGACCATAAGTTTCCCCTCACCATAAAGGTAAGAGATACACTAAGAAGAACTCTCATGTGCCCATATCCACCTGCACTCCCTCAGCACTACTCACCTTAGTGCTGCAGTGGGCCCCATCAGCCCAGGTGAATCTAGTCCCAGGTGTGTTTGAAATCACAAGCATCTGGAGGGCTGCTTTGACAAGCATGCTGGATAACAATTCCCTCACTGGTAGTTGGGATGTAGTTGGTAGTGTTGTTGTCGCTTTGAAACAGAGTGTGTACGGTTTCCGCTTCCACACTTAGACTTGGCTGGTACAAGGCTTTGCTTTGTGACTTGGTCAGTAACTTCTGGAAGTACTAGACTGCCAAATTGGGCCCTCTTCCTCATTTCTCTCATCCCATTTTGCATTGCTCATTTATTTCCAGTAGCTGCAAAATCAGTGCAGGTAATCTGGGGCTGGCCTTATTTCTTTCTGAGACAACTTCCTTCTTACAGCTGTAGCATAAATCTCGAATGGAATTGTTCTGAGCTCCAAACTGGGGGAAAGTGTAACTTTAAAAGAAGTCGCATATAAAGCTGTGTTCCATCCTTCTGTAGAAGAAGTTCTCTGTGCATAGTTATTCCATATAGCAAAGCCAAAAGTACAAAACCCTCAAATATGGCTCCTTATTTCATGAACAGCTAAATTGTTTTGGCTTTACCAGGGAGCACCTCTGCACACAACAGTTACCATGGCCAGCATGGCTAGCACCCAGCCAGTTTACACCTTTTCAGTTTTCCCTCTCAGCCATTTGTTTGAAAGCTAAAATTCATGATGTTTTCAAAATTCTAATCATTCAAATCAAAGTGGAGCATTAAGAGATGCCTCTTACACTTCCTGATGCACCTGACTAGTCCCCAGAATAGTCCTGCTAACCTCCTTGAGTTTATGCATGAGTGGATTGACATGATTAGTCGTTCTTCTTAACGCCAGAGAGAGCATTTTAAAATCGGAATTACCAATAATGCAATAGTTAGGCTTTAACCCCCATGAATTTTAGTGGACATGAAATTTCAGGCTGCATACAAAGAAAGACTTAAACACTTAAAGGAGAATTCAGGTGAACTTTTAAGTGCACACAGCTGTGATTCTGAAAGCTACCACTGCCTGAGCCCTGAAAACCGCTCACACCTCAAACCAGGTTCCTGACCCTGGTGCCACAGAGCTCACACCAGAGCTGCAGAGCTGCCTCTGACACTTCCCTGCAGCACCTTGGTCCTGGCAAGACTGAGCAGGCTGGTTCCTCTCTCAACACTTGGCTGGGAAGCCAGGTGTCCTGCTGCCTTTCTCCAGGAGAGCTTCCCAGGAACAGGGAAGTCACATTTCATAGAATCATAAAATCATGAAAGGTGGAAAAGACCTCTTTGATCAGGAAGTCCAACCATTAATCTAACACTGCCAGGTTCACCACTGAACTATGTCCCTAAGCACTGTATCCACACTCCAGGGACAGTGATTCCACCACTTCCCTGGGCAGTCTGTTTCAATACTTGACCTCTCTTATAGTGAAGAAATTTTTCCTAATAGCCAGTCTAAACCTAGCAGAACTTGGGGCCGTTTCCACTTCTTCTGTGACTTGTTACCTGGGAGAAGAGAAGAGCAAGCACTGTTTTGATAATCAATTTCTTTTAAAACATGACCAAGTTATGCACTTTCATTTCTCAACTCTAGTCACACCTGAATAGTTAACACACTCACAGATATATAAGAGATGAAGCATGTGTTGGTTCACATGTTTGAGCTGTGGCAATTCACTCCTATCTCTGGGAAAGGATGTGACAGCAATGGTGGAACACTGTTAGGCCATTCTTTTGAGTTGTTGGTAGAGTGGGAGTCCTGGCTCCACAGGAGGGAGGTGACTAGCAAAAAGCACATGAACAATCCTTGGATCTAGAGAAGAAACCCCAATTCTCAGGTGAACACCTAGCTGACTTGCTTGTCTTAGCCTCCTCTGTGTATGAGCAAGTCTTGAACAGCTTCTACAAGAGGAACAGAAAAACTGAATCTCATTATTTTATTTCTTTTATATATGACAGTACATTTCTAGGTTTTGCTTATGGTGATTGATTGTGCAAAAAATATAAAAATCCAAACTACAAAATCTGTTTTCATATAAAGAAAGATAACCAGCATCTACATTCAGGACAAGCTCCTGGGCCATCAGTCTAGCCTGGACAGAGATCCTTAACTGCAAGGGGAGACTCAAATCTTCAAGATTCATTTTTCTTCCACCTACATTTTTCTAGAGGCTATCTTCACCTTGGTTGGCTGCCTGGTTTCTGCCAGGTTGGGGTGCATCATTTTCACCATCCACATTGTAAGTGCTGGACTTTGTGCCACACAGTTTTCTTGGATGCTACACCGTCATGCCAAAATTGCGATGTGTGATCTTACATTTCCTTTCTGATTTAGTCTGTAATGAGTATAAACTTCCCTGCAGCAAAATCTCTATTTTCCTCCACCTTATCCTTCTGTGTCCTAGCTGAAATTTTGGTTCCTGTATCATGACATGATATCAGCAAATAAATATAACTTTTTCAGTCATTGATTGATGATTCCAGTGGTTGACTTGAAGCACAGCTTTGGGGCCTGCCTGTCAGAAGCTGAGTTCTGAGCATTTTCTGAAAATCAGATCTCTTAGTCTCCAACTATATCTCTGCTTTTCCATTTTTTTGAGCTTAGTTTGATTGGCATGGGTAAACTCCCAGACTCCCCAAAGTCAGCAGCAGTTCTGCCATTGATTTTGAATTGTCATATAAATCTCTGTCACGAGCATACAAAGCCTGTAATAATCCAATGGAAAAATCAGAATGTGGTGGCTGCCTATTCATCATTCTCACTTTCTGTTCCAGTAATGTATACTGAAGTTAGATTCAATTCTGATATTGAACTTCAAAATTAAGGTAACTAATTGAGAAGACTGACAAGTGAGGTGGAATCAGGGAGATCAGTCTACATAGTCCAAAATATAAGCAGAAAAGTCATTTAACCTATTTTCTTTGAGAAGTTGTCACTGTTTGTGGTTTAGACTGTTTACCTACTACTATCTATTAACTTTAAACTAAGTGTTATTCTAACTCACTAGATTGCCTTGAAGCCTGCTATGGGCTTTCTAGTAAGTTTGATCTTTTATTAGCTGCAGCGCTTTGTGATATTCATTATACATTAATTTAAATTTACATTTTTAGATTTCAGAAGTGCATTCATATTAGCATTCTTTTTTACTAGCAAATGACAGGATAATTAACATAGAATATTTGATCTCACTAATAGAATTCATGTTTGGTCTTTTGAGGTGAAGCTTATAAAAAATAAGCAGTGAAAAGAATGGTAAAATATTACCCTCTTGATATGTTCAAGACACTTCGGTTGCTGTATCCTTTCATGTTGCTTTATATTCATTTTACCAGAAAGGCATCCTTATCTGCACTTTCATTTTAATGGATTTTTTTATTCTAACTGAATTGATAGTTTGAATTTAGAAGTGGTAACACTACAAATAGTGTTCTAAAGTGAAACCCCAGGAATATTTCCTTCCTAATGTGATACCGTGGTTAGTCCTGTGAAATTCTACTAAAGAAGCCAATTTCTTCAACAAAGACCTAGGGGAATATACTGAGCCAAATGTGTTTACCATTTTTTACGTAAGTCAGTGATTTTTTATAAAATATACTCTGTCTCTGTTCTATGCAGGCAATTGCCTTTGGTTTAGGAGATGAGCAGAAGAATTTGCTCCTCAGTAGTTAGTGTTTGAATCCAAGAGGCAAATGGACAGCATCCTCACAGTTACTCAGGGTGTTGGGTAGGTCAGATAGGAAAGGCAAAGGAAATCCTCGATATGATTGCTAAATCTGAGTTTAGTGTAAATGGTGAAGCAACATGCTTTTTAGAGGCAATTAACCTGATGAAGATGCTGGTGGATATAACCAGAGTGTGCCCAGGATGACAGTAATCTTACACAGGTGAGGCCATACATTTGCCAAAAGGCTGTATAGTTATGTGTGGCATCCCTGTCCCCGGGTCTTACTTAAGGACTGACAATGAAATGATTGCCAGAATATACATCTGTGCTGAACGAGCTCTGGAAGGCTGGTTCAAACTGCTGAGCAGATGTTTGGGTAAGCTGCCAGAGAGTCCGCTGAGGAGCACTCACACGCTGCATCCCAGCCGCTCAGCTTTGGAGACAGTAACCTCTGGCAGCAGCGTGGGAGCAAGGAACCACAGGGGAAATAACATCAACTGCCCAAGTTATTTCAGCAGTGTAGGACTGCCTATGGCCTGACACATTAATTAGTCTTGTTCCTGTATTTTCTGAGTGGTAAATTTTCAAAGAAAATTATATGTGAAAAAAATCCTTGAGTTTTTAATATAGGGAAATGATTTGGCTGACATGATTTCTTACTGTTGTCTGCATGAGAAACTACCACTGCAGGTGAGCAGTTCCAAGAGAGACTGTAGAGCAAACTAATGCAGCTTAAAGCTGTTCACTGGGCTCACTGGCTTGTAAGGCTTCAGCCAGCTATACTGGTGGTCAGTAGCTCTGAGAGAAACCACAGATGAAAGGACTCCAGCAGTGTTTTCAGAAATGACTGCAGAAAGAGCTAGCATTAAAAGCTGAAGATAGGCTTTGGTATGTGCAGAAAGTGTCTCTCTACAGACCAGGGTGCTTAAGAGTAAGTATGGATGGGTGAGGAATCAATTTTCCCTTTGTTCCTGGCTGAAGAATAAAAGGTTTCCAACCTTTGCTGCAGTAAGAAAATCTGAATTTTTTAAACAAAAGACCTTCATGAAGTCCTCTATGGAGGAAACAGATTATTCTCTTGTTAGATCAGCCCATACTGGTCTGAAAGAATACAAATCATTGCTGAATTTAAGGAATAATACAAAATGGAAGTCACTCTGGAAATCCATACCCTTCAACCAAGATGCTATGCAAACTTATTAAGGCACCTCTATGTCCTGTGACAGCACTTTGCTACAGATTACAACCTCATATTAGACTTTCTGATTTGACAGGTCCTGCCATAGCTAAAACAGAGCTTCACAACTAAACTGCTTCTGATAGTATTCATTATTAACACAGACTTCTAGAGAGACATTTTATTATTTGCTGTTTGGTCTGAAACATGATGGTCAAAAGCACAACAGCTGCTGCTAGCGGTTGCATTTGTCTATTCCCTCTCCTGCCTCTGTCACTAAAAAAAAATAAAATACAAACCCATAAAACCCCACCCCGTTACCTTAGGAAAAGTAGTTGACAAAGAACATCTAATTTCACATAAAACTGGAAAAAGTGGGGAGGAATCGTGATTATACACTGGAAGTTTGTAGTTTTTAACAGAGTGTAGCATTTGGGGGGCTTGTGTACTTCAACCTATAAGAAACACTACCTTTTCTTGATCTTAGAAACCTTCTGGGTTTTAATAATGGTTGAAAGACATCTCAGCTCTGCGCTGAGACTAAAAATGTCAACAGGCTACTTGGTTAGCTAGTTAGTTAGCTTGCTGCTTCAATGTTATGCTTGTCACACTGCTGTGGAAGTACATTTATGGCTTCATTTCTAAACTGGAGAGTGGGTCATCTTGGTGAAAACTGGTTTGTACCTTCTGGCTCCAAACTCTCGTCATACTGTGCCAGAAGGTGTGTTCCAGTTGTTAAATGACAAATGGATAGGCATGCCGCTGGATTTTCCCTGGGTTTAAGTGCATTTTGAATTAAATTGTTTGTAACCAGGACTAGAAGACAAATGGAGTTGGAATGTGGAGTCCCATGTGTTTCACACTCTCATTTACTGTAATTCTCTTTTGAGCCCGCTTCGTTGGTCGGACCAGATGCATAGTGTAGAATAGATTAAAATAAGTAGTTTTGCAGCTACAATTACTTTACCAGACATGATTTAAGTTTTTTAAGCTACAGTTTTGTAACTGCTTTAAAAGAATACTAATTTTCTTCATGAGAAATTATGAACACTTATCAGCAATATTTTTTCTAAATTAAATTAGATGGTTGCTTTTTGATGAACAACATATTTACTCCAAAATATGAAGAGCCTAGAGCTAGTCTTTAAATTAAGTTGAATCTAGCCAAACATACGGGTCAAAAATGTTGGGTGGAATTTTACAAAACATGTATTGTTTTTCATTAGTTCTTAAAAATAAATGTATTCCAACATGAATATTTTAATTGACCTATTATTTAAAAGAATAAAGGTTTCTAAAAACCTTTTATAACACAAACACAAAATTAATTAAATACTTCTATTGCATTTTTCAGGTTTACTTCAAATTATATATTTTTTCCTAATGATCATCTGAAGTATTTCCTGTGAGTTGACCAACATTATGCACTAATTGCAAAGGGAAAGAAAAGTTCATAAAAATTGTTTCCTCCCCTTATTTAAAGTAATAGACGTCAAAATTTCCCTAAACAACTTCTCAGGAGTTTCTTATCTCTTGCCTGCCTTCAGTCAAAACATTTGTTAGCTTCTACTGGCAGATATCCAGGGGTAGGTGTGTGGTCTGAAAATCTGCTGGAGTGGAGTTTCCAGCAATGTAAACTGCCTGTTGTTTCCTTTCCCAGTAAGGGCTTGAAAAAATCCAGCTTGGCTTGAAAAATTGGACTAGAAGTGCATTGCACAGAGAGTACAACTAGAGAACCAGAACATGCACAGAAGTGCCTCCCCTGCTGAGCCCTGGCCATGCTGAGAGGTGACCTTTCTCTTAGCATAAGATTGATGGAAAATGTGTTGTACTCTAACCAGAAAACCAAATTGAAGAGGTCAACACTAAGGGAAGAAGGGGAGATATTCATCTGTAATAGTTCAATATATGTTAGCTAGATAATATCTGTGCCAGAAGTACTCAGTGTAGCTCACAAGTCTGTACTGGGTTCCTGGAAAAAGACTAATTTAAATGACCTTAGCTGTACTTTAATCCCAAAAATGGTTGTGCCTACTCCACACAACTTTCTCAGAGACAGCTTGCATTCCCGAGCCTTGTTTGAGAATAAATTTATTTTCTTTTCTTTTGCTTTTTTTGTCAGTCTTTTTCATTCTGTTGCTGTTATACTTAAACCTTGTGTTATAAACATCATACTGTGATATATTGCACCTGCTTAATTATATCTCATATTAGCAACTGTATGGTACAACTCAAACAAATGTAATTCCCATTTAAATGAAGTGACATCTTCAACAGCAACACATTTTCCTACAAGATTTTTACAACCACATAAAATTAAACTTTACTAATCCAGCTCTTATTACAGAAACCCTTTCTAGCTACTTAAAAAGTGTTAATTTCTTACCAGATTCATGACAGACCATAATTCAGATGAGTTCCTCAAACTGACACTGGTATTTCTGTTTCCAAGGGTATGTAGATCACAAACATACATTCTGTGATTAACATTATCACTTACTTTAAGACATACTTATTATTATTTTTTTGTGTGTATTCTAGAAGCACCTGAAGCCAGGCTAGTATTCATAGCTGTTGTACAAAATGGGAGCAAGCGACAAACCTTGCCTCTTAAAGTCTAAGGCTATAAATCAGAAATGCATTTAAGTGTCTGTGAAGATTTTCTCTCTTCAGAAAATCACTTAGGCAAGTAATTTCAGTTTAACCCATGTATAAGTACTTTTTAAAGAGTTATTTCTGGATTAAATCTCTGAAATTATAAACCTTAGATAAATTCTTAATTTTTCTTGCACAGTGGGAATAATTCCATTAATACTTTACAGTGCTCTGTATCTCTGTAAAAGATACATCCGTTTGAGAAAATCTCATGTAAGGGGTTAGTGATATCATGTCTGTCATGATTCTTATAGCTATGAAATTCCCTGACAATTCATAATGCAGACTAAAGTACATATCAATTCACTTACACTAACCTATTCAGCTTCTTGATAAATAACGTTGTAAAGGTACACTTCTGACCCTCTTAATTTTATAAGTCACAAAAGATTGGGTTTACTGCCAATTTATTGACAATTGACGCAGAATTTTTATTTTTTTATGTCTTTTCCCATGAGTTATGTTCATCACTTTTTAAAGTGGATTCCTTTCAATAAAGATTTAATTATTTTGTATTAATTCTTTTGTGGCATTATTCTACTGTAGAACTTCACTGCACAGTTATATTTTTATGTGACTAAACATTTGTGCTTAATAGCTTTTGAAAGAAAAGTTCACAGCTACTCTAATTAATAACAATGATATAGTGTAGATTTTATAGCAAATTAACTGTCCAGCAACAAGGCTGAACAACAATAACATAAAAATTATGGTGTGTGCTTCATTTCAAAGCTAACTTATAAAGAAGAAATAGATTGCAAATACAGAACATTAAATAATTCCATGTAAATTAAGCTTGCTTCTCATTTACAAATTTATATTAGAATTATCTGTCTTAGTTAAAACCAATGTATGCATTAGTTACAGAGTACAAAAAGTAGTTTGCTTGCTTGTTTCTTTTTCTAAAAGTACTGATCATATCACTTTAGTCATTGTTATACTTTTGTGAAACATATTCCCAGAAACACCCATTGTTTTCCATTTTCTCAGAAGAGCTTACACCATTTGTAATTGCTTCACAGCACTTCTGCAAATTAGAAGACTCTTATGTTGACCAAAAAAAATTCAGTACTACAAAATTAGCTTTCTCAGCGTTTTTAATGTGTTCAGCAAAATTTGACTTCCAAATACCAGTAAGTGAAGAGTTACTTTTGCATTTTGCATTCAAAGCTTTTAAAAGTAGAAACTACTGAGTTGAAATGCCCAAACCACCTTAATTCTCACTCACATGAAGAGCAGAGACATTCTGAGCATACATATTCCTTCCTCCTACTCCTTTCCATCTTGTTGTGAGAGCAAATGAAAGGGATGACTAAGTTCCTGACTAATGGCAAAAGAAACAGGGAAATCTCAGAACAAATCCCAGTTGCCATGAGAAGGGTGAGGAGAAGAGCTCACCAATCTTGGGTGACACCAGGCCCTTCCCTCTTGACAGCTCGGTCAGAGAGAGGGACTGAGCTGGGACATTCCAAGGGTGATAGAAAATCAGAGCTTGAAAAAGCTCCTGTTAAGCAATTTCTAGATAGATGCAGACTATGATTACTTCACACTTCCTTGTATTTTCAAATAGCCTTCATCAAATATGTACTTAGAATTTTTTGCTTTGGTTGCTGTAATAATGCAGAACTCTGCTTTACCTGATATACCATGGCATTTTTGCTATTCTAAATTGATGAAACTCCTCATTAAGTAATTTTATTATTAAAGAGCATTTGCCAGTGCAACACTAGGAGAAACACAGCAGATTTAAGTCATAAAGCTTTCTTCATAATGTTTTTAACAGCTTAGTTCCTGGAGGGCATGAGGAAAAGGTGTTGCATATGCATGCAGTTTTGTTGCCAATAAAGATGAAATAAAACTAGTTAAAAACCTAGGGAATTCAGAATTTTTATGGAACTCTTTTACTATTCAAAAAATACTGTAATAGCATTTCCATTTCTATTTATATTAATTGACTAACAGGTTGTTTCATATGGCTTCTTTAAAAGATTTATTTTCCAAAACTCTTCCAAAGCAAAGAGGGAAGCAGATGGAATGTCCTATAATTTTATGCTGTTCTGTAGTTTAAAAACAGTCTGTTGACAGAAACCTGGTAGAATTAAGACAACCCCAGATTTTCAGAGGCCCCACTGAATTGCTCTAAATGTAAGAAAAGGTCTTGGTAGACTAAGTAATGTTTGTGATTCAGTAACTTGCTCCAGATCAACCAAGTAGCCTGTGAAAACTTTCAGATGTTGAGCCTGGCACAGTAGATGTGTTTTTCACAAAGTCTGGTCTCCCTAGGGTCCTTCTGCAGTAGATGGGAAAAGACACTCCTTCCAAGGACTAACCTCAACTACTCAAGATCCTGTTCTGAATCTTTTTATTTCTGAGTCTTACAAAGACAGGGATAATACTAACCCTCTTCCACTGAGAACTGTCCTATAAGGCATTGCTTGTCCATTTAATATTTAGATAGGAATTTCAAAAGGGTCGTTTGAGCAGAAAAGAACATCCATGCTCAGAATAGGTTACTATGAAGTGCTTCAGTCCCTCAAAAATTAACTCATATTAATTTTAACTACTGAGAATCCTTAGTGACTTCAGTTGTACTACATGTGTCACATTAAGTCATGCAGTTGTCTGCACCTTTGCGGCAGGGATTAAGAATCCAAGTTGGCTCTGCACACAGAGTGGAGTAAAATAAATAACAAATAATTTAAAAATCCAATTAAATATAAAGTTTCTTTGTTATAATTCCAAATTATAGGTGGATGTTTCCTCCTATTCTTATCTCTGTCTTTCTCTCCTAACCATGCTTTGAGGGTGGAAAAGCGGAAACAGTGATGAGAGACAGTTCAGCTACAGCTGGCAGGGAAGGTATGGATGTGGCAGAGCATGGAAGATTATGAGAATCTGTTGGGAGAGTAACTTACCATCAATACTGGTAGTGATGGTAACACTGGAATGGTAGCACTGAAATGCAAATGCAGTGACTGATCATAACTAAGACCAAGCAAAGATGAGTGAAATAAACAAATGAGAAAAGAAAAAGAGTGTTCTAGTCTGCTGTGGTTTATGAAATGGAGAGCACATAACTCATAGGTCTTGATTCATTGTAGATCAGCTCTAGAAAATGTCATATTTTTTTGTTTTGGTGAAATTTCTAACTGTTTGAACTCAATTTTTAATTTTCAAAATTATTTTTACTTGCAAAATGTTTTCATGAGGATATCTGACAAACATCTTGATTTCCAGCAGCTTTTTTTGCAAACACATTTATCTGAACATTGATATGTTTCTTTGAGTGAGTTAGTGAGGGCTTGGAGGTTTTTTTTGCTGGATAACAGTGGATCTGTTTTTGTTTAAAAGATTCGTAATCTTAGGTGAATATTTTTTCATAAGCTGCCTCTTTGTGGTTTTTGTAATGAACTGTGAGAAATAAGTACAATTTCAAGTGAAGTATCATAGCTGCATGAATTTTACACATATTTTAAGTCATCCATGTATTCACACGAGTGTTGGTCGAGAAAATAAAATGTTTCCTCAACAAGGTAAAATACATAGTTTAGCAAAGAATTCAGGACTTCTATAATAAAAATGGCCTGAAACCCATCTACTGAAAAATATATTAACTAAGAATTAATTTTCAACAATAATTTGACCTTTAGAAGTATTTCTTCTTAAAAGAGTATCATTGTGCTGAAAAAGTGAAAACACAAACAGAATGAAAAACAGTGTGGTGCACAGAAGCATTCTCAGATGAATACCTGGTGAAGAAGTAAACGTGTTCAGAATTTTTCTGTGCATCAAGGTTATCCATTTAACTGGTGTCTTTTTTACTAGCTCAGAGCATGCATTTTTCCACCCTAGAAGATTTCACACATGAATGGCAGTTACACATTCTGTAATTATCCTTCATCCTATGTCTTTGTCACAATGTGTAACGCTGCAGTTTTTCATCATTGGAAACAGGGCAGGAATTTAAAATACTTCATATAAATTTTACACATAACTGGTTTTTTCCCTGTGTATTCTTAGAACACATAGGAGTTTGTTTTAATCAAGGGAATGTCTTCTTAGACATGGAAGGGGAGAACTCATTAATACTGTTATTAATTATTGTTCTGAGAAGAAGCGTAAGCAACAAAATTAATTATATCGAAATTGCTCTGAATTTTTTTCAAACTAAAGACTCTAAATCCAGTGGGTTAGTAGACAAAATACAGAATTCCCCACTCTGAAAATTAGACAAGAAGTTTCAAGCAATTACTAACAAATAAGGTCCTAAATAATTCTTAATCAAAGTGCCTCTAATGATTTTGATGCTCTTGTTGACTAATCTAGGTGCATGGAGTAGATGCAAACTGACATCAGTGATAACAGATAGACATTTAATAATATTTCATAAAGATATTTTCTACATGCCACTTAGAACTGTAACTGATACAGCAAATCAATACAAATATAGGGCAAATTTCATCACCTATAAAATTATGGTCTTTTCAGAAATATATGACAATACAAATACCACATCATTTAATTTTATATTCCACATGTAGTCATTTCTCTGTTATTTCTCTGTAAAGCATGATCACCTTCTTGTAGAAATATTTTACAGCAGCTCAAGGTTTCACAACAGCTGTTCAATGGAAGATCTTTTGCTGCTCATTCTTTGCAGATGACATACAGGCATTTCTGCAAACCTGTTCTTGTGACCAATATAGGGCCATTGCAAAACATAATTGCCAGAGGTAATCAAGACCAGAATTGGTCTTCTGGGCCAATATCATGTGGGATAACTGCAGATGTTTCATGATCACTACTTTGTTTGTTACCCCTTTTCAGTACTTTGCCAAACTTCAAAGTTACAGATCCGTGTGTAATTCATGCAGGGGCCCCCGAGGGTGGCTGGGCAGGGACCCCATCCAGGGCCCATCCTGGGTGAGACTAAGGTATTTAAGGCCAGGAGAAAGTAAGTGAGCAATGAAGTGCCTTCTCAGATCTGGTGCATTCTCACACTAGGAAAAACTCTAACACTGGTATCATTTGAAGTATATGCTGAGCTCTTTTCATCATTTAGCATTTTCCCATTCCTTAGATCTTCTAGCAAAGGCTCAGCAAAAGTGAGTCTACCAAACATGCCAGAATCTTGGCTTTCCAGAGCTTCAGGTTAACCTTTGTCTGAAAGAAGCATAGCCCTGGGGCAGTGCTCCTCCAGCGTGCCAGTGACAGTTCCTCCTCTGATGGAAAAGGCTCTATAATACAGAGGCAGAGGATAAAAGACTTAGTAAAGTATAGGTTTTTTCAGGTAGTTTCAAGCTGCTTTGTCTGGAACCATAGAAAGAAAGGTCCATTTTCACGAGGGAAAATGCAGAGGCAGTAGATAAAACTGTCCCATAACGAAAGACCCTACCATTTAGAAAGAACCTGAGGATGACACTGTGCTGTGTGCGAACATCACTCTTGTCTCAGCAAATTGAAAAGGGCATAAAGGAATGTAACGATTTTCAGCATACCTCCTCTCTACTCCTATAGCTCACTAAGGTAGCAGCTGCTAGAAGTTAACTTCCTGGCACCAGTTCACTGCCACCCCTGAAAGAAAGGAAGAAAGAGAATAATGATGTGTATAAAGTTTGAAACAGGTCACAAAAACCAGAAGGTGGCAAATAGATCTTAAAAGTGTCCTAATCCATTCCTTTCAGATATCTGATGAGAACAAAGGAAAAAATTGCCATTACAATTTATCTACAAACTGAATAGGTTTTAAAAAACAAACAGTAAGATACAGGGGCTTTGAGAAACTAAAATTATGCTTCAGCATAAGCACCACATATCTCATGGGCTTAGGTACTAATAGAGAACCTGAGCACAAGAAATTACTTAAATTACCCAACCATTTAAATACAGTCAATATTTATCCTAAAAATTATAATTTTAATAAATTAATATTAACATTTTATGAGTATCAATATTTTAAAAGTCTTAAGTCATGTGATTGCTACTTGCTGGAATACATTCAGTTACCCAATACTTTGATTTCAGTATTGGGTAATGTTCTCCTTGTAATGTTGGCACAGGTATTAATAAATAGCAATTCTTCCTCAGTTTGACAATGTTTGAATAGTTATGTAGAGGATGCATGTGCCTCTGGTTAGTACTCCACGTTATCCCACCTTTGGGTCAGACATTTCAGCATAAGACTGCAGGAAAGTAGTGCACACTTGTACCTGTCCTGTAAATAGCAATAGAAAGCAAGGCTGTCATTCAGAGATGCTTTAACAATTTATAAATTCACTTGAAAAGGAATTAAACCAAGAAAGTAACTCAAGCGCAATAAGCCCTGCCCTGCTTCATTACCAAAATATTCGTAATACTAATGCATTCTACAGGAAGGGCCTTTAATGCACCTCTTGGAGCTCAATAACAAAAATGCTTTTCAGTTTTACAGTTTCTTAAGCTTCAAAACTAAGCTGCGTGAAAAACAAAGTGTGCTTATGAACTAATGAAATATAGAATAGGGTGGGCAATTAAGAGGAAGAGAGCCTTAAAAAGCACTTGCAAAGGAGCCATATTCTGCTCCCATTTTTAACTCTGCAACCCATGTGAGCTTCAGCAAATGAGAAGTGCATGAGTCTGATGAGGGTACAATTTGTCATGCTAGCTAAGCACCAGATTGACTGTTCCTGAGAGCTCTTCTTCCTTTGCCTAAGTACTTATTAAGGAGAGAGCAAGGATTATTTCTGAAAAAGTGTATCACAGCTATCAAGGTGTATTTCAGCAGCACTACTTTGAACTGCACATACTCCAACAAACATTAATGGACTCCCATCTTCTTCAGGATGTCCCTTTACTCTGCATTTTTCTTACAACTGGTGCTATTTTAATTCATGCATTAATTTATATTAATAATTAGATGGGTGGCCAGCAGGTCTGTAACACCATTCTGAAACACTGTTTTATGATGAGCTTTCATTTCCTTTCTGTTTAGTCAGAAAAAGAGATATTTTCAAATATCTACTATTTGTTGCCATTCCGCGTTTTTGGTACTTTTGACGGATTTTCAAAAACATGGTGTGCAATAAGTAATGCTTTCTCATCTTTATTATGCCACCGTCAACTCCCTGAAAAGTGTGGTACTGTGCCAGTATGAATCAAATGCATTGGCTTTTAATTTTATCTAGTACATAGGAATCAGTTGACCTTTTCTGTGCCATACTTCTATTAATATTTCCTTTATTTATCTAAGAGCTTTCTCCATAGCTTTTAATTACGATATCACTGTGTTTTTACAGACCACAGAACTTTCCTTCATAATTTATGATGTTACTGCACGATTAAATGAACTCCACAAACTCTCTATATTTCATTGGGAATACATTCCTTTTTTTACTGAAGAGAATAGAATGCACTGTACATATCTCATGAAGAAGTTATTTTTAAGAAATATTTTGCCAGAAAAAATTGTTACTTGTAATGCTTTAAGTGTTTATGACTGCAAGTGTTGAAGTGTTTATGAAGTGTTTTTTTTACTAGAAGGAAGACCTGTTCCAAAACATTACAAATATGTTAAGAAATAAAAAATAACTTGTGCCCTGACCAATGGATTACTTTTTTCCCTGGGAATGCTAATGTGTAAATATATTTGCCATGGTAACCAGACCATTTTAAATTTCAGTACAGGCTTTTCTTCTCCTTGTTTCTGAATGTTTGAAAATATAATGAACCACTAGGTTCACAGATGCTGAAGTTTTATAATGAAGGGCTTCTAAAAATGATTCCTGCAGTTTCAACTGTCACAACCTGAAACTTCTCAAAAAAGAAAAATGTCTGGAAGCAATTAGTCTGAAACCATTCATTGGTCCCAGATTTCAAATGAGAAAGCCTGGATGCAGTAGAAGTCAAGATTCATTTGAGTGTTTTATCTCTGCTTATAATAGCATCAGTCTTGTGCAGGTATTAACCGGTGATGAGCAGGCAGGGAGCTGGTGTTGTAACACTGTCCATTTAAATATTATGTGGTCCTTTTCGTTCCATGTGAAACAGATTGTCTGAAATATCCTTAAGATGCTCATGACCAAAAAAGTTTGTAAGTTCTTCCAAATATGTAAGTTTAAAAAGATAGTTTGAAAGTCTAGTATGAAATATTTCCCATTGCCTTTAATGTAACCTGTATCTCATAGAAAATATTGGGATTTCACCCTCTCATACAGAAATATTGAGAAATTTTATTTTTGGGTACTTGAAACTAATCAGCAGTCCATATATTTTAAACAGGATTTTTGTGTGTATCTTGTAGTAAGAGCATAATATTTAATTTGCTAGACATTTTTTGTGGAACTATCAGTGCAATAAATGGCTTTTGTGAACAGAGAATGAGCATCCCCTCAGCTCCATTTTCTAAAAATAAGCCTTGTCTGTTAAGTGTACTCATTTAAAATTCATTACAATTCCTACATGTTAGCTTTGAAACTGTGACTGTGATCTGACGATACCTGGAACACAGCTAACATTTCGGGCCTGTTGAAATAAAGGCACTCCACTTACACGTAGCATGTAGCTATGCTGATTTTATGGGTAGATATAACTGGATTCATTTCTCTAAGAATTTCTGTAAATAATCCACAATTAAATTGTCTTTTGAAAACATCTAAATATATTAGAGGTTCAGCAATTAGAGTACTTATTAAAAAAACCACAAATATGGGAAACTGGTTTCACCATTTGCTATTGGGGTTTAAAAGCCTGTAAAGACCTCAAGCTGTGGGTGATTTTTCTGCTGAAGATAATGGGCCTGGGATTATACTTAGGCAAATATAGATGTGCATCCTCATTATTTTGTTAAGAGTAAATTCCTCTATTCTACCCCAAAGGTGACAGACAATAAAAGCAGTGATATTATGTTTTTTCAAATATTTACTCATAACATAGGTGCGAAAAACACTTTGTAAAATGGTGCAAGCTTCTAACTCCTACTGCTCTTCTATTCCACATGCACATACATTCTTCAATTTGATGAAACTCACCCAATCTCTTACTATTTTATCGAGATTCTTTTTCTGCCTAGTCTTCGTTGATTGTCTGCTCTATTTTCTTTCACTTTAATCTTTTTTTTTTCTTTTTTCCTTCTTTTTTTTTTCCTCCCTCTGTGCTGTAGCTAAGTTTTTGCCACTCAGTTCTTCCGGGTTTTCATTGCCAAATCACAGCTGTCTGGGTCAGTCCACAACAGGCATCAGCATCCTTTGGCATCCTTTAATTATTTTGGTGAAAGTAGGCTAGAAAACTCTGGACCAAATTGAGCAGTGTTTCAAGTGATGAAGTGAGACCTGAATCTGTGGATTTAGATCAATGCAATACCTCTGGAATGATATCTCTTTTACGGTGGTGTAAAAAAGTAGTGACTCAGATTTGTCATTAATAAATATAGCTCACAGCTTTGTTCTTGCTTGGCATTATATAATGTAGCCCAGAGAGAAGGAATCATAAGAAAGGCAGTTAAATTCCTCCCTGCACTGCCATTTCCTTACCAGTTGCACATTACAGAAATGAGAATACTTCATGATTTTTACCACTGTAAATGAGGTCTAGGTTGAATTTTTAATTCCAACATTTTTCAACCTCCCTTCAATGTTTGAGGTTTTTTTCCCTAAATTTAGAAGAAGATTTTGATTCTAGCAGTATTTAAAGTGTTCATATGGGAGTTAGGATGGATAACAAGTTTAGGGAGTACATCTATAAAATTCTTCTTAAGTGATTCCATTGGACCAAAGAGAGTAACTGCATAGAAAGGCACTTCCAACAGAAATGAAACAATTTCAGCTTCACAATTTCAGCTCTGCTTTAAATGTCAAGGATTTGCTCTTCTCATGTACAGCAAGGAGATAAAAATTATGTGATCAAGACTTAGTCTTTAATTTCAGTTATGATTTATAATTCCTGCAGCAAGGGAGGATAAATTATTCCCCTGCGCTAGTTGCCTTTAATTTCTGGATGTTGGGAGTTATTATCTTGCATCCTAGGGAAATAAAGCTGTATTTTGAGCCTGGTTTTATGAAAATCAGTAGACAATTTACTCTTTAACTTCTCTACATATGGCAAAACACAAAACAGAAAACTGGCAAAGTATTGGCTGTTGAAATAAAAAAGAGACCAAAAATAAACTGTTTGCATTGGGTAAAAGAGACTATTATATAATGCAAGTAAGAAAAGTTTTAAGAGAGAATCAGTAATTTTATACAAACAGTATAGAAGGTTCCAGTATACAAAATCTCTGTTCCTGACATAGACTGATATGAAGCACAAGTATTCCTTTAAAAGTTATATTTTACAGTGAAACTTACTGAGATAAAGACATTGTAGAACTTCTAAGGAAATGTTTAAAAACTTACCCTGCACTTTTTCTTTTTTTTCTTTTAACATAACAAGAGTTTTATCTTGGAAATCAACTGGAAGACTCAAATATTCTGGTATTTGGCAAGCCTAAAATGTTTTCTGCTACTGATTGTTTCAATAACGTTTTGCAAAAGACTCAATAAAGAGGTTGATGCCTAGAAGTTCGTAATTCCACAAGCAGCTTAAAGGAGGACCGTCCTCCTCTCACCCCAGCCCTTCTTTTCGACTTCCATGTCCCTGACTCCATTGGGCTGCAAGTAGTATTTGGGCAATCATATATTGCTAAGTCATTTTGTTCAAACTAACTCAGGAAATTCAGTTTGAGTCTGAGTCAGCTCACTGTGTCTCACCTTAAAGTGCCTGGGGAACTACAGCCCCAGGCAGGAGCATTACTCCTTTAAGAAACTGCAGTGCCAGAAGGTTAGGTGCTTGTAGGGACTGGAACACATTTGGGTATCAGAGAAAGCTGGGCAATAGATATAAAGAAAAGCATCCCGGTAAGTTGGCTGTGAATTCAAGGGTGGTATGTCAGGTCCACAGCTTGTGTTTGTGTTGTCTGTTCATCCTAAGGTGATTTTTGTGGAACAATTTGAGTTCCTCTGCACTAAGATCCACAGTTCTGTAAGGGTTTATGAGCTTTTGCCGAAGCCTGAACCCAAGCTGGCTGGCAAGCTCGCTCTGTGCTGCTCAGTCTGGTAAGAGGCCCCTAACCAGCAGCACCAGAGTCATCTCCAGCACGCGTCCAAGTGGATCTGCTTGAACCATATTGCACCTGGTTGGGCTTACAGGTTGTCCTGCCCATGCTGGAGCAGGCTGGAGATGTCTTTTGTATCCTCCCTGGCTGGGTCACTCAGTGAGACTAATGTATCAACAACTGTACGGAACTGCACTTGCATGAATAATCCTGCCAGAAACGAACTGGCCTCTCGCAGCATCTCTGCATCTGTGGCACAATTAATCTGTCAACTAAATAAACTGACTGTGGATAACTGAGCACTGGCTGTGCACAGTAGAAAATGAACATATATTGCACAGTGTACTGTGGTGGTAGTGTAAGGACAAGTGATGATTAACAGGTAAGTCTTTCACTATAATTTACAAATACAGTTTGTTAACATTGAAGGCAATCATAACTGAAAGGAGTGACAGAAACTGTTTCCCTAAGCTAAGGTTTAGTGGAAGGTAGCTAATCAGCTGTGTAACAGGGCAGGAAAATTCAAACTAACGTGCTGTTTATTACAGACGTGGTTTAGTAACAGATATAACTGCAGTGTCATTTGCAAGTGACAAAATCATCTCCCTGCATTTCTGAGGAGATGATGTGTCATAAGCCCTGCAAAACCTGGTGGAAAAGCAGCTTAGTACACTGGAAACCAGAGTCCGTTTCCTCCCCTGGATGTCAGTGAATGGGCTGAGCAAGCTGTATTTTGGGCTGGACAATAGGGAAAAGCTCATCAGAAATAAAAAATCACCAATCATTTTTGACTCAGACTGGACAATATTGGATTTCTAGAGTGGAAGGATTATTTGCAAGGTGCTGAGTGGAGAGGAGCTAACCAAACAGGGCTGGTCCCAAGAGTGCCCGCAGGTGGCTTTGCAGCTAGAATTAAAAAAAAATTCTGATGACAAACACACATAAGGGTCTATTTAGGTATGAACAGAAAATCACCTGCTGTGTTTCAAAGAATAATGAGCTAAGTAAGGCAGGGGGTAAATGCTGTTGTCTGTTAACCAGATGACATGCTAATAATTGGGAAAATTTCAGATGAACATTTACAAAACCTAGAGGAGGCCTGAAAAAATTTACAAAGATGTGATTCTAAAGTTAACAAAGATTAGTGTGCTAATTTTTATTTGATTTTTCCTCCTCCCACATCCCCAAGCCAGGTAAGGTACCATATGAACAGAAAATTAAGACTACATATCTTCCAAAAATTAAAATCCAGTATACATAGAATATAAACAAGGCCTTTAAGATTTCTCCAGGGCCGAGTTTTAGGGACATAAGATGAGCTAGATGTTGGATGCTGTGGGAAGATAGAGGGAAGAGTCTGTTGGATTGGCAAAGCACTGTATACCCTAAAATGCCTTGTAGGATTTTATTTTTTAAAATATGGTTTGTTAATTTCTGCTTCACAAGAGCAAGGGTTGCTTCAGGTGCTAGATGTGCAAGGTACACCTCAAAATATTCTGCTGCTTAGGCAGGACTGTGGAATATTCACTCCAAATGTAACAACTTTAACTGGTTTGATATCTGGTCTTAAGAAAAGAAGTGAAATGGCTGTGGACAGAATAAAATAATGTTTTTTGTGGAAGCAAAAAAGCAACTGAATAGTTCAATTTACATTAAAATGACACATTATCCATAACAATGATCTGTGATTCCTCTCTTCCAGGAACTGAGCCACAGCTTCAGACACAGGATTCAAAACATGTTAGATTCCCTTCCACAATATTAGCAAAAAGTGGGAGAAATGGCTAAAAAAGAACTCAGACTAGGGATTATTAAATTCCACACAGAAAAATATTTTTTAAGCTCACAACAAAAATCACAAAGAGATGGTAAAAATACTTCAAAGATGCACATTCCCCATCTGGTGACAGTGAAGAGCCTGGATCTTACCAGATCATTTTAGAGACGGTCAGAGAGATATGCTAATCTGGAGTTTCTGTCCCAGATGCCATTCGTTCAAGGAAAGTGTTCATAGACAAAGAAATGCTTCACTTACTAAATGACCTCTCTATTACAGTTAAAAATACTGCCTTATAAATAGGAAAATCCCCTGTATCAGTTAAGAAAATGACTTTTACATGCTCTGACTAACTTCATCACATAACAAAAGGGAAACTTTATCCTTTCTAATGCAGGAGATTGAATTAACCATGGAAAAATCTGGCTGAGGACTAAATGTAATAATACCAATATATGTACAAAAAGTGTGCAGAATAGGCTTAAATGGGAATTAAAAATGAAGGAAGAAGTTAATTTAGGAAGCAGATGTAGAAATTAATACATAGAAGAGGCAAGGAGGAGGTTCTGACCAGCCACTGGAAGATGACACAGAATTAACAAACAGCAGCATGTCACTTGTGACAGAATGGTTGAACACTGATTCTTCAAGGAAACACTGATTCTTCAAGGAAACACTAAGCAAAAGTGGCCAGGCAATGGAGACATGATCTCTCAGTGCCCAGAAGTTGAGGTCTGTCATAACAGCCTTTGCTATTTACACCTGAAAAATGTTTGGAGAGGTGTTTTATTCTTATAAATGTCATTTCAGAGGAAGTCTGTGATTTTATTCTTGACGAATTTCAGACTTTCTCCCAGCAAAATATATTAAAGATACAGCTTTGATGACTTACCAAAGCAATTTTGGTGGACATGTAAATAAAGTTAGAGGAAAGTAGTTGGAGAATCCCATAAGGTGGCAGCCCAAATTTCTTGTTAGCACCAAGGTTTGACAAAAAAACTTAAACAAAGTTATTCTACAGTCAATTTCCTAAAAACAAAAACCACACATGAACACTTGAAAAAGGTCAGTGCACCATTCAAATGTGTGTTGCACAGCTTTGGTTCCTCAGTGACACAAAACAGGGTGGGAGGAATAGGTTTAGTTTTAGGAAATGTGTGTATAGAGTTCAGTGGTGTATTAGGAAACAGAAAATAACAAAGAAGAAAAAGGCCAGCTGTATCAGATAGCATCTTAGTTAGATGTCATAAACCTGGAAGCAAATTGAAATGATCAGAGTTTTCATTGACTGGAGGAAGGGAAGATAATTCCAGAACGAAAACAAAAATCTGAATAAAAAGGAGTAAAAAATTCCTCTAGGTGAAATCCTAATAAAAAACCCTGAGAATCTTCAATTCTATTTGCCTGCCATACAGCCCAAATCACAGAACATTTTCAGACTTTCACTAGACCAGCAATATACTTTGATTGGTTTTGTATTGAAGTTATTTACTGAATTTACAAGGAAGACTTTACAGTGGATATTTTTTTTTTTAATACTGTGATATGGCTCCCAGTTCCATGGATTTGCCTATTTCCTTTTATCAGAACAGGGCATTTTAAGTGCATATGAGATTGAGAAGGTTTCGCTTTCAGCCATGATTTAAGTTTCTGCAGTAACATGGGTTATGTTGTTCCTCACGTTGTTTTCCACTTTCTTGACAGTGTTTTGCAGACGAAAAGTAATGTGCTGTTCATTATCTGCCTTTAGCAAGAAGTGCTGGAACTTTTGATTTCATATCCCCACACATGGCAAAACCATGACACGAACCTAGGAGGAACACACAATGCTTCATGCTGCAGCTCTTGTGGTAGAATGACAAACTCATTTTACTCCAAATTGAAAAAAAAATAGTTCCTTTAAATTATTCTTGACACTGAACATATTCAAGGCCTTTAAGAATAAAAGCCATGGGGAGCTGCGTCCATGCAAAGCATCTGTAACCTCATCTTTGTTATTGAGACTGTTTTATCCAGCATAAAAAGAAGTAAACTGCAGCTGAGATTATGGAGGGATACAGAATCCTCCGTTCACAACTTCATGCTTTCTAACATGAAGGTTAGCAGAACAATCCTTTTTGTCCATGTAAAAAATTGCACTCTCTCCTTACCAAGAAAAAATGCAGAGGATGGAGCAGGTAAAAATACATTATGCATCCTTGCATTCACCTCTGTGAACCTCAGCTGTTGTCTGCAAGAACAATTTTCAGAAAGAAGTGCCTGCCTGTAATTCAACAGAAATTGTTCTTTTTCCTCATAGAAATAGTTCCTGGTTCAAGCAGGCAGGCAAACATGCATTCCTTTCACAGAGAAAACATGCTCTCAGGAGTACTCAGGTAGGCAGGCAACCAGGCATGAAACTGAAAACACTCAGGCACACACAAAGCGACTGCAGGCAAATGCAGCCTTGAGTTATTGAGAAAAAAATATAGTTTGAAGAGCATAGGTCAGATCTCAGATCAATTCCTACTTTTTTTTGTTTGTTTGGGGTTTTTTTTGGTTGTTGTTGTTGTTTTTTGGGGGGGGTTTTGTACGCTTAGAATGCTTCCAGCAAAAGCAGGAAGATAATTGAGTCATCCCAGCACCAACAGCATTTCCCATGGCCAGAGGAAGGAGTCACAGCCTCGTTTTATAGCACTGTGCAGGCTGTGACCCCTGCCCCTCAGCACAGGTGGATGGCAATTGTTGCCGGCACAGGCTGGAGTAGCACTGTGTATCGACCTGGATCGCTGCTGAGTTGAGATGCCTCACAAAGGCAGCTGAATGACTCTTTTTCATCTGAAGATTCATTAAAAGGAACAATAGGGCATTTTTCTTTTAATAGAGCACAGTCAGGTAATGATGGGAGCACCTGGATGGAGGGGACTAGAACGTCCCTGAAGAAAGTAAGGGCAGAGACAGGGATGAGTGCAGTGCCAGCCTGGGGTCTGCTCAGCCTCGAGCAGCAAACAGTTTTATACCTCTGGAGTCTTATGGATCCCTGATGGATAATGGCTTTTGGAGGGGAGAGGGAAGGGGGTGAACCACTGATTTTGTCACTCTCCATGTCACAAGGTAGTAGAGAGGCTGAATTTTTTTCTTTTACCTCATGCAACCATGTCTTTTGAAAGAAATTACAGAAGCAACAGTACTGACATTTTGGGCAGCCTTTCACATATCTGAGGTTTGTAGTGCAAAAAAAGGAATAAGAAATGCCTACTTATGGGCAGAAAAGGACCCTATCATAAAAAAGAAAACAGGTCTACCAAATGAGCTTATTCATCAGCAAATTACACATTTGCGTGGATGTCATGAGAGCCCAGTTCTCCTCAGAGTGACACTTCAGTGTCCATGTTTTCTTTCAAATATCTGCTTTCATGTCAATTTAGTTCACTTTATCAATCAAAAGAAAATATTTCTGGCACACATGCAAACACATTTTGGGATTTGGAAATCTAGCTGAAATCTGATTCATATTACATATATATTACATTACTCTCTTCCTTTTGCTTCTGTCTTAATACTGCATAATTCTTATTTTCACAGACTCTGGGTTTCCCTCTGGTTTTCTGAAACAGGAGGAACAATAACAATAGCTCTTCTTTTCCTCCCAAGCCCAGAGATGAAACTTCTTGTTTCTGTTTATTTGCTTGTGTTTGTATGTATTTATGTGATAAGGGCAAATGCATGTCTCCTGCATGTGTAAACAAATTATTGAGAGAAAATAAGCTAAGCGTTATCTCTTCTTCTGAAAGCTTTTAGAGTAATGCGGATATTCTTATCTTATGCAGAAGAGGGCATGATAATGTCCATTATCCTCTGCAAGTTTTGTTGCTTGCTCACATCAGCCTGTTTTTCCATTGTTTCAGAGGACCATCAATGTTATCAGTGGTAGCGGTTAGCACAGGGCATGCAGTTTCTCAGAAGGTATGTTTTGAAATTTAGTCAAACATCCTGATGAGAATTAATGGGAAGCCAGAACAGAGAACTAAGAAACAAGGCAGCAGTTCATGGAACAGAGGACAAAAAAACCCAGCTGTGCCCCATTCAAACCTGAGGCCAAACTGGGAAGTGTGAGCTCATAGTCAAGGTTGGAGACCATTTCTGCTGGTTCATTTATGATCGTCTGATCAGTAGGTGAGAGTTTATAGCATCTGTGCTACTTAGTGAGAGCTAATTTAGAGCTGAGCCTGTAATGGCCTTTTGTTGTGATGAGTGGTTATCATCAAATGAGGTGTTGAAAACCTTTGCTGCCATCCAGTTAAGGCAGGCTTCAGAGCCACAGAAAATGGCCCTGGCTGTTCTTCTGTCTTCCAGGACTAATTTCTGTGTGCATTGAATTGGATAGAAAAAAAATCTGCTTCAGTTCTTTCAGACTTTCTCTTCTTTCAGAACCCAGAAATTGTCTGTAAGGACGCCCCATGTGAGGATGTTGATGATCTCTGAGCTTTGTTCTCAGGGGCAGGGAAGCAAAAAAGAGACAAGCAGTTGAGAAGTATTGCCAAGCTGTTATTTAGTCAGCAGTTTTAGAGATTCTGAATGAATCTGAAAAGACTCTAGACCATGCTTTGGTAGCAGATTTCTAGTCTATCTTTTTTCATTCACAGTTACACCATTTCAGGGCAAAACTGAACAGAGCACAGTAGGAAGGGTCAACATAGTCTATTTGCCATCAGCTGCTGTAATGCAGAGCTGTTGTATCCCAGATGCAAATACACCTCCTACTTCGAGGCTGGTGAAACCAGGAGCTCACAGTCACTCCAGTGGCAATGGGAGAGCTCAGTGCTGCAGAAAAGCAGGAGTTCAGGTATGACAATTCATCTGATGCTGCTAAGATCAGTCTCTGTTACACTTAGTTCAGGTCTCATCACTGTGTTCCCCTGTGTTGGGTTTACACGGCAAGATTTTGATGGGTTGGGAGATAACTTCGGAGGTGGCTTCTGTGGGAAGACACCAGAAGCCACCCCCATATCAGACAGAGCCACTTTCACCCAGCTCCACAACAGACCCTCTGTCACCCAAAGCTGAGCCCATCAGTGATGCTAGTGATGCCTCTGTGATAATGTATTTCAGAAGAAGTGGAAAATGCTGCACAGCAGCTGTGAGAAACAGGAGTGAGAAAAATGGGAGAGAAGCAGCCCTGAAGGCACCCAGGTTAGTGAAGAAAGGGAGGAGGTGCTTCAGGCACCTGAGAAGAGATTCCCCTGCAGCCTGTAAAGAAGACTGTGTCGAGGCAGCTGTGCCCCTGCAGCCCATGGAGGTCCACGGGGATGCAGAGATACACCTGCAGCCCACGGAGGACCCCACAGCAGAGCAGATGGAGATGCTCTGAATGAAGCTGCAGCTCATCTAGAGCCCATGCAGGAGCAACCTCCTGGCAGCAGCTGTGGCTTATGAGGGACCCACGCTGGAACAGTCTGTTCCTGAGGGACTTTACCCCCATTGAAAGGACCCATGCTGGAACAGCTCTTGAGGAGCTGCAGCCCATGGGAGGGACCCCATGCTGGAGCAGAGAAAGAGTGTGGGGAGGAAGGAGTGGCAGAGACAAAACATTATGAACTGACCACAGCCATTCCCAATCCTTCTGCACCCTTCGGGGTGAGGGAAGTGGAAGAATCAGGAGTCTCCCTGCCCTGTCTTGACCTAGCTTTTTCTTCATGACTTCATCTGTTGAGGAGAGGGAGCAATAGAGCAGTCTGATGGGCATCTGGCAGCCAGTTAAGCCACTGTTTTCCTGATATTCTGGATTCCAAGTGATCTCTGGACATGTTCCAGACAAGCCAGTTGAGGTGCTACTGGCCCAGCACTGTATAAATAAAACTGCATTTTATCCATACCCAAAATGGCATTAGACAAAGAATTAGCTATATTCAGGTGTCACTGGGCCCAAGCAAGCCCAGCTGGCTCTTATGTAGCCTGCACACACAAGCTTGGCTGTCCGTGTTCAATCTGTAAATACAAAACAGTCTTTTCGTGGGGATTAGGTGCTTCATACCTCACAGAAACTCAAAGTAAAAGAGAGGTCAAGGAAAGGAAGGGGAATCAGAAGTGCAAAGGACTATATTCAGACTACATATCTCATGGCATTTCAACCCACGGAGAGTGATGAGTGTCCACCTGTTGTTAAGAGCTGCTGTCTCATGACACAATCATAGTATTGTAGAAAAAATGTTGTTGGAGGTCATCTGGTGCAGCCTGCTCAAACAGAGTTAACTTTGAAGTTAGGTCACACTGTTCATACACTTTCCAGACAAATTCTAAATGTATTCAAGGGCAGAAACTCCACAGCCTAGATGTCTTGGTGGCTCTCTGCCAGTTTACCAACAGGAAATGCAAAATCAAACATAGTATACCATGGGTGATTTCACAGTTGCCTAATACAGGTCCATAATAATTATTCATCCTGATGGCTAAACTGCTGGTAGTGGTGCTCTACATGTGTTTAAGAACATACTGCTGACTCATGTCCAGTTTGCCCACACAAACATGCAGGCTCTTCTCTGCAAGGCACTTGTGCCTGTAAAGAATGTGGCAAAAAAGACATGAAGTAGTGCAGACTTTTCTTTGTTCTTTGATAATAAGTCACATACTCAATAGCGGGCCCTCATTTTCCTTAGTGTTCCTTCTTCCTTCCTCTGCCAAAGTTCTGAGAGAGCAAAATAGAGGGAGTTCAGTACCCCATTGCCATTGAGTGTTATAGTACCCCGTTCGGGTGCAGTTGGGTGGATTCTGTCATTACCTTACATGCATGTGTCAGCATGCATGTGTCCGAAAGAAGCATGCCCCATTTCAAATGGTAAGCCCCTGGTACAGCTTGCAATAACACACTGTCCTCTCCCTTATCCCATTCTTTTTCCCAAGCTTGGTATTTTATATGACTTTTTGGTGAAAATGCTGCCTGAGTTCACTAGACTGAAGATGCATTAACAGTGTGTCTCTATCCAAGGGATGCATGAACCAATCTAACCTGTAGCCTCACCTTCTGCAGAGTTCTAGTCTGCAGACCCTGCTGGCCCCAGAAGTCATCTTGCCATTCCTTACATCAACATGGGAGTACATCTGTATTACTTCTGGATATGACAAGAAGCCATTAATGAGCTCCAGAAGCCTCATTTGGTGTCTTTCAGTTCACTTCAGTTTTCCATTTCTCAGGGGCTGTCTCTAGGTTCTTTTCATCAAGTGAGTAGCAGTTACAGAATGATCTGAGGTTAGCATCTCAGATCATGAAAGAAATTTCATAGCGTGGTATTTTCAGCTAAGAATAATTGTTCCAAAAGCTTAAGAAGTGACATTGGTTTTCACCATACTATTGTTTGCTGGAGGAAATAATTTGAGCTGAGCACTCATGAGCATACAGACTCTTTAAGTGAAGTGGTGCTTTAAGGTTTCTTCTATTTTAACTGTGATTTTGGCAAGTAGAGAAATAAAAATAAAGTATTTCAATCTCTGGGCAACACATTACTGACATATATAATTTTCTGTTGACTATGCTTTTTTTTTGACATTGCTAAACATTATTATTTTTTCTGCCTCAGTAAGCAATCCAGTCCTGCATTTAGCTGCTTTGTGTGGATTGCAGTTGTTTATTCAGGCTAATGGAGATTAGAGACCTATGAAATGCTCAGTAAGATACCTCACAATAAAGAGTTTCCGGTCTGGTGTGTTAAATAGGTTTGAATAGTTTCTCTGTAATGTTTAGCACATACTAATATAAAACTTGAGCATGAGCAGATTTACAGATTATCTTTTAGAGCAGTATCATAAAAATGTATAGGCATATAAAATGAAAAGGAAAGAAAGAAGAGAGTGTGTATCTTAATAGACCAAGTACACGAAATATTGAAGTATATATTCCATTGCTTAAGGCAGAGTAATAATAAAAAATGCAATAAAAAAAGAAGTAGAATATCTTTCGACCAGAAATGACCTGTCAACCTCAACCGTAAACTAAAAACAAAGTCAGAAGTATCATTTCTTACACCAAAAACCAAATATGTTATTTATTAGACTCTCTAAAAGTCTGGCCAAGGGTGATTAATATAGATGCACTTATACATGCACAAGAACACATGTACTGATGGGTAAACACAGCCAAACAAGGAGAAAAAAAAAGAACAATTGTGCATCTCAAGGAAAAAGATTTTATCTCTGTGAGTATTTATCTATTGAGAAGAAATGGTTTGGATTTTGACAACTGGAAAAGCGTTCTGAGGAACTTATAAAGAGCACCAGCAGTGGTCTCTGAGCCTCGTAAACAGTGCTTCTGAGAACTAAAAGTATGGGCTGAAATTCATCTCTTCTGCTTTTTAGCTCTCGGTAGTTAAAGCGCTACAGTTTACCTAGGTTTTCAGATGATGAGAAAGAAGTTACCCTGAAGTCTTTGGAAATGGCTCAACTATGCATTAAGAATTGAGAGCTCTCTGATTAAGATTCTTCAGACAGCTTTCCAAAGGAAGGTGAGGTGAATCCAGGTGAAGGTCTGTGCAACTGGGTATCACGTGTTCCACCATTCTAACTGCAGAAAGGATCATTCCTATCACAAAACAACATTTGCAAAACTCATGTAAGCAACAGTATATGCTTTAACTCCTGTTTCAGTTTCATGTCCTGTTTCTATAAGTTCTGCTAAGGTTTTTGAAGCACAGGCAGTGCCTTCATCTCTGTCCATAAGTACACACTATTAGCATTGCACCAGTAATAAATCCCGTTATCAATAGGGATTTTATTTTCTATCTTACAGAAAGACTACTGATGATACAGGTTGGCTTTCAGACTTAAGTTCACGACCCTTTTTTTCTGTGGTATGGCCCATTGATTCCAGTGGGGATTCACTGGTGTAAGTGAGGTTATAATTTAGTCTACGGTTTTCATATAGTGATACATCACAGCAAAACTTCGTTTCAATATTTGAAAGTTGTCTTCACTAGAGACCCTAATTGTTGGTTCCCTGTCAAAAATCATTTCAAAGCTCCACTTCATAAACTATATGTTTTTTATATTAGAAGTCAAAGGAAACTGTATCTCCAGAGTTTAAAGAACACTTATTACACAAACTTATAATTGTTGGTCATTATGGAATTATCCTCCCAATGAATTTCAACTCAGAAGTAGTTTGTTATAGTGCTTACAAACCATTTTTTACTTTTAAATCCTGAAAACTCATGTGCAGATTGTTTTTGAAGAAAACAGGTTGTTATCTGTAGTTTTAGCCCTAATCCACCTCCTGTCAATTTGAAAGAGTATTATGGGGTCTAATCCTAATTCAACGAATAAGCTCAGACAGTACACGCAAGGGCAAACACATTGCCTTTATATTGGCTTCAGCTGGGAAAATACCCCTCTTTTTCTTCTTAAGGTGCTTTTGCCCTCCTCAAATACTGCAGATAAGATCTGGAATGGGGTTTAGGGCATTATTTAGAGAAGAAGGACAAAAAATATTGTGTTAGACTTCCATGACTGCTGCCCTGAGAACTTGAGAGTGTAGGGTACCAAAAATGGCATTCATGACTGTGTAACAATAGGACTTTTACTCCTACAAAGCAAAATTATTTGTTTGTAAAAGAAAGAGAGAAATATTTTAATGAAGTCTCTACAGCTAAGTGCTCTTTTTTTATGGTGCCACTCGGCCTTTGGCAAGAGCTACCCTGTAGTCCTAATGCATTTCTTGCATAACAGCTTAGCTTAGTAGAAAGAGCTAGATATAATGCAGTACATGACCTCCACAGATCCATCCCTTTTATGGGAATAGAATAAAATAAGTATCAATGTAATTACAGCTGACATGTCTAAAAGATTTTTGGAAGCACAACAGCATTTATTACACTTGTTGGTTTACGTCACATTCTGATTTATTTTTCAAGTAATATTTTATATAGGTTTATAAACTACTTAAGGTGGAGGGGGTTTTTTAAGGATTAAGTAAATCTGCTCAATCCCTTATCTACAAGCTAAAATGCATCAATTACTTGGACTGTCACAAAGTTTTGATTGTCTTTAGTGTTTCTCCAGCACTGTTTAGGGCTTAGTCTTCTTACTGCAGCAAACACTTGTACTAACAGGAATTTGGCACCACTATGTCATATCTACACTTTGATGACCTCTGTATTTTAGAAAATCTATCCCCACTGACTGCTTTTGTTTCATTGCTTGTTTTTAATAGTTGCATAATTATTAGAAGTATAATTATTAGAAGTATAGAATGGATGCAGATGAGCTGAGTCTCTGTCTTACAGTCACCACACCCTAAAACGTGGTCCATGGAGGTCACATGCTATGCTTTCCTCAGAGCAGAAGCACTGCCCCTCACCCTGTGGGATAACAGCAGCACCAAGTAGCAAGTATGCTAGACATACAGTCACTGGGTTGCATGTCTCTTCTGCCCACCCTGTGAGCTGATGGGATGAAATCCAGCCTTGGTCTGGGGTCTGTGCCAGCGCAGCATTGAACTAAAGCTGATAAATCTCCTGGAAAGGTGACCAACACACCCACGTGATTACCTCACCTAACCTTCGCAGCACTGAATCAACTGAGCAGGAGGACCACATGCATGGCTGTCCTTATAGACACATGTATAATAATTCCTGAGGAACAGGAACCGTGTCCCTGGGCACCTCTTGCTTCTTTTCCCTCGGGCCCTTTGTTCTTCACTCTTCCTGTGAGGTTATTCTTATGTTATACATATGGTGACACACATGTGAAGACAGGATCCCAAAGCCTTTAAGCTATGATCCTACCAAATTTGAGTTTGAATGATTGGACAGTAGTTCTGATGACTGGGAGGATCAGAGATTACCAGACAGATTAATCTTTTTAGGCTGGAGAAAGGGGGCGAAAAAGCAAAAGTGGTATAATATAAAATCAGAAGGAAAAAATACTGCTCAGCTGTGTTCTAAATTATTGGCACAGACGGAAATTGCTGCTTTTCTCCCTAAGAAGCTTCTATTAATTTGGTCTTTTATTTTCTTTCCTATGAGAGTTGACCTCCTGTGGACTTTTTCTCCATTTCTTTCCACTCTTTCTGTAAAGGAACAGGCCAGTGGTATACCTGCATGCCTACTTATTAAAGACATAATCTTGATAATAGAACATAGAGATCTTCTGGCTCCTAAGGCAAATGCGTGTAGTGGTTAATACTGATGAGCACATTAAAGAAAGAAAGGCCTGGAGAGAGGGCTTGAATTGCTATCTGACATATGAGCCTGTAATAGCACAGTTTGAGTAAAAAGAATGAAAATCTCTCCTAATATTTACAACCAAAATTTGCCCTACTCTGAAAGCAAGGAAAAGTATTTTAGTGGTTTTTTAGCTGTCTAACACCCAGAGTTTATGTATTCTTTTCAGCACAAGTAACTGAGATCTTACATTCTAAAATTTAACAGCAGGGCAAAAGATGATCTAAAATGCAAGAGAGAAAAGGCAGAAAATATGACAGAAGTCACAGTAAAAGGACCACACAACTAAACAGTCTCAGATGCTTGAATAATTATAACCTTTCCCTGAAAATTTTAATTAGTTCAGTTTTTGTAGTGTTAGAAGGAATCCTAAATATGGAACTTAAGAAGACAAGAATTATCTGTCCCTCTGCTGTGCTTTCTGGCTGTGGCAGTGGAGTAGATCCATGTTCTTCCCGTGAGAAGAATGCTTGCAACTGCAGCAGGGGGTGAAAGCAGATTTCTGAAAAGAGCAACAGAGCATCAAGGAGAACCTCTGGTCTAGTACCAGATGGAGTTAAGTGGGGTACAAGAGATGAGTACAACTGTGAGAGCATTCTGCTCTCTCATTTATATTCTATAAAGGCATGGGAGGTCTCTCACAGAAGACAAATTAATACAAACTATGCTAATTATCTCATTAAGTAGTGTGCCTTATTATCAAAAGAAACAGCATTACCATCAGCATTGGTTGAGTCTCCTCTGCAATCAGAAATAGGTTGTGAGCCAGATCAGAAGCATCAGACACTTAGAGCTGAGAGTGGATACTCATAAAAAAGCCCTCTACAGTAAGTGAAACTTTAGTTGCAAGTGATGAGGTTAGCATCCAGTCCTCATCACTCATCAGAAGTTATACTGCACTTGAAAATATTACTTTTGAAAAAAATTACTCTTGAAAAAAATTGAACGTCTCTGATTTTTAGTGTGTTATACCTCTGGGCTATAAGTCAGTTTAAGAGTCCTTGCAATCATGAGCCACCAAGTCCTACCTCCCACAGGAGAGCAGCAGCCACTTCTGGAGATAAGTGTGCACAACATGGCACAATATCCACAGTGGCATGCAGTCAAGCCTGTCACTCCTCTGCCTCTTTGAGGTGTACAGTCTGTTTGCACCAGGACCACAGCACTGCCTCTCTTCTCCCAGGATTCCTGCTCTAGCCCCAAAGTTGTGTTGTTATAATGTGGCAACAAGAAAGTACCTGCATAAGAAAGTCAAGGAGAAAAGGAAGCAAATCAGTGCTCAACACACTGAAAACAACAAGCCTGACAGGAGAAAAGGACAGAAGACTTGCTATATAAAGGTCCCTAGAAAGTGATTTATACTCAGCGAGAAGCAAAACTAATTGAAAATGCATAAAAAGGAGAGAGTTTGGCAGTCCTCATTAAACTGTGTCTGTTGTTGTAGAGATAAAAGAAACACAGTTTGAACCGAAAGGTTGAGTAGAAATTTAAAATCCAAGGACAAAATTTTCAGTGAACGGCACAGGCAAAATTAAGCATGAGAACTGCCAGGTATTGGTTAGAGTTGGATTTTGATATAGAGAACGATAAATACATCATATATAGATATATTTGAAGTGGAGACAGTTAGATATTGGTAGATTATTCTTTGATGCTGTTGTGGACCTTGGGGTCAAGCTGGAGGGAGTAGCTCAGGAAATAATGTTTCAGCTATGGCCAGAGTGCTGGTCAGGAGTAGCTTTACTTGTTTACATTAAGGGGTCCAAAAACACAGCCTGCAGAGCCAAGATAAATGATCTGCAGTATATTACTTTTATAGTGTTCTCAATTAACAATGCAATTCTGAAGGTTCACAGTAGTTCAAAGTAAGCTCTTTTGTGGTTCAAAATGTTCAGGAATCACTGATTTGGGGAATTCACTGCTCGGTGGATAAGCAGAAGGAGCCTTCATTTGCAGAACAGAAATCTCTACTGAAAAAACAACTTTTATAGTGCTTTCAGGCTGATGTCTGACACACCACAGCATTTCTCTAAGCATGACACACAAACTTTTGAAGGGAAAGAATTACGTGGAGGCATAATATTAATGGTTCAGAAAGTCTTGTGTCACAACCCTGAGCACTGCAGTATCTAATTACTAGGCATAACGATTTGCAGACAGGCTGTGCCAAATAATAACGAGAGAATTAGACACCTAAAAATGGAGTTTGCCCTCTATGGAAGGTCAGTGTAAGCCAATTGTTGGGGGAAAAAAAAACAGAGTAATGCTGTGAGACTGAATTCCTAGTCCCTCACAGAATCTGGATCAATGCTGCAAGGAGGGCTACGTCCTGCAGGAATATGTACTGAGCCACCATCTTAAGTAAAACAGATTTGTCTTTCAAAACTTGAAGAAGGGAGGGGATAGAATACCACTTTCCTTCCAAAGGGCGGGGAAGTAGTGCAGGTGCTCCCTCTGAGTTGCAGCCTTGGTGTTCAGTGCAGTCAAACCAAGCTGGTGAGAGCTGGGATCAAAAAGACTTTGTGCATGAGGGATTCGACCCTCCATGAAAGCTCTGGTCTCCAAAAGCACTATTCGCTGTTGATGGGTAAAGTATTTTCTAGATGCTACAATTCAAAAATTAAAATTAATTAGTAAAAAAAATTACAAGACTTCTTATAACTGTGGCTTTATTATTCACTTAAAATAGGCTTGGCTTGCTTGCTGAGTATTTAAGCACTTTATGAAGCACAGGCTGCACAGGAAGAGATTGAGAAAATCCCTTTCCAGAATTCCCTATAGCATGATTCCTTGGCATGTAGGGAATATATACTCACATCACTCTGGGAAAAGAAGTCTTATGCAACCTTCCAAAATCCTTGTCTTTACCATTGGGCATCTGGCAAATTTTCTACAAAGCTTCAGACTTTTTAATGAACACTGAAATTTTACAGAATTGGCATTTGAAAATGTGATGTAAAGGACATTGTGATTCAGAAGCTCCATTTCTGAGCAATATTCAAAGATTATCAGTGATCTCTAAAAAGTTAGGTTTTTTTAAAGGCTCTTACACAAACATTTTAGATGTTGTATGCAAGAGAGGGAGAGATTTCTTAAAAGTTGAGAAAACACGTGAAAAAAGTCGTTTCTTTGCTACCTGTGAAAAGAATGGTACTGGTCAGCATTATGAAGCTTTATGCCTGAACAACTGAGAGGATTGGTAGTGAAATACAGAACCTCTCAGTCATGGGACATGAATTCAAATAGAAATGGGGTTAGTAGTGACAGAAAGTCATTACTGTGTCATTGCAGTGTGCTAATGTTCAGAGATTCATTGGTGGCTTGAGTCCAATTACTAGCACACAAGAGGTCACATTACAAAATGCACTATCAAAACTGGCAGAGGCAGGCAGACCCATTTCTACTTTTTGTAACATGCTGATACATTTCCACATCCAAAGTTATCCATTCAAATTTGTGTCAAGACTCAGAGTTGGTGTGGTTAACCAGTCAAACCCCACAGTGCACAGTCTGATGATGAGAGGATGTCAGTCTCCGAAATCTTTCAATTTGTAGTTGTAGCAGTTGCGAATTTCCCTGTTTAAATTATATAAAAAATATAAAAACATGCTTTTACGGCCTGCAGAAGCAATGCCTGGTGGCTGGGAGGGTGAGGGTTAAGCTGTCCCTGGGTAAAGCAGCTCACAAAGGCTCTTGGTTTCTTTGCAAGAAAGGGGATATAACTATGCTCAACTGAAACTGATTACTCTGCCAGGCAATAGGATCACCTCCTTATTTCAAGGTTTGGGGTGATTTAGCACTGATGGAAAGCTGAGTTGTGAGGAGCCTTGAGCGAACTCAGAAGAGGCTTTTGTTTTGCTGGACTTGAAGTACATGAGTTGTTTCATTTCTCCTGGACTTATCTGAGCAAGTGCAGAAATCTCTGAAAATTGGAAAAGAGCAAAAAAGATAATTAGACCACGAGAAAAAAAATGAAATAGTTCATTGCAGCTAGTAGCTTCCACTGATGTGTTTTCTCAAATATATTCTAAATAGAAAAGCACAAAAAATTTCATGAAAGGGGAAAGAGATGAATTTCAGAGGCAAAATGACAGTAGATGTTCTCAGAAAAATTACTCTCCTGACTACTAGCTGTAAATGGACACTAAGACTGTGAGAAATCTTCTAGTGCACAGAAGATTTACAAAAGAATTATTATTGCTTTAAAGGAAAATTTCTTAGTCTTATCTAAGTGTATATTTATATATATATAATATATATATGTGTGTATGTGTGTAAAAATATATAAAAGTACTTTTTACACTTGGTTGAACAGATTTAGAGTAGGCATTAGAGAAAAATTAAGTGTAGTATTCAATATTTGGCAGAGATCCCTAGAGACTTAGGCCAGTAGCAGTGTCACACTGACAAAAGCTATTTCATGTTTTTCTGCTCTGCCTGAAGGAATGTGAAAATTATACAGGTCCATTGCTGGTTGTGTTGGCAAGCAAAAAATTAGCTTGGCATAGCAAGCAAAAAATTAGCTTTGGCCAGCACTGAACATGATACAATAGCCTATTTTCAAGTGAGGTGAAAATATGTGAAACAAAACAAGTAATAAATAGAAAGTTGGGAGGAAGATTATTTTTAAAGAGAAGGAAATAATACTGTTTGTTATTTTAAGAACATTTTTGAAATATTTCTAATATCAGTATTTTGACATATTAAACTCCAGTGTTCTCTAAATAGACTAAATATGTGTAAGAAGAATCAGGAAGTTTTTAAGCTGGAAAGGGTCCCAATGAGTGAAAGCAAACCTGTATTGCAGTCTGGGAACATTACAGAATCACAGAATCATCAAGGCTGGAAGAGACCTTCAAGATCAGCTTGTTCAACTGTCAACCTGGCACCACCATAACCACCTATAAACTATATCCCAAAATGCCACATCTTGAACACTTCCAGAAATGGTGACTCCACCACCTTCCTGGGCAGCTTATTCCAATGCCTAATCACTCTTTCAGTGATTTTTTATTCTAATATTTAATCTTAATGTCTCCTGATGCAACATGAGGCCATTTCCTGTTGTCCTTTCCCTTGAGACACGGCAGAAGAGCTTGAGCTCCATATTGCTACAGCCTTCATTGTAGGGAGCAATGAGGTCCCCTCTGAGCCTCCTCTTCTCCAGACTAAACAACCCCAGCTCCCTCAACCACTCCTCCTAAGACTTGTGCTTGTCCTAAGCCCCTTCACCATCTTCTTTGCCCTTCTCTAGACATGCTCCAGCACTTCGCTATCCTTTTTGAAGTGAATGGTCCAAAACTGGACACAGTACTTGAAGTACAGCTTCACCAGTGCTAAATACAGAGGGACAATCACTTCCTTAGTGCTGCTGGCCACACTATTTCTGATACGAGCCAGGATGCCATAGGGCAGGGCATCACATGGTCACACTGCTGGCTTGTGTTCAGCCAGCTGTCAATCAGTAACCGCAAGTCCCTTTCTGCTGGGATGCTTCCCCAAGCCTGTAGCGCTGCTTGGGGTTGTTGTGACTCAAGTGCAGGACCCAGAACTTCACCTTATTGAACCTCACAATATTGTCCTCAGCCCATTGATCCAGTCTGTCCAGATCCCTCTGCAGAACCTTCCTACCCTCCAGCAGATCAACACTCCCACCCAACTTATTTTTGTCTGTGAACTTACTAAGGGTGCCCTTGATCCCCTAATCCTGATAATTGATAAAGTTAAACAGGACTGGTCCCAGTACTGAGCCCTGAGGAACATCACTAGTGACCAGCCACCACCTGGATGTAACTCCATTTACCACCATGATCTGGGCCCAGCCATCCAGCCAGTTTTTCACCCAGCCAAGACTACAGCTGTCCAAGCTGTGAGCTGCCAGTTTCTCCCAGAGAATTCTGTTGGAGATGATGTCAGATGCTTTACTGAAGTCTAGATAGGCAATACCCAAAGCCTTTCACTAATCTACTAAGCAAGTCACTTTGGCATAGAAGGATATCAGGTTGGTCAGGCAGGACCTGACTTTCATAAATCCATGTTTGCTGTGTGATGGCACTCAAGATGATCAGCTCTGTTACCTTCTCCAGTACCAAGGTGTGCTGGTTTAAAAGTTAACCAGCAGGGGAATTGAACTCAACTCAAAAGAGAGATTATAAGTCAGAATAACA
>JAWMRA010000041.1:22069554-22114114 GCA_035584735.1 Pseudotriccus pelzelni | reverse complement strand
GGAAGGCTATAGAATACATAGATTTAGGTTACACCTATCCAGTGATGAATTGGTCCCAGCTGTTCTAACTAGGACACAAGGTCAGGCTGACAGGCCTGTAGTTCCTGGGTTGTCCTTCCAACCAGTCTCAAAGATGGGCATCACATTTGCTCATTTCCAGTCAACTGGGACCTCTCCACTTAAGCAAGACTGCTGGTAAATGATTGAAAGTGCCTTGGTGAGATTTTTCACCAGCTCCCTCACTGCTCTCAAGTGCATCCCATCTGGGCCCATAGACTGGTAGATGTCTAATTGGCATAGCAGGTCATGAACTATTTCATCCTGGATTATGGAGGCTTCACTCAGCTCCCTATCACTAACTTCCAGTTCTGTGAGCCAGGTATCCTGAAGACAACTGGTTTTGGTATTAAAGACCGAGGCAAAGAAGGCATTAAGTACCTCAGCCTTTCCTCACTTCCTGACACTGTGCTACTTCTGCATCCTTAGGCCTCCGTTTGCTGTCAATGTATTTATAGAAACTTCCTTTATTGTCTTTAACTGCAGTGGCTAAATTAAGTTCCAGTTTGACTTTGGTCCTTCTAATTTTCTCCCTATATAACCTCATAACATGTTTGTACTTGTCCCAAGTTACCTGCCCCTCCTTCCAGAGGTGATACACTCTCTTTTTTTCCCAGAGTTCCAGCCTAACTAAGCACTCTGTTTAACCAGGTTGGTCTTTTTCTCCACCTTTTATCTTAAGGCACAAGGGGACAGCCTGATCCTGTATCTTTTAGATTTCTTTCTTAAAGCATGTCCAGCCTTCCTGGACTCCTTTCCCCTTCAGAACAGAATCCCAAGGGACTCTGTCAATCAATCTCCTAAATAGGTCAAACTCTGCCCCCTGGAAGTCTGAGGTGATTGTTCTGCGGGCTCCTCTCTTCACTTCATCCAGAACTGAAAACTTTATCATTTTGTGGTCACTGTGCCTAAGCTGGCCATCTACCACCACATCACCCACTAATCCTTCACTAGTCTTTCTCTGTTCACAAACAGGTCTGGTGGGGAACCTTCCCTAACTGACTCACTCTCCACCTGTGTCAGGAAGTTATCTTCAACACAATCCAGGAACCTTTTGGACTGTTTCCTCTCTGTTCTGTTGTATTTCCAGTAGACATCTGGCAAGTTGAAGTCTCCCACGATTACAAATGTTGGTGATTGTGAGACTTCTGCCAGCCTCCTGTAGAATGTAACATCTGCCTGTTCATCCTGGCAGGGTGGTATGCAACAAACTTGTACAAGGACATCCACCCTGCTGACCCTCTGCTTGATCTTTGCCCACAGGCACTCAACCTTGTCATCATCATCATCATCAATTTCAATACAATCAAAACAATCCCTACTGTAGAGTGCCAGCCCACCACCTCTCCTGCTTTGCATATCACTTCTAGAGAGCATATAACCATCCATTGCAGCACTGCAGCTGTGACAATCCCACTGCATTTCTGTGACAGCAACTACATCACACCTTTCCTACTGCACAATGGCTCCCACCTCCTCCTCCTCTTTGTTCCCCATACTGTGTGCAAGTATAAGTGCACCTGTAGTATTGGTGTAGATGCAATTCAACTGGTATTTCACCTCCAGCACAGGCATGCAACCCCTAAGCTCCTCTCTAGTGAGCCTATCTGTATCCCCTTCAAACCTAATTTAAATCTCTCTCAATCAGCCCTACAGCTGTGGGCCATAATCCTTTTTCCCCTCTGTAGCAGGTGGACCCCATCTGTTCTCAGCAGGCCTGGTGCCAGGTAAAGTACCCCATGGTCAAAAAAACGAAAGTTTGAGGAATATCACTAGGAAAATCAGGCTAGTTTTCATGTTCCTTTCAGTATGTCCCGCTTGTACAGAAGGAACGGAGGAAAACCTGTGCACATACTTCTTTGACCAAGTGTCCCAGTGTCCTGAACTTCCTTTTGATTGCAGTAGGACTCCTTTCTTCAGTCTCACCACTAGTGACCTGGACAACTAATAGAGGGCAATAGTTAGAGAGAGCCATACCAGATCAGGGAGTTTCCTAATAATATCCCTTACCTAGGCCCCAAGGCAGCAGACTTCCCTGTGGGAGGGGGCCTGCTTTAAAAAAAAAAAAAAAAAAAAAAAAAAGAAAAAGGCAGAGGGAGTTCCAATTTGCTGGGAATCATTCCTAGACCTTGATCTGCCTGTTAGAGTGCTGAACAGCATGAAAGGCTGTAGTGACTAAAACCTCTTGTCAGTCAGAGTTTTACTTGAACATGGGAGCAGGTAAATTTGATTCCCAAGAGAAATCAGCTCGCGGATCTCAGTGCTGTGCCCAATAGCTGTCACAAAAAAAGGCATGGCTGTCTTTGCAAACTTTCAGAGTGCTTTTCTAGTGTTAATGTTATTTATACTTGGAGCAGTTTTATCTGATGGCTAATATATACTCAAGAGAAATTTAGGAATGGGTTGGCAGATCAGTGTTTTGTTTTGACTTTGCTGCTATTTAGCATAAGTATTGCAACTAAAAGAACGTCTGTAGGAGAAATTAATTACATAAAATTTTCAGCAATATTTCTGGAATGAACACTCGACCCAGAATATACCTAATCACATTGCTAATAGGAAAATTCTCACCTCGACTGGAACAAGGTGGCATATCAAAACATACCCCTGGGCTTCAGAAAGTACATTTGAATCTGCACCAAAGTTTGTGCTTCACAGCTCAATCCTAATTTTAGTCATGATGCTGAAAAGTTTTACCAAATTCTGTCTTCCTAGAAGGATGCAGAATTATGTGGGTTTGTCATCTTCCACAGGCTCATGAGGTGTCTGAGGGAACAGAGAGTGTCAATGAACCAAGGCCAGGTGGGGTGATATTTATAGATGGGTGATATTTAGCAGTTTCCTTTGGAATCATTTCCCAGGAAGGATGTGTCAAACTCTAGTCCATCCTGCTGGGAATCAATGGAGGCTGCAACAAGACTCTCTTTAAAGCCGGCCTGGCTTTAGTCATTAAAGCTGGTGTAGTCATTAAATCTCACATTGCTCTCATTTACCACTGTGGGGTCTTTATTCAGTCATTGCTAAGCACCATGGCCAGACCTTCACTTGAAGGCATTACCCATCTTTTGCCCCTAACCTTTGATGTGAAGAGTAGCTGGAGATGATGGCACTTTTGAAGGTGGGGCTTTTTGTAGTCACATGTTCATGTTGCTTCCAGTTAATGCCTGAAGCAAGAACTGCTGGAAATTCTTTATACTTTATTGTATTTGTATCAATTTATTTAAAACACTGAGTGTTTGGGATTGGTGTGTATGCATTCATATTTGTCCATTTCTCCATGAGATATAAAACACTGTCTCTTAACATTATACTGCTTTTTAGTCCAGTTCTCCCAGGAAAGAATTTTATGAAAGAACAAAGGGAAGGGAAAAAACAAAACCAATCTGGACTAAAAATTCATATCCATAGGACAAACAAAGATGCATTCCTTTTAACCTAAATATTGGTAAAAATCTAGAAGTGAATTTTCTTTCTCTGATTAGCACAGGTACTGGGCCCAGTGGCTTCTTTTCATCAAGTCAGTGATAGAGAACTGGGAAGTAAGATGAATTTTATCAGCTCCCACCAGTAAAGATTTGGACAGAGAAATAACAAGGGTGAGAAATCATGTATTAACATTGAGAATAACAATGGCTCACTGTTCAAGTTGGGACCAGAAGTATGAGCTACTCTGAACTGGTCCGTACCTCTTCTTAGAAAACTGTGTGCAGTTCTGGTCTTATTTTCCTGTAAACAGTGTGAAAAATTAGAGGAGATTCAAAAAAGCGCAAAAGGTATGATGAAATATAGGGAGTAGATTCTATATGAAATTAGCAGGACTTGTCCTCCCAGGAAAGCAATAAGGTAAATAGGTATGAAAACACAAGATGCAGGAGGAGGGTGGCTAGAGAACACTTGCCAGATGATTTTTTGAATACAAGAATCCATGACAGAACAGTCAAAAGAACACTAACCAAGGAACTTCCAAACCGTGTTGTGAATGCCAGAAATGTGCATGGATTTAAAAGGTCAAAACAAAGCCCATGGAAGTGTAACCAACTAAGGATCACTAACCAAAAAAGAAATTACAGTTCTGATATGTCAGTTATTTGCAAGTGGTTGAGGGATGGAAGACCATTCAATTATGCTATCATGTATATTTAGCCTATTCTTTTTCCTTATATGTTCGTTTGCTTCAGACTAAATTTTGGAGGCTGAATATTAGGCTAGGTGAAGCTTCAGTCTGAACTATTACTGGCATTCTTTAGTTCATTTGGAAGCTGTGAGAGAGCTGGTCAGTTCTTCCTATATACGTGTTTGTGTGTGGGTGCATGCACAAAAGAATTGTTGGCAAAATAGATCCTAAATAACACAAGTCATTGATTTTTAGGAGCAAAGACCTTGGAACATTTTCTCTTTGTGAAGTAAGTCAGAGTTACAGGAGCAAGGATCAAATTGTCTTTTTTTTTTTTCTTTTTCTTGGAGTTACTTTTGGCTTCACATATAGTAGAGTGAAAAAAAGGTACATCTGCATCAGAACCCAGAAAATGCAAAGTATCTGAGTGACAGTGGAAAAGTATATTCTTCCTGTAGTCATTTGTACCATCTTAGGAAATATCATCCAGCCAAGCATTTATTCTCCACTCATCACCATGGTATCTTAAAGACTTAACAATAGTAATACCACAAAGTAATAAATTAATTCACTGTTAATTAGATATTGTATTTTTAGGAGTAAAGATAATTTTAAGAAATTGAGTAATTTTTACTTACCTCTGAGTCATTCTTTCAAATCTAACCCTGTCTCATTTCCCATTCACATACAGTCGTGTTTAAAAAAAAAAAAATTATGTCCTAAACAGCAACTTAGATACTTCTCAAATTTTAAATATACAGGATGAATCCTTAAGGCAACACAGTTGAAATGCTTATTTAGAAATTCCACTTAAATTATTACCAGTAGCAACTTATATTATCTGTTGTTGGATGTAATGTTGAAATAAATGACTAATTAGTGTCAACTTTCAAGCATTTAGTTACCAAGCATCTTGGAGGCTCTAGGGAACAGCTTTATAACAATTTACAGAACTCTCCTTAGACAAGGACCCCATTTAGCAATTGTCAGATGTAATTTGATGAGTCTGTAGTATTGCTTTATGCATAGCATTTCTTTTTCTACTCTTAGAATGGTTAGTTTGTATTCTTCACTGATGGTCTTTTCTTAAGCAGTCTCAAAGTTAAAGTGGTTAACTAATATTTGCTCCCTGGAATCATATCTGCTTAGTCCCAGAGCCAGTCTACTCATGAAGGAAGGTAATTGACTGGTCTATTCACATGCCCATGAGAGCACAAAGGCAGAGCTCAACCAGTCACTCCTCATCTGTGGAGTGTGTGGCAGTCTAGCTGATGAATTTTACTGCTGACACACAGCATTCCATCCACTGACCTAAGCATTAAATCCCACCAAATAACATGGCAGACCTCTCACCTGATAAGCATCTCCATCACAGAAACCAGTGCTGGAAGCACAATTCTGTGATGCTCTATAATGGGCCACGACTTCTACATCACTTTAAACAAAAAAAAAAAAAAAAAAAAGCAAACTAAAGGGGTTTGGAAACACAGGCTTCTTCTGCAGAGACCTTTTGCAGTGACTGTCACAGTGTCAGTGTCATATTTAAGCAGGACAAGACTCAGGCACTGGCAGGGCCACGTAGAGTGAGGGCACCTGCACTTGCCGCAGAAGCCTGATATTGTGTGAAGGGTTGGGCAAAGCTCCCTTCAATTGCAAACTCTAAAAAAGGCACATTTTCACCTGTGGTTGTGGGTAATTGTTGCGTTAGGAGTGGGAGCGACAAGGCTTCAATATTAGGAGATCAGGAACTTTTTTATTACAAGCAGTACGACTACTTATATACAGAATCCAGTAACACATGTACATGTACAATTGGTTTGCCAGTAACATAAACATCTCACCATTGGACATTCGTCCACACATGTCCAATAACCCTGACTCAGCATTCCTGCCAGGAAACCCATTCTGTGTCACAGCCTTTTCCATCTGTGGCTACTACCTGACCAGGTGTAGACGTTCCACCTTCAGCCTCTAACTATTCAGAGACTCTAGAACCAGCTGGGGACCCCCAAAGGTGATGGCAAATGCATTGTAGAACCACATGATTTAGGGAACACTACGAGAGGCAGCTTGCAAGTTTTACATCAAGAACAGTTTTTCTGCTATGTTGTTTTTCTTATTCATAAAAAGTGTCAAACCCATTCAGAAACATTCTCTTTTTCCTAAAAACAAACATGCTCAATTTTGCTTCTGAAATCTGGGGATAAAAAAACCCAAACCAAAATGCCATCTCAGTAGTATGTCTGTGACTGTAATGCAGCTGTTGGGAGTCAGCTGAGCTATATCTCTGGTAGTTTAAACAGCCCCCATGCAGTATGAACTAGACATTGTACTTCTGTGATGCTTTGCTCAGCATATTAGCTTTTCCTGATGACAACAAAAGATATTTTTTACCTCTTTGAATTTAATATTATATGGCAAACAAGAACAGAGGGAATTTGGTTATCTAGATCTTGGTCTTGACTGCAAGAAGCTGGGAGTGTTTCTTGGGCAAGCCTTTAACTTTTCCATGCAAAAGTTCCTGTGTTTTGCTCTCGAAGAATTAAAGTCTAACTGTGCGAATCTATTTAGGCTTCTTGGGTGAAATCCTTGGTGCCCATAGAAACAAAACAAGCAAAAGGAAACCCCAAATCACCCTGACTTTTATTAGAAATTTTGTATTTCAGAAACTGCTAGCCCAGCCAGGTGCAGGGGCACTAGTTTAATTCTCTTGCACTGCAGGCTGGAAAGCCCGGGGAACACTGCCACTTTTGAGAAGCAGATGTGGTTTTCATCATTCATGAATGATCATTCTGGCCAACGCTTGGAGGAACATTTGTGGACCCAGAGGGGACCATGTCCATCACCACTGAGCAGAAGAGAAGGTTATTGCAGCAGAGGGCTCTTCATAGCAGTAAAACCAGTCAGGAAGATTATATGCAATTCCACGCAGAATCTCCCTAGGCTGGAATAAAATTTGAAGTAATCTATGTAATGTGGTTCCGCAACTCACACTACCAGCAATATTTTGCATTATTAGAAATTGCTCTTCTGAAATCGTTAGGCTGTTTCCAGAACTTGCCAAAACCAGGACCATAAGGCTGCAGATTCATAATGATTATTGTTAGTGTCAGAGAGGATGGGAATTGCTTTCCCTGCCTTCTCCCCTATGCTGGGATGTAAGCATGTGCCCAAGTGGGTGGCTGGCTGCCTAAACTCATGGGCTGATGAGCAGCTGTATAATCTTCTCTGAGAGTCTTACCAGAGAAGCCTCTCGGGCTTCCCCTGGAGAAGAGGAAAGAGCCATTAGCTGAGACAGGAGACAAGGGGGAAGATGCATCGTCATCCCACCCAGGTGGGTAAAGCACCAACCCTGGCCAGAGCAAGCAAGCAGCTGGAGGGTGGGAGGATAGTCCTTGCCCTGGAAAGGCAGGGCACCGTTCTCTTAATTAACTCCAGTGCAAAAAACTTGATCTCTGCCTGGATGACCTACTAAATCTACTGGGAAATGTGATTTGTCTCCCACACATGAAAAAAAATGAGCCGTGCTGGCTTCTACAAAGATTGTTTAGTTTCCATGGATCTCGTACTATTTTCATTGTTTTTTGGTCATAAATTCCCTTGCTTTTAAAATAAATATTACCAAGTTAATTTTAATAACTTTTCATTTATTTTACAACTCCATTATTTTCTGACATGTTTTACATGTTTGAAAACCAAAACTGTTACTAGCTTTTCTTTTCAGCAAATAATATGGGAGCAGACAACAGACCTCAATCAATGTAATAAGTCTTTAAAGAATGTAAATTAATTCGAAGGAGGTGGGAGAGGGCACATGTATCTGTAACACGTATTTTAAAATGTTTCTGCATTTGCATTTGTTTTTAATGGCGTTTACGCCCTCTAGTGTCAGAAAACTCTATCACAGAGAGGGGTTTTTTTAATCCTGACAATTTTTTTCGTTTCCTGTATCTCTCAGTATCAGCCTAGACTATTTGAGCTTTGTGAAAATGCAAATCCCAGATTTATTCCCACTACATATATTCTACAATTTCACAGTTTTGGTATAGAGGTCACCTGGAGGTGTTTCAACCCAAAGTGATGTATTCCATATACTAAGTTCTGATGTAACACACACAAAAATATTGCTAGATTACAATTTCTGTTATTCATTATTTTACCCTCCACAATACACTTTTTTCACTTGGAAAAAAAATTACTCCTCTGTCCAAACAAAGAAACAGAAATTTAAAATGCAGCATTGTCCCTCTCATTTGTTAAGATCATTAAAGACAATACCTTCTCTTCTCACATCAAGGAAAAATGGCCAAAAAGTGTGAATTATTTCAGTTATACTTAAGACATTTGACTTATGAAATATTGCAATTTAGAGCCATCAAAAAGTGGTTTTCCTTAGATTCAGGAATAAGATGAATAGCTGATGATGCCACAAATACAGACTGTGTTGTCTGAGATTTCTTGAATTATGGGTATGCAACACTGGATATATTCCACTCACCAATTAGGAAAGCAGTATTGCTTTGGCACATCAGTGTCCATGGGTAGGCTCTGACATGGCAATGCTGAGATTACAGATAGAGCCTTTGTAAAACCAAATACATTCATATTTCCCAAGCTCCTGCAACAGCTCAGTTTTCTGTGTGTGATTCGAGCTGCATTTTGTGCCACCTCATCTGTCATGCAAAGTGCTACATCACGCCCATTTTACTCGCATCGATACTCTGAAAGATCCAGTATTTGCAAAATGAAGGAATCCACTGGCTTGCTGTCTTGTCATGCAGTAAGGAGCCAACTGTGCAAAAGTAGTCTGTCACCTGTTGAATACAAACTACTGAGACAAACATATATGCCTTTAAATCTACCCATCCAATCCATCCATCTCTTCCTGCATGATGTCATTTAGTGAACTGATACCTGTGGACTGAAAGCAATAGCACATGTCTGGCCTGTCCGGACTACATCCAGTGAAACCTAGGCATTAGCTTGATCATGTTGTTTCTGACTGGTGATTTGATAAAACTTGATTGACAGATCTAGTTTGCCATAGCCTTTTACCTTCCCTTTTCGGCTACTGAAGTAGAATGCACCTGACTGATATCAGAGATCAGCATGACATCTCTTTTTCTTCACGCATTCACTACCTAAAATAGTGGGATGACACTTTTGACATTAAAAAATTAGATTGTCAATACAAATCATAAATGCCCAAAGACTGGCTTGAGCACAATAATAGACATACATGAAACAGACTATATGCAAAGCTAGGACTGCAACTAGGAAAAAAAGGCAAATAAAGGAGAATGTGCTTGCAGTTCCAGCCTGAAAATAGTGAGACAAGCAGAATAACACAAGATAAAACCTTGAAATAGTTCCCTTTCGAAAAGGGCGTCTGTCAAAATTGCTTAATAAGATTCCACATTTGTTGTGTCTCTATGACTGAAGAAATCAGATTTGATGCAGAATTTAGAATTTATTTGAGAGATCAAGTGTAATTTTTCCTCTTTGAAATAAAAGCATCACAAAGCTTCCCTGCCATCTGAAAATGTAGTTACATTCTTTTTTAGTTTAGACTTTCCAAGGATAAAGCAATTGCAGTTGGGATAAAGGAAGGAATTTTCCCTTAATTTTTTGTTATCCACTTCCATTGGTGGTGTTCAGTGATATATGAGGTATAACTAAAGGTAATGTTTAATGCAGGATGAGGAACTTCATTAACAATTCTGATCATGCCTACAGTAGACTAAAATATGTATCACTGTCCCAAAGGAGAGCAAGGCCAACCAGGGTAAATGAAGCAAAAACTCTGTTTTGTCACAAAAGTAAGCAAATATGTTTCTCACCCTGTGCAGGACGGCTAATTTCTTTGAAGTAATTTTTTCTGACCATAATTTTGTTTAAATATCTCCAACACAGTGGTTAGCAACAGGAGCAAAACTAATTATGTAAGAACTAATAATGATGTGAAAGATATTATTAACACTGAACAACAGACAAGCAACTTTGGAAAATGTCACGGTATTAAATTTATGCAAACTGAAATAGAAAAATAACCAAAAGCAAGTTATTTTAATATAAGCAGCATATCCATCTGCTGTAATGTAATTTTGTCCGGAAGGTGAGAAAATCATTGCAAAATACCTTCATGTGTCAAACAATCCTAATTTTTTTATTTCACTCTGTAACACTGAAATATTGTGAAAAGGTACCTGCTCCTGTCAGTGGGTAAGTCAACATACAAACACTGAAATGCTAGAGATAGATCAGCTAATGGTTCCTGCCATAATTCCTTAAGCTCCAGTCTGCACTTGATTCATGTCATTATAATGTCACATTATCAACAGGATGAACTATATCCCTGAGCAACTTCGAATTAATTAGAGCCAGGAATGTGTTCTGTCCACAGCAGCCATCAGTGACAATGTGAACTTATGGATGTTCAGCAATTTAGCATTTCAAGTGATAAGCATCTAAATATTTAGGAAGGTTTAGAAATCTCATTCAAGAGATCTAATTTAAGAGGTCTAGTACTGGGGCATGTGTAAATTTTGCATTTCAAAATCTGGTTGTGTCAGGTGTGTGTAAATATATATTGCTTTTTGCGTAGCATTTTGTTGATACAACTTGATTCAATATAAGAAAATACTTGGATTGTATCAGTAAGAATGAAGTCAAGCAGTAACGAATACTGTAAAGCAGAAACGATTATCAGTGATTTGATCCTAGGGCTTCTCCCCAGAGCTCTACACCCTGGCCCCATGCCCACTGCTTTTCCTATCATTCTGCCTGAAAAACAAAATGGGGTTAGCTAGGTGTTGGGGATCCCATTTGTCAAAGAGACCTTGAAAGGTCATTTATCCGCTTCCTTGCCCAAAGGAAAGAACAGCTGGGCATGCATCACTCCTGACAGTTGATAGTCAGCTGTGGCTTTAGGAAGAGATAAGCATCAAGAATTGTTATGTTGTGAGGTGCAAATGTTGATGTGAGAGAAAGCATGACTCTCTTTCTAGTATTTTTCCAGTTTTATATATCTTATAATTAAGACCACCTATATTACTTATTTAAAATATGGATTCTATTAAATTATATATTTTTTATCCAGTCCTGCTTGTCACAAAATGAGAAACTAATGGTATTCAAATTCTGAGTGTATGGGGTTTATTGGCAAAAATATTATTTTTTTTTTCCTTGTGAGTATATTACACTTGGGGCATGCTTGATAAAGCAACTAAACATTTATTTTACATAACATAATCTATGTCAGTAGTCTAACACTTGGTCATCTATATTACATCTGCCTGGATGACAACTTGTTTGAATATTTATGTTAAACACTTTCCTCTTATCTTACAAAATGCAAACCATTCGTCTTCACCTACAAGGCCATACATAACCTCCTTCTGACATGAGCCAAGCTCTCATTGCTAGAAGGCATCCCCTAACCTCGTACGGATTCTCTATCATCTGTTGTCCGCACCCTTTTATCCCGTCCTTCTTGTTATTAGCTGCAAAATTTCGACCATATTACCTGAAGACTCCCCCCTTTCTTCTCTATTATTTTTCCAGTTTCTGCTGAACAGACAGATTTTGTTTTCCAGATAGTATTTTCCAAACACTGTCTCTCCTGCAGTTTTATTTCTTAACTTTTCTTGTGTTAACAGCTTATTAATTCTTTGTAGTAGGGAATGGGCTGTCTCCCTGCTCACAAATGTATTAAACTCACAATCTACAATCAGTGTTTAATAATAACTTAAAATCCAATCAAGTTAGAAAACAAATGGCCCTTGAAAGTATTTTATCTCTTTATTAAACTGTGTACTTGTGCCTTATAGAATATGGCAAAATGCAAAGAGCTGATATCTGTTAATAAGCTGGCACTAGAGTGCCTTTATATACTTCACTAGCACTATGTTCTTACTTGCTGGACAAAGCAATATCCAGTATCATAAAGACAGGTGGTAGCTCTAGTAATTCTGAGCAGTGACAGGATTTGCAGTTAGAACTTGTTTGGGTGTTTGCTTGTAGCTTGAGTTTTTCATGTTTGCTTTCACCTACATCAGAGAAGTACCTCTGGAGCTCAGCTGCTCCAGCTTCCCATGTCAAAACCAAGAATTTTGGGTCAGCCATACTTCTGTCTAGCCAAGTGTTGAAAATATCCAAGGATAGAAAGTTCATTATCTGAGCAACCTGTTGCAAAAACGTGCCACTGTCCTAAATGAAAGTACTATATCAGCTTGAGTGAGACAACAGATTATTCAGCTTAGCATCTAATTTACCAAGTCTCTCTAGGATCTTGTCAATGGAAAGTGATGAGTTCTTCCAACAAGCAAACAGAATTTCAACACTGATTTTTTTTTTCTTAGCAAGGTCATTCTATCTGCATAGCAATAGAGGCAGCCTGAAAAGACTATAGCTTGTAAAACACGTGATTTACCTGCCCACAGTTTGATAGACAGGAGACCCAAAACTAGCTTCAAATTAAAATTGTGTGTGCACAACAGTGGGCTTGCACATATGTATGCCTATGTGTATAATCTTTACATGCAGCAAGTATTATTTGCATGAGAATTAAAATCTATTGTGTAATTAATTCATCGTGAAATTCAGTAATTAGAAGAGATTTTGTCTGTACTAAGCATTTTTGTTTTCTTTAACCCAGGTATGGTGACATGGTGCCAAAGACAATAGCTGGCAAGATTTTTGGTTCAATATGCTCCCTGAGTGGGGTCTTGGTCATTGCTCTGCCAGTTCCTGTAATTGTCTCCAACTTCAGCCGTATATACCACCAGAATCAACGAGCAGACAAGCGCAGAGCGCAAAAGGTGAGCTTCTCATTTTTCCCCCAGATGTTGTTGAGCAATAGATATGACTTTCTATATTCTGTGTGTCTTTATAGTGAGTATTTCTTAGTAAGAGGACAACTTTATGTATGTGCTACATGCCTAGCCCATGTCCTAGATGCAAATGCTGTATTATTTTTAGTGAGAAAAAAAAAAACAAAACAACAACAACAAAAAAAAAACCAACCACAAACCAAAAGCAGGTCATTAATCTTTTCTTTCCAAATGTACAGACCTATTATTGTGGTAATTCATCCTACTTGTTAAACTAGATCTAGTCTTTTCAGACAATAGCTGCAGTCCTACCAACTGAAGATTCTTCTGTGTTTTTTCAGGCAGACTTTGTTTCTACCACAGTCTTCTGAGAAATAAAAAAAAAAAAAAAAAAAAGCAAAAGTCCCAAACCTAATAATGATTTTTAATGTCTCTGCTAACAGCTTGCTTCACTAATCCACATTCAGTTTAAGGCCCTGGGTTATTCTCTGAGGGAATCTGCTTGTTGGGGAACTTGTCTCCTCAGCTCTACTTTGCTTAAAAGGCTTCAGATAAACAGCTCAATCAGGAAAAAAATTAAAAGAAAAGTTTGCTTTTCCAGTTTCCTTGATTTCCTGAGTCTCTCCCTAAAATATCTGCTAGTCCTACAAGAAGACTGTTTCTCTCACAGACCCATATGGTCAGGAGCCAGGAAGAAGTATTTACCAGGAGCGATGCAGCCAAGCCTGGACAGTCACCTTCATCTCCACATCACTGTCAGTGCACTAGTTCTGATCCACTTCTCTTAACACTGTAATGCCAGGCAGCTCAGAAAAACTCTGTTATCACCTGGAGCCCTGGTGTGGGAGCCAAGACACCTTACCTTCTGCTCCTCTGCAGATGGCAGTCAGGTGGCTTTGGATGTCACATAGATTGCATGATGGCCAAGGCTGAGGCATCACCATTTGGGCTTTTTTTGTTTTCCCATGGCTTCTCTTCAAGGGTATGAGTCTCCAGTGATCCAGGGAGAGCAGGACCATTACTGGTAGAAGTGTGCAGGCGGACTGTGGCTGGGGACTGCATGTTTGAACCAGGGAACACAGGTAGCTGCAGTCTGCACCTGCTTAATATCAACAACAGCACCAGGTTTAAATATACAACATGTTTGTGTGTTTCTTTCTGGTCACCTTTTGACTGATTTCTTCATTAAAAAAAAAAAAAAGTTTAAATAAATACACAGTACTGTGTGTAGTGATACCATTCTCAGCACATCTTAAAATCAGGAGAAACAGAGGTACATGTCCAAGAAAGTCATCGGCCCAGGCTGAAGATACAGCACGCTTTAATGGCAACATCTTGGCAAAATGTTGTCAGATGAGGAAAATGGCTATAAAAGAAACCAGGAATATCACAAGAATGTCATGCCTTTCTAGAAACCTGATTTAAAATATAGGTTGCTTATTTATCTACTAATTCCACCCACCATTTTAATTGCTATTTTGTCCCACAACCAAGTTCCAGCTGTCCATTCCTCTCTTTCACAGCTGGGACATCATGTAATTTCGACACTGGGGTTTTTTTATCACAAACTTTTCCACTTCTGTTTGTGTAATGGCAGCAGAGAAGCAACTGTACATCTCAGCCAGGACACTCAGTGCTCCTTACTGTGCCTCTGAGCATTGTGCCAGTCATGCTGCTTGATCCCAGCAATCAGTGTGCCTGTTCTGAGCATTCATAATAGCTGCAGACACAACCAGTCTTACTTCACATAAGAACTGTCTCCTAATGCATGCCGCAAAACAGCGTTTTCTGTGCCTGCTTTACATTTGTGTCACGGTTTAAGTGCGGCCAGCAGCCAACCACCACACAGCTGCTCGCTCGCTGCCCCACCAGCAGGATCAGGGAGAGAAATGGAAGGGTAAAAACCAGCCCCATTCTAGCTACTGTGGGAAGAATTAACTCTACACCAGCCAAAACCATCACATTTTGTCAGTGAAAAAAGATGAACACAGGAAAATACCTCCAAAAATTAGGTTGGTAGACTGGTTGCTATTCCCCATAATCTCTTAATGAATAGAAACTGCTTGAGTTAATAAATGACTTTTTCTCCTTGCAAAATAGTGAGCTTATTGTATGTTTCAAACAGGAATATGAAGTGATGAATGGCAATCCTGCCAAGATATTTTTCCTCTGTTCCCCAGTACAGTGCTAACAGGAAGGATGAGAGGTCTCCTCTGATTGTGTTTATGCCCTTCTTGCTTCAGAGAAAATGGCTTTGAGGTCTGATTAACTTAGCACTGGATGTATGTTTCATTGATATCTCCTGTTGCAAAGCTAATCTCTCTCAATCTGAAATGACTGAGATGTTGAACTAAATATTGCTTTGCTGGATTAAAAAAAAAAATCAACAAAAGGCACATCATGGTTACTGTACAGTCCATATTTTGCTATGAAATATAGCCTTGCTTTTCACAGGGGGTTTCTACTGCTTTGTAAAAGAATATTCAAGCAAAAAGGTCACTTTATTGAAGTTCAAAATTTCTTCTTCATTCAATAGAATAGAGGCTTTACACTGGTTTCTAAAATAACGATTCCCTAGGCACCAAATTTATTTCTGTTCTCTAAGGCTGAAGAACATAAGCTTGAAAGAAGGTGCTGTTTCATGGAGTGCAGCACAAGCCCCTGCAGGCAGTGGTACCTCCCCCTGTCTACAGCAGCTTTCATCAGCTTGAGACAGTTGTATGTTTGAATTGAATATATCATACAATATTGTATGGTATAGTGTTATCATACAATATATGTATGACAACATAGATATTCTGTATATTATCAATATCTCATACAGAAGTTTAATCAAGGTGGACTTCAGAAATGGCAAAACATTTGGACTGGGAGGAAACTCAAGAGAAAGTTATCTGCCAAAGAGTTGAAATCTAGTTCAAGGAGCATTGGGAATTTTCAGCAGACAAATTTTGTCACTTTTATTAGGATTGTTCAAGAACCATGTGACCACCAGTACATGCATTTATTGACTTCTGCAGTTATTCAAGATTAGACAATTCCACTGGTTTCTTTTTGGCAAAAAGATGCACACTTTAATGCTTGGGAGAAGATGGAAGAGAGAAATCTATTTATATACCATTGCATTTTGAATGCATTTTAAAGGAAGCTCTTGCTTACATTGTTACAATTACCATGAAATCCCACTCTGTAATACAGCCGATTTTGGCAGGAGAGGCCAGCTTTCTGCTGCAATATGGGGAGCTTTTTGCAATCAAGAAGCTGTTTTTAAACAAAAACAGAGTGGAAAACAAAACAAAAACAAAAACATAATCATCTGTGTTTATCAGAACGTTGTCTTCTATCAGATAATAAGGTCCAAGGATCTGACCTACTCTGACAACAAATGAATAAATAATCCAAAATAGAAATTGGAATTCAGGGCAGAACTAATTATGCCCTGTAGTCTTACTGTGCCTTCTTCTCAAGCAGATTTATCACTAGTGAGACAGTTTTGAAGAATCCTATTTGTGGAGCTTTTCTCAGCTAGAGGCAACTTCAAGAGGCCAAGTTATTTTGGTTGCCCATCAGTGCCTGCAGGTGGTAAAGTTAATGACAGGTGTGTTGTAACTGGTCATGTACAAAAGCAAGGAAAGGAGGGGAAAGGAAAAAGAAAAGAATGGAAAAGGAAAAAAGACAGATTTAGGCAATTCTGTATTTGTTAGGGAGAAAGGGCTATGATTTGGCTGGACCCTCATAGTGTTATGTTCACTGGGATGACTACCAGCCCAGGGAAGAGACAGGAGGAGGCACAGCTGCCCTCTTGGGACAGGTGTCTGGCGGCTTGGACACAAAGGTCCATCCCAGCATACTGCAACAGCAATTATGATTAGAACATCCTTCTTAACCATAAATGAAGCATCACTTGCTAGATGCTTCTCTGTTCTCCATGCATCTATTTTTCTATATCTTTGGAAAGCAAGAGCCTCATGTCCTCTTAGCCAGCAAGTGCCTAAGTGCAGGTACATCTGCCCAGTATTGTTCATTACCTGATAAATGAAGGAGCCTTAATTTTAGTTGCCTAAGCACTTTCTCCCTACAGTGACCTTGCATGGTGCCTCAACAGAACACCCAAATAACTATCATCGGTTCCAGAACTTGACTTCAGACATGAAATTCAACCTGAATCTTCCATTGGAGTATGGTCTTTGACCTACACAAAACAAAATATATTCTGAAGATTGGCTTGGCTTTATTATTTATTAATTGTACGTGATGCATTTATCTGTCAAGTTATGAATAATTAGTTACTAGCTAATTATAAATAGCTCTAGGATAAACTGGAATAACTGCTTAACAGCACCTGGCAGTCCAGAATTGAGTGTTTGCAACAGGAAACCCTGCTAGCCATTTTGACTTCTTTATATGAAGTAGGCTGTTAATTTTGGGGGCGGCTGCAGAAACTTAACTGACAGCCTATCCAAGATTTTTGAATTTAGAAAAAAAAAAAAAAAGTAGAACTCATGTTAACCAAACAATAATTCAAATAGATTGTGAAAGTAAGGCATGACCCAAGAACTATATGAACCTTATTTAATTCCATATCTATTAATGTACAAAGTAAACAACATTTTCTTCTTTACTACGTACTGATGTCCTGTAAATGATGTCAGGTAATATGAAGTCAATTATTTGCAATTACTGAAATTTAGAAAGTCAGAGCATGAAATGTGGGCCTGATTTTTCACTTAAAAACAGACACACAGGATGGATTTATGAAAGACCAAACAACAAAACAATTCTATGAAAAAGAATGTAACTGATTTTTTCAACAATTTTGGCCCTTGCTCTATGAGCCACAGTGTTGCGGTTGAGCCCAGGCAGGCAGCTAAACACTGTCCTGCTGCTCGCTCTCTCCTCCCCAAAGGGATGGGGTGAAAATTGGAAGGATAAAAGTGAAAAAAATTGTGAGTAGGAATAAAGACAGTCTAATCTTTTTCAAAAGGAATGGAAAGAAACCAGCAGAAAGAGGTGAGAGGGAACAAATGCAAGGGGAAAAAGTGATGCAAAAGGGAACAATTGCTCAGCACCAAGCCTGTTCCAGAGCAAGAGCAGTCCCTGCCAGCCTCCACCACCATCCACTTTTATTGCTTAGCATGTTCCCATATGGTATGCAATATCCCTCTGGTCAGCTGGGGTCAGCTGCCCTGTCTGTGCCTCCCCCTCATCTCCTTGTCCACCCCCAGCCTCCTGGGAGGGACAGGTGAGGAGTAGAAAAGGCCTTCGCCCTGTACAAGCACTGCACAGCAGTAACTAAAACATCCCTGAATTATCAACTCTGTTTTCAGCACAAATCCAAAACACAGCCCCATACCAGCTACTGTGAAGAAAACCAACTCTGTGCTGACATATTAAAATTCCTGTGAAGGAATTTCAGTATTTTAAATGTACAAAATCATTAAAAAATAATAACCATAAGGTAAGTAATTAGTAACTTTTGAGGTTTTATAGTAAGATATTTATATAGTCTGGAGAGCAGCAGGAAACAACAGGAGCTATCTAAGTACTAAATTACCTAGGTTACCCAGGCTTCTTGTATAGCAAGTTGAAGAGAATCTTGCCAAAAATGATTCCCAGTGTTTCAGTGAGCCCTGCCCTAAAATATTCCTGATAAAATCTCTCTCTTAAAATAGCTGGACAGCTGAGGGCATCTGAATGTTAAAAGCTGGATGTTGTAAATACCCCACAGTGTTACATTTAGCACTACTTAAAACCTTGTGAAAATAAGTGCTTATATTTCTAAAATTGACAGAGCTAACTGTTGTCGAATAACAGTGAATTCCGTTTGTAAGTTTCCTATAAATGCAGCCACAGACAAGGATCCACCGCTAAACTGTAAAATTTGAAGCTTGAAAAAAGAAAGAGGTGCATGCAAAAGAGAAGTTCAGTGCAAATACAAGGGATGTGGTAAGAATTAGAGCTGATCATCAACTTCTTTAGAAAATTGCCAATGAGATGGTTATGGTGGTATTTCATCAGAATATGTAAAAGAACTATATTTCAGCTACATAGGTTTAGCCCTAGACCATGTAAAAATAACCAGAATCAAAGTTTCACATGCAGTGGCTAACAGGTAAAACCTCACAGAAAAGATATCGTCTACTGCAGAAGAGCTTAATCCTTTTTTTTTACTAGATATTTCATGAAAGAGGAGGGTTAGGAAGGGCTTTGCAGTGCTTCAAAGGGGCATTTATCACTCACTTTCTGTTATACATGGAGAAAATGCAGAATAAATAAAAATGCAGGTCTCCTGTAGTCACAGTTTTCCTGATGTCATTGCGTCATTTTGGTGCCTTTCATGGAAATTCAATCCCCAGCACACAGCCCTTAAAATCTTGTGCATGACATGAGCTTTTAATGATTCCTTGATAGGAAATGTGAGAAGTCACTAGACTGCTCACACTGCAGGCTTCTATATAAATCAGACAGCACTGAAATCAGAAGCAATGAAAATAAGTCTTATCACTTTAACAGATTTGTAAACACCTGCAGTTTCAGGAGTGTTTTCTGTAAGCTGAAGTATAAACATGGAAGCCACAACATCTGGTTCCTGTCATGGTAACAGATTTACTATCTTCTGTTTGGTAAATGATGTAAATTCAGGCTGTCTCAATGAGTCTCAGCTAGAAAGATGTAAGCTATTACTTCCTAGTTCACAAAAGCTTTCTAAGATGCAATAAATTCATATTTGCAAAGCAATTTGAAATCTTCACATCAAAAGTACAGTCTTCCTATTATATGTGTGTAGCACTTCGATATATTAAGATGGTCTGATGAACTGTTATGTTTTTCATATTTCTTTATTAAATGGTGCTGCACCATAATTATTGCTTCAATCACCAAGGAGAAAATGAATATGCATGCTAAAATGAAAAGCAGAACTAATGTATGTAAAATGTCTGTTCATTAAATCTAATGAATCTCCCTGTATAAAGAGCAGACTGAAAAGTACCACAGCTAAAACATTTGTGACTGAAATCATTTATTTATGGGACTCCAAGCTGCACACTGTAAAGACATTTCCAAAGCATCTTGAGCTCCTAAGACTAAACGGTAGTGCTAAGAGAGACCTTTTAATATATTTATGAACATGACCAAGTGCACATGTCCCAACCCATGACTATTTGGCGATGCAGGTAAAGCTCTTCCCCCATCCTTTAGTCCAGCATGCTGGGGTTGCATCTCAGGAGCACACCCTAGAAGATAATCTATTTTCTGCCTGCCCAAGGGGGTTTTTAATTGCTAGTCCTGAGGAATGAGCCCTAACCCTGCTGGTAGCCTTGGATGTGCCAGCAAAGAGCCCACATAAGCCAGGAGGGTGGGAGCTGTGGACAGTTGCCCACACCGGTCTTTCTTGGGGACCCCAGGCCAGGTCATCAGGCATCTTTTCTCCTTACCACTGGAATAAGATATGTTAACTACATTGCTGGAAAGGCTGTGTGCCCCAAGGAAGTTGATAAACCAATGTGCTATTCTAAAATGGCCAATGTATCACAAAATCAGGAAACAGCCTCTCGTGAGCTTTTTGGCTCAGTGATGCACACATGCAGAGCATTACCTTATTTTCTTTCAGAACAATTAAAAGATAATAAATGCATGACATATAACGTAAGCCAGATTCTAGCCATGTTTGCTGTTAGCTGTCATGAATTTCTTGGCAGGCTGTTGAGAAGATCTGTGAGTTTGAGGCTGTGACTGCAAAGAAGCGTGGTGTGGAGCCGTTCCTCATAGTCAGTTAATTACTAATCATGCCAGAGAGATCTGGTGGCTACAGTGACCAGATTGCTTTCCTTTATAAGAGTACAGGGATTCTCAATCATTTCATGCTGACATTTAAAGTCATAGAAATTGGGAGGGGAGAAGAAAATGCTATTTTTTTTAAATATCAACTGGGTAAGTATCAGATATGAAAATCCCTATTAATATATCAAAGTCAGGTTTTGAAGTTCTTTCCTTTTCTGTTTCAGCAGCCATTCAACTCCAGATGCTGGTTGGCATTTGGCTTTCCGAATCAGAAACCTAATTGTGAAGATTAATTCAGACTCTCTTTTACACATGTAACCAGCCACAAAAATTACAGAACCAGGACCCCATCCTAGAAATTCCATAAAAGCTTCTGTTTTCCACATTATTGGTTGAGAGAGTCTATTCTTCATGCTTTCCCATAATTCTGAGTTCTAGCTGTTGTACAAAATCAGTGGATGCAAAATGTCCATCACTCATGAACCTGCTTGTACTCTGGAATGAATGTCACCTTCACAAGCAATGAGGCTTACATGAGAAATCTCAAATTTCTCTCAGCAATTTGATACTGGCAGTCTCTGAAAAATTGGGTTGTGAACAGTCTGTGACCAGTGACGATAAGTATTAAGTCTGATTATACCAACAGACATGAAGAGGTAGGTGGAAGCCAGTGATAAGAGTCCCAGTCCCAGGGTTCTGTCTTGGGACTGGTGCCCTTCGATATCTTCATCAGTGACACAGGCAATGATCGAATGGACCCTCAGCAAGTCTGTGGTGGCGCAAAGCTGAGCGGTGCACTTGACAGAAAAGAAGGAAGGGATGCCATTCAGAGGGACCTCGACAAACTTGAGAAATGGGCTCATGAGAACTTTATGAAGATCAATAAATTCAAGTGCAAGGTACTTGCACCTGGGTCGGAGCAATCCCAGATATGAGTACAGACTGGGAGAAGTCGTCATTAAGAACACTCCAGCAGAGAAGGACCTGGGGGTTCTCATGGGTGAAGAGCTGGACATGAGCCAGTGGTGTACACTCATAGCCCAGAGAGTCAGTCATGTCCTGGACTTCATCAACAGCAGCATGGCCAGCAGATCGAGGGAGGTGATTCTCCCACTCTTCCTCATGAGATCCCACTTGGAGTACTGCATTCTGCTCTGGGGTCCTCAGTACAAATAAGACATGGACCTGTTAGAGCAGGTCAAGAGGAGGGTCACAAAGATGATCAGAGGGCTGAAGCACCTCTCCCATGAATACAGGCTAAGTGAGCTGGAGTTGTTCAGCCTGGAGAAGGCTCCAAGGAGACCTCATCTCAGCTTTCCAGTACCTAAAAGGGGCTTATAAAAGGGTGGGAGAGGGACTTTTTATATGGACAGATAGTGGCAGGATGACATGCAATGGCTTTAAACTGAAAGAGGGAAGGTTTAGATTAGATGCTGTGAAGAAATTCTTTATTTAGAAGGTGGTGAAGCACTTGAACAGGTTCCCCAGAGAAGTTGTGCTTGCCTGATCCCTGGATGTGTTCAAGACCAGGCTGGATGGGGCCCTGAGCAACCTGATCTAGTGAGTGGCATCCCTGCCCATGGTGAGGGATTGGAACTAGATGATTTTAAAGGCCCCTCCCAACCTAAGCCTTTCTGTGATTCTCTTCTTTGATTCTAAAACAGCCTGGCAAGCATTCAGGAACTTAGCTGGGAGACAGGATAAAAGCACTACCACATTCTGGTACTCCAAATACTTAGAAGACTCTAAGAAACCCATTCATAGACGTTGCAATATTATGTTTTATTTTGAACCATTTATTCCCCTTGTGAGACACTGGATTATTACATTAATTATTGTCTTGGACTAACTCAAGTGGTGAGGAGACTGGGGGACAGGTTGAATTTCACTCAGGTGAGGTGATGCCCTGTCCCAGTCCAGCCCCTTGTCCAGTCCTTGTGCAACCCTGGAGCAGCTGTCAGTCAAAGGCAGCCCAGAAGCACTGTCCACACCACGCCCATTGGAACCCCTAACCCAGCCTCTGATTAGCTCGAACAGTGGGACCACCACCCTTCATCCTGCCACGGAGCCCCAGAGTGGCCAGTGGGCTGGGAGTTCCACCTAGGTGGGGTGGCCACAGGGAGCCAGAGCAGATAAAACTAAAGACGTGATAATGTGTTTGAATCCTCCACCTTCTAGACTCCTGCAGCTCTACCTATGCTGGATCTAGGGATGGTAGCTATATTTCTCTTTTTCTCTCTCTTTCTTTACTTCTTCTTCTCCCAATGTCCTTTCTTAATATTTTGGGTAACTCAGGACCAGATGGGTTGGATTTTGCTAAGTTGTGTGGGTTAGCATGTTCTAAGTCAACACACTGTGGAATGCTTTGTTTTGGTTGTATGCTACCCTTTAAACATTTGTCATGTGTCCTTATTTTCTAAAGTTACCAGTGGAAGTACCCCCTGAGAAAATGGGTGTAGCTTTTCTCCTTTGCACTCTCTCTTAAAGTTTTAAAAGAACCAAGGGCTATTCTAATAATTTGGAGGGTGGATATTGTTGGAGCCTTGTCTATTTTTAAAGTAAAACCCCTTTGGTGAGCTAGTAGCTCAAGACTTGGGGTCTTACACCCCTTCAACGAGATTTTCACTGCAGGAGCAGCTGAGGTGGATGTCTGTGTTTTTGCCCTACAAGATGTAAGAAGTGGCACAGTTATAGCAATGCAAAAAAAAAAGGATGCACTTCCATGCTGATCCACCTAATCCCTTCTCCAAAATCATTGTTCTTGTTAGATAATGCATGCAAACAAATAAAAACTTCAATCATTTGCATTTTAAATGGAAAGACGCTTGTGATTTGCTCCACCTGGAGGATGGATGCAATGCAGTCAGTCAGTTGCTGTGATATTGGTATTCATAAGCAGCTGATTCCAATTAGCAGTTTTAGATAAACAGGATAATGGATATGAGTACGAGTGACACTCTTCCTTTTCTCTGTTACACAGAAAGCCAGGCTTGCTCGAATTCGTGCAGCAAAGAGTGGGAGCGCTAATGCCTACATGCAGAGCAAACGAAATGGCTTGCTGAGTAACCAGCTGCAGCAGGTAATGTTTGTGTTTCCTCCACCTGCAGAGTAACACCTTAATGACAACCCAGCAGTAGCTTATTCTACTTATCACCGGGGCAAGTCACCTTGGGGCTTTCAGCAAGGTTCTCTTTAGAGGTAGATTAAGGAAGGATAAATTGGGAAATTACTATTGTTAAAAGAAGCTTATGAGAGTCGATGATGGGGTATTAAGAGATGAGGGAAATGTCCAGACAGAAATGCTGGATTCAATGTAACCCACATTTTTAGAGATCCTGTAGAGGAACTCATTAAGAAAGTACAGAGCATTTGCCTCTTAAGTGGTAGGTTTGATTTATCTCACTTGGCTTTAAAAGGGTAGAAGATGGGTAACAAAGCCAGGTTTCATTGTCAGTGTGGGAAGAGGCAGCTCCTGGATACCGTTTGCACAGAGTGGTGTTTCAGAGTTAAAAGTGTTCCCTTGAAGCACCTACTTTGGTTTAAGAATAATCTTGGTGATTACTTCAAATACATCGAAATCTAATGTTACCTGAAGCAAATCCCTCTCATTCCTGCCAAGGAAGCCAGGACCAGCAGCTGGGACTGTGATTCACAGTGACCCATGCTGCTGGGAGTCAGCCCCTTGGCTGCCCAAAGCCATACCCAGGTGAGGAAAGACAAAAGACACAGCATTTTTTTAATGTTGTTTTCTGGCATTTAGGCAATTTACCATTTAGGCAAATTTAACCTTTCATTCCTGTATGCCCTTTCTGTTCAATACGTGTTAAACAGCCAGATGCTTTAACCTGTATCCAGAAAAGGAGGAAGTGGCTGTGTGTCCATCTGTTCTGTCTAGCACAAAAGATGAGCAGTCAGAGCCCTCGTTTCCTCTTCTTGAAAGAACTCAAGTATTTGAACTAAAAAGACACCAAATCACTTAATTACTATGAAGATTTCAAATATCCCAAAGTTGAATTGTAATCTTTCCTATTATGCTGTTTCCTCCCCTATTTCATTTTTTGCTTTCTAGTGAATAATTATGAAAGCAATAAACAATGGATGCTTTCTACTTTATTCTGTCTATAACATTTGCTATACATTTTCCAAACCCAGCAGATTGGGATCACTGACATGAATTTTTGTGTAAGCAGAAATACCACAAATTCTTTAGTGCTGTGAAATGATCCCAGGGGGAAAGCTATGTTTAATTTCCTTCAAATGAGGCACATTCCCAGGGAAAAAAAATCACTGTCACTTAAATTGATTATAATTTTAAGTATGTGTTGATCCAGCATTCAAAGCTTACATGTTGATTGCACTTGTAAATTGTACTATTTCATCTATGCTTAAAAGACCTTAGATGGAAATATTTAAAAGGGGGTGAAAGGGAAAGGAAGAAAATAGTTTGATTAAAAAACAAGCAAAAGAAAACTCAAATGCAAAATATTTTGGGCTATACTGTGTAGACAAAGCACTGCAGTTATGCCACCATGTACAATCCAGATTAGTTCTGACCAAATATTTGAATAAGAGCCCTCTTGTTCAAAAATGAGAATAATACGGAATTCTGTGTATCAACAGTCCTCCAGTGAAGAAGAACAGGGCTTTGTTGGCAAAGCTGGCTCTTCCTTTGAAACACAGCACCACCACCTGCTTCACTGCCTGGAAAAAACTACGGTAAGGAAAGAGAACTGTGTTTTCCTGTGAATTCCAACACCAGTTTGAACGTTTTCAGTTATCTCTTCTATTTAATAAGCCTTTATATTAAAGCAGTTAGATGGAAAGAAAAGCTGTTTTATCTTACTTATACCCACTGCATATAAATAACAGATCCTGGAGGAGAGCCTCACCCAGGGTGAAAGATATTGACATCAGTGAGACGGCACTGGTTTAGCCAAGCTGTGCATGTGACTTTGGTATGGTTTTCTTATGCTCCACAATGTTCTCATTTGCACTTTTCTGCAGTACACTTCATAAACTACAATTTGTAGTCCTTATACATTCAATACTCAGTGCACTCAAAGCAAGTTTTTGCCCGAGCAGATGTTGGAATTTTGTGCAGACAGACATGCTGGCTGTGTCCTCTGACATGAGCCCTATTCTCACTGCAGTGACTGTAAAAGAGGCCCACCCAGCATTCTCTTTTGAAAATTCTAGTGCTTAATCCAGATCCGGGTGCAAAGCTTCCAAGGGTGTTTGCTTCAATTTAGGCACTGAAACCTCTGTAGAAGTTACTGATGTAATTCTTCATGGCTCAAATATTCTCATCTAGATTTGAAAGTCCTTATAACTCAAAAGAATTACTTATTATGAGCTCTCTATATTTTCCCCTGGTCAATACCTGCATAATTATAAAAACTGTAAAGGATAGTAAACTGTAGAAGAATTACAGTTTAGTAATAACTACGTGCCATGATTACTAATAGTATATTTCTAGAAAGATAAGGTCACAGCAATAGTCCTAATCATTCTTAATTTTACTGTTTCCTCTTTTATGTCATTTCTTAAGGATAATGATAAAAGATAACATAAATAATATTTATATTGGATTTAGTATTTGTAGATTTGAGAATTTCACATACAGCATGCTAAAATTATCTCCTTGTATGTTTGTATTTTCGTGTGTGTTATATTGCCATGCAGAATTTATCTTGTATTGAAGATAAATTGCTCAACATCGATGAAATCACCATTTACAAGTTTATATCTAGTTTTGTAAGTTCCAATTTCATGTAAAAAATTATGATTTCTCTGTAAGCTTTGTATACAGAGGGAAACTTGATGCTATTTTATTTGCTATTTTTTCTAATCTTTATAGTCTAGCCTTAAATTTCCATTAAAAGAACCGTTACCGCTTCTGATATATTTGATGGAGATTACTGTAAAAATCTTTCTGTTCTTTCTCAAAAAAACCAACCAAACAAACAAAAAAGTAAAATTTTTTCCCATGACGGACACTGCTAAATTTTTATTAAAATTAAGACATGATGGATGGATGGATGGATGGATGGATGGATGGATGGATGGATGGATGGATGGATGGATGGATGTGTGTAACTGAATGTTTTCCTTTTGAGAGCATTTCTTCATAAATAACAGGGCCCAGCTATTACATCACTGAGATAGCAATATGCCATTCCACAGGTGCTTATGCCTCCCTCTTTCTTTAGGAGTATTCATTACTGCATAATGTGTTGTAGGACAAAATGTCTTGCTTCCTGTTCAGAGTATAATGTGGTTTCTTTGCCAAGATTCAGGCCAGGTCTTTTTGGAACATTTTTGAGACATTTTGTACTAGAACCAAATACCAGCAATCTGCCTTTAAATTTTTTCCACAGTTGAACTTTACAAACATATTTAAAAACTCAAGTCGTAAGCATAGGTCTTGTCAAACTCTTATAGAAATCATGGAAAAAACCCTGCTATTCGTTTGGTAGGAGCTGAATTCAGCTCCCAAAGTTTCACAGTTCCTCTAATCATAATGCTGAAATATGTAAAACTTCTAATTTTTACTTTTCTTTTTCCTTTTTTCCTTAAAAAAAAAAAAAGAAAAAGAAAAGAAAAAGTCTGCAAAGCAAGTATTATCTTGTTTCTTGCATTTGCACAGAATCTGCTTTCTTTTTTCCCTTTGTGGGTCCTGCTATGGGTACTGATTTTGTATGACATATGAACACAAAAATGTATGCAGCAGTTCCAAGTTGTATTCTGCAGATCGTGCATTCCTAACATTTTGCTGGGAACTTGACATTTTTGGCCCTCAGCATGTGGAATCTGGCAAGTTTCTGGTTCATGGTATAAGAGCAAGGGTGACATATCTTCTCGGACTCTCACCATCCGTGATGGTATAAGCATCAGTCCAGATGATACTAAAAAAAGGCATATTTTCTCTTTTCACTGGAAAGTCAATAGGATAAGATCTCCTCCACTCTCAGAAATGCAGGGTGGGTAATGTTGTGGAATTTTAGGAAAACTATATTAATGATGAAGCTAATTGCACTAGAAGTTATATTTTAAAGGCTACTTTTAGCTAATTTAAGAACAGTTAATTAATAAATATAATCAAATCTATTAACTTGAGCCATTATAGCATTTCAAAATGTTTCCAGTCTATATTAAAAGTTCAGTCAATAAAACTTTAATGGTCCCTACAAATTGAATTCCTGTTGGTTGCTCCATAAAAGTTTTAGGAAGCACAAAATTACTTTTAATCAGAAAAACTGCAGTGTTCTTGGCAAACATACTGCAAGCCCCTAAATGTAATCTAAAGATGGCAATTAGGTTATTTTTCTCTGAATTTTTTGTCTACTGTTGTGATCATGGTCAAAATCCTAAGTGTGACTGACACATGCCTTATAAAAGTCGCTTTTCAAGCAAATTCTTTCACTTGAAATTTGCATTCCTCAACAACTCTTATTTCACACAAACTTATGTCTAAATGAAGAATAACAGAAGAAATTGAAACAAAAATAATATACGAATAAAGATATTTCCATTTGTTGCAAACACTTGGACACAGTTGTTACTCTGCTTACTTTGTTCACATGTTTTATATTGGCACCATATGGCAATTCCAAACAACATCAGCACCTTTCCAATTAGTGCATCATTTTTTAGGGGAAAAATAATTCAGCTTATTCTAATACAGAAAAATGCAGCAGGCTGAGAAATTTGATGTGAGACCGAGTAGAGTGTAAAACAATCCTCAACATGCTCCCTAAACCATTCCCCTAAAACATTCTCAGGATACACAATGGAAAATGGAAAGATTTTTCTTTAAAAATGAGGCTTTCTCAAACTGCATGTGAACATATCTTAATCTCTGCTTAGTTTGGTTTTCTACTTCTAAGTGAGTATGAAAATTTCTTCCCTTCCTTCCCTCCCTCCCTCCCTCCTTCCCTCACTGCCATAAGGAACACCTGTGTTTCACCCTCTTTTGCACACATAGAAAATGTGGAAACTGTGTCTGGGTGTGAAATGCTCCCTAATCACCTGACAAATCGATGTAAACTGGCTGTTTGAGTTACTTTGGATTCATCTTTGTGACCACCCTGTAAAACTACTAGGATTAAACAAAGATTTCATGAATAAAGAGGGCTTCATTTAACTAAAATTCTGAGTCCTCTAAACTGCTTTTGATACATCCATCTAGAGTAATTAGGAGCTTTTTGGATGCTTTTAAGTAACCATCTCATCTCCTTTAATGAGAACTTCTGTTTGTTTGAATGTTTTTCTTTTACAGAGTTGCATACCTCAAAACATGTTGTTTCAGCTCCTGATTTATAACATGTAATTCAAAAGGAAGCTTTCTAAATTAATCTGGAAAATATTTATGAATTTTATTGTATTATAGTTCAATATAATAAATCTTATTTATTTCCCACTGACATTCAGAGTGTTTACATAAGCACCACTTGCATTTTATTAATAAACATAATCACTATTTTGTGGTACTTCATAGATTATACAGATATTTATAATGCAAACTACATTATAATCACATGCTATTTTGGAAAATAATTTGGATTAACATTTTCTTGTTTAGAGCTCTGAGTGTTTTGTTCCAGCGTTTACATTTGTATTGGTATTGAGCCCAGGCTAATATGGGCTAAACACTATAATCAAGAATAAGCCATCTAACTTTCCCAGTTTATTCAGTTGTGTCAATTTAAACCTTTAAACAATCATGATTAATATTTTCCCTTCAATTATCTTCCTCTGTGTGCTTTGTCCCTTTGTTGGATTCCTCTGGCTAGAACCACGAGTTTGTGGATGAGCAAGTCTATGAGGAGAGCTGTATGGAGGTTTCTACAGTCAACAGACCCCCAAGCCACAGCCCCTCTATTTCGTCTCAACAAGGTGTCACCAGCACTTGCTGCTCACGAAGACATAAAAAGACTTACCGCATCCCAAACACTGCCATTGCTGGCAGCCGCCCAGGCAGCGTCCAGGAGCTCAGCACCATCCAGATCAGATGTGTGGAGAGGACACCTCTGTCTAACAGGTACTTCACGTGCATCAGCACACCGAGAGCTGAAGCCCCTGGCTTTGTTAGAGAAGAGATGTAGAGGTGCTGTGGCCTCCATAGGCAAGGCTGCGAAGCTAAGGATGGGAGTCTAACAGTCACCTAAAAAATGGATACTGGTATTGAAGTGTTCTGCACTTCTTTTGCTCCAAGCTAAATCCAAGATAATAGGATAGTCTGTCTATATTCATTTCTGCCCTCTCAGGCCCTCCCCACAAACTACTGTGTACTATCTGCAGCAAATAGCATACAGAGACCCCAAGTGAAAGAGACCACCAAATATTATATGCTGTGAGCAAACATATAAGAAGAAAAATTTTGCAAAGAAAAATGTGCAATTCTAATATATGAAATGAGCAAGCGGTCTGTCTGTCCGTGCTTGGTTCAGAAGCATAGGAAATAAGACTTCCCCACGTTTCTGCAGAGCAGAGAAATAAAACTGATTCCCAGAGTCCTCAGTGTAATAGTTATAAGAAAGACTCTTCTAAATGAAAAAAATATGAAATGGATAAGAAAAATGTATTTCCTAGTCTGAGGAGTTATTACAAAAATGAGGAAAATGCAGTTTAAGAGTCTGTAATTTACTGAATGTCCCTGTACTCTCACAAGTAAAGCATCTGGCTGTCAGGTATATCTGAATACCACCTCTGAAAACACCAGCAAAGATCTCAGGAGACCCAGAAGTGTTTTCTATTGAAGTCATACATGCCACCCTTCAATAAAGAAGCATTTTCAGTACTAGTTGCTATAGAGATTGTCTTGTTAAGCTACTTTTGAGTAGCTTCCTTTGTATAGCTACTGGGTTTGGATTTCACTTCCATGAACAATCCAGTAGCTTGTGGCTACTGAAGTTTTTCAGCTGTTGTGCAATGAGACCTCCTGGCCAGCACAAAGCTCCAACCTGTCCTAGCTTTTCAGGAAATATTCTGCCTGGATCCATCCTTTGTCTGCTAAAGGACTTGACTGCACCATACTTCCAGACACTAAGTATGTAAAAACACAAAGCACCAGTTTGTGCTAGAAAAACTAAAAACACAAGCATAAAATGTCAGTCTCCCCTTGAAAGAGTCTGAGTTTTACAAGTTTCTTATGATGTGGAGATACTGCAACAACTCAATGAGCATATTAACTCAACCTTAATTACTGCATATAATGTAATGCAATATTACTATTGATGACACAGAATATACATAGAATCACAGAATCACTAAGTTTGGAAAACACCTCCAAGATCATTCAGTCCAACCACTAACCCAGTGCTACCATGTTCTCCACTAAACCACATTTCCAAGTGCCACATCCACACACCTTTTGAAGGTGGTGATTCTACCATTTCCCTTGGCAGTCTGTTCCAATGTCTGACAACTACTTTAGTGAAGGAATTTTTCCTAATATCTAAGTGTTCTTACAATACAAAATCTTCTGAAATAAGTATGGCATTGAGGAATATGCAGGAGACTGGGATTGGCCTTTAGTTTCCACTTTCCTGCTTAGCAAGTACCTTGACTATGCTAAGTTTGCTCAAATGCTTTCCCTGTTCAGAAACACTTAGGCTGAGAAGTGCTGAAAAATGGTGGAAAGGAAAGGAGAAAGGGACATGGGCATAGCCATGGACTACCTGCTGCTGGGGTGCAGGGTGATGGGGGAGTGCCATTCTGCGCTTAGAGCTCTCCAATGGGGCAGGATCGAGATGGACGGGTGAGGAGTGGAATCGGGTACACCAGAGTTTTGTGGTAACATGGACTTTCTATTTGCTTGGATTTTTGTTTCTTCCTCCAGCCGTTCCAGCTTAAATGCCAAAGTGGAAGAGTGTGTTAAACTAAACTGTGAGCAGCCTTACGTCACTACAGCAATAATCAGCATCCCGACACCTCCAGTCACCACACCTGAAGGAGATGATAGGCCAGACTCTCCCGAATATTCGGGAGGAAACATTGTCAGAGTATCTGCTTTATAAAATAAGGAATTATTTATAAATTAGCATAAAGACCACTTGCAAGGTGAGCTCAAACAGTGAAAAAGGAGCCGTGAGGAATGAGAGAGCTGACAAAGAAAACACCCCTTGACGAGTGTGCCAGCGGACACAGAGCAAGAGGTTCAGGAGAAACAAAACATTTTGTGGGTTTTGGTGTCCTAGGGTGTGAACCAAAAGGAGTTTCTTACCCCTTGTCCGAACTGACGCGTGGTGGAATCTTCTGTGACCATCCTGACTTATTATATGAGCACAATGAAATGTCCCCATTGATGCTTCTTCTTATCATGAAAGCTCTTTTTAGAAAAAAACACAAATGAAAAAATAGAAACCTGTGTTCCTGCTGAATGCAAAACAACGAGAAACATTTTGATAACGTGTCTTTCTTTTTTTTTTTCTGTTAATAAACCACAAACTTGTTGAGGAACTGTCAAAAAATGAATGAAAAAATGCTAATATGAAATATGTTTGTACTGACTGAAAGAACTACAACCATAATGCATGCTGAAATTATTTGGAGCTGTGATCTCAGTTTACTTTTGTTGTTTTTCAGATTAGGCATGATAAAATATTACTGTAGAAAGGGGCATTTCCGTGCACTTACAACAAGCTGATTGTTAATGTTCCATGGTAGTTGTACAAATAACTTCCCTTTGAAAAATGCAGTATTTCTTACTCAAACACTCATTAGTGAACTAAAGGTGTTCAGTTAGTTCAATATTTACTATTGTTTTAACTTGCTTCCTAGGTACTGTTACAACTGCAATAAGTCATTGTACACCTGTTGTATCAGGAATCAGGATTTTTTTTTAAGGTATTTTACACAACTTCATCTACACTATAAATTTCTAATGACAAACATTTACATAATCTTATGTACCAGTTGTGCACCACAAATGTGCTATTGGGTCATTGTTCTTTTTGTCCACTGTTCTTTATTTCTATGACAGTTTGTTGCCCACTCCAACATCACTGTACCATTTGGGATTTCAAGGCTACTGATGAAATCAACACAGTCCTTTTTTCCACAGACATCTTGTCTACTTTTATATTTTCAGAACAAACCTCTTGTCCCAGTGTACTGATACAGGATCAATCCTATTTGAATTAAAATTACCACAAAGGTGCTTTTGGGATCAGCTAACACTTATCTCCAAACCTTCCTTGCTCATATTCTGCAGCATCCAGAGTATTAGCTACACTGGAAGATACTGAAAGACATTCAGTAAAAATGATGGCTAAATTCTTCTTGTAATTATCTGCAAACTTAAAACTTGTTTGAGAATTTATATTGTGTGAAAAACATTTAATTACCTAAGAACAATGATAGAATAATGGATTGAGTCCCAAAGCCATAAAAGTATAATTGATTTCAATTGGAATTTGCCTACACGGACAGGCCTAAAAGCTAATATGAAGGCTTTACGAGTTAAGGCTTTTTGGCTTCATTCTTAAAAGACAATGATATTATCAGAAACCTTTCTGATAAAAAAGTATAATTTTTCTTCATGAGAGTATGTTAGATGTATCATAATGCTTCTTATATTCATGACATACCGTATGTCATATACATCAAATATACATGGAATATGTGCATATCAATACATACATATATACATCAAAAACACTGGATCAGAAATAATTGCATGTCTGCAAAGTAAAATATGCATATAAATCAAAAGGCTCAGTGCATTAGATGCCATTACAATAAATGATTAACACAGTTATTTAATAGTTTGAGTAGTGTATGTTTCAGTATAGTATTTGCTAGCATTCTACTGACCTGAAAATTTACATTAAGAGAAAATACCCACTAAAAACTGAAACTTGCTGATGATACACTTTTTATTGCACACAAATACTGGTCTTTCAGACATTGAAGAGTAGATGATGGACTATCATGCTACAGTATATACACCAAAATACAACAATGTCATATATTAGAATTTAAACTGCAAGTAAAAAGAGTAGATAATGCCATTCATTACTCTTTTATCATTTACTTATTTTGAAGCTTGGTTAATTTGCAGTTAACTTCTCACTATTTTTGCAAATCAGAGTAACTTAGTTATTATAAACTGAGCTTCTACATTTCTTTCAAACATTAGCAGAGAGTAAAAGCACAGGCTGTCTGTCCTCTGAGCCAGAGGAGGAGCGCTCCTTCTGAGGAACCCTGCTCAAGTTCATTATCTGGCATTGTTCTCCTCTCTTCCACCCTGTTAGAAAACTGCAATAGATCTGCTGAAGCTGGTAGATTACATAAACTTTAATGGGGTTTGAAGGAGTGGCAGAAAACACACAGAGTTTTTACTTGCATCCTACTTTTACCCATGGTTACTCATACTTGGTCCCCCCACCTTTTGCCAAACAGTTATTGGTATAAAAACTGCCTTCATGTTAGCAATCTGCAACAACTTCTTTATGCCACATGGTACTTCATGACAAGCTATATCAGCTAAATAATGCAAAAAGGCAGTTACTAAACCTGCTGTGGCACAGTCTAGATACAAACCAGGAAACCTACTGACTCCATCAGGTCATGTGTCTTTTAAAAGCTCTTTATTCTCCTCTTCATAGGCACTAGAAAGAACGCACTACAGCAATACACTTGCGTAACAGTTATACCCCTGAAGCACTTGTACTTTCATTTTTAAATGCAGCTTAAGATATAATTTAGTAAGATTTGCAGAATTCCAGTCCTGTCTCCTATTTCCATATGTCACATGCAAAGCCATTAATTTATTCTGAATTTGGGAAATACACTTTTTTTTTGGTGTTTTAGGTGATTTAAATACTGTTTTGGTAGTGAATGACTGTTGATGACTGTGTAAAATGCATCTGTACTGTACATGAAATGTAATTATTTCTGTGTATCATACAAAGAAACTGAGGTTGTTGTTTTGACAATTTTGTTTGACAGTCATATATCGTATTTCAGAAGGCAGCATAATACATGTGTTATGCTGAATAAATAGACATTTGAGGAATACTTAAATAAAACATCTGCATGCTTGAATGGGTCAACCTGGTTTTGCAATAACTTATTCATGAAAACTTCCCCCCCCACCAATAATTTTGAAGGAACACTATATCTGAAGCCAGTGAATGTCCCAGGTATTAATTCCAGGCAAGCTGTGAGTGTATCTAAGTCACACCAGAGCCATCGAGACCAGGATGCCACAGCTCCATTATACAGAGCTGCTTTATCACTCCCCTCCTCAGCTGGACAGGCTTTTGAGTTGGGATAACAACAGGGAGACATGACTCACCAACTATTCTCATGGGCAAAACAGAGTTGACTTGGGGAAAATAACTTATTATCAATCAAATCAGAGTAGGATAATGAGAAATAAAACCAAATCTTAAAACACCTTCCCCTCCATCCCCCCTTTTCCACACTCAACTTTATTCCTGAATTCTCTACCTCGTTCTCCTCCCCAGAGGTGCAGGGGGCCAGGGAATGGCGACTGTGGTCAGCTCATCACATGTTGTCTCTGATGCTCTTTCCTCTCAGCAGAAGGACTCCTCACACGCTTTACCTGCACCAGCATGGGGTCCCTCCCATGGGAGACAGCCCTCCATGAACTTCTCCAACATGAGTCCTTCCCATGGACTGCAGTTCTTCATGAACTGCTCCAGAGTGGGTCCCCCAGTCAGTCACAAGTCCTGCCAGCAAACCTGCTCCAGCATGGGCTCCTCTTTCTACAAGTCCTGCCAGAAGCCCACTCCAGCAAGGGCTATGCATGGGGACACAGACTCTAAGCATCCACATGCTCTGACATGGTGTTCTCCACAGGCTGCAGGTGGATCTCTGCTCCACCAGGGATGTCCATGGGCTGCAGTGGGACAGCCTGTTGCACCATGGTCTTTACTGTGGACTGCACAGGAATCTCAGAGTCTACAGAGTTGTTCCTCTCACATATTCTCACTCCTCTCTCCAGTTGCTGTTGCTGCAACAACTTTTCCCCTTCTTAAATAGTTATCCCAGAGGTGCTAACACTGTCACTGATGGACTCGACCCAGTGGCAGGTCCATGCTGACACCGGTTGGCTCTGGCTCTGTTGGACATCGGGGAAGATTCTCAAAGAAGCCACCCCTCTATCCCCCCAGTACCAAAACCATCCCACACAAACCCTGAGTATTTCAATGTCATAAGACTTTAATAACCACTGTTTTCCTGCATAGTTCACAGAATCACAAAATACTGAGTTGGAAGGGCCTCATAAGGATCATCCAGCCCAACTCTTTAAGTGAATGGCCCATACGGGGATCGAACCTGTGACCTCAGTGTTTTTAGCACTGTGCTCTAACCAACCGAGACCCAGTAAAAAGCTTTTGCAGTAAAAACTTCAAAAGCTATTTGAAAATCCCTTCTTCCATTATATTTAACAGTATAGTTGCTGTTACAAATAGCCTTTCTTTTTACTATTTATTCTTTTATATTCCTTTATATTCATATATGCTTTTACAAAATGAACAGTCATAAAGAAAATACAGCTGTTTCCTTCCAAAAGCCTTGACATACAACCTGCTGGCAGGTGAATCAATACCTCATCCAAGTTTGCCTTCTAAAAGCATCTCCATAATCCCAAATCATGACTGTGCTCAGCCCACAGCAACAGGCAGTCCCATGGACTGGGTATGATTCACTAGGCTGAACAGGAACACCTGGTGCAGCAGGGAGCGACTCCTTTGTCTGATACAATTGCTCTCCTTGAGCATGTCTTGTGCTCTGTGAAAAACGTTAAGGAGCATTTCCACAATTGTTTGTTGCAACAAGAGAGATTTAGTTCATTATGCTTTATGCTGCAGAGAACAAAGGATGCGCCATCCTTCTCCAAGTACTCCTGGAAAACTGAGGGAAAAGGAACAGGATGAAGTAGTATTCACTGCTGCAAGTATCTAAATGTTCCCCTCTTGCTAAGCAGCCTCTCTCCTACATATATCCTAAAGCTCTACAGGAAAAGAGCAGGTTCAGTCAATTAATTTTAAGGCTCTTTGAAGAAGCCCTAGAAAAACAGAGACACCTCACAGCCTGAGCAAAGAAAGTCTGAGTGTTCAAATTCACAGCTGAGACCTATTTCTGCAAACGTGGTTAGATACTCAAAATAGAAGGATTCTTTCCCAGAATACTTACCAGTAGTCCTTACTAGGGAGAGAATATTTTATAATTTCTGACATGTGGATTGTTCCAGTAATGACACCGGCCCCATGCTGAATGCAGACTGGATCAGGATTTGGGCAGCCAAGCCCAAGTGAGGTTACCCTGACTGCAGATGTTCACTGGAGGTCCACAAACACTGGTCTGGGAGGTTGGTTCATTATGAAAGAGGGCCTACCCCAAGCAATTCCTCTGCACCTGACTACACCTAATGGCAGTGCTTCCTCAGAACTTGAAAAGCCTAAAACCAAATGACATGGGCTGGAAGGATCTCTAAATTCCAACATATTCTCCTAGCTTGGCTCACCATATTTGTTCCTTCATGAGCCCTAACCTGGACACAAGATAGACAGGCAATACTAACTGGTAGTCTGACTCCCCCTCACATGGCAAGACTAGGGACAGCTGAACTTCGATAGAGGAGCTTCCCCAGATACTCTTTGAGTAAAACTTTAAGGGTTGAGGTTTCCTAGACAAAGGAAATTTTACATTTCTTTTTACATTACTTTTTTACATTCATTACTTAATTGAAATTCCCTACATTCAGCTGTAATCCACTGTAATCCACAGCTGAATGCAGCTGTATACATGCAAGCCATTACCAAGATTCCACCATTTGTGACTTGTATGGAGGTGGGTTTTTTGTTTTGTTTTTAAACTTGGAAAAGCAACAATGACTCAAATCCACTGTGTAGCTCCACAGGTCTCTGTAGCACTCTGAGCCCACTTGCTCCTTTTCTACACAGGAACCTCACCCTTTTCTACGGCAACACTGCCCAGGTTGAGCAGTGGGCGGGATGGAAGTTGGACATGCCTACATAGTAAACTGGGCCAAGTCTTCCAGAGTAGAACACAGGAAAATATTTCTCACAAAGACACTCCAAGCAAAATTTTGGTACAATCTATCCTTTAGTCTTTTTCTAACCTCCCAAAATAAGTATTAGCATCTTTAGGAAACATACAAAGGCAGAAAAGTACTCTTGCTTGCAATACTACCCTTGAAATGATTACACCCACATGCAGACTGCTAAAAAGCAAACAACAGCCCACACAACTGAAGACCTTAATTTCACAAGCCCTTAAGAAGCTTTCTCAGAAGCAATAAAAAAAAAAAAAAAAGAAAAAAAAATTAAACTTACAATGCAGGAGGACCCTCACAATGCCCACCCAAAATATTCCTACTCCAGGACGTAAAAAAAAAAAAAAAAAAAGAGCCATTATGGGATTTAAGAGAACAGTAACTTTATTGTCTACCCAATCACACCTTGCTTTTTTTTATTTTTACAAATTCCAAAACAAATGAAAGAATTTTTTTCACGTAATATTATGTAAAAACTCCATTTGCCACAAACTACTATACTCAGTGGAACAAATATATATTTCAGGAGCGTGGCCAATTGTAAAAATAATCTTATGAAATAAACATTGTTCATAAAAATACAGTAAAATGCACTTTTCCCACCTCAATAAATATATTTTAAAGCTATTTCCAGTTGGCATTTTAAGCCACCAGAGAGCTCTTAATGAAGAAGTCACCTAAGTATAATTTCTCCTCATATACTTTTAGAATTATTGCAATAGTATCCAGAACTGTAAGCATTTTTCTTGCAGTCTTTTGTTTCTAGCTTCGGGGGAATCACAGACAGGAGAAAAGATTTATCTCTAAAAATGTGCTACTCCTATACTGATTCCCATTTTGGAAAGAATGTTTAAGGTTTCCTCCCATTTCACTAAGAAACAGTCCATAGCACAAACTGTTTCAAAGATGAATTCTCCAGAAAATTAAAGTCTATTGTCCAGAGTTACAGTTTTGTTTTGAATCCCTGTTTAATACATTTAAAATTAAAAAATAAACAGTTATGTTAGATAAAAATAGAAGTTTTAGAACATCTTTAACAACAAAAGCTAAGATAAAGGTTTTGTTAGAAAAAAGAAAATCTCGCCTTTTTAACAAATCTTGAAATATTTTTAATCCAAGTATTAACTTGAATTCTAGTTCTGCTTTCCATGCACACACGAAAACACACAATTATACATACACAGATCCCTGATTAAGACATTTTCCAAATGGCTTATTAAAATTTAAAAGTCCATTTCAACTGAAGTCACATTTTGTCTGTCCAAAGCATGTTGTTTCTTCAAAAGATGAGTATTTCTCTTCCTTTCCCATGATGTTTCCTTATAGGTTCTGCCTACTTGTGAATGAATCAGTGTTTTATACATTACAGAGATTGTGACAGTAAGTAAAATATCATTGTGCCCAACTCAATGAGTGCCTTTTAAAAAACAAGCACACAAAATCAACTCTGTTTCATGGCTGAGGATATGGCTAAGAAGCTGATAACAGGCTTTTCTTTTTTGTCTCCTTCATGTCCACTCATTAGCTGGTTTCCGACACATAAGAAGACCAGTATATTTGGCATACGTGATGGAACAGAATAAAACCACAACAAAACCCATTAAAACCCTCTGTGACTTCTCAGACTTACTGCATCACCTCTAGCTCTTCCATTTCGAAGCGTGTACTAAAGCTGTTTGCCATGGATGTATGTTCAAAGATCCTGGTCAGGCTTGGTTTCAGTAGCTCCTGTGAGGTATCACTTTTCAGGGCCATGATCTGATCCGTCCTGGGATCCCTTCTGTCGTAGTACAGAGCCCACAGCAAAGTAATGGTGAGGATCATAGCCAGGATCTGCGTAACTCCAATAGAGATGCCCAGAAATCTCAGCACTTGCAATTGCTTCGTTCCCCTCAAAAAAGTGTACATTTTTTTACCACATCCCTAGAAAACAAAAAGAGATTAAAAAACCCCAGTCAATATTACTTGGTTTGCAGTTCCCAAGGTTTAACTCATCATACCCAGTGCTGGATTTTCTGGCTCCCAAAAATTTATCCCTCATTTCCTTCAAACAATACTTTGAAAATTATTTTGGTTACTTTTGAAGTGCTTCCATAATGCCATCCTTAAGTTTTCTCATACAAAGAGACTTTACTGCACACAACAAGCTGCGAGATCTGTGCTGCTCTTCAATTCAGAAATCACTCAAAGTTGATCTGAGTTTCTGTCAACTCAGCTGGTTTTGTGAAGGTTTAAAAGTAATTAAAATCCTCCTTATCATCTTGTTTTTCTCCTTAAATTGAAGATCTTCAAGGTTGGCAGTTATTTTAAACTCTTAGACTTTTTCTACAAATACTACCTTTATTATATCTAAAACTAAAACAATACTCTAGGAAAGATCTACAGACCTGCATAACCTAATCAGAAAAAGTCTGATGAAAACTACATTTAACACATCTTAAGTTGATGTTGCACAGAAACAGAAATTAAGCTCTTTCCAAACCATCAATTCATGCTCTACAGTTTGCTCACTAATTAAAGCCACCTAATTACCACACAAGGCTTCAGGAAAGCTCCCAAGCCCTCACAGGGCAGCAAAGATCCACAAAGAGCCAGGGGCTCTGGGAACTACCAGATAACAGCTGAAAGCACAAGTTACAATGCTCACTACTCAATAAGGGTGATGCCTAGTCCCAGAGAGAATAAAACCTTGAAAGGAGGTCCCTTTGCTGCTTTGGATGATGCTTATTCTATATTCTAAACTTTGCAGGGTTTCATAGCACCAAAAAAAAACAAATAAAATCAAAGGACCATGGACACTGATGGAAAATTCAGAGTAGTAAACTCGATGAGGTAATACCACAAGGCACTGGTCCCAGAAGCAGACATCAGGAACCCATCAAAATGGGCACTGTCTTCAGAATGTTACTTTTTGCATTTATAATCCTTACCCCATATTTCTTATGGGATTTTTTAAGAAAGTAAAGCAATTGATCAAAGTGATGGAATTTGAAGACAGGATATGATAAATAGCACTTTTCAATCACACTGAAATTCCCCAAAGACAACCATTTCAAATGCTGCAGTTCTGAATGTATTTAATGAAAAGGCCCAATTTTTGCCACACACACAAAATTCACACTGCATCAACAGATTTTCATTTAGGATCTGAAGAAAATTAATGTACTATATGATAATTATACCAGAGTAAATTAAAGGATCTCAATGTCTTTGCTCATTTCACTATGTCATTTTCTAAACAGTAACAGACACAGAAGAAGGAGCAAATGTGCATTCTTTGAAATTTCAGAAGGAAAAAACCACAATGTAGCAAAAGCAATGTAATTGAACTTGAGGGGGAACAAAAACTGTCACGTTGGCGTCTACTTTTCTTCAATTAGAAGACAGTTGTAGCTATATTATTTTCCAAATTTGTTTTTAATTACAGAGAAACTGGCTGCATTTTAATACTTTTGACAACATAAAGGAATGAAGGTACATGCTAGTCACAATTTAAAAATGCTCCACCACAGCAATATTCAAACTCAGATCATTTATTGCCTGGAGAAAACATCCATTAACAGAGAGTGATAACATTAATGCCTACATCTCCTGCAGTACAGACACATAAGTGAGACAAATTATGCCCAATACAGATAGACTGTTTCCCTCCATTTAATGATATTCTTACAGTTCTGATCTAATACACATTCAAAATCAGTTGCAAGACTGAGAAACACCCCGCCAGCCCTGTTATCTTCACATTCACGCATTTTATTTCTGCTTATGTGACACTTTCATAGTTGGTAGCCTGCAATTAAACAGTATAAAAATATACTTTCTTCGGCAAAAGTAAAAGTTTGTCACTAAATGGGAAGCTCTTGTTGCCAAGACAAATATAGTACAAAACTTCCCAACAATCACTCAGAAGAATTATCTTCAGACTCGTACAGAGCTATGGATTAAAGCCATTTTATACTTTCAGTTTTGAAGTGGGGAAAAAAGGGTGTATTTCTGATTTACTGCAACATCATAGAATAAGAACCTGAACCTAAATAAGGCACTTCTTAGAGCAGAAAATATATGCCCTCAGCATAATCAACAAATCTTCTGTATACCCAAATTTTGAGTTTACTCACAATTATATTTTTTATTTATTAAAACAAATTTTAATATTAAAAATTAAAATAAAACCAAAATGAAAACAAATTTAGTTTAACTAAAACAAATTTTGAATACTCAAAATTATGCTAGAAAATAAAAGAAAATATTGAGCATGCAAGTTTGATTTCTTTGAATATATCAACTCCTACCAATCATTTTATCTAGGCTGCAGTTCCCTACCACAAGATGGGCAGAGGTCAGACCACAACAAACCTCCAGGGCCACACTGTCATCTTCACACTTCCCTCACAACCATGCTCCTTCTAAGGTCAATCTGTTCAACGAACTGCACCAACGGTGAAGCTCGTCAGAATAAAAACAATCCAAGAAGACCAGTGCATTTGAGAAAGAGCTTTCAAATCAGGCAGGGAAAACATGATTCCTACCAAAAATACTCTCAAGCAGAACTAAGTCACCTTTCTTTCTGCAAAAATTAAACTGTGAAGGATTCCAACTTAGACTATAGAAAACTCTTGAGTTTCCAGAAAAAAATTACAGCACAGTTACAACAAAAAATATTTATCAGTCCCAGACAAACCAAACTTCAGTTTTCTGAAGTACTACAAAGAATTTTTCTGAAGTACCAGAATGGACTTGCCAAGCATTTACATAAGCCTATTTTAGGCTAGCGAGGCTAATCTTATCAGGCTCCCTCTCAAACCACCAGACTATGCAAGTTTGTTTTGAATCAGTTTCTAAAAAAGCTTTTTTTCCTTCAGCTCTCCAAAGCAGAATTCAGGCAGATTAGCCTTGGAAGTTTAAGTTGGTTTTGCATGATACCGATAAACTTATTAGCAAGTATACCTCAAGAGTCTGTGAGACAACCCACAGGAAAGCACCGTGGAAAGAAATGTTTTGCCAACCAAATACTGTACATATCTCTAACAGAAATTAAGTACTTTGTGGCTGGTAAAACAGAACACAACCTGTCCCTTTTTGGAATGGGTTCTGCAGTAGAGAATGAAAAATAAATTTTTGCCAAAAGCTGAATCCATCCAAAATGCTCTCTGGTACAGTAGGGGAGGAACCATAAATGTACCCTTCAGGTTTCTTTTAGAAAAAAAGCCAGGTAGCTTTTCTTTTTATCAAGTGGGCCTTAGCACAGCCCTTACATAATAATAGTCTTTGGCTATTAATTTTCTCCAAGTAGAACCGAAAGAATTTGAACACATGAAGTGTTCAGAGAACCACTTTCCTGGAATATGGCTGTGGGCATGAAATGTTAGCAGAAGAGATGACACAAGAAAACCTTGCATATTTGGCACTCCAGAGACTAGTACTTCTCAGAAATTTTTGAGCTTCCTGTGCTCAAAAAGCAGTTTTTCATTGAGTGACACTGCTTACGTACTTCTGCCTTTTCACGTAAGTACGAAGGATGCATAGGGCAAATGAATGTTCTACAGTTTCCGTAGTTTACACTTCTTGAGGGCTCTCTGTGACAGACTTGGTCTGAATGGTATTAACAGTGGCAATGGTATTACAAAAAGCAACCTTCATTGAAGAGTGAGTTTTTTTCCTCTTCAAGACTGTGTACAAGGCTGGCAGGCCCCAGAAGAAGCCTGAATGGCTTTCCTATTCAGAGACTGACACGTCTAAAGCATACCTAGTGATGTCAGTGCTGTGAGCCTTGCCAGAAGGCAAGGGAAGTTCTACAAATAGAAAAAGGAAAGAAAACAGCCTCCGCCACTGTCTTTAAGGTTCTCTAGCCAAGACCGGCCTTCTGAGGCACCTGCCTTTTGGCAGCTGTACCTTCTCTCTTCCTAATGGAAACATACCACCTCCTAGGATGGATGTCTGAAAGTCCAGAATAGATGATACAACTTTTCTTCATAGAGTCAATACCATACAAATCCATTTCCCCAGAACTTGTTTCCTGGCAGCAGCTAATAATCATTTTGGCTTGTTTATATATAGCGAATCTCTCCTGCTTCAGAGGTATTGCTCCACAGCTCCTGAACAACAGCCATGCAACAGGTTCTTGTACGAAAGGGTCTTGAACAGTGTAAAAAAATGGGACAAAATAAAATTGTTCTTTGGGTACTCTTCCATAATGCAGAGCTACACCAACACACTGGAGAAATGTTCATGCTGCAGCACCTGAAAGCACTTCTCATGCCCATCCTCCTTCCTATGCACTCTATATTATTCTAAAAACAATCAAATGAAGAATGCATCTCTTGTCAGATCCTCATAACTACCTGTCATGGTTTGGTTCTTGGAATTTTACCCTTTCCCTCGCTCATTGTGAGTGTGGGGGGAAGGGTTAGGATTTTGTGTATTGTGAATAACCAAATGGCCCAATACAAAAGGCCTGGCAGAGGTACATTGTCTGTGTTTAACGACTTACCCCATCTCCAAGGAAACAGCTAACGACCCACTTTGTCCCTAGGGAAACCGGGCTTTGTAAGTTGGGAGGAGGTTTAGGGCGGTACTTAGGGGCTGGGGGGTGGTGTGGGCGGAGTTTTGCCGGTGCACAGAGAGCTGGAGGGGGTGGCCGGACTGTTTCTCCTGGGAGTTCTGCTGTTGGTACAGTTGGAGTCCCTTGCTTGAATTTCCATCGGAAGGAGACGGGATGTTTAC
>JAWMRA010000041.1:22011553-22063196 GCA_035584735.1 Pseudotriccus pelzelni | reverse complement strand
CAGCCACTCTGTGCCCAGCCTGGAGCGCTGCAGGGGGTTGTTGTGGCCAAAGTGCAGGACCCGGCACTTGGCCTTGTCGAACTTCATCCCGTTGCAATCACCCCAACTCTCCAGTCTGTCCAGGTCCCTCTGCAGAGCCCTCCTGCCTTCCAGCAGATCAATACTCCCCCCCAACTTGGTGTCATCTGCAAATTTGCTAGTGGTACACTCAATCCCCTCATCCAGATCATCAATAAAGATATTAAACAGGATATTGGAGGCAATGGCCTTTGAGAAGGAAGGAAGCAGCAAGAGAAAGCATAAAACCTCCAAGATCAGTCTTGAAGAGAATTACATATGTATGTCTCAAATCAGGAGGTCTGTAAAAATCTTGGAATCACAGCATCAGTCTTGTCTTGACCCGTTGGGACAGAACCCACCACGCTCAGGAGGAACATGGCTGCACATTTTCAAGGGGCTGATCTAATCTAAACCTCCTGACATCCAGCCCATAACCTAGACTAGTATTTTTCCAAGTAAGCACTAACATAAGCAACCAGTAAAACTTTCTGAATGGAAGGAAGAGAGGTGGCAAGGGGAGATCACTGCTCCTGTGCTCACACCAGTGGATAAGCACCAACTGCCAGGGGAGTTTTTTGCAAGAAAACTCTGCTCTGTAGGTCATGCTACGACACTCAGAAAAGGCAGCAGCAAAACTTCCACTAAGCCGAACAGAAGCAGATTCAAGCTCTGATAGAGGAAAACATATGGGAGATTTCACTACAACAAGCAGCTGACAGCAGATTTATATTTAGCTGTTAAATATACATCCAAACAGAACCAGGTAGGGAGCAGAAAGAGGTTATACGTGCTCATTCCTCCAAAGATGTAACTGCAATACATTTAACTACCCAACCACCACACATCCTATTTCTTAACACACAGTTCTGCCAGACTCAGGGGGTTTTCTGCTTATTTGTTTATTTGATTTTGAACAAACCAATGCATTCACTGCTTTGCAAAATGCAGGGACTCCAAATGAACTTGCCAGTTTTTCATTTGAGTTCCACCACCTTTAATTTTACATACATTATGGAAAACGGATTTAATTCTTTGCAACATCTGTGGTGCAAGTCACCTACTATACTGGCATGTAGTATTTAATTACATATTCACACACTTCAACACCATACAGATTTCACTTAACTGCTTGGGTGCACTTTCCAGTGTCCAGGTCTCAGCTAGAAAGACTAATTACAGACCTTTTTTATATTTCAGAGAAAAGATTGAGAAGTTGTCATTTTCCTACCTGTGACTTGCCACGCCACAACAGACTCAAAAGACCCTTTTCCTACACGGCTAGGGTAAAAAGAAAAAGAAAAAGAAAGAAAAAAGAAAAAAAATACAAAAATATCACATCTTCTAGGTAAGGGTGATGTAAGACATCATTATTAAAAGGGCAAGAAAATCTAAAGAATGGGAAATCATTTCTAGCAATGAATGCTTTAAACCAAATTTAGGTATGACTTCAGAATGAACAAAGCTAACAGCAGCACTACATTGCAGAAGTAATGTGCTGTTCCACTGACAAGCTCATGTCTGAAGTCCACAGCAGAAACACAAGGAAAAAAACATTGAAAAGTAGGAAAGAGCAATCTGACATGGAAAGGAAGTTAAAATTCAAATAAAGTGGGCAGACACATTTAAATCTTCCAGGTGAGACCCTGATCTTCCTAGAGAAGAACTGCAACCCAACACACTAGCCCTCTCCAAAGATAAGATAAGGGCAGGAAGACTGAAAAATGAAGCACTCAGCTCCAGCAACAAACCTCCCATCAACACATGACAGATGCAGCATGACACAGCATGAAGGTATAACCTCATGTGCCATCTGGGTACCACCTAAATTTCTATTTCAACTATAAACAGCTCTTCCTGAATAATACATCTGATTGGCACACAGCAGGCAACAAGCACGGAGACCAAGGGAAAAGAGCAGAGGAAGTTTAAGGGGACAAAGCTAGCAATGATTTAAAGTGCAAATAGGAACTGTTGAGGACAGCTCAAATCAGGCATCATGGAACACAGAGGAAAGAAGGAAACAGGCAAACAGACAAACAGCAGGACATGATGTTTTCAACCATGTAAATGTCCATTCACTCAACTCTCACAGAATATGCGTAAAAATCCAAAGCTGAACTCAGGTCAACCTTCATCTTAAAAGAAAGTATATGGTTGTAGATTTTGTACAGAATCCAATGAAAACCATGATGATGCTAGAAACAATAACACATCCTTTTTAATATAAAAGCTTTCCTTATCTCCTAAAAAAAGGGCTTTATTCCTACATACGCTAAGGAAATAATTTATTTTTCACCTCTATTAAACACAATATATAAAGCTACATACTTTCAACAGATTTTCATATCCCAGAAGTACTATTCTGTTCAAAATACTGTTTGACAGTTTTCTCTCTCATTCATATTCTGATCCCCACTTAATTTTCAGTAATCATGGGACTTCATCTCAGTTCCAACCCCCGTGCCATAGGCAGGGACACCTTTGACTAAAACAGGTCGCTCAAAGCCCCATCCACCCTGGCCTTGAACACTTCCAGGGAGGAAGGAGTTCACAACTTTTCTGTGCAACCTGTTCCAGTGCCTCATTACCATCACAATAACGAATTTCTTCCTAATATCTAATCTAAACCTACTCTTTCAGTTTGAAGCCATTCCCCCTTGTGCTGCCACTACATGCTCTTGCAAATAATCTCTCTCCATCTTCCTTGTAGGCTCCTTTCAGGTACTGTAAGGCTGCAATTAGGTCACCCCAAAGCGTTCTCTTTTTAGGCTGAAAAATCCCGATTCTCTCAGCCTTTTCTCATAGGAGAGGTGCTCCATCTCTCTGATCAACTTGGTGGCCCTTTTTGGGACTCACTCCAACAGGTCAATCTCCTTCCTGTGTTGGGGACCCCAGAGCTCAGTGCAGGTAGAAAGAAACTCAGATATAAACTAGGCTTGTATTATCCCTGCATCATTCAAATCTACAGCATTTCAGGAGTAAGACACTGTGAACAGGTGTAGGATGTTATGCCTTTTGCCCTTTTGTTCTCTTACTCTTATCCTGCACAAATTTCAACTATTCCAGTGAAAAAGAGTGCATTTGATGCAAGCAAGTGAGGATGCTCAGCAATATCCATCTTGCTGTTTCTTCAGAACTTTGAAAGTTTAAGGAACAACTGTTGATCACACCCACCTATGCTGGAGAGCAAGAAACCCTGCAGCTATAAATACAGCTTTGACTGAAATCCTAAAAACAAAAGAAATGGGCCTTGCCTGCCAGTTAGGATCTGGCCACTGAATGCACAAAAAAGACTCTGGGCAAGGCCTGGGCAGAGTAGACTGCTCCTGGAGTTCATCTCAGGTCACAGGATCCTCTGAAACTCACCTAGTCAGGAAGCCACAGCACCCATGAATATTCTCCTCTTTACATATTACAGGTGCACAAATTCACACATGTAACTAAACTAATCCGGTTTTACTTCCGGCTAGTTTCCGAAGGCATTTTGTTGCCTCCCTCACTGATGAGTACTCCTGTACGGGAGCTGCCCGGCACGGGGCCAAAAGGGCACGAAGGCGGCACCTCCTGCCCCCGGGACGGCAGCGGCCCCCGGCCCGGCCCGAGCCGCGCCGCGGCACTCACCCAGAAGAGCAGGTTGAGGGCGTAGAGCAGGCAGCGCAGGCACTTCACCGAGTCCTCCCTGGCCATGGCGAGCCCGCGCGGGACACAGCCCCATCCTCTCACCACATCCTCCCTCCCGAGGCCGGGCCGCCGGCGCCCTGCAGGGGAACAGACGGAGTGGGGCCGGCGAGTCCGTCTTGCCGAGGGACCGGCGCGCAGGTGGAGGCGGCGGAGCCGCGCCGAGCTCCGACCGGCCGCGCCCCTCGGGGACCCCCGGCAGCCTCCCCTTCCCTCCCGCCCCGCCCGGAGACAGCGACGGGCGAGCTTTTCTCATAAAAGTAACAAAGCTGCGGGCAGGGAAGAACCCGCCGGCCACCCCAGCGGCAGAGCGGGGCCGAGCGCAGCGGAGGCACGGCCCGGGGGGCGCCGGCTCTCTCCCAGCCCGGCAGGAACGCGCTGCCCCGGGGAGGAAGGGCGGCCGGGGTACAGCGGCCACTTACCGCCCGGGCGCCCCCCGCACTCACTCGCTCCGGCGAGGGCTCATGGGGCCGGGGCGCGGCAGCGCAGCGCGGTGCCGCGGCGCCCATGCCCTGCGGCGGGCGCGGGGGAAGGTCCGGTCCGGTGCGGGGCTGCCCCGGCCCCGCCGCCCCGCCCGTAGCGCTCCCACGGCCCGCGGCGGCACCGCGCATGCGCCGCCCGCGCGGCCCCAGCGCCGCCGGCAGCGCCGGGCGCGGGTGTCCCGCACGGCCTGGGCCCCGCGGGGTGCGGAGCCCTGGCCCTGTCGCCTTCAGGGAGCGTCTTCAGCAACGGGCTGAGCGCAGCTGAGCGACACGAAAGCCCCTCTCTCGTGGCACGTTGGCCCAGGGTGGCCGGTGCCACACGAAACGCGAGGTTTCAGGGGCGTCTCGCAAGTTTTCAACGCTGTTGCTTCGGAAGTTAAACTGTGCCAACGTCGAACCCGAACGTGGTCAGTTAACAGCCCGGCACCCGCTCCCCACTGTTAAATAGCAAATATCGAAGCACAACCATATCGGAGATGTATTACTCCAGAAATGGCCAAAATCTGCAGCTATTTTTTTAGGCAAAATGGCTGTTGATTTACTCCATAATGTGCGTGGTACTTACAGATGCCACGACTGAGCTGAAAAAAGTCAGCATCCTTCCTCTGTGTGCATCTGGTGACCAGGGTGGGATTTTCATAAAAGCATGGAAGGGGTTGGGTTGGAAGGGACCTTGCAGCTCCTCTCATTCCAACCCTACTGCTGTGGGCAGGGACACCTTTCATTAGAACAGGTTGCTCAGAACCCCATCCAGCATGGCCTTGAATACTTCAGGGATGGGATATCCACAGCTTCTCTGGGCAACCTGTTCCAGTGCCTCACCACCCTCACAGTAAATAATTTTTTTCCTAATATCTAATCTAAATCTACTCTCTTTATTTAATTTCTTATTGTTGCCTGGTTTATTACAATGTGTGCATGTGTATATATTCTTTTTTTTCAAAAGGAAGACTTATAAAGCATAAAATTACATGCAGATTAGCAAAGAATTTTCCCTTAATACACATAAAGGTGTTGCCGTGCCACCATCACAAAAATTAGAAGAAAATATACTGAAAAATGCTACTTAACTAGAACAGAAAAATGGTCATGAGTTCATATTATACAAAGATTGTTTTAACAAGTTCTAGTGAAAGCTGAAAAAGAGGAAAAATGGTGTAATGGATAAAATCTAGCTCTTAGAAGGCCTAAGAAAAATCTATTTCTTGAAGAACAAGAAACAGTGACTTGGAAAAAAACCCACACAAAGTCCAGATATTCAAATGCTTATCACTGAAGCTGCTGGTGGAATCTCAATTCAGCTTTAATGTCACCATTTCATGCCATTAGTAGTGAACTAGGGCAGACAGACTCTTCAGGTATATGTATCCCTCCTTAAAAAGAAAGTAAAATGGACATGGATGGGCATCAAATCCCATGCAACAGGGACTTCATGCCAAATTTATACAAGTGAAAATGGTAGTAAAGTTGAAAATACTCAAAAAATATTGCAGAAATATGGTGTGTGAAGATTTTTGTGCCTTGAAATTTGTTAAGCTTTAACTGCTACTTTGATCCTCTTTTGTGAAATCAAGGCCCTCTCCAGAAAGCATAGTATCCACATTTAAAATCTTCAGTGAGTGTTGATAATTCCATAACTAAATAACACAAACTGATTTACAACTGTTAAAAGGTGACATTGTAAATTCACTGTGCTGTTTACATACCATTCATTCCTTTTATTACTGAAGACTTCACATGAACACAGTCAGTGAGACAGATCTTGAACAGGTATGGTATTTTCAGTGAACCCATACCAGTTTACAAAAACAGTGTCAGTTTACAACTGAGCTCCAGCCGTAGCTGAGGACAATCCAGTTTGTTCTAAACCAACATAAAAATAACTGAGGTTGTGTTTGTGTTCTTGATTGTTCCTTGGAAAACAGCAAATCAGTTGAACAAAGTTTTATAAAAAAAGGCACTTCAAAAATATTTATTTATCCTACACATTTCTTTGAACATGCCTAAAATAGCAAATGAGAAGTTTTCTTACTTGTTTCAGATATTTCTTGGCTTAGAGTAAAACTATTCCTTAAGTGCAGTAAGGAAATTAAGGAAAGGAAAAAGAAAACCAGTCACTGAGACATCTTACATATTAAAAATTGTGCTAAAAATGACACTTCAAGATTTTATGTCTCTGAGTTTTCATTCTTTGAGGTCTTCGGTCATAAGATGCTCTCAGACTAGTTTTCAAACATTCTGTTGCAACAACTCCATCACAAAAATAAAGAAGATCCCCTAGTTGGTTAAGCAATTTTTCTATCATTTTGTTTTTAACTAAATCATTAGCTGTCCAGAAGAGATTTTGCTCAAAACCTAAAGTAAACAGGTCCTATTTATGAATGTCTGCGAAATACTATAGGGCCCAGAGGAACGTCCCTTTGGAATTTTGCTTTCTACCAGGCTGTCAAACTTTGTGAAACTTCCATGATGTCAACACTGGGAAAGAAACACAAAGGCAGTTCCCATGTATTCCAAACAGTAACTAAACTGAAAGTACTAGCTAATGACCCAAAATAATAAAAAAGTCAGGGAAGCTGCTATGCTCCTTCAGTACATACTCTTGTTTTCCTTTAAACGAAATTCTTCAGAGCGTATTTAGGGCAAGTTAAGAGAATATTTTTTACAAACAGAATGGCAAAGCTATTTGTACGTTTTTGAATTATGTGTTTGCTGATAGCAAGTAATGCTTCTTTAATGCACAGAGACTTATGAGCATGGAAAGCCTTGTGGTTTGGTATTTTCTGCTTGGATTCTCATGCCTAATAAACTACTATTTGAGAAGCTTTTTTTCTGTAACAAGACATTCACAATAACTTCTAATATGAATTCTGTATATTTTAAATAAAGTATTCATGATACCATATTTCCATCAATGACAGAGGAGGGGGATGGAAATACAATTAATTCCAATAATCTCTTTTTCCTCTGCTTATCTGCCTGTTTTAGTTTGATGTATGGAACCTTAATATCTGTAAGTTAGCCCCTCTTTGTCAAATGTGCTTGAAATTGGCCAACAGGTTCAAAAGCTATTATAAGAGTGTGGATGACAGAAATTAAGTTTGCATGAATACTACAGTATGATCTCATAAGCCCTTCCTCAGCAGGAAACCTGACTAAAAGAGGAGTGGATATTAAAAACACCCATCCAGCACATAGCTTTAAGCGTCTTTAATTTAAACTATGTGATCAAGTGGAATAGCATTAAGCATGCATGTAGATATATAGGTGATAATTGCCTGATAATATTTGGCAGGAAACCTTATCACTGAAAAAGTGATGAGTTAAGGTAATGTCCTTTTATATGCTGCCATAACATTTAAAATTACTCAGATGAGCACTGAACAGAGGAACATACACGTGGATGTGCTTTGGCACATATTCATTTTAATTCTCTCTGGTATATACTCAGCTTGGTCTACTCTGATTAGCAAATTGTTCACGGACAGATTTATTTCCAAGATTTTAGTACAAGCTAGAAGTATCTTTGGTAGCACCACGGCAATTCTTAATGAGTTAATATTTCTTTCCAGCCACATTGTCTGTTAGATGTGAAGTTTTCTGTGATCCTTTTAATTTGCATGGCATCTGTAAAGTTTCAAGGATATCTAAGTAATTCGTTTTTATACATAGCTTTTTAATTTCAAGCCCCTGCCCTGGCCAGGCAAGTTCTGTAACTGGCCTCTGTCTGGAATGAGTAACTTGTGTGCCTAACTGTGCCAACACTGAACTCAGGATGGCTTTCTAAAGCTAGCTGGTGGCTTGTCAGTGTCTCAGGTGGGCATCTCATCACTTGGTCTTGCTTTCTTCTCAGTCTGTTACTTGAATTGTAATGATATTCTGTACTTTGGTCCTATGTGATTATCTTAGTTCTTTCTCAGCTTTGCTCTGGATCTGTCTGCTTCTTGACCTAGACTCAGACTTACTTACTTTCCTTTTTTTTTGCTCCTTGAGCTGTTTTCTCTAGAGCCCTTCTCCCCAGGTTTCCATTTTTCTGCTCTTTGCTTTGTACCCTTCGTAACTTCTCTGGGGCCTGGTTTGCCTTGTTTTTAAGCTTGGTTCTTGCCTGGTCCTCATCGCTGATTACACCTGTCTGCCCAACAAATATGACAGGTTTAATGGCAAGGGCAGGATGGAGGTTTAAGAACAAAATTATGAGATACATAAATATCCATCTTGAAAATGCATGTTTGTAACAGGACCCAGCATTGCTACCATGGGGTAAAAGTGCCCTTCTTTCTTTTGAAATAAAGACATCAAAAGGCACTAACTTCTTGGCTTTACTTAAACATGAAAATAACAGTCTGGAATAAGGTAGCACTTGAAATAAATAAAATACAGAAGACTAGCAAGATTAAGCGATTGAAAACACTCTGGCTTAATGGACTCTAGCAAAAGGTCTTCCCTGCTTCCTAAGCCAGGAACTTTCCTGGGCTCCCTGAATTGAAATAACACCTCAGAAGATTCAGCCTGAGTTACTCTCTAAACCTGGTTTTGGCTATTTCCTTCCTTTCCCTGTCTTGGCCATCAGTGTTTCTCTAGAAGCTCCTCAAGGTCACACATAGACTGGGGAGCAATATCCTCCTTCTTAGGTAACTAGAGGACAGCAGTGGCAGTGACAAGGCAAACAAGTCCCCCTTCTGCTGGGGACCCCAGAGCTGCATGCAGTACTACATATGGGGTCTCAGCAGAGCAGAGTCAAGGGGCAAGATCACCGGCCTCAGCCTGCTGGCCACACTCCCTTTGAAGCAGTCTGCAATACATTTGGCTTTCTGGGCTGCAGGCGTACCCTGCCAGGTCATGTTGAGCTTCTTGTCCACCAACACACCCAAGTCTTTCTCCTCAGGGCTGCTCTTGATTCATTCTCTGCACAGCCTGTATTTGTACTTGGGATTTCCCCGACCCAGGTGTAGGACATTGCCCTTGGTCTTGTTGAACTTCATGTGGTTCGCACAGGCTCACCTCTCAAGTCTTCTAAGTTTCAGTCCCTTGTCAGTGGTCTTCCGATTCCTGTTTACTTTACTTCCTTTTCAGGCATAAAAGAGGATTTTATGTGAGCAAAGAGCACATTTTATTATCTGTGATGTGCCAGCACTGCAAGGTTGTGTGACACTTCTTATCGTAAAGCCCTGGTGCTCTAGGGAAAAACAAAGGAGATCCCATCACTAGACAGTAGCTGCTTTGGTGAACTGTAGTTAATCTCCTCTGCAAAGTTCCTGTGTGGCACGTTTCTTTAATCACATGTTTTCCAGCAGTTATTTTGTTTTCTCTTTTCATTGTCTGGCTTGAGATCTCACAGACTGATTTGCAGAAATGCTTAAACATTCACAACTCTATCTGAAGCTACTGGGAACTGCCCTTTAAAAATACGAAATGTAACCCATTGTGAACTACTCAGATGGATTAGCTTGAATTCCCAGATACTTGTGTCGTACATCCTGAGTTTCCCAGCTGGAGGGTGGAGATGATAAAACTCCATTCTTTCAGGGAAACGTTGTGGAGAGGAATGTTTGTGAAACATATGTGTGTTATGAGAGTCACAGAACAGGCCAGCAGGAAATGTATGGCTGTCCTCACAGCTGAGATGGAATAGCGGGAAGTAAATAGACCACATGCTGAATGAAGGTAAAAGAATATACTAAAAAGCTCATCCTTTAAATGTAATGAAGCAGGGGTCAAGGAGAAAAACGTGTATGATTGTATAACTAAAGCTGGCATCATAATTTAATATGGGAATAAAGATTCACAGAAATCTTTAACTCAGTCATTTCCTTATTTTTCAGTGTTTGATAAATTATCTCTTAGGGCAGTTATTCTTTGGGAAGGTCAAGGTCCATATGAAATAGATTTTTATAGAAGATTCTCTTGCTAGCTAAGGTGAATTTGCTGCTCTGCACATAGTTGCCCTTCAGTACAGAGTTACTGTTACACCCTGTTGCCCCATCTAATTACACATACCCTTACAGGATTCAGAGCTCAATTAAGAATTAGCAGAGAACTTACTAGACGCAATGAAGTAAAATCTGGTATTACTTAATTAATCATCTGTTTCCTTGTGGCCTTACAGGGAGGGGACAAGCCTTCCCTTTCTTTCCACTTGTTTCACCTTCTTCCTTTTTTTTCCTTATCCTTCTTTGAATCTCCACTTTTTCTTTTGCCTCTTCTAAATATCTTCTGAATCTGTTTTTTCTTCTTCATTTCAGTACCTTGTCCACATTCTTATCTGCATTGAGATACACAGCTTCTAAAATAAGCCACCTCTGTAGTCCCCCCCCCCCGCTACCAAAACCCAGACACAAACCCCCACTACATTCACTTAAGATATTAGGCTAATATCATGAGAGTCAGAAAATAACTAGCTTTCATTAAAGTCAGAATCAGAAATGACCTTTCATGGGACAGTGAATGACTGTGACTTCCTCACTATTTTTTTTCTACTTCTTGCATATTATCTGAACTAGGCTGCTTGTGCTCTAAATCTGAGCTATCTCTGTGCTACTGTTTTAGAGGTAGTATTCTGCATAGACTCTGATTTTTCCTTGAAGCCTCTATATGCTTGGTGCAAGACAAACAGCAATACTTCATAAAAATATACAGCAGAACTATTGTACAGCTCATTATTTTTACAAGAACTTGTAATTCTCATGTATTTTGAATTTTAAGTTGCCAATTGAGAATGTATGGCATTTATTTGTTGAAATTCCACCACAAACAGTCTCTTTATAATACCTTTCCTAAATGTAGCCCATTTTTCAAGTGGGTGAATTGGCTTCTTGTCATGTAAACAATGTGTTATTGAAATGTTGGTGCATTACTCCCATGGACCAAACACCTTGGGGAGGGGGGGTGCTGGATTTGCATTGCAGACAAAAGCATGCAGAACTGGACTGCCACTCAGTGGTGCAGGACATCATCAGTTCTTCTGCCACTACCCATTGGCACTGACATGGCTGAACACAGCTACAGCATCCACCAGATAAGATAAATTGGGCGCAAACAGAGGTACCAGACTGTTTTACAACTTTAGTATCACATCCTAGCAATGCCAGAGTGAGTATAAATAGACTTTGTAGGCAATTCTGAAAAACACAGTTAGAAAGCAAAATGCCTTAAAGCTCAGTTTTGTCCAACAACAAAACACCATTATTAAAGAGAATTGTCTGCTCTGAGCTATCACATCAGAGATTTGGAAATTTACTTACTGTCATTTATACATGATTTTCCATGGGGTGTTAAAATGGCATTACAATCCCAGGGGATTGCTTATCAAAGAACTCTTACTTCAGTACTACAGCACTGGGATGCTTTTAATAGCTATGACATGCCTTGATTTAAATTGTGTTCTCTGTTTGCACCGCACTAGTATGTATCAGCTCTTCTTCTTCAGGATCAAAGGATATCTTACTGCATATCATAAACTCATTAAATCTATATTTGTAAATAAAGCATTTGTTCCACATGACCAGGTGTCCTTGAACCACTACAATGAACAGCTCTGCAGGAGGTGTCCTAAATGTACTTAAGGCTCCAGTGAATGATGAAAATGTGACTTATCTGTTAAGTGTCCTGGGAACAACTTGTTATGGACTATAAAGCAGTAGAAAAAGTGCACACAGTGGTATTCCCAGAGCTGCATCACAATCTAATTAGACTCCCATAAAATGGCTTGTTCGAGACTGAAAAATTGCTGGACTGATTACAAAGTTTGCTTTATAGATTAAAAGGCTAGTTTAATAGCCATAGTTCTCATTGTGTATGAACTACTTCTTTATGCACTTTGTTGTACAGATATTAATTGCTTTGACTTTTATGTAATGTATGTGTATACTGCTGCTACTTTTGCAAATGAGACCTGCCTCAGGTAACCTTTTTAGCCTGTGACTTCCTTTCCCTTTTATTTTTATGAATGAAAAAGAAGTCAGCCTGTTTTCCAAGTTAGAATTAATTTTCAGGTTTATTAGCAGCTGAATACACAGACTGCTATTCATGATTCCTAATTATTGAAAACGTTTAATTCAATACAGTAAGTCTTTAAAAGTAGAAGCAGAACAAATTATACACACAGCAATATTTTAGACACAAAACTGATTAAAATACTAAAAGACCTTCTGGGGGCACTTCTGGGGACATCTTACATCTGTTAGGAGCTACTGGATCTGGTAGACAAGCAGAAGGAACTTCATCTGAATATCATCATGACAACAACTTCTTCTTACTGGTGCTACAATGATCAGAACTAGCCACAGCGTCACACTGAGCAGCAAGAGTATGCTTTCCAGTTTCTGGGACTTGGGATGGTGATTTTGATTTCAGAATGTTCAACTCTGTTTTCATAAAAAATCCGCTATAGCCTATAAAATCCCTGTCCTAAACAGTATCTAACTACAAGAAAAATGAGATTTTTGTGCATTACATCCTTTTTATTTATATGGCTCTATAAACTAATGAGTCCACACCATGTCAAAATCAAGTGCCAGATGTTATGTTTGACAATTAAACAAGCCCAGAGAAGCACAGAACATTTTCTTGAGAGGGAAAAGCTGCACTGACAACAAATTTTGAGAAGACTAGAAGTAAAGGGCAGTATCGGGGTGGAAGTACAATTTCAACAGTAGAGTAAGGCATTTTAATTTTTTAAGTATGAAGGAAGAGAGCAGTCACTTCAGAAGAGAAAATCTGAAAAAACATGTTAAAGCTAGAGTGATTGCTCTTCTTACCAAAATATCCATTCAGTTTAATGTTCTCTTCATTAAACATGATCAGTCTAGGAGATGACAAACCAAACTATTTTTGATCAACCACCATTGTTTCCAACATGATTACTGGCTATATCTTGGCCCGTCAAGAGTGATCATGACTTTGCAGTACTCTCTTTCACAGTTCTCTCATATTCCTATTGCATTATTCATCTGCCATGTTTCCTCTCTTCTCTTTCATAACCATAAATCTTTTTTTATTCTTCCCACAACATCATCTCGAGCAATTTCCTTTAATTTTCTGCATCTTGAATTTTGCTAGACAAATGCTGTGGCTATTTAGAGGTCCTCACTGTAAGCTTTTTCATTCTTTTATTTTTCATATTGACATTTCTCATGTGCTCCATCTTTACTTTTTCTGGTGGTCAGAAAATTCTTTTGTTTCTCCATAAGCATTCCTCAGTAAAACTTTGCTTCTACCAGCTAATGTAAGGGAAATCCATCTACTAGAAATGCCTTTCTTTCTGTATCTGCCTATCTGCAGTCCACACTGTGTGCCTTCTTTCTCTGAAATCATAAGATGATTCATTTGCAGCTATAACTGAGCAAGATTTTTCATACCATTACACATAAGGTGTTAAGAACGTACTTTACTTAGCTACATAGGGAAAAAAAACCTTCCCTGCTGCCCAAATAAGCAAATAAAAGTTTAGGTGGTGTCTCAGTTTAAATGAGACACAAGTGTTTTGCTGAGGATGAATTATGAGGAAGACCCAAAACTCCTCCCCCCAAGCAATTATAAATCCGAAATTAAGAGGCTCCAATTGAGGAACAGTGTGGGAAAGGGAAAATAAAATTATAGCAAGGTAAAAATAACAGCCCTTTATTAAAAGGTATACGGGTACTGGCAGAAACAACAAAAGAACACAAGTAAAACACCCAAACAATAATCCTACACCCAGAAACAATCCCCTTCAAGACAAACGAATAAACCAATGAGAAACCCAACAGTGAAAACAGTTCCATTTGCACCCTTTGGGGCAATTACAGCCACAGTCAGCAGGAGGCGCTGTTGAACCACTGGAGATGTGGAGTCTGCAGTTGTTTGGGTCACTCAGCAGGGGGCGCTGTTGGATCACTGGTAGTTCCCATGTGAGGTCTCCCCAGTCCCAGATGTGCTGGAGCCGAGCTGAACAATGGACGTCCTCCCCCCCTCACCAAGAAGGGAGAGAGGAGGGAAAGAGAAGACTCGGTTCTTAACAATGGAGAACTCACTCTTTCCTGCTGGCTGAGATGCACGATGGTGTGGCTTTCGTCCCTCTCCGATGGAAATCCAAGCAAAAACTCCAAGCTGCAGCCTGGCCACAAGCAACAGTCCCAACGACAGCTCTGGTTACGCTTGAACCTCTCCCAGCTTCAGCCCAACCCCCAGACTCCTCCCCCATTTCCCAGGAGACAAGGAGGTGAGGCAATTAACATGGGAATGCAGTCTTACCGGCTCTTTTCTTCTGTGCCACTTAGTTGCCTGGATACAGTCACCTTGCCCAATCCCCATCCCTCCAACACAGTGGGCAGGAGAAAAGGAAAATTCCAGCGTAGCTCCAAGGACAAACAAAACCATGACAGGTGGCTAAACAACAAAGATGGGAGGTATGTTTGACGTAAATGATCTTAGTTGAAATACATATCTGATAATTTACAGTTGTGCTGGTGTTTTTAATGCTATTGTCAGTCTTAAATATAACCTATATACTTAGCAATTGGATGGTGTACTCAAACGTTGACACTTTTTCACCACTGTCTGTTATTCTTTTGTGAATCTGAAAGCATAAAGTTTTAAGAATGTTTCATTAGTTCTCTTAGCTTGTCATTAAGCTTGAAAGATACAATTAAAAAAAGTATTGATCTGTATTGTTAGTAACAGTTTACGTTCTTTCTGTACAGCACTATGTCATGTACATTTTCTGTTTTCTTTCAAGAACATCTTACAATACAAAGTTTCAAAAAAAAGCTCTTTCATATAATGAAATTTATATTCAAAGAAGAAAGCATCATTTGATAGGGGTCTTAATGTCATAAAGTAGTGGCTGTGCTCAACTGACAAGTATCCACGGGTTCTGTGGTATACCTCAGGTCCCCTCTCAAAGTAACCATTATCTTCCATAACCTTCTTCCACAAAACACAGTGTGGCACCAGTGAGGGACCTTTTATGGGATCACCATTATAGTAAAGTCTCCACTGGGAGATGTCTGCCTCACAATATCTTCTGAAGATATGTAGATAAAGTACATATATGCTTTGTCCATTACTTGTCTTTTTTTACACAAGTAATGATAGGAACAAAGGAGATTTATTACTAAAAGAGGACAGCAATAACTGAAAAGTTGTGCAACTGAAGCTTATCATACTTCAGTTCACAGATCTGTTATGTTTCAGGTTCATTGCATGCTGAACAGAGTAAAATACTTGGAACATATGGAAAAATTGAAGGTGATTAAGATAAAGCTATTATGAATCCTGATTTTGCCATTCAGTGGTGTTATTTCCATGGTAACTCCTGCATCACATGGCACCTGTGTATATGATATAAAGAAATCTCTTAAAGTTGCACAAATACTAACTAACATGAAGGGCAAACTGTGGTGTTTCTTTTACCAGTGTGAAGTAAGTATTTTATTTCCATTGCAAACAGAGAATTTTCCATAATTCACTGGGTACATAAAACCTGACATTGTAAACAGACTGTTATTCATAAGGGAAAAGCATGGAATATTTAAAGATGGGGAAAAAAAGGTTTTATGAGAAAGGAGGAGAAAAGCGGGTTAAAGGGACAGCTGGGGTGTGTACGTGTGTTACCTGATATGGGAGTTCTGCTCTCTGTTACTATTTTGTCACTGCTGTAGCAAAGCAGTAAATGATAGCTACTAGTAATTCACTGAGTAAGGCATGTGTCTTGTCCAGCTGTATCCATGCCTTCAGCCTTCCTGTGAACAGACTGAAGAACACAGACTAGAGAAAATCCCTTAGAACTTGCTAGAGGTGAGGAAACTAGCAGGGTTCTACAGAAATTACTTTAAAACTTACAGAACTTATACGAGTATGTGTATTTTTTATTTTTTGATATAATCTTAAAAGATTATACAATGTGATTATTACTTTCTCATGGAGTCTCTGAGGTAAATAAAAAAATACAACAAAATTATAATATTCCATTAAATTCTATAGGCTTACCTTTGTGATGTTTTCTTTGCTCTTTCTCAATTCAGTCACATAAAAATTTTGCATAAAACCACACAGGTGTCTTCCCTGAAAATATGTATTCTTTTCTTTTCTTTTCTTGTCACTTTCAAATTCTGACCCTATAAGTCTATATTGTGTCAAGTGAAGAGTTATGCAGGGACAGATAATGAAAAATAATATTATGAACAAGGGCTGAGTTCCGTTGCCAAATAGAACATGTATATAAACGTGCATTCACACACATAAATGCACATATATGGAGCAGATGTGTGTTTGAAAGGGGGTGATTAAAATTGAAATATGAGTATGATTAGAGCTGAAATCATCATCAGATGACAATATTTGTCCTTGATTCATATAAGTTGCTTCTGAACTAAAAATCCATATAATATATTGATTCTAAACAGTGAATAAATTCCCACATCTCTGAGATAGACAGCAGACACAGAGTACCTCCAGACTATACTATAACTGTGTGTGACACTACATACAAAGGCATTTAGCTCTGACTACTGTGAATTTTTGCAGGGCCCTGTAAAATCTTTGAAGACTCATCTGACCTGCATTTGTCTTCTTTTAAACAGCCTGGTGTGCCCATATCACTTGCTGCCTATTTAACATTTAACAAAATGTGCCTATACTGTGAAAGGAAGTACTAAGGAATGATTACTAGCTTTATGCAGCTAACACTGATTGAAAATAGAAAAGGAAGAAACATTTATAACAGACAAATACCCATGTAGATGTATTTTGGTTTTAGGTATCTATATAATAACTTTCAGTCCTAACATGATTATTTCATCTTCTTTCCATTCTGTTCTAGCTTGTTCTAAACACTGTCCATTTGGCACAGAAACTTCTAGTTCTCTGTTGGAAACCAAATATTTTTCTTTCCAGGGGCAGACATTCCTCAGTCAAGTTCAGCAAAGTGGCCCACAAGGGACTTGTCTGTGTTGTCCAAGCTAGCAAGATACATTTATGAGCCAGCATCAGTAAATAAAGAAGGCAAGCTACAGCTGTCTCCAGCACTTGAGGTCACTGAGCAACTCCAGAACCACAAGTCAGTGATTTAATGGAATTTCCCATTCAAACAGTTGGGACATATTAGACCATATCACAAGCCAAAATGTTGGACTCTTAGTGCATTCCCACAACAACAACAAAAAAACCCCAACTAAACAAACTGCTGTGAATCAGGTTTTTCTGTCTGCCATCTCTTATATAATTTTTTTTGGAATTCTGTAAATGAGTACAGGGAGGTTCAGAGAGAGGAATTCTTTGAGTATGAATTATCATATGCCTTTTAATGAACTCTACAGCCTACGATAAACCATATATCTAGTATTAGCCAAGGCCACTGTTTAAAACAGGAGCAGGGGCAAGGAGAGATGTTGGAGAGGACCCGTGAAAAAACAGCCCCCTTGTAAGGGCATGATGACAAGGGACCAGGAGGTAATTCCCACAAGCAGGCAGAATGTGCTCTATCCCCAAGGGTTAGCTGTGAGTCACATGGCTGAGTAGAGATGAGGAAATAAAAGTAGAAAATGAGCACTTCTTGGTGGGAGGAGTGAGGCTTTATTCTGGTGCTTCTTATAGGGCACCACACCATACAAGAAATGTGATAGAAGATGTTTTAGCTAAAAAAATGTATAATTGATTATCCAGCCACTGCACAGAAAATTAATGCATTGCTCTGAGATCTAATATTTATTCAAATATAAGGCCATATGAATTTAAAAATGCAATTATAAAACACTACAATCTATTCTTGTAAATTACATGTTCAAATTTTAGCTCTAGACAACAATGACAAATTACAGTCCTCATTTCAAGGATATGAGATGCATTACATAATGCAGATCTGTAGTGTTTAGAACCATTAATCATCATCATTTGGCAGCACCGTTTGTGTTAATCCTGTTTACAAAAGAAGAGAACTGCTAAGACATACTATTTTAGGCCTTTCCTCCTCCAGTAAATATTCCTTAGAAGGAACCATTTGTTATCTGAATTTGCATTTAGCCTCAAAATGGAAAAATAGCCCAGAGACAATTGCAGCAATGTTGACATTCATGATTTAAAAAATAAATTAAGACCTGCTTCTATTTTCACCACTTATCTGTTACTATGTTAATTAGCAGCTAAATGTTGTTACAAAATTACAACACTGCATTACCTGATAGTTTAAAGTTATACCTTATGCACATAATCTAGAGACCACTGAACTTTTCTCAAAAATGTATAAACACTGTCTTGAAAGTATATGAAGTTCTTCATGTTTTCTGTCAATATTTTCAAGAGATTCTCCCCCTCTATATACAGAACATGGTCAATCATAAAACATCAGATTTCACTGCTAACAAAAGTAATTTTTAATGTTAGTGGTATCAAGATTTATCAAACAAAACTGAGTTTTTAATCATGTATAAGACTTTTTTTATTAAATCTGTCCCCTGTTGAAGAAAGATGCTCAGTATATAGTTATACTAGGAAATGGGTTGTTTTGATCCCGTAAAACTTTTTAAAGTTTCTTAAATGTTCATTTTCTTTATTAAATGTCTCTAAACACTTTCAATTCAATGAATGCACAGATAGTAGCCTAGCAATGAGGGGAATTTACTTAAGATGTGAAAGACTCAGGGTCACTCTGCAGGTCTGCTGTTTCTTCCTGACCCAAAAATTTGCTCCAGCCACGAGGAAAGCAACTCTGCAGTGGTTTTCCTAAGGTAGAGATATATTATGGCTTCATGTATTTGTTTAAATTCCCTGCAACAAAGCTGTGAAGCTGAGTCCCCAGCATCACAGACAGTCACTGGACTAGCTCCATAATAGTTTCTCTCACACCTGGCAGTCACATTCAGGCAGACCAAGAAGAAAAAATCTCAGGGCCAACACCTAAATAAGACAGAAGAGACTTCTGAGTTTGCTGCTGAGGTTCCAAGAGAGTTTCATGACCACAAGGCTGTTGCCTATTATACCTCTCACTCTCTTGCATCTTAGTAAAAGCCCTGTTCAAGCACTTAGGTTCTTGCAAGCACCTTACTATACAGTGAATGAGTACTTTCCAGCTAAAAAAATTGTTTCATTGAAGAATTTCCAGACAGCTGCATTCCCAAGTGTTTTGCATTAATCTTGAAGGGCAGAGACACAGAGAAGAGCTGAGAAGATCTAAGACTGTAACTAAGTGGAATACAGGATTTCTCATTAACAGGGGAAAATACTTACTATTTGTTTACCAATTAAATTTGGGTTAAAAAAATGCAGTGATTTTATTACTTTCCTTAGAAATTATTGACTGTTAATTAGCAGCAAGAAATTCTTTCCTTTAAAGAAATATATTCCCCTGCCACGTCAGCTTAGAGTTTCTGTAAAATCAACTTGTAGCCTCTCATAAAGTGTCTCTCCTTTTTTTGGTAAACCCTTATTTCTTATAACTTCTGTGATACCAACAAATTTAATAGATATAACATATGCAAATATAAAAGACCAGGTATTTCTGCAACAACATGCATGAAAATGAGACGTGGGAAATTTCTCCATTAGAACCTCGTCACCAAAATTAACTCTTTTTTGAGTAAGATTGTCTGTTCATGTTAGAAAAGCTGCGGCATTCCTATCACGTGCTACCCCGAAAGTTCATTGCAATGAATGCCAACTATTATACCAGTGAAGTCTAAAGTGTTGAAATGCAATACTGACACAAGGTAGATGTCTAACAGGCAAACTCTCCATGTGCACTAAAATAAAAGAATATTGAAGGCTTAAGATATGAATTTATTTTCTGGAAAGAACTGTCCGTGTGAAGATGTCTGAAAACTTGAACCAAGATAAATCCTTCTAAAATGGACTGCAATGACACTTACTGCCTCTTCTGCTTTAACAGTGCAATTTCAAATAAACTTGTGCATGCTTACATTAAGGTTTTTGCATATATGCAAACATGAAGGAATTTATTTCATCGTTACGGTATTACATCATTCTGGCCGATTGCAAATCCTTAGAAATTATCTAAAAATATGGCAAGGTTACTCCCCCAATGCATGACATGAGAAACAAATTAGGTATTAACTTAGCCTATGGCCACCTTTTATTCTTTTTTTTTCTCTAGTAACTAACATGACAGGGCTTACCACGTGTGAGACCATAAATTTGCATTTCAGAACAAAAATTATAAACAAAAAAAATCTTATAATATCCTGATGCAAGTAAGTAGGGAATAATATTAGTTCATTTGTAAGATAAGCTATACTTTTAATTGTGATGCAAAATTGACCAAAGATATTTAAAATAGGTACATTTAGGCCACATGAAATATCTGTACAAATTTTTTTAAAAATTACACAAAAAAATAACAGCAGGACAGTTGGAGAAGATTCATGCCTGCCCTCAAAGTCTGCATCCTCTTCAATGGCAGCTGTGCTCCTTCAGTCAATCACAATGTCACTATTTTGGCAAATTTCTGAGTATTTCCTTCCCCTGCTGCCACGTTCAACTTTTGTGAATTTGCTCCAGGGGCAAAGGCTACAAGAGCATGAATTAGAGTGGAGGATAATATAACTGCATTGACATCTTCTAGTGCTTGGCTTTTTTATTTTTTCACTTGCTCCATCTGTAGACCTCAAATCTCAGAGGACATATCTTCTGAGCAGCACAGGGGACAGATGGTGTCATATCCCACATTCTTCTGTGCCACTCATGGCGTAGATTAGCATTTCCTGGTGGAAAGCTAGCAGATATGGACCAATTCCAGGCACAAGAATGTGCTGACCTCATGGAAAAAAGAACGTGTATAAATCTGAGAAAAAAAGGCAAAAAATGTCTTTTATTACAGATACACAGATAAAGGCATTTGAAGCTTAAACTCCTAATAGAAGTGTTTAAATAATTACTTTTAAACTTTATTGCCATGCATGCCACGTGACCCAGCATTCAAGACTTTAAGAGAATCAAGGAAACAAAACTGGACATTCTGTGAGCAGCAAAACTACTTACATTGGTACATATATTCACCAACTGAAGCTTTTTTCATGGTTGGGGCACTCATTGCTTTTGAGTGTGGATTTTCTTGAGTCTAATAGGCGGAAGGTTCATATTGCAACCTTCTCAGTGAAAGGGAGCAACCAACCCAAAACTATTAGGGGTAGCACAGCATCTGATGAGTATACAATTCCTCTCTAAAAGAACGTGAGGTTTATTTTCAGTTAGGTCAAAATTAGTCAAGTAATTCAGTAGAGACAGGGCAAAGTAAAAGGACAGATAAAGAAATGTGCATAGAAACGTATGGATCATTCATATAAGCTTTATTTCTTTAGAAAGTCAGGATAAAACATTTCAGTGATGAATATATAAACAGCAATTGCTCATATCCTGCAGAGTTTCAGGAAATAACTGAAATCTGCAAGCAAATATAACTGAGTCTGTAGCAGATAAAATTAACTAAAAGATGGAGATATTATTGCCTGAGTCTGTACACAAAGTCAAGCTGAAAGATAAATGGCAGTTCCATTTTTGTGTTGATGGTTAAAGCAAATTAATTATCTGGGTTCATGGATTTGCTTCCAGAAATAGGAATGTGAATCCCAGAATCTGAAAGAGTTTGTAATAAGCAGAAAAGGAAAGTGATTTCTCAGATAGATGATCAGCCAGACACAATATTTCTGGGCCAAATTTGTCCACTTGAGTATCATATAATGGAAGTGTGAAGTTTCTGCATAGTCCTGCGCTAGACAAGGGTAACATTATGTACTTGTTACTCTGACCCAGCTTCTTCCTAGGATCCAGCTTTGGATGGAGTTTCCCATTACATAAAGTTGATTGCCCAGAAGAAACACAATCATGCCGTAACCCTTATATGGTGCTCAGTCCCAGGACAATTCAGTAATTTAACTAAAGTCCTCCAACAGCCACGGTGTGCAGTACAGCAGGAATGATTGTTATTTCCTGCGGAGAGAGAGTGAGGCTGTGGGTGATGCCCCTGCAGCAGCAGAAGAGGTGGAGTTTGGAAGATGGTGGGGTCCATGACAGCTGGGAGAGACAGCTGGACTGCAAAACTGGGAGGACTGAAAAGAATGGAAAACCAGCCAAAACAGCAGAAAAATAGCAGGCAATAAACAGGAAGTGAGGAGGAATTACAATAAAATAGTTGAAAGCATGTGAGACCAGCAAGCCTGATGCTGACACTGGCAGACAAAACTGCTAGGAATGCCGCGATCCACAACACATGCTCGCAGCAGTGCACCGTGGTGAATGGATTCTGGCCCGCCAGACAGGACTGCTGTAGTGCAGCAGAAGCAGGTGCCAAAGAAAAGCAAACTGCTCGTTTCTAGTGGTTTAGGAGCTACCCAGGCTTGCAGTTGTATGCAGGCTCTGCTGCACCCCTGGTGGATGCTGCTTAGCTGTCACTCTGTCTTGAAGTTCCTCTGTGAGAGCAGTTTAGCCCTCAAAAACAGACATGTACATCCACAATCTATGGGCACACAGTGGGCAGTGAGGCTCCCTCATGAGAAACCAAGGCACAGGAACCTACCAGCAGTAGCTGAGACCTGGAATATCAAGCTAGGAATGGGCTAGGTAGGTCTTTTCTGATTTTTTTTCAAATCAAAGCATTTCAAACATGTCCTCCTTGAAAACAAAGAAACAAAACATAGACTGTAGGTCCAGTAACGCTGTATTAGACAAGAGTTAAGAATCAGAATACTGTAGGACTGTGATGGTCCTACATGGGTACAGAAAGCCCCAGCAATCATACAGCTTAGAAGACAGAAACGATTAGGAAGGAAGAAGGAAAGGGAGGGACCAAGAGATAGATAGCAGGTGAAATGCAAAGATGGAAATGATGGAGTTCGACATGTCAAACAACCCCACACAGGGGAAGAGATTGAAGAAATTAGAGTAATGAAAAAGGGCATTACAGAGATCTAGAATAGGTAAGAGCAGAAGCAAGGGAGAAAATTTGAAAGTCTTAACCCCATCTGAGAAGTGTATATCAGAAAATAAATCCATGTTTTTAATCAGGTTTTTTCCTGTCAGCTGAAAACAAATGAAACCTACGCAAGCAATTAGCTTTAGGTAGATCACAGGGCAACTGTGGTATTCCTTTATGCCATCACTCTGCCACAGTGATGAAACATGATTTATGTGAAACATTTGCTGGAGAAATTCCATCAACATTAATAACATTATATAAACAGGAGAAAATAGCAGCTCCTGTGGTCTCCCTTCCTTTCCTGTGCTAAGCAGCTCTGTTGATGCACAGAACTTTTTGAGCAATGTTGACTGTAATTCACAAATTGAATTTCTTTTCACCTTGAGTTCACAGTTGGCATTTAGTTCCTTTTCACTGTATTTGCATTCCAATAAACAGTCATTAATACATGTTTCCTTATCAGGAGCTGTTCCAGTGAGGCTGTTCTAAAAGCTGAGTTAATCGATGGAGTTAATTCTTTGCATTTATACACAACAGGAAGTTTCCCATTGTAAAAACAGGAGGTTTTTTATGGTCTGAGTGGCTTATCACTTCTTAAACTGTCAGTTTAAACTCAGTGCCATTGCTATGTCGTGATAAGCACCATTTACATAAGCAATCCCACTGAAGTTGGAGTGGCTACTCATTTCACTATACTATATGAGTTAACATTTGCAGAAATGAAAAATGTCAGTTTCTCCATTTGTAAAAAAAATACTGAAGAGGACTACAGGTAAATAAATAAGTTCCTGTTTTCTTTTAAATAGATGCTGAACAAAGTTGAATTATATTTTCATTTCTGTTTTACTGCATAATCCCCTCCCATCCCCTGCTGTACAGCACTACAGTGAACAGTTTCTGAAGCAAGTCTCTATTTTTATAAAAGCCCCTCACGTTCCAGTAAACCATAAAACATACACTGAAGACAGCAGCCAGCCCCACTAGTACTTTGTCATTCTGTTGGCATACCTGAGTTTCATTTTGCGTTTTCACTAATATAGACAGGGCACATGCCATTGCTAATGGGAATGACTGAGACACAGCCCCAGGAGCTGTATTTCTTGGGTTGCTTGGTCTGGACACAATCCACAGAAATCAGATGAAAATACCTATGTAGAGTAGTCCTCAATGAGAATTTTGCTGGTTGTTCCCAAGCTTGTAAAGATGATAATGTGGCAAATGCAGGCTTGCAAACTGGAGTATAGTATAAGTCACAAGGTCCCAATGTCTGTGTGGTCTTGGGATTTTGGTCATGGAGTAAATGCTAAAGGGCTGTATTTCAGTTGTGGTTCTAACAGGTGGTATCTTTGTGTACAATATGGTTGTCCTAAACTTCTGCTTCATGAAATCTACTCCCAAACATGTCTATGACTTTTTTTTTTTTCAGAAAGCATTAAAACCATGACTTAGCATAAAAGAAAGTGACCCCATCAATTCAGATCTCCCCTAAATTCACCTAGCTTTTCTCCTAATGAATATAGGATGTCACTAATTTGCTGTGCTTTTGCATGGGCTAAGCTCTCTTGCTGCATCAAACCGTTTCACTTCAACAAAAGTGCAAGCATTTATCTTCTCAGGAATGGTCAATATTGTCTTCTACGTACCATAATGGGGCCAAGCAATTTCTCACACAAAACTTCAAAAATACTGTCATTCCTACACCATTGTGCCAGAAGTCGTACACCAAAGTCATCTGTGTAAGCAACCACATACAGATTAGTTCAAATGAGCTTAATGACCATATAAAATCTGTTCATTTGTATATATGAAACTGGTTGATATTTCTGGTTTGGCAGTACAGACTACATGGCTAATGATGGAGCGAGCAGGGAAAGCGACCACTTTGGCACAGCACTTTTTTCGCAAAGTTGAGAAGTTATTATTATACCTTTTTTCCCTCCACCTTTAATAAGAGAGGAATTTAAAAAAAAAGTTTAGCTATACAGTATGTATTCAACACACTGGTACCATCAGTCTACATACAGACTACACACAAAATTTATGCTTCCATTTCCAAAATTCAGTCATCTTTAGCTAACTACTCACAATGTATGAACGTAACACATGAGAAAACAATGTCATTTTCCCTTGATCTTGACATCCCATGAAAGTTTTTTACTCAGACATGGCTGAAATATCCACTCTCTCTCCTTGCTTGGATGTGTATGGTGCAGATGAGAACATGAAGAGAAGACAAAAAGTGTGCTGGAAAACAAGTCTGACCTGCTACAACAGTTCTTATGCTCCTTTACCTACACCTAACATCATGCAAGCCCCACAAATTCCTTTCTTCAGTCAAAGACCCAATCTGGATAAATACACCAGTCCATGATTAGAGTAATAACTATCAGCAATATAAGAGTGATGAAATAAACTATTTGGGGAATTGAAAGTGCATGAAAAACCTCAGATCCAAACACTTGAATTACTGCAAGAAGTGTTTTAACTCGATTGCAATAAATGCTACCAGTTCTTTTTTTTTTTTTTTTTTGCACTCTGAACAGCAAGGCAAAAGTCCACGTTAAGTTTCCACTCTCGTAAGGTGGTCACTACCTGTGTCCTGTGCTGAACTGAGCAGCTCTGTTACCTTGGGCCACTCGTGAGAAGACACAGATTGCAGCAATGTCATTAGTTTTGAAATTTCTTACGCCTTTTATGCACTTTTAATGCTTTTTACTGCCGGCTGCCAGCATTTAAAACAACAACTTACAAACAAACAAAACCCCCAAGTCTGGTCAAGAAGCTGCAAGTTTTCCCTTTCCGTTCTCCTGACTTGCAGCGCTCCGGAGGGCCGGTAGCTGCTCCCGGCGAGCATCCCGGGGCCCCCGCAGGGACCGCGGGAACGCCGCCGGGGCGGCGGCGCGGCCGGGAGGACGCGGCACGGCAGGACGCGCCGCCTCCCGGCACACAGACTACACTTCCCGTGAGGCCGCGCGCCGGCGCGCGGGCCGCGCCGTGCGTCAGCGCCTCGGGCAGCCAATCGCGGCGCGGCCGCGGCGAGCGCCGTCCGCCGCCAATGTTGTTTTCGCTGAGTCGAGGCGCGGGTGTTGTTGGCGGCGGCGCCATATTGGAAGGGACGAGCCCCCCGCTCTCGATCAGCCCCTGGGCGCGGGCCCGGCCGCCGCCATGCTGTACCTGGAGGACTATCTGGAGAGTGAGTGTGTGCGCGGCGGGGGCGCCGGGCGGCCGGGCACGGCAGGTGCGGGGAAGCCGGGGGGAGCCGCGGCGAGGAGGCGGCGCCCCCCCTCCCCCATGGCGGCGAGTGACTGACTGGCTCCCCCCCCCCTCTCTCCCGCTCCCCCGTGTCCCCGCAGTGATCGAGCAGCTTCCCATGGATCTGCGCGACAGGTTCACCGAGATGCGCGAGATGGACCTGCAGGTGCAGAGTACGTGAGTCCCGCCCCCGCCGCCTCCGCCCGCCCCTCCGCGCCCGCCCCGCTCCGCCCCGCGGGCTCCGGCCCCACCGCCGCGCCCCCGCCGCAGGGCGGGAGGGACAGGAGGGCCGAACGGGGAAGGAAGGAAGGAAGGAGGCGAAGCGGCGCCGCTCCGGCCAGTGCCAGCAGCCCCGCTCGCTCCCCGCCGCCGCCGCTACGCTGCCCCGGGGCGGTGTCGCCCCCTGCCCGTCGCCCGCCCCGGCTCTCCGGCAGCGCCGCTGCGGCACGGCGGGTGCCGCGGCTGTGCCGGCCGCTCCCGGTGTGTCCCGCGAGAGGCGGCGCTGCGGAGCCGCCGGGGCGCTGCGAGGGGCGGGCCGTGCGCCCCCGCCGCTGTCGCGACAGAGCCGGGCCCGCCCCGACCCCCGCCCGCCGCCAGGCCTCGGCACGGGGAGGGTCGTACTGGAGCGGAGCTCCTGGGCTTGTGCTGCTCGCTAAGGCATTTTCGGTGGCACGTCCCAAACTCTTTAGATTTTTGATCCCTAAGAGCAGTGATGGTGGTTTGGAACATGAGTTGTGTCCCGCTCCTTCAGCAGGCAGCGGTGTGCTGTCCCTGAAACTTTCCAGCCAGCTTCCTTAAAATAGCACATGTAAAGGTGCTCTTTGTTCTCCCTGTAGTGCCCTAGCTGACACAAAACCAAATGTTCTTTATAAGTACACTTTAGGTTTTATACAAGTTATATTTTAGATGAATATAATTACATGCTTTGTATAAATATATATTATATAATTACAGTATATATAAACATATAGATATACAAAGTATATTATTTATACTTTGGGGTATGTACAAATATACTTTGTTTCTTTTAGATCACTTTATATCTCTGCTTGTATCCTGAAGTAATACACTGCCTTATGCTGTTTTCAGGATGCACTTTTTCATCTTTTCTAATGCAGTCTGACTTAGATGTCCTTTAATATCTAGTTAGCTCTTGTGGTCACTTAACACACAGTTAATACAGTTATTATCTATAACTGTGATCCAAAGGTCTTCATTAATGCAAATATTATTGCACAAGAGATGAGAGGGATCATCAATATAGAAGCATTGGGCTATTGTAAAGAGGACTGAGAGAAAGAGCAAAGGTTGAAATAACAAGGGAATGCTGTATAGGAGTACGGAATGCAGCACTAAGGGGGAAGAGTTCTTTTAAACTGTAGTTTAACCTATAATACTTTAAAGTGTAATCTTAGGCTTTCCCTTGGATATTTACTTTGGTAGACCCAGCAGGTCTGTTTAACAGACCCTATTGACACACATAGAAGTGGCTATAGCATTTTTTTGGTATACTGTGACCCAAATGTTGTCTTAGGTTCAGTGCTTAAAGCTGTGGGAAGAGTCATGGTTCTTTATGGAAGATAACACCTCTGAAGTCACTTATCACCAGGGAGCACCTGGAGAGGGTGTGAGCAGCTCACTGATTAAGGTAGTTTGGAATAAGTTCACAAATTTTACTTTTGTTCCATAGGGAGGCAAAGAAGCTAGTAGGGTTTTTTCTAAGTGTGTTTCAGAATTGAGCCAGCTAGCATTGCCAAGGTTGCAGGAGTGTCATTTCCTCTTCTTTAACTGGAAATTACAAATAACACTCCATATTGTATTACTGGAAATAGCTAATGACACTGAGTATTGTATACTAGGACCAACCTTGGGCACAGAGAAAAATTCTCTCAGACCTTGGTACTTTTGTTATTTTTGCACAGTGAGTGACAGAGCATCCAAAGACATTTACAAAACTACTGGACTAGCATCTCTTTAACATCAGTTGCCAAACAGCCCCATGCAAACCTGGAGGTTGTTCTCATGCTATGATATAGTGACTTGCTGCAAAGATTCAGTGTCTTGAAGGTACTTGAAAACAGTAGTTTGATGAGTGATGCTGTCCCATAAATGAACATGAATTGTAATTCAGAGATACCTGTGCTGCTCTGTTTTAGAGTCAGTGTTGACTTAATGTTCTGTCCTATTTAGACTACTTGGACTCCTAATGGTGCAGGTGCTGCTGTTTGTTGTTGGAAGAAATAAGATGTACTTTCTGTATGTTCTGCTATGACTGCTGTGGGAAAAGCAAAGATCACTGGAGTTGTAACTTGACTCTTGAGCTTTAACCGAGCTCTACATGAAGCATAAAATATGTTTCTCTGTTTAAGTTCAAGTCATGGATTATCAGGCCTTTATGGTAAAACATGAAACTCTGGAAAGAAACCTCTCTTCTAATAGATTTTCTGGTAACTCCCTTGAGAAATCTGTTGTAAGAAATTAGTATCTCAGAATATAGTATCACAGTTGGATTAAAAAGGTTGGGAGCAAGAAAAGGTGGATGAACTTGAGTGTGCCAGAGAGAACTTTTCATATAATTTCATAGATCTGACCTTCACTTCCCTTTGCCTTTTCTACCCTTTTATGAGAGACCAGGTTTCTGTGGAAGTTTTCACTTATGCAGTTTCACACAGACTGGATAACGTGTCCTCAATAAAAAGTGAAGAGGAAAGATTTTTTTTTTGTCATTTCTTGTCTATGGAGCTCTTAGAATAACTGTCATCTAAGGTGTTAGGGCTCTGGGATAGGAGATAGAGCATTTAGTTTGTTGGCTTTATGGACTGAATTGTTGTTTGGTCAAAGAGCAAAGATTTGAGAAGCCTCCATGTAAAGTGTGTGCTTCTTGATTGCCTTTTAGGCATCTTAACTTTCTCCCTGGATAACATGGTGCATGTGTAAAATGCTCATTGTACGGATTCTCCCATCTTTAGCCTGTTTTACACCAAAACTGTGACTGCTTTGTTTGGATGTAAACAAAGTTGATGTGAGCCTGTGTCACATCATGGCTTGGGATTAATGGTGTGAGTTGTTAGGTTTCTGTTGGGTTTGATGCTGGATGTTTCCAGCATATGGAAAAATGATGAATGTTTTTGATCATTTAGTATGAATGATTTTCAGTTGTTTATATAGATCATTAGTTTTAGCTATGAATTCTCAGAGAGTGAAAAGACCTTTGGCCTCCGTTGGATTTTAAGAGTTAGTCATACTTGGGGATTCATGAGCTTCTTAAACTAGATAATTCACTTTCTTTTTTTTTTTTTTTGGCAAGAGATGATGCCTGTCATGCAATTCAGTTTTGATGGTGGTTTCTGGAAAGTTTTTTAGCTGTTTTACACCCAGAACCTGAAGTGTGGGTAGTTGAAACTGCTATCTGGACAGTATTGCTGAGAGTGCTGTGAAAAAAAATCAGTATTTTCATCTACCCTGACATTAACAAGGCTGTCAAAGCAGGTTGGACTGAGGCAGCTGTATGTTTTTGGAAATATGTAAGCTGTTGTGTGCACAGCTGTTGAAGTAGCAAACTCAGTGGGAGAAGGGTGAAGGGAAAGGGAAGGGAATCCCTGTTGCTGTCTTGACAAAAAAATGAGAAAAATAACTTGTAACTGACATTTTCCTTTCTAGAGATAGTTAATGTTAGAAAATTGGCAGTTTTATTTTTTCCCCTTACGATATTTCTGAATTTCATGTGAGAATACTGTCCAAATAGTATTTCATCAGTGATTTACCCCTGTGGGGGTGGGGGAGTAACTTGTGAATGGTTTGCCCTGACTCTTCCTAGCATACAATGGAGAGGGCCTTGATTTAAAGGCAGTGACTTTGCTCTTCAGTTGCTCTACCTTTTTGAGGCACTAATTTTTTTCAATTATTTGGTTTTGTATTTGACTGTTTCTCTTAGGAGAATATTTTGTTTCCTGCTCAGTTTGTAACTGGCTAGAATGTTCCAAAGTCAGCAATCTAGAGCCCTGGGTGAGGAGTTTGGGTCATGCTTTAAGTCACTACCACTGCTCTTAGGGACAAAAAACCTTTAGAACTTGGAGTCCTGCCTGTCCCATGCTGGAGAGCACAAGAACCTTGATGAGAATACTACCAGAATGCAATTCTGCTTCTTGGAAATAAAGGTAAATATTTCCCTCCGCTGTCCACTGTTGCTTGGTTGTTTTGGTTTTTGCCTTTTTTTTCCTCTCTAATAGTTTGCACCTCAGTCCTGTCCACTTTGTTTGAGAAAAAAACCTCCCGTTATTTCCTAATGTTTATGCACATGAGAAGATAATATTTGTCTTAATCTTTTCCTATGCTGCAGATGCAATGGATCAGCTTGAACAGAGGGTAAATGAATTTTTTATGAACGCAAAGAAAAACAAACCTGAATGGAGAGAAGAACAAATGACATCAATCAAAAAAGTAAGGATATTACAGGAGTGGGTCACATTTTTCTTTTGCAAATTAAGATAGCCTTAGGAAAAAATAGCTTATGATTGATGGAGACTAAAGTGTTCAGAACTATGCCTTCCCTTGGGCTTTCATAGAGATGGGTAGAACTACCTCGGAGGAGAAAAGTAACTGAAAGGTTTCTTTGATCAAGCATTTCTCTCAAGTTTTACCCAGTATTTGCTAACATTTTAAAAAATATGATCCTGAAATGGCGAGCAAACCAGGTCCTAAATTTGCAGCTCAGATTTTTTGGTTCCCCTTATGTGACATGAAGTTTTGTAAGTTAATTTGTTTTCTTTTAGAAAATAATTTTCAAGGTAGATTTAGCATTTCCTGTGATTTTGCCTCTGTCCATTTACATGTTATATATATGGTATATATAGCTTGAGGGAGGGAGGAGTAAGAAGGTGGATGTGTTCTGTCTTTCAGTACTTGGGCATTGGTGGTGGTATTTTTTGCAGTGTAGTCCATCATTTTGTTGGGAGAAAATCCTCTGCAGTTTCTTACACTGACTACTTCAGCCTATTATTTGGTTGTTGAATTAATGCAAATAGATCTCTGTATTTTAAAAAAGAAAAAGTCAAAGCTCTAACTTAACTAGAATAAATGAAAATTTGCTTTTGACTTTAGTTGAACCAAAATTTCAAGTAGTTTTCGCCTAAGCAAGGCACTGTTCATTGGAAATTGAGAATTAAAAAGCAGTAAAATCTATTCAAATCTAAAGTAAAAACATGTGAAAACATATTTTTTAAAAAAATATTTTGTCTGTGAATTTTCATTGGTTAGAGCAGATTTTTAAATTGGATTACTTTAGTCAAGTTACACTTATGAGTTATATAAATTTATTTTAAAATAATTTTAACTATATACAGCATTGTCTCTAACTGCAGTGTTGGAAGGGCCTCCATGCGCAGTACTGTTCAGCATCTTTTTGAAGAGCAGTAGAATCTACAGTGGTCTTGAAAATCTGTAGGAAGTAAAAGACATAATCTCATTTTAAGTCCATTACTTTATGCTCTGTAATATAAAATAAATCCAAGATTATTTCTTTTCTGGTAACATTTCTTGCAGAAATATAAATATCACTGTAGGAGGAAGTGTCCCCATCTTGTAGTTTGCTTTTTCTAAGGCACAGACAATAAGTTGATATATATTATGTCTCTCATTTAAAATTTAACTAATTGTTGTTTAGAGTAAAGTTTCACAGGCTTTCTCAAAACTGACTTGAATTTCTCCTTTTAGCTTATATTTTGTGTTGGATAAAAATAGCTTAAAATTAATAGTGGAAATTAATTTAGTTATGTTCATAACTTAAAGATTCTCTTTAACAGGATTATTATAAGGCTTTGGAAGATGCAGATGAAAAAGTGCAGCTGGCTAATCAAATATATGATCTGGTAAGTGGACACAAGACTTGTGGTGATTTACCTACATTTATGCCGTAAGGAGTTTTAAGTATTTTGATAAGCTGTGCTACCTGTACTTCTGTTATCTGCATACAGATATTTTGCTGGTGAAAGAAACATTTAATATTTTATTGACTTTTAAGAATTTTGTTATTTTTGTAGTAAGTGTCACTTAAATACAAAACAAAGAAAGAAGATTAGAAATCGCAAGTTTTTAATGCGTGGCTTTGGCCTGTTTAGGAAACTGGTTGAAACAGTTCTTCGGGATGCAGTCTTCAGGGCAGAGTCCAGGAAGTCTGGACAATGTTCAGTAAGAACATCTTAAATGTATGTGAGCAGGCTGTCCCCACATGCCCAGAAAGAAGCAAGCAGGAAAGGAGGCTTGCTGGGCTAAATAGAGAGCAATAGCTTTAACTCAGGGAGAAAGAAAAGACTGTATCATGTCTGGAAGAAGGGACAGGCAACTTGGGAGGCCTACAAGGATGCTGTGAGTATATGCAGGGAAAAAATTAGAAGAGCCAAAGCCCAAGTAGAACTTAAAAGTGCTACAAAAGACAAAAATATTTTATAAATATATCGGCAACAAAAGGAGGGCTGAGGAAAAATCTCCATCCTTTACTGGATGCAAGGTACTTAATGCCTTCTTTGCCTCAGTCTTTAATAACAAGACCAGTTGTTCTCAGGATAACCAGCCCCCTGACCTGGGGAGCAAAATGAAGGCCCCATAATCCAAGGGTCAGTGACCTGCTATGCCACTTGGACACACAAAGGTCCATAGCCCTGATGTGATCCACACGAGGGCACTGAGGGATCTGGTGGAAGAGCTCAGTGAGCCACTTCAAGTCGTTTGGTAGAGGTCACACATCATTGGGAATTAGGAAATGTAATGCACATGTACAAGAAGAGTCAGAAAAAGGATCCAGGAAAATACAGGCCTTTCAGCCTGACTTCAGTGCTGGGGAAGGTCATGGAGGAGATCACCTTGAAAGCCATCCCCCAGCATGAGCTGGACAGCCAGGGTTTAGGAAAGGAAGGTCCTGCTTGTATGGGATGACCTGATCTCCTCCTTTGACAAAGTGACCTGCTTAGCAGATGTGGGAAAGGCTGTGGACGTTGTCTACCTGGACTTTAATAAACCCTTTGACACTGTTTCCTACAACATTCTTCTGACGAACCTGACTGCTCATGGCTTGAACAGGTGCACTATTGGCTGGGTAAAAAACTGGCTGGATGGCTGGGCCCAGAGCATGGTGGCACATGGGTTTGGAAGTTTAAGTATATTTACTTTACATTTTCTCAGACCCTGCAAGTCAGACTGCACTCAAATGTAGTAGACATAAAACAACTGCTTTATTTTCACAGCACCTAACCAGAAGTTTGTTCCATAAGTTGGAACTTATACCCTCTCTTTTGGTTAGCTGGTAACTGGAAAAACCTGTTCAGTTTTTGATAGAGACAGATATATTTTGCTGGATGACTGCAGACATAGAAAGCATTTGGAACATAGTGTTTCTTTTCATGATAGTAAGTTCTGGGGGTTTTTGTTAATTTTTAGTACCTAAGAGCACATCATGGCTTACTAAAATGCACAGGAATCTCTACACTTTCACTTAAGACTCTGTTTCCCCAAAGCAGCCCAACCTCTTCTAAAGTCCATGTCATGTACTGTTCTTTCTCTTCTCCTTTGTATTTGCATATCCACAGCACCTCCAAGTCCTCTTCATCTTTTTTCTCAAGAGAGACACTTATCACAGCATGTTGGAGCACTGCCTGTGCTATTTTGGTGTTAACACCAGTGTCTCTGCTGAGTGAGGGAAATGGAGGTGACCAGGAAGATACGCTTCTCTGTGTTACTTTACGTGCTTAGCGCTACATGGCATAAAATTTCTGGAAGGGAAATATTTAGCAAGCGTGAGATTAAGGATGTAGATGTTCATGTTCCAGAACAGGATGCTATTTATTGTTGCTTTGTCTAAAAAACAGGTGGACCGTCATTTGAGAAAATTGGACCAGGAACTTGCTAAATTTAAAATGGAACTTGAAGCAGATAATGCTGGAATCACAGAAATATTAGAGAGACGTAAGTATGCATGATTTTCTTTAAGAACTTGACACGCTTTCTGTCAATTTGCAAAATTAAAATATCATAGGCTTGTTAGTGGCTGGCAGTATTCCCACTTGTTTTAAAACTGTGTTTTAACCCACTTATCATCAGTGATTCTCAAATTTTAGTTTCAACATCAATTGTTACCAGTGAAGTCAAAGTACAACTGAGTAATTAGAATAATTTTTTTCACACAACTGTTGCACTTGTGAATTGGTGACTGTATCTGACAGATACAGAATTTTTTAGACCTGTTTTTAATGACTGGTGGTATTTAGAGAAGTACTTCAGTCTAAGCCTGTCACCTCCCCAGTTGCAAGTGTCCTGTTTCTTCCTTGAATTGATTGCGAGCACATTGAGGAGGGTCTTTAGTTTAGTTTATTAGTCTTCAGTTTATTTTAGTTCTAGGTGTGGAACGTCAAATAAAGTTAGATACTTGGTGGTTTTATTTTCTTAAAGGGGCGAGAATGGGTTGTTTTATAATGGTATAGTGAAGGAAAAGCATTTTAGGTAAGAAACCTGCATGTTGAACAAATACAGCAATGCTGGTGATAAGAATGTGAACAAAAATGTAATGTGACAGCTTTTTTGACTAACTTGGTGTAGAAGAATCTGGCTTTTCTATACACATCAGCATTTAGACATCAAATTTGAATGTCATTTTGATAAATTTCTGAGTTGATTTAATTACTGTGATTATGGAGGCAGTGGTTGTCCTTATAGCCAAAGGTAGTGAAAAGTAACTTAAATAACTTGAGGATATTGGGAATAAATATTCTTTCTTAGAACTTTTTGTGGCTTTGTCATATAAATTGGGAGTTTTGGGATATTTTATTTGTAATTGCTATTATAAATAACAGGCACAAAGAGAAAACTGTAAATTAAATGCTTTTAATGAATTAGCACCTACAGAAATGATGAGTTTATTTTAGTGGAAATCCCAGCTGTTTATCTTCTGTTGAGCTTTGTGTTTGGAGAGGTTGCTAGATAGGATTTCAAGAACTCAGAATAGAAAAGCACCAAACTGCATGTGGCATCTTTCAGGTTTGTTTAGGTTTGGTTTAAATAAAGCTAAAAGTGGAAGCCTCTAAATTTTTTGACTTTCAGAATAAATGCATAAAGCTGAGGTCCCGCCAGAGGGCAGCCTTTGGGCGAGTTCATGATGTGATTGAAGGTTGCTCAGCCAAAATAACTCCTTATGCTTTGAACTTCTTCTAGAATAATTTTATTTAAGGTTTTGTAATACACTTATGTATTACTCATATACTCATGTATTTCAGTACTTTTTGAAAGCACCGAAAAAAGTAAAGAAATGTTGAAGCTACAGATTTTGAAAAATTAATGTCACTTGCTTTCTTGAATGGTCTCCTAGGTAAATGTGAGTTAGTACGTATTGCATCTGCTTCAGATTTTTTTAGCCAGAGATTGATGCACAAAGTGCTAATGGAAATTTATAGTAAAAATCTCTCCTATATTGCAATTATTTAGCCTCATCTTACGAGAAATGTTATTCCTAGATGTAGACTTGCATTTGTGCCTCCCCGACTTTGTAGGTGGTGGTTTTTTTCTTTGCATTAACTGTTCTTTGTATATTAAGTGTTAGGAAAATTTGGATAATGGTAGTGAAGTTCTTCCTGTTGAACATTAAATCATCTGGAAATACATTGCTATTGCTTCCATTTTGACAAGATGGACTCAGTGGAACAAAATGTCTTGTTTACATAGTTGACCTGTTACAGTTTTCAATTCATTTTGGTGTAGTTTTGGTGCAGCCATCCTCCAGTCATCACCACCTTGTGTGCAACTAATTTGAATAAGTGGCATCTTGAGGGCAATATTGTTTGTTCTCCTTATTGACCTTGATTTTAACTTCTTGATTTCAGTAGTTTAACACTAGCACTTACCAATTTTTATTTTAAAGCTAATCTCACTGGCTCCTTGTTGTACGGTAGGAGGGGTTTCAACTCTGGCAAAAATTCTTATGATTAAAATAAATATAACTGCATAGTGATTTGATTAATATTATAAAGATTCACTTAGTATCTAAAAGTCGAAAGCATGGCAATGACAACTCCGAAATTTTCCTAACCTTTTTACCTCCACTTAGGGTCTCTGGAGCTGGATACACCATCACAGCCTGTGAATAACCATCATGCCCATTCTCACACTCCAGTAGAGAGTAAGTATTTCAGACTTTAAAAAAATGGCCACTTACATTTCAAGGGGAAAAAAAGGCATGATAAATGATAATAATATCTGTTAAGAAGAAGTGCAAGAATGAAATAGTAAGGTTTTGCTAGTGGAAATCAGTTGAAAGTGTTGGTTTTTTTAGTTTGATTTTCAAGCTGAATAGGTTTTACATTGAAGTTCCCTCCATTTGTTTCATTTAGAAAGGAAACACAATCCATCTTCTCACCACAGTACAACAGATCATGTTCCTGAAAAGAAGTTTAAATCTGAAGCTCTTCTATCTACCCTGACTTCAGATGCTTCTAAAGAAAATACACCAGGTAATCCTAATTGTCTTTCCTTTCATTGGTCTTTAATTAAAAGAAGAGAAACTTTTGAGTTAGTCTTTTGAAATCACAAGATGGGTAAGGTTGGAGGGGACTCTAGTTGGTCATGTGGTTCAACCTACCTGCTCCAAACAGTGTCATGCCAGATCACGTTGCACAGGATTGTGTCCAGACAGTTCAGAGATATCTTCAGTGAGGAAACTCCAGCTCTCTGGCAGTCTGTTCCAGTGCTGAGTCACCCACACAGTAAACAAGTGTGTCATTATACTCAGATGGATCTTCTTGGGCATCGGTTTCTGCTTGTCCTATTTGCTTGGCACCACCCAGAAGAGCCTGGCTCCATCCTTCTGATGCTCTTCCTTCAGATGCTTATACACATTGATGAGGTCTGCTCTCAGTTGTCTCTTCTTGAAGCTGAACTGGCCCAATTCTCTCAGCCTTTCGTCATTAGGAAAGACGTTCTCCAGCCCCTTAATCATCTTCGTAGCCCTCTGCTGAACCTGCTTCAGGAGCTCCTTTTCTCTTGTGCCGAGGAGCCCAGAACTGGGCACAGCACTCCCAATGTGGCCTCACCAGGGCTGAGCAGAGGGGCAGGATCACCTCCCTTGACCTGCTGGCAGTGGTTTTCCTAAGAACTTTCCAGGTTCTTGGCCACACAGGCACACTGCTGGCTCACAGACTGCGTATTGTCTGCCAGGACCCCCAGGTCCTTCTCCATGGAGCTGCTTTCCAGCAGATTGGCCCCCAGCCTGTACTGGTGGAGGGGGTTATTCTGTCCCAGGTGCAGGACGCTGCACTTCTCTCTGTTGAATTTCAGAAGGTTTCTCTTTGCCCATTTCCAACCTGTCAAAGTCCTTTTGAAGGGTTGCAGAGAACTCTGGGGTATTGGCCGCTCTGCCTGGCTTTGTGTCATCAGTGAACTTGCTGAAGAGGAATCTGCCCCTTCATCCAAGTCATGGATATGGTTATATAGTAACTGAGCCCAGTATTGAACCCTGGGGGACACCACTATTGACAGGCCTCCAACGAGACCCTGTGCCATCGATAACAGCCCTCTGGGATCGGCCATTCAACTAGTCTTCAATCAGAGGCTCATACTCTTTCCTCTGGGATTTTCAGTCACTTGAAACATGAGATACTGCAGGCACTGTTGCTCATCTGTGTTGTCCATGAAGCAGGTCGGTTTTGTTGTCATTTAACAGCTGTATGTTGGCTGTTCGTTTTTATGTATGCTGCTTCAAAGAAGATAACAATACAGTTTCATTCAGCCAGTAGTAATAATATAAGAGATCAATGCATTATTATTTTGGAAAAAAGAAATGCATACAACAATTTCCAAAGTAAAGGAAAAGAATTTTCACACCTCTTTTTTTTAAAGTGTTGGTCTGACGTAGCATTTGACTACAATAAAATAAAATTTTTCATGTGTTGTCTGTGTCAAAAGAGGCAAGAAGCCTGTTTTGTAAATGAAAAAAAGCCACAACTTTCTGCCCATTTTCAAAATTAAGGTGTTTCTTAGTTTCTTTTCTGAAAATAAAAGATTATGAGAGGTTATAGTAAGTAAACTAACTACCTTATATTTTGGAATTTAGCAGTGTTCATGAGTTTTAAGTAGTGTCCCTCATACCTATTTCACTCTTCTTTTGAAGGAACTTCCCATGAAGTTGCAAAGAAAATGTAACTATAAGCAGCTGTCATTCTATAGATGGCCATGGAAATCTGTGTTACATTAAAACTGTGATTTGTAGTTTTTAGAATTAAAATTGTTAAAGTTTGACTTCAGAAACAGTATAGGTGTACAGTCAAATTCTTACTCTCTTGATGGTCAGTCAGCATTGTTTCAATATTGACAGATACAGCAGCTGCATCTGTTCTTTGATAGCTGAGTATGATAGTGAGAGCTGTCTTTCTAAAAGGACTTCTTGCACTTGAGGACAGGGAGGGAACAAACTTCTTTTTCTCCTTAAATACTGGCTGTGTCAAATTACCTTTAAAACCTTTTCTCCAAATTATTAGACTGCTCTGATGCGTAAACAGAGTTCCTACTCTTTCACTGGTTGTCATATATAACGCTTCTTAAAATGCAAAGGAATTTAGTTTCATTTTGAATTTCATAAATGTGTTCTATTCATCAAGGGTGTCGAAACAGTAATTCATCATCCTCTTCAAACAATGCATACAATACAAACTCTTCTCAACCATTGGCATCATATAACCTGGGCTCATTATCTTCAGGATCGGGGGCCGGTGCAATTACCATGGCAGCAGCTCAAGCAGTGCAAGCCACAGCACAGGTAATGTCAAAATATTCTTGTCACTCTGCCATCTGCTATTGATTAAGAAGAAAGGCTAATGACTTTATTTTTTTTAAAATCTGAATTCCCATGATCCCTTTCAGCTTTTGTTTATATGCCACAGTTTCATCCTGTATAAATTGCCTAAAGGGACAGCTTGTTTTCTGGCTTTTCCTGGGGGATATTCTTACCCATTTTGCTGCTTACTGTACATCACTTTGTTAACAAGGTAACTAATGAACCTGTGCAGATAATTAGCAGTTAGCAGTTGTCTTGTGTCAGAGCTTTACTGTGTAATCTGATACAATATCAGTATTCTTTTTAGATGAAGGAGGGAAGACGAACATCCAGCCTAAAAGCCAGCTATGAAGCATTTAAAAACAATGATTTTCAGCTTGGAAGAGAATTTTCATTGTCCAGAGATTCAGCTGGATATTCATCATCAGCTCTGGCATCTACGTTAACACAGACATTAAGTTCATCAACCACAGATTCACGAAGTGGCAGGAAAAGCAAGTAGGTTTTCTTACTTGTTGACTGCAAGTATAGCTTTTAAGGCAGCTAAGCTTTCTCTTAAAGGTCACGGGCCATAATAGAAATACTTTGTATTTAATATCTGTGAGGGAGGATCAGCAGAAGGCAGTTATTGCCTGCTGGCCATTTTTTTTTTTCAAGGCTGTGTTCTTTAGTCCTCTCACTTCTTTTTGTTTAAGCAAACACACTCCAAGCGTGTAAATAAATGTCTTGATTTGCTTTTTCTTCTATGATACAGTCAAAGTTCTTCCCTCATTTTTCTGTGTTCTGTAGAGATTTGACCTAACAGCAAATATTGGGAATTACCATGCAATGGTTTGTAGATGGTTTTGAAATAATCTGCATATTTGCTTCATGCCAGATCACAAATAAACCAAACACTTTCTGATGGCTGATCAGAAAATGGAATAAATTTTATTTCTGATTAAAATGAAGTTTTAAAACATTTTAACCATCAGCGTCACAACACACGGTGACTGCAGTCTCAACTTGTACTTGAAATAATTTGTCTCAAAATGCCCATCCTTTTAAACTGACATGAGTTTTTTTTCTCATAGAGATTTATGTGTGTTCCCAGCTCAGTTAATAATACTGTTTTAGAAGGATTTTTCATCTATGGATAGATTTAGTGTCAGATCTCATCTATAAGCAAAAGCATAAAATTTTTATTCTGGCACCATGCCTATGGAGTGATTGGTAATGCTTGAGTGTAGGTTAACAGAGAATCAGTCATCTTCAAAACAGTTACCTGCTGTACATGACATATGACATTATTTAGATGTAAATTCCTGTTTCATTTGTAATATAATTTTTATGGGGACTTGACACCAAGGCTGTTAATGGAAAATTTTGTGAAGAAAAGCATTCATTAAAGCCATTTGACAGTTTAGAGCAGTTAAAATCTATTGATTAGAACAGCATATTTTGCACTTGTAAGCGGGAATGACTTGTTTGCTTTTCCAAAGAGCATTCAGAGGGTCCATTCCAATGCTTGCAGTAGTTGAATGAAATCTGTTGGCTTTGGGATTTACATACTGCAGTATTTCAGAGTTAACAAAGTACTTGTTTAGTGATTCTTTCACTTGGCAGGAAATAAATTTAAATCATGTATGTTATTTTTTCCTTTTTTTTTATTCCTTTCCTCAGAAACAACAACAAATCCTCAAGTCAGCAGTCCTCGTCATCATCTTCTTCTTCCTCTCTATCATCATGTTCTTCTTCATCTGCACTAGCACAAGAACTGTCTCAGCAAACAGCAGTAATACCAGAGTCTGATTCTAATAGCCAGGTTGACTGGACCTATGATCCCAATGAGCCACGTTACTGCATTTGTAATCAGGTAAGAATAGCCTCCAGCCTGCTGGTTTGATGTAATTGAACTTCCTTCTCTGGCTGCTAATTTTAAAACATTGTGTTTTTACCCTTGAAATTCTGATCTGTTTTTCTTTACTTACTGGTGCTACGAATATTATCAATTCAAGCTAAAAGTGGTAGGTTTCCTACTGATGTGACATACCTGGAATGTTTAAAATCTGTTAGTGGAGACTTCAGAAATAATTAAATTAAAAATGGAAAGGTCTCACCATGAATTTAATGAAAATGTTCGGTTAGTAAGGAATTTATGTTCTCCTGTTTCCCCATAGAAAGCAAAAACCACCAAACAAACCAAACAAAAAAAGCCCCACCAAAACCCCAAGTATCCCATAAACTTAAAAAAGCCCAAACAACCAAACAAAAACCTAATTTTAGATAAGCTACCCAGAGAATGAATGACAACATGAGAAACTTACTTAAAATGCCTGTTCTTATTTCAAACACTTTTAAGAGAGTTGGCTTTTAAAGATTTGATTGTTTCCAGTAAAGTGCTTGAAATTGTCATGTGTGCAAGGGAAATAGCAGACATCAATGTAATCTTGAAAACTAGGCTGAGCACTGTTGTTTTTATCAAAATGTACTTCATTCAGGTTTTGAGTGCTGACTTTTTTTTATCCTACCTGAAATATGCAGATGCATCTTCTTTTGCACAAACGATTTTTGAAAATCAATTCACTATGACCAAGATGGTGTAACAAAAGCCCCGCACAGGCCATTTGCTTAAGAGTGAAGAGGATCCTTAAGAGACATGATTCTTGTGGGTCCCTTCCAATATCCTTCCACAATATTTTGTGGTATCTGTGATACCTGTGAAAAGGTATCTGCTGCTGTTAATGGAAAGACTCCTTAAAGGAAAAAACTTGAATGTTAGCCCTTTGAAAATGTTGATTGCTTTTAATTAATAATACAATTATTAAGAATGGAATTTTTTTTTCTTACTAGGTGTCCTATGGTGAAATGGTAGGCTGTGATAACCAAGATGTAAGTAACAAAGTTCAGAGGGCTCATGAGGGGCTTGTGCATGTAAATGTTTTTTGCAGAAGTTACTTTTCTTTTAAAGTTGGTTTTTGAGTAGATTGTTTTAGAGTAAAGTGTGTATGTTTTGAACCACCCTTAGGAAACTTCTCATTTCTCCCCACAGTTCAGGTTCTTTTAGAAACCTTCAGCCTTTACTGGGTTCAAAAATACTTTACTTCAAAATGCCTTTTATTTCTCTGAATGTTTTATATTAGATATTACTATTACATATTATTTTTTATTATTATATTTATTACTGTGTATTAGCTGTGTTTAGCTAGTAACAGTTGTCTTCTTCAAATAAAAAAGTTTTAAAAGAGCAGTTGTATGTAATCATGTATTTACTGAAACACTACATTTAAACAGAAATGAGTGATAAGATTACTTTTATGTCACTTAGTATTGTCAAACTAAGTCTTTCAAAGCAAAACATAGTTATTTTTCTCTGTTATATGAGTCTGTATATGACTCCTAACAATTTTTATCACTCTCCTTAGTTTATTTGAGTGTATGATAGAGACTGAGATCTTCATCTCTTGTCCTTTTGTCCTGTGATTTGTATGAAAAGCAGAATCTATGCTTTTTACTTGTGTTTCATTTTCCTAGAATTGGATTTGTGATAGGCACTGTGAAAAAGAAACCAAACAAATCCCAAACCGTCTAACTCTCTCTTTACAGTGCCCTATTGAGTGGTTCCACTATGGATGTGTTGGACTGACAGAAGCACCGAAAGGGAAATGGTACTGTCCACAGTGTACAGCTGCAATGAAGAGAAGAGGCAGTAGACATAAATAAGATTCTTCATCTGGAAAACAAATTGTGTACTAAAGGTTTTATAGAGGACTTAGGAGGGGAGGGGGAACTCTCACAACACCTCCTTGCAACCACTGAAGAGTTAACATAGCAGTCATAGAGTGGTGGGGCTTAATGGAAAGGATCTTAAAGATCATCTGGTTCCAACCCCCAGTCGTAAGATCATGGTTTTGCTAGTCATGTTTTAACATTCTGAGTAAATTATTTATGCACCTTGATGTGCTACAGATACTATTCCAGTGAGCCTTGGATTATTCCAGTGGCCAACATATGCAGACATTTGTACTATCAAACCATTTTCTCTAAGCACTGGGCATTCTACAATTATTTAATCTTCAAAGAATTCCGGTAAGTCAAGGTTTTAAATGTATGTTTTATATACAAGAGATATATTCTGCTGCATGTACTGTACTCAAGAGCTGTTACGTAACACTATGTATATAAATGGTGCAAAAAGTCAGTGCTTCTGAAAAGAAAAAAGAGACAATGTTTTTAAAATGCCTTTATAGCTTTGGTTCTTTATGAAACTTAATTCAGCAGGCTGAAGAAAATGGTTCTTGTATACAGCGGGCTGTTGTCCTTTAGGGTACTTGAGTATGTAAAAACAAAAAAAATGCTGTAGAATAAAACAAACTTGTGCCATTAGTCTTTATATGTTTCTGCTCCAGAGAAGGAGGGGGCCGTAAGAGGAAAAAAAGGTGTTAAAGTGACAATAAATTTTTATACCAAATGTGTTTATTTTTTTGTGCAAGTAATCCTTTAAATTTGAATTGTATTAGGTGTAAAATAAAACAACCTCAACTCCTTAAATTAATGTTTTCTGTACCTTTGTCAGAAAAAAAGTCTGTCCCTGAAATGGTTTCACTAACAAATTTCCTTTTATTGTGTTTCTATGGCTCTTTCAGGGAGCAGCACTGAACAGAAACAAGGTTTTTACTCCTATTTTCTAATTTCTCCTTCCTTCCTATATTAGAAAAAAAAATACACTTTCCCTTTGGATTAAAGATTTTACTACAGGCTGGAGGAGTGTGGCCTTCATGTGGTAGCTTTCCAGACCTGTGAAGAGGAGAAGAGAGGGAGAGAAGCAGTGTTCCATTGCATGACCATGCAAATACTGTCAAGGGAATAAAAACAGACAGGCCCATTAGTAATAGGAGTACGTGCAAAGAATGAAACCAGGATTCTGTCACAGCATTTTTTTTTAAATGAAAGAAGTAGGCATTTAAAGTCCATGAACTGGGGAAAAGTAGGTGTGTAAGAAGGGAAACATGATTATGGATGATAAATAGACTTTGGTAAAAGAATAGAGTAGAGGTTGGGGAAAATAACAAGGAGCAGTTTAACTAAGATTCCATTAAAACTGGGAACTGAACCCACTGTATATATTTCTGTGGAAATCTCAGTCTAAAAAAAAACCACTTGAGGACTAGAATATCTGGTTTTAAGCGAGGCTATTGAGACGATGGAGATAACGAATTGTTTGTTCTGTGGGAAACTGGTGCCGTGCTATGATTTGAAATTAAATAAGCAACCAATAATCCAGGCTTCCCAAGACTGAATCTCTTTATGGCTATGAAGTTAGCCCATTCAGAATTAAGACCATATATAGCAAAATCTCTCACTCTGCTGGTAACCACACCTAACAGAAAACAAATCCAAATAAAAATTTCAGTTTTGAGTGAGAGCATTGGATCACTGTTTCATTGGAGAATATAAATTATCTTTTTCATTGGCAAATGAGTTAGAGAAAACACAAGAGGAAAAACCTTAGTATTTTGTGTCAATGTTAAGAAAATAGAAATGGACAAATATGAAAAATGTGGAAAAATTTACAATACCTAAGTCAAAGATACAGAACAATAAAACCTGTACATGTTTATGTTTTTTTCTAAACAAGCTTACAGGTCAGCAGGTGATTAGAGTGTAAAAGCACTGAGTAGTATGAATATACATATTAAGAGAGCTCATGCCTCACAGTCAGTATAGTTGCTGGACAATTCCATGAGTAGACAAGTGTGGGTGTTTAGGCAAGGTGTCTCATTAAAGCTTCTTTGAAAAAAAGTGATGCATTGCTTGAAGAGTAGAAGTCCCTTAGTTGGGACAGTGGGCCATCCACATGGCTATTTGCGAAATAGAATGATAAAGAGTAAAGGAGAAAATCAGAATACTCACAACATGCTGCTAAAGGAGAACAGGACTGCTACTCAACAGATACATAACAGATCAGTTGAAAAGGTCTTAACAGTAACGGAATGTTTGCAATTAGGTTGTATTCTCAAAAATAATAAAAATGGGAAGTGCTAAAAGCAGCAGACCTCATGATACTGAGAGTCTGATAAAGTAGATATATGTCAACATTTTACTAAAATAACATAAATATAAAACAATATATAAAATAATACTGAGTTCTCACTTTACCTGCAACTTGGTCCTCTGAAGTAGTTATTGCTGTGTAGCAAGGTGCTTTTGGAGTTACCTAGGTAATTTTACGGAAAGCTCAGCTCACTGCTCAGCAGCAAGTGAGACAAGTGCTAAGAGTGACTCAGTAGGAGATAAAGAATAAAACAGAAAACAGTTTTATGCTGTGTAAATTGATGGTGCAGTTAGGTCTTAATGTAGTGTAAAATTCTGGTCTGCTTCATTACAAAAAGGCAGCAGAGCTAGGAAAAGGCTCAAATAGGAGGATCAAAGGAGCCAAAGCTGTGTAATGACAACACAGCTGAGAAGCAGGTGAATTGTTTGGAACTCTTGTGGATAAGAAAAAGGCAGCTCAGTGAGGATGTAACAGCGATCTGTAAATTCAGAAGTGATGTGGAAAAGGTGTGCCTTTTGATAGAATAAGTAATCTGGAGGTAGCCAGACAAAATAAAAAAAATGAGCAGCATTTTTTCACATGCAGCATGCTTACATTACAAACAGGACATACCGCAAAGATACCTGGATCAGAAACTCCCTGAAGACTCATCACTGGAAGTCAAGAGAGTTGGTAACCAGGGAGGTGTTCCAGGGAGACTGGCAGTCCTGCAATCCTCGTAGCCTCATGGCATAGACCACTGAACTCTCTTTGATACCAGACACGAGGTTAGGCGACCCTCCAGCATTATGCAGTGCAGCTGCTTTTAGTTTCCTCTCAATGCTCCTGCATTTGGGTGAATTTTTAGATGAGGAGCTATTTGTAGTACCACAAACTGAGAGCCAATGTACTAAGTGCTGTAATAGAACAAAACATGGTCTATGCCTTGTAAACAGTATTGTGTGTTTGCACTGGGGAGCTGTAGGGTTTATTCTAGATCTGAAATGAAAAAGGAAGAAGAAATATGTTTATGCTTCCTGATCTGAAAATCCCACTACGTTGTCCCTCTGAATAGCACAGGATAATTGGCATTCTTGTCTTCTTTACTGAATTTTGCAAAATGTTGTTTAACTGTATACAGTGAAGATCAAAAATTCCGAGGTTTGTTCCCCTATTCTGTTCCCCCTTACCAGGGAGGTACTTTCCACTGCAAGCTGGCTTTTCTTGGCAAGTTTTTTCATCTCCCTTCTCATCCTGCTGGAATGTCTGGACCATACATTTTTTTTTTGTTCAACAGAGGTGACCTTCGGGTTGACAACAGTTCAGTATTGCACTTAGACTAAAAATCTCTGAGAAGCAGAACTGCAAGAGGAGTTTTTACACTCTCCTCAGGGTACACATGAATAAAGTTAGGCCCCACTGTATGAACACAGTCTCTGAAGTTTTATTACTCCTCCCAGGATTGACTAAAAAGCTCTGAGAATAATGTAACTAAAACAAGAAAAATGCCACACTTCAGTGTATCTACACCAATTTGCAGTAGAATTTCTCTTAGCACTTTCAAATCCATATCTTGCTTTTATACTCATAATATTCTATAAAGATGAAAAGCAGCTTTTTCCTTGTATTTCATAGCTATTTGAGCATACAAAAGTTGTCAGCAAGTTGTGTGATTGCTTACAGGCTTGTGCTTCATACCTCTTATATGTTAGAACAACCTACATTAGTTCATAATAGATTTAAAGTCTTTATTATAGAATCATAGAATGTTAAGGGATTGAAAGGGACTTCAAAGATGATCTAATGCCAACTCCCCTGCCATGGGCAGGGACACCTCCCTGCAACTTCCGAGGTTGCTGAAGGCCTTGTCCAGCCTGGTCTTGAACACTTTCAGGATTGGGGCATCCACAACTTCCCTGGATAACCTGTTCCAGTGCCCCACCACCCTCACAGTAAAGAGTTTCTTCCTAATCTAAATTTCCCCTCTTTCAGTTTGTACCCATAACTCCTGTCACTGCAATTCCTGATGAAGAGTCCCTCTCTGGCTTCCCTGTAGGGACCCTTCAGATACTGGAAGGTTGCAACGAGGTCTCCACACAACCTTCTCTCCAGGCTGAACAGTCCCAACCTTCTCAACCTGTCTTTATAGGGGGGTGCTTCAGTCCTCTTAGCAACTCTGTGGGCCTCTGAATTTGCTCCAACAGTTCCATGTCCTCATGCTGGGGACACCAGAACTGTACGCAGTACTCCAGGTGGGGTCTCAACAGCAGAGTAGAGGGGAAGATGCACTGACACATTCAGTAAATGGCTTTAACTGTTTGATAACTGTATTCCTTTTTTTTTATAGGAATAGGAATTATTCCCTTATTTCTAGCTACTACTCTACAGCTAGAGTGGAGAAATACTTGCCTCATGACTGTACAAGAAAATGATAAACAATGTTAGGATCCACAAGCCCTAATATCTATTTGTACCTTATATTATGAAAATTTCTTAGTATTATGACAGATCTATTCCTTTCTAACTATTTATTCATTTATTTATTATGGTTGGATCAGGGGTTGGACTTGATGATCTCGGAGGTCTCCTCCAACCCAGCTGATTCTATGACTCTGTGATATACTGAATCAAATGTGTATGCCCACATTTATGAAACTGGCTACTGACAATTAAGAAAATGTTTTTGAAGTCATAGAGTAGTACAATGACAGGATTCTTTAATAAATTAGATGCACTTGTTCAGCTACAATTTATATATTTTGCTTAAAAATATCTAAATTTTGAGGAATCTTAAGTATACTTCTGTTGCTGAGCACAGATTTATTTATTAGGTTGACAGCTAACTTTGTTTTCCAAGTTAAGGTTGTATTAAGCCTTTCTGTCTAGAAGAAAAAATAATAGTTATAATGTATTTGCACACATGAGGGTTAGTGGAACAGAAATATGGGAGCAATGTGAAGATAATTTTATATTGCTTCTGCCTGCAAAGTTGTGGCCTTAAAATTTTAAAGCAAGCTCGATGATTTATTCTCAGAAAAAGACATGTGGAATATATGTTTAGACAAACTTTTCAAGTGTGAGTGTAGTTAAGCACTGGAAGGGGTCAGTCAGGGAAGTATTATGGAATTAGGGAATCCTTTCTGTCAGATATGCAGGAATATTTTTCCCTGTGTTGACAAAGGAAATTTTGTTTACAGGTCCATTTTGGTGAGATTAAAAGTACATTTTAACAGGGCGATTGTGGTGATGCAAAAATAAGTGCTTATCATATTTAAAAATTGTTTTAATAAATGTTCAGTTATGTAGCTTGCCTGTAGAGATGACAAGCTGAAGTGTTTCTTCTGTGCCAAATTCATTTGGATATGGTATTCTTGACTTAAATTATTTTAAAATGTGTTTAATCTCTCTGCCATATTATTTGGGGCTAAATTAATCTCAGGCTTTTAAAGTAAGCATATTCCATAGATGGATGGATCAGTCAATAGTTGAATGAACTGACAATAAAAACATGTGTTCCTTAGTCAGGTCTGGAAAATGAAACAGTTCTACAGTCATTAGTATTGAGCAACCCCTTATTTTAATTTAGGAAGTTATCCCTTACATTTTAAAATTAGCCTAAAAAAATTTAAATTATGTGCTAGTCACTTTAATCCAGAGCAAAAATTTTCTTAGACACTGAATTTAAACATGCTTTTGCAGACAGAAGTGCTGATTTCAGAAATGCTGATTACCTTTGAGAGCTTCACTTACATCAGAACTGTTCTGCCCGTCTCTTACGTAAAACTGTTGGTTGTTCTTGACATAAACACAGCCTAAAATACACACTAGGCAAACATCTCAGTGAGGTTTTAGCCCAGGACAGGAAAACTGAAGATGATTCTCAAAAACAGAAAAGAGAAGAAAATCCAACTTTAAGGTGTTTTTGTTAGTATCTGAATTAATGTTCAAGATTTACCAATGCTGAAGTACTTTCCACTTCGAAAATGCTTTCCAAACACTCACAGACAACTATTTACTTAAAGACTTCTGCTAAGAGGGTGAAAGGAATGTACTGGGAATGTCTTTGTCTGGAGGCTGACAAGCCTTATAATGGAAAATGTTCTAAGTTTTCCTCTTCCCTATTGTTTGTTTCTTAAGCAGTCATATTTAAACTCATGAGGAAAAAATTATCTAAACATATTGTTCATAATTACATCAGCACATTATAAAACTGTAACATGATTTTGTATTTGGCTAATGAAGGTATGATTTTAAATCAGTCTCTTTCTAAAGACTGTTTTAACCAGCCTTATATACATTTTATTAATTTTCTGTGTTGGCACTATCTGGTTCTACATGATTTTCCAAAGCAAAGAGTTTCTTTTATGCACTTAAAGTGCATCAAAATGAAGTTTGCAGAAGTAGTGACTGATTTACAAAAACATATTAGGAGCTTATTCAACTACTCAATAAGGTATTTCAGAGCTGGTTATATTTCAGTTATATTTTAATTTTTTCAAGATCAAATCCTAAGTACATCTACATCTGCCCCAGTCATAGAACATACATCCATAATAAAAGAATATACAAAACAACCCACAAAAAAACCAGATCTCAACAACCTAGTGATTGGCCAATGAACAAAAATGCTTCGATTCACTTTTCAGCCCCTCTGGACAATTCGAATGTATGTATAAAGTATAGAAAAATCATAGCAAAACATTTTAGATCTCTCAGACCTGAAAAATATGTTCCTTAATCCTTGCATTGTCAACAGACCTTTGCCTCAAATGCTAGTTTTACATGATCTGTTTAATCAGCGTGGTCAAGCTCATCAACTGACAGTGTGATGTTCAGCTTCCTGCCAGCTGTATCACAGCATATCAGCATGTCATCCCTCCCCAGTTTCAGCTTTCCAGCCTGGTGCAATAGCCACCAGGTGTGTTTTGAGCAAGCTGTGCAGTCCAGCAGGCCAGAGCTAAGAGGCAGTGCAGTGACTCTGCATGGGGCAGGACACAAAGAACTCGTCAGACCTCATGCCAGCTGTGAAGATGTTTTGTGTGGCCTCCTTCACTCTACTTATTCCAGCCATGTTGCGTTTGTAAGATATGAAACTGGTTAAATCTAATTTTCAGCTTTACTTTTAGAAATATAATGTGGAGTAGTTTATCAAAAGTCTGTGCTTAAAAGATGTAACATATTTAAGGGGCTTTCTAAAGTAACTTCTGTGCCACAGTGGTTGCTGCTATCTTGTTCTGCAGCAATCATGGTGTGGCAGCTGGGCTTGTGAGAAAAGCTGTACAGTTACAATCAGATCGATAATCAGAAGTATACTGTTATCTTTTTCTGCCTATCCATAAGAACAACGAAATAGCATGTCTTGCATCCTCACGTGTTCTTTTCACTTGTACAGTAATTTCTCATATACGTGCACAGTATATGAAGCACCCCAAGTAACACATTTCTGTACTGGCTTATTGTACATTCTGGCAGCACCATGAGAATGCAACAAACTGGAATAAACTGTTATATACTCTAATATATATAATGTCTGGTCCTGATGGGGCTGGTTAAACCTCTGGGTGCCTTGAGAGGCACAGGTGAGCATTTAGTCAACATTTCCATGTAATGTGGTTGTCTTAAAACACTCCCTGCTAATAGAAGAGCTCTATTAAATAAATGATCATCAGTACAAAGCTTTTCAGTAGGAAGAAATCAGGTTCTTATTCCCTTGTGCCTAAAACATCTGCAGGTAGGAACTCATCTTCTGAAGTCAGCGGAAGCTATAATGAGGTTTAACTTTTATGTTTGCATGGATATTTACTATACCAGGGCTAACAAAAATGTAGTGACCAAAATGTCTGAAATGATTGGCATGTGGAAAAATTGGCCCAAAACTACAGAGCTTGTTTGCCAAGCCTGTTGGTGGCAGGCACACCATCTGCACCAGCACAGACTAAACGATCTAGAGAACAGCACAGACAGCTGTAGGTACCTGAAAGCATTACACCCTTATTTTACATGCACACAATAGAGGTGAGAATATTTGCACGTTTTTAGGAGACTGTCATTTGTTTCCCTGCTGACGAGGAGAATTAGAGGACCACTGAACCTAGAAGACTTTGGGATAGTCATTAAAAAGTTTGTGAGTGCTCTCAGCAAAGCAACCACTTTGCTGAAGAAAGAGAGTATGTTCCTAATCATATAAGTAGTGAAGAGGAAGAAAGGCAGTCAAAGGTAAGGGGACAGAATAAAATACAGTTCAAGGAATTCATGGGGTTGAATTGGAAGATGATTGCTGTCTCAGGTCGAACTTGGCCCACGGTCACAAACCCTCTCCTTCCCCCCTCCTCTCCCCGGACAGACTGGAAAAAAACCAGACAAAACCCAACCGAATTCCAAGCAATATATATATATATATTGGAATTATATACAATCAGGATGCCACCCACAGGGGACCCCCAAAGGGA